>CAJQZP010001149.1:1450000-2650000 GCA_907164705.1 Parnassius apollo | reverse complement strand
ACGACAATGCGAGTTCTCACACCGCACACAGAACAAAAGAGTTTTTAGAGCAAGAAAACATAGAATTACTAGACCATCTGCCGTACAGCCCCGACCTAAGCCCTAATAATTTCTATACTCTCCCTAAAATAAAGAATAAATTGCGTGGGCAGAGATTTTCATCACCTGAAGAAGCTGTGGACGCCTACAAAACGGCCATTTTGGAGACCCCAATTTCCGAATGGAATGGTTACTTCAATGATTGGTTCCATTGTATGGAAAAATATGTCAAATTTCGCGGAGAATACTTCGAAAAGCAATAAATACATTTTTAAATAGTAATGTTGTGTCACTTCCATGATTCCCGAAATTTTCAGTGCCGCCCTCGTAATTGTTTTTAATTTAAAAAAAAAGTATATTTTCTTATCAGGTGAATAGAAGTTAGCATGACTGATGAAATAAAACATATTTTATGAGTATTTTTATTGTACTAATAAATCAAACAATATAAAATAGGTAATAAAATATAATCACAAACTAATAAGAGTACTAACGTATATATAATTAATATAAAATATAAAATTTATATAAAAATAAAATTATAAAAGTAAGTAAAAGTAAAGTAGTAAAGTTACAGCCTATATACGTCCCACTGCTGGGCACAGGCCTCCCCTCATTTCTGAAAGGGTTTTAGGGCAAGGAAGTGTCCGCCGCGCTGCCCTAATGCGTGTTGGCGAACTTCACATGTCTTCGAAATATTTTTTTTCTCTTATTCCTCAGACATACAGGTTTCCTCACGATATCTCACGATATTTTCCTTCACCGCCGAGCACGTGGTAAATCAGCACTTAAAATTGCAATTAACAATTTCACTGGTGCCGGCGGGGATCGAACCCGGGTTACTCGCGTTCTGTTATATTTACAGCTAGCATTAACCATCTGAGTTACCACGGCTCCAAAAATAAAATTATAATCAATATAAAATTATTAATATAAAAAATATATATAATAGATCATTCATGAATAAACTAAATTAAGGATAATTAATTATTTTGTGTGAAAGTTAAAACGTAGTTTTTATAATAATTTCCAAAATATTTAAAATCAGAGGTAACAAATTAACTTACTCCATTAATTATGTAGTCCCCGTTAATGTGGGATAATCACAAAGCCGGAAAAGTGGCAACATTTAACCTAAATCGCAATATTCGATAATTTTATTTAATTATTCTAGGTTTTTACGTTTATATGAAAACATGAACTAAAACTATGTTATTATGTGTGGAAAGTGACTTCGCTTGATTTATTATGTTTTTGTGACCTTGAATCGCATTCTTTCACTACGCATTTTTTACCCATTTTCTGTTGCGGATTGTCCTGCTTAACTCTGTCGGCGTGACATTGAACACTGAACTGACGTTAGCTAGGTATATAGCTGTGGCCGTATGTGCAGTGGCAACGATTTGGCGTGGTAATTACTAATCTAGTGTAATATATAAATCAATGGTATAATACTAACTAAACAACGTCTAACACTAAATTAGATCGCGCGTGATAAATAGTGTGCTACTAGATCAAATTTGCGTCACACGTCCACTCCTAACAGCGCTGTTGCTGGAAGCTGGAACTAGTTGCTGCTAGATATTAATAGCGCCAAAGCGTCATAGCCTCATAGCGCCATGGCGGCTACTTACATAGCACACGCTATGCACTATGGAGAGGTAGCGCGATATAATATGGCGCTATGCGATATATTAACCACAATTGCTAGCTACCTCGACACTCTCTGTCTACGGTAATTGGAGTGGAGCTCCCATGGCGCAAGAAAACTATTCTTTGAAATCTATCTCCTCCGTAACCCGTTGGCCAATCATACTTTTTTCGGCAATATTAGTAGCTCAACGCAGACAAGGTCTGTAAACAATAAAAATTTGAATTAATTTTTTTTCTCTTACTGTCTAATCAATTCGCTAATTTAAATTTGCGCAATTTCACACCATTTGATTGAATCTTAAATAAACATAAAGATATAAATTTAGACTTTTACTCTGCTCCGTTTGTGATGCTAGCAAAAGTTTTTACCTTTGCAATTTGCATCTGCATTAATGTTGGTAAATATAGGGTATAGCATAATAATACAGCGCGCGATCTTTTCATAGCGCATAGCGCGTGTAACATAGTGCATAACGTGTGTGTAGTGTATATGTAATTAGCATCCATGGTGCTATGGCGTTTTGGCGCTATTAATATCTAGCGGCAACTAGTTCACGCAGCAGCGCTGTTAGGAGTGGACATGTGACGTAAATTTGATCTAGTAGCACACTATTCATCGCGCGCGTACTATTTTATTATTAAACGTTGTTAGTGTGTATTTTATATTTATAAGTGATCGAAGGACACGGTTGTCTGGTTATGTGAAGACTTTTACCCACTAAACATCATCTGTGAGTCCGGCTTATTGACCTAGCAAGAGATCTCTTAAGCCGTATTTGACGCGACCCCCTTGGGTGAAAGGGGGTGCAGGGGGTGGCAGGGCGCACCTATTACTAAATAATGTTATTATATAGCACGCGGTCTATCTAACGAACGACGTGTAATGCAACGTGCTACGAGATTTAGCGTGCTGCAAAACTTAATGCTTTTGCCGCCCCCCTATACGGTTTCTTATAAATAGCGCTCTATAACATACCGTATTTAAAAGCGTGCTAGAAAAAATTTATAGTTTATAGCCCGTAGCGTGCTTTTGATTTATATTCGTTTTGAACAACTTTAATCTGCATCGACCCTAGTATAATTGTCATAGTTAAAACCTTCTCAACTGTGCAATGGAATCAGACTAAATGTAAAAAAACGTTAGATCGCAATGTAGTGGAAGCTACAATTATAACTGGATGTGCGCAAGGAGAAACTGTGTTTGTACCAAAAAAATTCCTTGATCCCGAATGATCTTATCTTTGAATTCAAACGAATACAGTTTTCCCTCAAAGTCTGCTTTGCAATAGCCATAAACAAATCACAAGGGCAGACATTAAAATTTACGGGTATAGACTTGAGAGAAAATTGTTTTCACACGGGGTTTTCCCCAGTATTCTGATAATTTTGGCACACAGTAATAGAATAGCAAAAATGTGGTGTATAAAGAAGATTTGTAGTTTATTATTAGCTTTTTCCCGCGACATCCAGTTACAATTGTGGCTTGTACCAGCAGACTCTTTTTCACACATGGGCGCGATATAACCGAACTAAACGCTTATAACTAACGTTATTATCTTTATATTTATATTTATTTATAATATAACTTGTTACATACAAAACATTTGTACTTATAGTTTTTAATACATAGATACATAATTAATAATTTATTTTAAATCATTATTATTCTTATTTTAATAAATACGTTGTTTTATCTAATTTTTTTTCATTTTTATCACTAACCCACATAATGACAAAATTAAATACGCTATCGATAACGTTTATCGACAACAATAATGCGCATCACTATGCTTGCCCCTAAGGCCCGTGAGTGGGAGAGAGAGAGAAATAATCCGATGATTTATGACCCAAACTATATGGACAAAATAATCCTAGAATAGCATTCCTGTATGAGCATGATATTGAATATTAATATTATGCTCATTTCACATTTGGACAAAGAATACCCGCATTTTTATGCGCTTAAATTTAAAAATGATACAGTCGGGATGTGTTGCTCATCAGGAAAAGTGCAACTAACGGAAATTGAAACACCACCTGAACCATTTTGCAAGGCTTACTTATGGGTACGGATCCAGATTCTAGCCGGTTCCTAAAGTTAATTCGCACATTCAATTCGTGTTTCCAAATGACATCGTTCGTAGCAACAGAAATAGTTCAAAATATTTCTGCAAACGGTTAACAATTGAATTCCACGTTCAAAATCAAAGCCCAAGTTTATCACAAAGTGGGCTCATTGCTGCCAATGCAACCTGGACAAAGTGCAATACATCGTCATGACATTAGAGCACGTGTTTTTAACAAAATTGAAGTCTTTAATCAGTTTTATTACAAATCGGCGTATAAGCAGTTCTTTACAACATAGCCGAAGAACTTCAGATTGACCACAAAACGGTTTTAAGCCATTTGAAAAAGTCTGGCTATACAAAAAAGCTTGATATTTAGGTACCACACGAGCTCACTGAAAGAAATCTAAGGAATCGTGTACTCATTTGCGATTCTCTATTGAAACGTAATGAAACTGAACCATTTTTGCAAGTATTAATCATTGGTGCTGAGAGTGGATCACCTACGACAAGATCGTGCGAAAAAGATAAAACGGTAGTCAAGTCCACAGAATGTAGCGAAACCTGGGTTAATACGCAATAATGTGATGCTGTGTGTATGGTGGGATTAGAAGGGCATCGTTTATTATGAGTTTTACAGCTGGGCAAAAACACTGATTCGGATCTCTATTACCGAAATTCGGATCTCTACTAGCGAGTATCAAGCCAGAAATTGAGAAAAAACGGCCGGAATTTATCATCAGAAAAGGAGTGGTCTTCATCACGATACATTTGAGTAGTGTTAGGTTAACATCAGGAGAGGACTCTCAAAATTACTTGTCGCATTTTTAGACAAAAAATCCCAAAATTTCTACATCAACGGATTATGTCATTTACTCACAAGATGGCAATGAGTTATCGAACGATTATAATTAAATGTATATGTGTATATAAAATACAAAGAAACTTTTTCCCCGACCTATTAAGTTCCCTGAATAAGACATGAAAAGTGTATATTCAATTTGAATTGTTTGGCTAGCTTAGTTCCTAGGAGTATTACTAATAGTAATTACTAACTTATAATCAATATATAATTATTTTATAATTCTGGCCTTTCATTTAGGCCCCGTAACAAATTTTGATACAGGGCCCGTCTAAGGCACGCTACGCCACTGTTCATCGACAAAATACGTCCTGAAGACAGATCAATTACTGTTTGATATTGTTACTATAAACATAATTCATGGTCCATGCGGAGATCTGAATCGTTCATCGCCTTTCATGGTAGACAGAAAATGTACAAAGCGTTTTCCTAAAGATTTAACCAACGATATGGTCACACATGTTGACGGATATCCAATATATAGTCGAAGAAGTCTCGATAATGGCAGACAATCATTCATTAAAACTATCAGTAACGCAGACATTGACATCATCAATCGTTGGGTGGTACCATATTAACCTCTGCTGAGCAAGACATTCAACGCTCATATTAATGTTGAGTTCTGCAGTTCGGTGAGGAGCATCAAATATATTTGCAAGTATGTCAATAATATAGTATAAAATATCGCTCAAATGTCGCCGGCCCGTCACACACAGACACTACACATTCACCTAGTGCTACAAATACTGTTAGGTTAACGGATGGGAACACAGCGAGTCCGCAGACGGGCGCGCCGCACGCCGGTAAAAGAGTCGGACAATATTATTTTATAAAACACAATATTATAAAACTGCTACTTTACGCTAGTTTTCGTGAGGTGATCATTCCCCGGTCGAGCGAAGCCATTCTTGTTGCAGTAAAATGTATTTATACAGCTACAATGTGACTCAACCAGCTAAAATCTACATTTTAGCAGTGGATTTCAAAATGACGCGTTAAATTTACAAAGAATGTAAAATGATTGAATTTTAATTAAAGCTTATTGTACAAGTCTTCTAAGATAATATTCACGTGTGTGGTTTAATTTTACGCTTTGGGTTTTAGTTAACATTAGTTACGAGCTCAGCGTTAAAATCAAAAGAACCGCCGTGAGTTTGCATGAATTATGAACGTAACCCGATGCGATGCGTGCTACGCAAGCGGGGTGGGATTCCCCGACTTTAAGGAACGAGAGAGCCAAAACAATTGAACAATCAGTTAATTGAAAGTATGTGCAAGGTGCGCACTGTCAAAGTTGCTTAGCAAAGTGTAGTTTGCTAAACAAAAAACACCGGCACGGAGAAAGGGACAAACAATCACACCACTCTGTCTCATTTCTATGCAAGACGTATGTATAAATCTATCTTCTTCGTGTGCGAATGTGAAAGAAGGCGTCAGTTTGTCTATAGGAGTCATAGACAGAGAAACCTATAGACTAAAGATTAGCATGGTCTCGAGTGAGAAAGGACGATAACGTAGTTTTAGGTTATACAATAATCTTTATGACTTTTAAACATATTTAGATAACATTTTTAATTGTTCTAAGAACTTCTGGCCGGTGGTGATAACACTAACTTAGGGGGATATTTGTCATAGTTGTCACGCTTGGCAAGCGGGTTGGCAACCACAGTTTTTTGAAGTGAAACTTTTTACGGGAGGGCTTTGATTGAAATGCTGACCCGCGACTTTTTTGTATGACGAGAAGTGGTGGTTGTAAACACTACGTACGTACTGGGCATTCGATCGATCATTCAAATCGCAAACGCAGGGCACTACATACCATAGAGTATATCGTCCACTTAGTAACACAAAAACATATCTCGATTTTGTTGAATTTGCAAAAAAGTAAAAAACCTCGTGACACTATACATTAATGAGAATAAAATAATTACTTTTCATAGCTACTACGTTTAAAGCTTGTAGCACTTTTAAAGGGTAAAACTTATTTAGGGTCCTAAAACAATTAACAGATTATTTTAAAAGATTTCTGTATATGTTTAAAATTCAATAGTTTAGAGTCAGGTTTTAGATACGTTTTTGCGTTACAATTTTTTTGTTAAAAATTTTATTTTAAAATTAGATATGTCAGATTTAATTTGTCAAAGTCATATTTATTTCGTATTTATAAAAAAATACAAGATAGAATAAACCTTAATTACTGTGATAAAGGGTACAAAAGAAAAATACGTGACAGGAAGGTAAATTTCTAATCTGAAGATTCTGATTCCGAATATCTATCTTCGCTCCTGCCGTTGTTAAATTCTTCATAAAAAACAGTGGTATTGTGATGGTATTATACCTTGATCACAAATGCTTTTTAAATCTTGTAATTTTTCTGACGATATTTTCATAGGGCCGTCATAAGCTCTTTTCAGTTCCATGGATTCATAGTTTGTAGTACCTCTTGTCACACATAGTATAACTTCAAATTTACTAAAGTCTGTATCGCTTTTATTATATTAATATATACATATGATCGCAATCGTATTTATAGTATTTTAATAGTGATCTTGAGCCAATTAGTTACCATCAGTGTCTTTTTGTTCTTAATAATATTTTTTCTTAACTTGACGGCGTTAAAAACATCTCTTGGCTTATTTCAATAACATTATATTTCTATGATTTTGATGCCGTTCTTACTGCGGTCTATCATTCCGAGAGATGGTAAATATTTACGTTTTTTGACGAACTTTCAATGTTGAAACTTGTCATTCATAGAATGGCAAGTTTTAAAGTAACCCTATTCTATTTCAGGAATATCTAATATTTGCAACTTTTTTATTTGTCTCAACAAGTATCACTCACAATAACGAACTTTTTTTCATTGACGTGGTCTAATAAATATTTATAAAGACAGAAAGAAAACTCGTAGGAACCTCAATCAGGAAACGCAATACCTTCACGCCACATAAAGTTTGACGCACGCCTTGATTCAACATCATAGACTGTCGTATTATAAAAAACGAGTCGCCGTTTGTAAAAAATCGCTTTAGCTGATACTTTCAAAAAATATCTTACGGCTTCTAAGTCTATCTCAATAAATTCATAACTTTTTTTTTCTGCTGGTTCCTTTTAATTATCATGGTACTGACGTGCTTCAATCTTCCGACGGATATGTTGCATGTGTAATGGAAATAAAGCTGGTTTTTCATCCTCACTGCAAATTTTGTACTTTACGCTTGAATCACACATGTTCTTAATTGGCATATGAAATTTCAAGTTTTGATTATTAAAAATTCATCTGAAAAGCCAAAACTTTTCAGGAATAACCTTTTGCTCCATGCATTATTTGGTGTATAGATTATGCATATCCCTTAGAGACAAATCTTCTGGCAAGTACTTGTAATTATTTTTTTTTTGGCAATAATGGGACGGCACTGCAGGAAAGGACAGAATGTGTTTCTCTATTATTTCTTTGTTTTCGCTTGATCTAGTAATATCTGGTTGGAGCTTTTTCTCTCATGCTAGGAGCAACAATACACGTTTCGTCCCTTTTCTTTAAAATACTTCAGATATATCTCGGCTAGCCAGAAAAAAACCCTTGACATACTTGAACTTTTTCGCCATCTTTGTAAAAGAAAAATTGTCGCATCTTGTTTCATCAGGAAATTTCGCCAGCAGTTTTAACTTTTCTTTCAATTTTATGCACTAACATTGTGACATACTGCTCTTGTTTTTTTTTAGAACAAGGGTGACATACGAGCACACAGTCCATCTGTTGGTAGGTGGATGCTGTGGCTCATAGTCATCTACATTTATTCTAGCTTAAGAATAAAAACGCAGATGCGTTGTCACCCTGAGGACTAAAATAGAATACCTGGTTTCCAGTAAAAAGGGTCTCCGGATCTCTACACTCACCAACCGCAACTGACCTAACGTGCAGCTCCAAACTCAGACTGAGCCAAACAACCACGTGCATCTAGATAATAATATACGCTTGGTTTATGTGTGCATACATCGCTTAACCCTTCGACTGTTGAACAAAAATTTCGCAATTTTCGCAATATGGCCGATAGTGTTGATGGTTTCCCGGTCGTTCAACAGACGCAGGTTTGGTTTTGGCCTTTTTTCTTTAGATTCAAATATCTTCTATTTTAATTGAAATTATTCATAATTCTGAGTTAAATATTACTCTCTATTATCTATTCTATTGTTTTCTTTAAATTTTCTTTATCAAAAGACTAAACTGCAGCTGCAGTCTTCAATCTAAATATGGCAACGTCTAAAAGTTTATATTTTTCTTTACGAAATAAAACGAATAAGATATTTGGTCTTTATTTTTATTTTTATTTACAGCTTATAATATAATAAACTAATTAAATGCATAAAATTTACAAGTTCCATACAATATTTTTACACAATACATGTTTTCAAACTTAGGTACAAAGTACTATCGCTCTGTAAGTCATAAAATGGTTCTCATATTACAGAGCTCTATTGTAAAAAGGTGTGATTATTGCTAGCCCATTTACTCCTTAGCATTTTAGTATATGATAAAAGGAGAGAGAAATATGTCAACGGTTAAAAATAGCGCGAAATGTGTCTTACTAGTCTGCGCTCGTTTCCTGGAGGGTACAAAGTATCGACCACAAGCGGCCATCTTGACATCCACCGGGATACGAGCGTGCAACAGACGAAGGGTTAATCTAAGTAACAGACATACGTAACTTCAGATAGGGTTCAATATTTTTTTTTCTATTTTACGCACGAATTACGTTAGCTGCAGCCGCAGGACTTAAAAAAAACCAATTCTTAAAATATAAATTTATTAAAGAAAGATTACAATACTTTTATAACTAAAACTAGAATGATTAACTTGGTCGAAGTGTGACCTAAGAATGGCGAAATCCGATGCTAACTTGCAACGGGCGTCGGATTGTCGGCGCCTGCTGACTCGGCGCCTCGTGACACGCAGCTCCGTCGTGTGCACCTTTAAGTAGGTTACATGCTAGGCGATTTTAGTGTAGTGAAACTACGTAATTCCTCCCCCCACAGATCAGCGACTATTTTCCCACTTTGAGGGAAAATGTTGCTGGATATGCTTTTGCGTTTTTGGGATCTTCATAGGAATGCTTTCCAGGTGCTGGCGGCTGGGTGCTTTGCTGTTGCAGCTTACTGCATCTCCATAGATTGTAACGTCGACAGGTTATTACAGTTGCTGTTATAATAAGCGAGCCAATTATCATTACATAAATGGGAATAGTAGTGGGGTATAGAGTGTTGCTAGCTATGGTGTCTTGTACCATTATCGGCTCTCTCATGGCTTGATTGTAGACTTCATGTAGTTTTCTCAGGTCGATGGATTGCAGCGAGATTCGGTGTTGAGATGTGGTTTCCTCTTTGAAGTTGCGTGGGACATCGGTAATTATTAGTGGCTGTCCGGATACTTGGTTATTCTCGTTGACTATTGTAAATTCTGACGTCATCATTGCGCAATTTAAGGGTATTGTTACCAAATAGCTTCCGCGAAGCTGCTTGTATTCTTCTCTTCCGCATCGTAGATGGATTCTTGTGGTGCGAGGGAACGTGACAACATAGTTTCCAGCGTCCAGATGCTCCATGGCTTCCTTTTCCAGTGTTAAAGTGGTCAAGTTGCAGTCATCTCCTAGGGCGTGGTTTGTGACGAGTTCTCGTGTGCAGTCATGATGATTCTTGACTCTATTTATGGTATCGTCTTCACAGAGGTACTGGTGGTCTACCTTCGGGCATTCAGCCTCCATATACGCATACGCTTCCCTGTTGGTTGCTAGGAAAGGAAGGGGTGGAATAAGGATCTTGTTATACCTATTCGGGGCTATTGAAAGTTTATACAGATCGAATATGTTCGCACTAACTATGGGAACTTTAAAAACTATAACTATCTGTTTTTCGACGTAATATGAACCTGGTTTTATAATACTATAATAGTCGCGTAAGTCTAAATTTAATATTCTATCGTCCCCATATATCATTCTTACTCTTTCTATCATTACCCTTAAAGTATCGATATCTATCATTGAATGATGCGTGCTTAAGGCGCGCACAAGAGCTAGCATGTTTTCTATTCTAACTAATTCTCCCAACAAATCATCGACGTTTTCCGTTATGATGGTCAAGAGCTGAGCGAAATGAGCATATTTTATTAAACTATTTTCTTTATAAGCAGTGCTATTCAACAAAAGTTCTAACGTAGCATTAATTGATTGCTGATTACTAACTAACTGATCTATGATGCCATTATGTTGCGTCATCCATTCCTTGCTGAGGCTTATGTGCGAGTTAAACTCCGATATAATTTTAACTTGGTTATTTTCGAGATTTTTTATTGCGTTATCAAATTTGATAGCATCCTGATAATCCAAATTTCCGGTTAAACTTTTAATAGCAGATCCTAAGCCATTAATCAGACCTCTCTTCGCTCGACTAGGTTCGAGTCCTTTTAAATGATTTAAAACTCTATTAATTTTATGAGATAAATAATTGATTTGAAGAGAATATAGGGAAAACGTATCATTATTTAATCTTAATTCAAAGTCAGATAACTGCTGTCTCACTGCAATAGTTTTCTCTTCTATATTGTTGATGCGAATATACTGTAAAAAGCTATGATAATGTGACACTAGACGAGTTCGACCTAATTTATAAGGGAGGAGGCCAGGACCATCGTTAAGACTTTCAAGTATTATCTCCTGTGTTTGAGCGAGATGCGCCATCATCACCAGCGGGATTCTGTAACAATTTAGCGCTATTAGGGACTCGCTTAATGCGAGCTTTGGCAACGGGACCACGTTTCCGTGAAGTATAAATATGTATAGGTGGGTTAGCCAGAACAATATCGTTAGTGTATCTGGGTGCTAATTTCTGTCGACTAGCAAGCGGGTTTTTTATGAAAATCTGCTGTTGTGGTTCATACTGAATTTCGGGTTCTCTATCCTTATTTCTATTCTCAATTAAAACTGTGCGATCATGTAAGGTGGACTGATTTATAATTTCGTAAACTAACTTCATTTGTTCTCTATGATTTTGAGTGTACTGTTGGAGTAGATACTGGGTAAGGTCTACACCTACTGGGTCTCTGGGGTCAAAGTGACCTGTTATTATATCGAAGGGCCTGCATTTCGTGAAACTGTGCACCGAACTATTGTAAGCGATAATCGCGTATGGTACTAGGTTTACAGCTGGCTCATCTTTACGCTGAAGCTTTAGTAATCTAAGATGTTCGAGAAGGGTCGAATGGAAACGTTCTACATTTCCATTGTCGTTTGGTTAATGGGGAAGTATTTTATGATGGTTAATATTGTGCATTCTTAAAAATTCGGAAAATAGTTGGTTAGTGAATTCAGTGCCGTTATCAGTTACTATCGTTAAAGGTAAACCGTGGTGCGTGCAATATTTTAGTAAGGCCCGTAAAACGCTGATGGCTGTACCGTCGTGTAGGTGATAGGCTTGTCCGTACTTGGAGAATACGTCGACGAACGTAATGTATTTTTCACTATCTACCGTGAACAAGTCCATATGAACTATTTCTAGTGGCTTGCTCGGAGGCGGAACAACGTTGAATCTTTGTTGGATAGGATTACGGTCGTATTTACCTTGGCCACACACAATACATTCGTTAATGAATTTTGTTATTTGTTCTTTCATTTTTGGCCAGTAGTATTTTTTCGAAAGAGACAAATAACACTCATTAATGCCTCTATGGTTCGTTTTACCTCTCGTGATAATGTTTTATAATTTCTTGTTGCCTAAGATAAGGTTTAACGTTTTCAAGTTCACTTTTGGCAAGCACGAGATTCATTGCGGAGCTTTTAAAGTTATTCTGTATGACAGGTATAATTGAGTAGAGCCCTAACGGGGGGGTTGATTAGAAGTCCGGTTTTAATTTTTGGGTTCACAAACTCCTTTATTACGTTTACAATATCGGTTTCTAAATTTGATTCCGTTACTTGCACCGAAATGCGAGTGTGTGTGTCGAAGGGCTTCGAAACCGCGGGTCGCCTTTTTTACGTCGCCTACGATAGTGATAACCAATTGGCGATGAAATTTGTTTAGTGGTTCATCGGTTATCGGGACTTCCAATATGGGATTTTCGTGACTCGTATGAATAGTAGCAGTTGTAGAACCGTTTCTGCGTTCTGGTTGTTCCGAGGGATTCGCTAGAAGAGAATTAGTCTCTTCGTTATGAATCTCAATTCGACTGAGGGCATCTGCGTTCGTATTTGATTTCCCTTTCTTGTAAGTTACAGTGAAGTCGTATTCGCTGAGCTTTAAGCGCCATCGAGTAAGGCGAGAGTTCGGTTCTTTTAAACTCATAATCCACTGTAGAGGTTTGTGGTCGGTAAGTATTTTAAATGTCCTGCCGAATAGGTAGGGCCTAAAATATTTAGTGGCCCATACTATTGCTAGGAGCTCTTTCTCAATGGTACTGTAATTTTGTTCGCTATCATTGAGTGTCCGCGAAGCATATGAGATGGGTTTATCTGAGCCTATCGGCCCTTGAGACAAAACAGCACCGATGGCATAGTTCGACGCGTCGGTAGTAAGAATAAATTCCTTACTAAAATTCGGGTATTTAAGGATTGGATCGTTCGTCAAGAGGGTTTTACACTTCTCAAAACTGTTAACATAATCGGGGTCAAAAGTGATCTTTTTACCTTTTTTTAGGCATTGTGTTAGGGGTTTTGTTATTTTTGCAAAATCAGGGATGAATTTCCGGTAGTATCCTAATAGTCCTAAGAACTGCTTTATTTCCTTAGGGGATTTAGGCATAGGGTATTTTTCTATCGCTGCTATTTTGTCTGGGTTAGGCTTCACGCCCTCGCTGCTGATAATATGGCCTAAATAAGCCGTTTCTAACTTAAGGAACTCTGATTTGTCCATTTGCACTTTGAAATTGGAGTTCCTAAGTCTCTGGAAGACTTGTTCTAAGTTGACCATATGTTCTTGCAGCGAAGTGCTGAATACTATGATATCGTCTAGGTACACCAAACAGATCTGGTTCTGGAGACCTTGGAGGATGTTATCCATCACTCTTTGGAACGTGGAGGGCGAGTTCTTCAGGCCCATGGGCATCCGAAGGAATTCGTAGTGGCCGTGTTCGACATTGAATGCCGTCTTTGGAATGTCAGCGGGGTCCATTTCTACTTGGTGAAAACCACTGGCGAGATCTAGAGTAGTAAAATATTGGCATTTACCCAGTTTGTCCAGAACGTCTGAGATATTCGGGATAGGATATTTGTCATTAATAGTTTTTTCATTAAGTTTACGGAAATCTACCACAAGACGCCGTTTCTTTTTCCCCGAAGCGTCTGCCTTTTTTGGGACAATGCAAATCGGTGAGGACCACGCGGACTCGGAGGGACGTATAATGCCTTGAGTTAACATTTTATTTATTTGATCACGTACCTCTTGTCGATGAACAAAAGGATATCGATAGCTCTTTGTGTATATAGGAATTTCATCGGTCGTACGGATGCGGTGTTTTATTTGATTCGTAAATGTTAAGTTTTCACCGTCGATATAGAATATGTCATGATATTTGGCACAGAGAGTCATCAAATTAGCCTTTTCTTCTTCGTTAAGGTGGTCAGTGCGAAGTCGCGATAAAACGTCTTTAGCGCGTTCGGTTATAGGCTGGGTGCGCGTGCACTCAACGTTAAACAGCTGTGCGTGAGCGGGACGGTCTAGGGAAAAAACAACGTCATTATCGCTAGTATTCTCGATCTCTAAAATAGCTCTATTTTGGGAAACGCTGGTTATGCATTCGTGAACGACGCAGTTACATAAAATTTGTTCGGGAATATAGACTTCACCATCACTACTGTCAACAGGAATTCTAACTAACTTTGAAGTGTTCGCAGGAATTATATCCTCGTACAGGTTCGCGTTTCGTGAATTATATAACAATATTGGGTTCACTGCAGACCGAGTAGTTAAATGTAATGCTTTTAAATCGATCTTTGCTTCCCACTTAGTTAACAGATCGAGCCCAATTAACCCGTCGAAATGGTTGTGAAATTTATATACGAAAAACTTTATCGGTTCGCTATCGTTAATTTCCGGAAAACAGGGCAGGGTGATGGAATAATCATTTCGACTAACAGCGTGAACATTAGTAACTTCGAAAGGATCGTAGTCAAGTTGATAATGGGGGAAAAATCTTTCTACAGCATCCGGACTCAGAAATGATTGATTCGCTCCGGTATCGATGAGAAGGTTCAACGGAGGGTCTAATATCCGAATAAATGGTAGCTGACGCTGGGTCTGCAAATTAATTTCTATCTTGGCTTGTTTGAAGGGGAATCCTCGTGAAAATTTTCCTGTTGGTTAGTGGAGGGCTGAGGATCGTTTTCTGTATCATTGACGCTTGGATGATCGTTTGTCGGAACGAACTCGGGACCGTAATTCTCGTGGCTTATATAATCATTATAGCTACTCGCGTAAGATGGACATTCGTAGTAATCCGCGTAATAGTTGTTGTAGTCAGGCTCATAGTAATAGTTAGCATAGCCGTCACACTCGTTAAAATTCATTTCACGGCTTTTAAAGTAATTTGTGGGTGGTGGGTTACCGTGCTGGTTCCAATCATGGCCAGTTAATCGTCCTGTAGGAGGTAAGGCTTTAGGCGTGAAATGTTGAACACCGCTCATAGGCTTAGGGCCAAAATTCTGAGGCTGTTGATAACGAGGCTGAATACGGAATACGTTACTACGTGGGTTATAATTCGGTGGTGGTGCACTGAACATTTGTTGAGTACGTGTTGGCATGCGGTACTGAGGCTGATGTTGAGGGCCCGCATTGGACTTAAATTGATTTTGTTTAAATGGTTGAGGTTGAGGTGGCATCCACATCGGTCTCTGAGTAGCGGGTGCTAACATCATAGGTGGAGGGTGGAAATTTTGCTTAGATTGAGAAGGCGTTGGAATTTGTATTTGTGCTCTTGGAGGCGGCTGGAAATTTTTAGGGTGTACATCATTATTACGCTGTTGCAAATATAAAATATTTAATTCCTCCTGAACAAATTTCAATGCCTGCTCTATTGTAGAAGGGCGCATACACCTTATTCTAGACCCTAAGGGCTCATGTAAGCCACGAACGAAAGCCTGCATAGTGAGCTTCTTATACAATGTCCGCTTAGATTCAATGGTGGTCGGGATAGTTTCGTGTAACGATATATATGTCATGATGGTACTAAAAAGAGTCTGACAGTGATCGTAAAACTCCTAAGGACTTTTGTGGCCTTGCGAAGCTAAGGAAAGGTCGTTGTACAGCGCAGTTTCGTCTCTTTGATCTGCAAAGTTATTTATAAGAGATTCGCGAATCCCTAGCCAATTATCAGGGATGCCATTAGAATTTATGATTGAAGCCGCAGGTCCGGTGATTTTGTTCAAAATTCCGTTTAGTAGACATAAATTAGATAATTCACTACCGGGTTCAGAGCTCATGTAAGCTAATACAACCTGATCGCATATTTTAATAAATCTAGTGAGAATATTTGGATTACCATCGAATTCTGGCACTGGGCGCAAGGCCTTATATATTACATCGGGATCATGAGACATTTTAGAATTTAGTGAACTTAAATTTAATTCTTCCTCAATATTCCTTAAATTATCTAAATCTATATTTCGGCGAGACTGTCGAAAACCAGCCTCGCTAGGCCCCCTATTCTTTGGGTGAAAAATTTTGGACAATAAGGATAAAACTTAAAGGATAAAAGGAAAGCAACACAAAAAGAAAGTTTTGCGTACTTACAATATCATTCTGGTTTCCTCCGCGTATCGATTTTCGGATACTCGTCCCCGGTGCTGCTGCCACGTGGTTCGGATACTAGATTAAGGCTTGAGAGCCAAATCAGCGTCTTTCAGCGCCAACCGAAATCTACCGATTTTTGGAGATTTTAACGCCGTGTACTGACTCTAATATCCTACCGACTGCGCCAATTACGTTAGCTGCAGCCGCAGGACTTAAAAAAAACCAATTCTTAAAATATAAATTTATTAAAGAAAGATTACAATACTTTTATAACTAAAACTAGAATGATTAACTTGGTCGAAGTGTGACCTAAGAATGGCGAAATCCGATGCTAACTTGCAACGGGCGTCGGATTGTCGGCGCCTGCTGACTCGGCGCCTCGTGACACGCAGCTCCGTCGTGTGCACCTTTAAGTAGGTTACATGCTAGGCGATTTTAGTGTAGTGAAACTACGTAATTCACGTCACAAGTAACACAGAGACGTATCTTCAGATAAGTTTCTGTGTTTGTATTTATTTGAAACATAGTACATATACGTCGACCGCCATTTTAAAGATTATGTGTTATTGAGATTCGTATCTTTGTGACTTAATGCAACTTTTAATTTTGAGATAATGATTTCTTATATTTACGCGAACACTATATACCATATTGATTATGGACCATAAACAATAATTAAAAAAGCTAAAGGTACTCCGGGTTTAACAACGACATCGGGACGTCAGTCATCTCAGTCCCCCGTGACCATGGGTGCTGGAAAGCATCCGAAACGTCGGGAATTAAAAATAAAAGTAAATAAAAAGTAAAAATAAACGCGATAAAATCCGTAAAAGTAGTTTTAATCATTTTGAGATAAGTTGCATACTTAACTCAAAACGCATAAAAATCGAGATACGTTTTTGTGTTACTAAGGGGGCGATATAGTAGTACAATTACAAGATTACGACAGCCTTTTTTTCAAATACTAATCTTATATTAATTTTATTTAAGACAGTTACCAAGGTACACGTATTTATTTTAGTAAGATTGAGCTGAGCGCACTTCAGTAATAGCGCCATCTACTATGTTGTATAGGTAAAATAATTTTATCGAACAAACATTGATTGACTCTCAAAGTGGTACGTAGAGTAGATGCTAGATGGCATAAACCTAAAAAAATCTCTTCTTATTTTTTAAAAACGTAACTTCGACACTAGAATTTTCTCCTGTATCATGTAGGCAGTTTACATTGTACAAGGACAAACATCCAAACCTGGAACAATTATTTGTAGGCCATACAAATATTTGTTCCTTACAAATATCTGTATCGTGCGGGATTCGAACCCACGGTATTTAGCGTTGTAATTCAAAGCTGCTGTGCCACGGAGACGTCAAATTTTATTATTTAGTTTATTTAAAATAATAATTTATAAATTTTTATTTAAATATTTTTTTGTAAACGTAACATAAAACTGTGGTTTAATAAAAATAAAATTATATAAATAATAGACAACAAACTAAACGTAGTTAATAAACTAAACCGATAATATTTCTTCCCGTAAGCTCTGACAGCGCGCGACATGTTATACTCCCGTTCGCTCGGGACCTTAATGGCGGGAAAATTTGTAAGTTACAAAATTTTTTGCTATATTGCAAATTTTGCTATATTTTCACTTTGAGACAATATTTATGGATAAAACTTACAGGAATTCTTGTTGAATGTATAAACTATGGAATAAAATTATTTTTGGTTGCTAGAAATTGTAATAAAATACATAAATTACCCTGTATAGCATAGTAGTAGTATATACTTCAATTTTAGTGACAAAATTACTACTAATTTGAATTCTACACTTTTGTTTTTGGAGAAATTTATATGAAAATGTTTGGAAATATGTATATTTTTATGTTTTATGTGTTTCTATTCGTTACTCATACCAAAATATTAAAATATAAAAAAAAATAATAATATTTTATCTGTATGACATTTCGAACAATATTTCAAAAATAGTTTTGTGTGAATTTGAAATAAATACAACGTCAAGTTATTTGAAATATGTAAGAAAACTATTTTTACTTACATTTTACACTAAAAATAAATGAGAATTTGAAAAATAACACATTTATGACCCAACCGCCAAAATGGGCCTTCCGGATTTTGAAGTACTTTTGGCAATTTGCTTTTCACTTTTTATACCACAAATTATATATCTACGCGTTTACTATATTACAAGGAATATAAAAAAGTATAATACTTTCGTTTTTAGTCCAGACACAAATACAAAATTCTATAAAAAAGACGGAGCACCTTCATCAAAGCGACACGTGGAACGCCGAAAGTTCAGAGTGATTTTTTTTTCCTAAGAAACATTGCCAGGTTATGGTTTAAAATAAAAGAGCATATCTTTGTCTTTGATACTATTATCTATTGCATATTGTCTTTGATTTTGTTTAAAACGAAAAAATAGTTTAAAAAAATAGTTCATAGGGCAGTACTTCTGATCTAATCCGACCCGTACTAGAGCCGACATAAGGTAGGTATTGTATGATCTGATCAGACCCGTAGCCGAGTGAACGGGGAGCGAAGAAGATGATGTACTGTGACACATATGTATAAATAATTTTTGTAAATAAATTAATGATATTAATAATCTACGTTATTCAAAAGTCATTGATGAATAATTTAAACGTTTCCCTGTAACCGTGCGTTTGCACTGACGCGATTTTTACGAAAAAACATGTTTTAAACACTGTTTTCTGTCAATGTACCAAAAAGCGTTTGCATAGTCATTAAACATATTGTAGTTAAATATGTTTGACAGTTTATTGTACACTACATATTATAACTATATTATATCTATATAACTGCAGAAACAAAATGTTTGAAAACAAATTTGTAGAAATATTGTCATGTTGAAAGATAAGTTTGACGTTAATTTTGTATTTGTAGACATTTTAATCGAGACAGAGAATTTTCAACAATAATGGATTCAAGTGATGAGAAGAGGTTTTATTTTTTTAAGTACCTGTACTGTACATTTACAACAAAAAAAGAAAGAAATCGAGAGTCTGGACGCGCGTGCAATCTGTTTGACAGTGATTCGCAAGTGGGATATGGGATAGAGACTAAAAACTGTGCTGCATGACGAATAAAGAAAATTAAAGAAAGTGATACATGAGAAAATTCTACCAATTGCGTAATCACATTAAAACATTAAAAGCCAAAATTGTATTAAGTGTTTAGCTAATGAAAATACAGTAAGAAAATTATCCAAGAAAATAACATCAACATTTGCGCTGTAATTACAAGTTCAAATAGGAAATTGAAAGAAAAAGCTACATGACATATGAAAATCAAAGCCATGTGGCTTTATAAAAGGTCACCCACCTGTTACAGGCTACTCAGGCTCTATTAAAGGGTTAACTGAGTACTCTTTGCTATTGGAATCAATCAACCAGTTTTTAAGGCCTGGCAGATTTTTTAAATACTATAAAACCATCAGACAATCAATTTATATTGATATTTGATGAAATGTCTTTAAAAAAATGTGATGTATAAACCCAAAGAAGATTTGATTGAAGTGTATTAGGATCATAGAACACAAGGAACATCTTCAGTCATTGCATCATATGCAGTATTTATGATTGTTAGTACTAGGAAGACTGAAACAGCCCATTGCCCACTATTTCTCCAATGCATTTTTAACTGCAAATCATCTTACTGTACTAATAAAAGAGGTAATTATTAGTACTTTGTATGATGTTTCATTTTATTTCAACAGTTGAAATTAAAGTTGATTATAAAAGCTCAACGGTTGTAAATAATATTCAATTTTTGATTTCAGGTCTTGAATCAGTCATAGCTGGCATAACTTCCAGGCTGTCAGGCTGGGATGAATATATCTGCAACAGTCTGTGACATGGACGGAGTAAATTTACAAGTTCTCTCTATCTTGGGTGCAAATGTGCAACAACTATATTTTGCATTCCATAACAAAGAGATAGTGACCCTTTGATACACCATATTTATTACATAAGGGATCTTGCAATGGGGTTAATGCATTTCACATTGAAATAACTTTGTTTTGCAGAAGAGCCATGAGAGCACTTTACAACCTAAGTTCGAAGGAGTCTTTTCAAGAAAGTTTTTTAGAAGTAAATATATTACTATAACTATAGCGTTTTAGTAGTTTTATGAAAATTTAATGTATGTTTTTTATTAATTTTTTTTTTGTTTTTGTTAATTTAATGTACACAAAAGCAACAATAGTTTTTTATTAAAAATAGTAATGTATATTCTGTAAATACTAGGAACAAGTGCAAGCTAGTTATATCAGTTATTCCACTTCAAAGAATAAGTTTTCCTTCATGGGGCAATAGTATATGTTTTTACAAGTCATAAAATATGCAGTCTATCAAAAACTGAAAATTTTTAACTAAGCAAAGTTGTTCAAAAAAGGTTATTACAATAAAATATACGATTGATAAACCCCTGGGAATGGGGTGATTAATGTGTTTTCTAAATGTTTTAATATTTAATTGTAAAACATTATATTCTAAATAACATTTTGTTCAAATGACCCGCTTGGACTTCTTGCTTGTTTTCTACATAGGACAGAGGCTTTTCCCAAACGAGTAAAAACATTAATTACTTAATGAGTTTTGTAATCAAGTATTCTCTAATGTTAGTTTTGAATAAAATTTATTCTATTTACGTCGTAACTGCAAGCATATAATATAGAGACAAAATTTTAAGGTTAATTTTAAATCAGGGAAATAAATAGACAACCAATTATTGTCAAAATGAAATTATTATTTGCTGGTTTTACTTTGCTCTTGTGTACATGAGCTTATTTATTATTTAACTTGTTTTTGATTCAAATATTGCTATTTTAGGTATTGTAGACATGCTAGGGTTTTTAATTGTGCATGATATTATCAATACATTCATAATTGTAAATCATCTATATTATTTTGTCCTTTTTTACATAGGTAATTGAAATATTGTAATCAGTATTGATTTTTATTTTCTTGTTTTAACTCATCTAATGACTTAATAGACAGAAATAATTTTGCTAAAGAAATTTTGTCTCCTCCCTTCAGTAGTGTTCTAGTATTATGCAAATTTGAGAAATGTTATTCTGTACCTTAGAATCACCTGCTATTAGGCGGCCAGTATACATATACTAGGCGATGTCGGATGCATGGCTGTTACATTCCGTCTGGACTGTAATACTAAGCCCGCAAGACCCAACATTGTAGGCTTAGTATAACAATCTTTTTTAACACCCTTTGGGTCCAGACTAATAAAATGATAAATATTGTTGCCATTATATACATATTATATTATATTTTTCAGAGTAATCAAATTCGTAACTTAAACTTAAATACATAAATAATGATATAATGTTATTGCAATTTTATCAGTAAATAAAGCTTCTTTTATTTGCAACTATCCCAAATTGAATCTGATTTATGGGCAACAACGTTTTTGCCTACCGATCGACTAACATGTTTCAAATATAAGCAACCTCTAACTAATTTTTAATATCTTTATCTTATGAGGAAACTGAAAAATTATTAAATATAGATAGTTAAAAATGCAAACTGTTAAGCAAAATAATAACACACACTCACTCCTTTCACACACACACACACACACTCACACTCATATACTACACACTGGCATCTACGTATTAATTTTACACTTACTTCTAAACTTTTAATATTGGTTTATGATTAACAAATCTCCAATATTAAATGAACATTTTGCATATTATATTTTATTGTTTTAAGAAAATGAAATTTTAACTGAGTCACTACTCGCTAAGTTTTAATTATTTCTATGTGAAATATAGAATAAGTTCTTGTAAATGTTTACTATAACATTTGGATATTAATATAAGTGTGTGACACATTTATAGAATATCTCTCCTGCCTTACTCTTGTACCATACAACTAAACATTTAGCTATAATAGTATTGAGCCATTTGTCGGATTAGAACATAGCACATAGCTAATTATTTTACTTCTTCCCACTTTTATTCATTTCTTGATTGCGGTAAAATTGTTTTTATGTTTTTGTTTTTCTATTTGATATGTATTTAATGGGGAGGGCTTAGCAGCTGTAACACAGGTCTGTGACCTAGCACGGTTGCTAAAGATACCTTAATATACTATTGAGTTAGATTTACGTCTTATCAATGTAATTTTGTAAGTATATGTTTTTATGTAGAGTATATTTGGATTCAATAAATAAATAAAATATATATTCAATAAATAATAAATAAGGAAAAATTTCGGTCGGCAGACCACCCCACATGTCGGTCACCTCGTGAGCCTTTCACTAGGTTCTCGTCATATGGAATGGTAATGACGACCAAAAATATCCTTGACTGTGCCCGGTCCATCAGCACAATATCAGGTTTATTCGCAAGAATAGTCCTGTCTATAATGATGGCCCGATCCCAGTAGAGCCTGGCGCGGTCATTTTCGAGCACGGCTTCCGGTAAGTACTTATAATAAGGCAGTTTCCGATCCACGAGACCGTATTTCAGAGCGAGCTCCTGGTATAGAATTCTGGCTACTAGGCTGTGTCTATGTAAGTACTTTGACATTCCTAAGTGACTCACCGGGACGGCGGCAAGCTTATTATTACTCTTACGAATGTTTGCGTGTGCAGTAAAATCACTTACAATGCATTACTGCGCATTTTGAATTTAAGAGATAAAAAGGATACAAAGTTTGAGATTTTTTTAAATTGATTTGTCTTTAACGGCCTATATTAGTTATCTTGTACCTTCTCTGCAAATTTGACCGGTTATCACAAAATAACCCTGTATAATTTCCAAGGAAGCACAGATTATTGGAATAAGCCTAAACTATGGTAAGCTTTGTAAAATTTTGAGAGAAAGGTGGTACATGCTTTCTTATTTCTTTCTCATATATATAATTAGTAGAACATGTGGAAGAAAAATTTCTTGTCACTTAAAACACATTATGAAGATGGCAGTGACAAACTAAATTATTTGATAAACAGTTTTCTACATTTCTTTAAGTTATGTATTTTAAGTGAATAAATAATTAGAAATTTGTATTGTATTTTATTATGTTCTTTTATATCGAGCTCTGGGACAGGTAACCTAAAAAAATACCCCAAAAAAAGGACAAAATTTTTCCGCGAAGAAAAAAAGAGAATTGCAGATAATCAGATTATTCATAAAGACGGAATATGTGGAGATATATACCACATTTAATAGTTTCACTCAATAGTGCCTCTCAATGGATAGATCATAATATGAACATGGACAAAACAAATATCATGTTTAATGTCCGTGTCACACCTATGTCGGTAGTTGTTGGGAGCACTAAGCTGGAAGTTGTTGACGAGTACGTTTACCTGGGACAAATAGTCTGACTAGGTAAGTCCAACTTCGACCGAGAGGTCAATCGACGGATTCAACTCGGCTGGGCAGCGTTCGGGAAATTACGACGCATCTTCTCGTCAGGTATACCTACCTCAAAACCTGAAAACAAAGTTGTACCACCAGTGCGTGTTGCCAGTGATGACCTACGGAACCGAGACGTGGTTCTTCACTGCTGGCCGTATGAGGACGCTCAAAGTCGCTCAGCGAGCTATGGAGAGGGCTATGTTCGGAGTTTCTCTGCGTGATAGACTCAGAAATGAGGATATCCGCAGTAAAACCAGAGTGACCGACATAGCCCAACGGATTAGTAAGCTGAAGTGGCAATAGGCCGGCCATATAGTTCGAAGAACCGAAAACCGTTGGGGAAAAAAGGTTCTCGAGTGGCAGACTCGTACCGGTAGGCGAAGTGTAGGACAACCCCTCACTAGATAGAGTCACGACCTTGTAAGACATGCACGTAGTCGATGGATGCAGGTGGCTCAGGACCGTGCTTTGTAGCATACCTTGGGGGAGGCCTATGTTCGGCAGTGGACTTGTGAAGGGTTGTAATGATGATGATACCACATTTATATTTTGTATTAAGTTATCATTCGTCTCCGCTAGGGTTGATAATGTTTTGTGATGTTTACCAACTAAATTGGATAACAGAAAAACACGATTTATAACAAATCGCGAAATATAAAAAAACAACAGTGCGAACGCTAACGTTGACAAATCTATAGATAAACAAGTAAAATGTCTATGTTGTAATCAATGCGAACACAGCTAAAAACAAATCTTGATATCTGTTGAAAATTTTACACAGTTTTTGTGAGTGCGAACGCTACCATCAACAAAACATGTTGTGTGATTTATTTTATGCGATTTGTTTAAAAACATTACATGTTGGATGTTTCTCAGTGCAAACGTACTGTAATACAAAAGTTTCACTTCTATCGTATGTCTTCACGACACATACGGTTCATAGTCTTTATTACGAATATGTTGATGCCCATCTCCTGATTTGTTTTCTTATTTCGCCTTGTAACTCTATCTTATCCGTATCTTTCAAATAAATGCCTACAGCCGCGCGGCACGTAAACATGCGATAGGGCTGCCTGCCTCCAGCATTTTTACATTTGCCTACTATGTGTTTCCATTTAGTTTTGTGATTGTATATCATTGAAATAATAGGTACTTACGTAACATAATAGCTCAATGTTGTAAATATACTTTTTTATATAAACAAATAAAATAGGAACTTTGTGAATTGAATAGGAAGTGTTCAATAAAAATGCGTGTCGTTTTTTGATTGGTAGATTTAATTAAAAAACCATGTTTATGTTTGAATAACAAATCCGTCTTATAAATTTGCGACCGCAAAATATTTGCACCTCGGCTGAGGCTTACGAAATGATTTATTATTAGATTTTTAAATATAAAAAATCCGCTTTCTAATATAAAGCTAAAAATAATATAAATTAAAAATTGTTTTGGGAAACATGGACAAAGTGGAGAAAAGGAATATCTTTTAATTGGTTATAGATACCTGCAGCTACTTTACAATTTATATGTTTGGTTTTAAATGAAGTTCAGATTTATTATTTCTTTATTTCTATTCTATTATTTATTTCCTCCATTTTTTATATATTTCACAAAATCATCACTGCGGCACAGTCTCAACTGTCTGCATGCCGAGCGCATGCCGATATCGAGTCGCGTAAGCATAGCTCTCGCTTCGTCCGTTTTGTATGAAGTTGGAATACTGTATAGATAGTATTACCGTGCCCACGGGATGCTAATGGAGTAGTGGATAAAATTACGTTAATTCTATCCTTATTTATTTCTATAATTTGGTTACCTATTTTTTTTTTAGATTGAGACGTAGGATTAGAGTTTCATTTCAAAGTCCATAATTAAAGTGTATTCTTAAGAAATAAACATAATTTATATATATTTATAGAAAATTATTTGTTAGTTTATTTATTAACAATTATTTAAGTTGGTGATTTTCCTTCATGCTTAACTAGGCTTAAGATTAGCAGAAAAATTTTAAATTCGAATTCTCAATTCATTTTCAAAATTCAACTCTATTAACCACAGGTTTACCTGATTTGCACTAGCCGCTGATTCGGCTCCGGTGGAAGAAGTGGTCGTTTCCGATGCATTCCCTATGGCAGATGTATTCGGAGTTACCAAATTTTGTTTATTAACAGTTCCTGGAATAGTGGTTCTTTGCGCCAAATTAATTGAAGTATGTGTTCTCTTCAAATGAGAACTTAAGTGTACTGTAGTTGATTTATACGATAATGTTAATTGACAATATTTACAGATAGCAAAGTACACGGAATTGTCTTTTTATCGAAGTGAGACCATATTTCACTAACCTTATGCGACATTTTGAAAGCCTATACTCAAAGATGATTAAAAGTCTAAATCAATTTAAACTATACTATGCTATATAATATTTACACTTTACACATAATTGTCTGAATTACAACTACCTAATGCACAAAATGCACACAAATATTGCAAATAAATACACAATCGTCAAAAGTTAATAACTTAATGGATGTTATTATCTTAGCGAACGGCACGAGCACGAGCCACCAAGACCACGCACTTGGTTTGATTGTTGCGTATTAAAAAAAGCAAATTCTAAACTTTCCATCTAAAATATAAAAAACAGAAATATAAAGTTGCCTAAACCAAATATAATATCATCATTCAAATGCAAGTCTTGTGTCTATTGTCCTAAAGATCATTCGAATTTGACAACTCTCACAACTACACAAACTTAAAATTAGGCAGTTTTAACTATTTGAAATTTGACCTTTTTGCTATAGGTAATTATATCCAGATGTGCATTGTGTACCGTGTGAAACTAAAACAAACCAAACCATCAGAAATCCTCTCTTTCTATACGTATTTATGATACCGTCGCAAGAACAAGAAAAAATGAATATCAACGAAGGACATCGCATCGGTTTAGTACGTGGGGCGTGTTGGAATATCGTTCCAGTTTTTGCGTTTTACGTTTTACAAATCTAAGCCTTGTGCCTAATGAGCTAGAGATCATTTGAAATTTGACAACTCTCACAACTACACAAACATAAAATTTAGGCAATTTTAACTATTTAAAATTCGACCTTATTGCTTTAGCTATACATTATATTTCGCAATATCCACCGTTGTGTAATAACAACCAAAATATCGCAACGATACCCATATTCGCTTCATCTCTTTCTATACTTATTTAAACTATCGTTGCAAGAACGAGACGCGAAGAATATCAACGAAGGTCATCGGTTAGTGGGTCGTTTTCCGTTTTGGGAAATCGTTCCACAGTTTGCGTTATGCGTTTCGGTTTCGTTTTCGTACGTTGGTTAGATATAGGGTTTTGGTTTGATACGTGATAACGGGATTGTACTTAGGTTTATCGTTATGATATGATATTTGATAACATAACGTTATTAGTTACGTTTTGATATATCGGTCTCATGCCTATAGTGTCCGTATATACCGTAGACCGTAGATAGAGAAACCTATAGACAAAATGACGCCTTCTTTCGCATTCGCTCATGAAAAAGATAGATTTATGCATACGCATTGCATAGAAATGAGACAGAGCGGTGTGATTGTTTGTCCCTTTCTCCGTGCCGGTTTTTTTGTTTAGCAAACTACATTTTGCCAAACAACTTTGACAGTTCGTAGCGATCTAAGGAGTTAACAGGTTATTTTAAGTGAGAAAAAAGAGTTTTGTAAGCTTAAGATTGGTGAATCTTGTTCAGTTCAGTTCTTAGAACAATTAAATTTTTTATCTAAATATGTTTAAAAGTCATAAAGATTATTGTATAACCTAAAACTACGTTATCGTCCTTTATCACTCGAGGCCACGCTGATATTAGTCTATAGGTTTCTCTGCCTACGCCGTAGACAGAGAATCATTAGTATATTACATATTCTCTAGTATATATACAGTAATCTATGATCATTAGTCTATAGGTTTCTCTGTTTACGGATGCGTAGTATCCTCTTAGTTGCTCTTAGTAGTCTGTGGGCTAGTGTAATATAAATAATAATAAATAATCAATGGGAGTTTTTTCAAGTTTTTTGGCGAGAACATGGCCATAAACGTATTGTCGCTCCTGTTTTGTCGCTTGAATAATGGTTTGAAGTGGATTTTGATTTGTAAAAGTGATGCGATTTTATGAATTAAGTGTCCGCGCGTGTGAACTATTAGAGAAAACGACGAAACAAGTGCTTTGATGTCTTTGATGTTGAAACCTCAAGTTATTTTGATCGCTTGGGCGCCTTATGACCTTGAGTGGCTGTCGTTATCAACTGTCCACTAGGTTGAGCTGTCGTCAAAATCTCCCAAGGGCTTCGCAATGTCACGCAGTATGATTTTTGCCACAATTGGCACATGTGGGTTCCTCCTCTCTACCCCGAGGGCAAAGGCTCGCTATGTGCTCCCCGGCGCAGCGTACACACTTCACCGGCCTGAAGCAATTTGCTGAGGCGTGTCCAAAGGCCTGGCAGCGGTGGCATTGTGCCGGTCCGGCTTTTCTTTGCCAGGCCTCAATAACTACTCCCCCTCATGAAGAGTAGTTCGTCAACTTCGTAGAGTCTTTTAAGCTGCTCCAGGCTTAGGTGGTCGAATTGGGCAAAGTATACGCATCCTGGTCTGCCCCTTCTCGGTGGGATTGCTTTCACATATTTGACCGGGAAGCCCTTTGCCCTTATGGCCTCCTCGATGGTACTGGTGTCGGTTCCCATTGGTAGCCCCCGGATGCCCACTTTGGTGGGCTTGTCTTCATCCGGGGTGTAGCAGTACCACGAGATACTAGGTGTTGCCTTGGACAGTTCAACCATGTAGCGTTGAACCGTCCTGAATTCTGTGGCGCTTTGTGGCGTAAAACGAACCCCCTTCCCGAACGGACGGGCATTCAACGGGTGGCCTAACATTCTGTTAAGCTCCTTGAAATGCCTCGTCCAGTCCGGGAGGCTTTCGGCCACTATGGGCGGGTATCTGGTCTTCTCCTCCTGGTCGGCAGGCTTATCAGAAGACGCTGCCGCCGGTTTGGGTCGTGGCACTGCTGGCGCCGCTACCATATGGGCGTAGCTAGTAGATGGCCGTTGGCCATCATCCAGCGGACGCCCGGACGGATTCTCGGTAGTCTTCTTCGGTGACATGGACGGCGAGTGTCCAGCCGATGTATTTGGAGCTAAGGTCGCATATGTTGTGGCACTCCAACCATACGACCCTTCTCCTCCCTGCTCTAGATCTACAGCTTCCATGCTGGAGTGGTGTTCCTCTGATCTAGGGGGGAGTGGGCTTAGTCGGTGATGGCGACTTCGGTGGCGATCTCCTTATCGGCCTTTGGATTAGCTCCTCCTCGGATGACGAATAGTCCGAGGAGTTGGAGGATCCTAGGCACTTCCTCTTCTCCTGCATTGAAGCTGCAGTCTCAGGCGGGGTGTGCCTTCTCCAAGACTTCTTAGCCCGCTGCTGTTGGGGGACCGGTTCCAGCCCCGTCGTACCTTCAGGTACGATGGGCGAGAGCGCGGTCCTCGGTGCGGGTCCTTTCCCTGGAGATAGGGGCTTCCCTAGTAGGGATCTGCGAGTAGGAAGACACTACTCGAGTCCTTTCTGGGTTGAAGATGTCCCGGTATGCTATAGGTCGCTCCAGAACACTAGTTCGGTCCGGTGGTTTTCTGGATCTCGGTGGTGGCTCCCCCTTGTCGTTGTCCTTATCGGACATGGCGAAACCTACCTAAGTCAGTCGTCTACTGATGGCCCTGTCTAAATCCAGCCGATCGGCTGTAATGCGCGACGCGGATGGAGGTAGCAACTACGTTGGCGTAAACTCTTGGGGCACTGCCTACCCCTTTCACAACGAAAGGGTTGGGGGAAGTGCAACGGTGGCACTTTAGTACGCGACTAGGCACAGGATGCACGAAGCGCATAAAGTGCCAAGAATCACCTAGGGGCCGGTGACCTCGACGCCTCACGGAATCACGGGACTCAACGATCGGCGGAGTTTGTCGAACCGGCGGTTATTTGCAGCCACTGCTAACTACAGATAACACACACCTAGGAGATCCTTAGGAAAAAATCATACTGCCAACGACCGTCGCTGCCCAGTCCTGAGGAGGACTGCACGGAGGCAGGGGATAACCTTACCGGGGCTACTACCGGAGGACCCGAAAAGGATCCCCCAGAGTCGCCCAAAAACCATCACCATCCAGAAAGACGGGTGGGCCACCATCACGGGGAAGGGCAGACAACCAGCCCCCCCCCCACCCGTACCACGCAAGGAAACGGTGGAACCCCCAGAGGAAAGGGCAACCACCGGGGCGACCCTGCAACCTCCCGCCAACCCTGCCACAGAACGGCAGCCCTCCAAGAAGAGGAGGCGGGAGAGAAGCCGAAAGAAGTCGCAGCCTCCTCGGGCTGTTACCTCTACCCCGACACCAGGACCAATAGCGCCTCAGGCGCAGGTTATAAAGGAGACCACCCAAAAGGGCGTGAGTAGAGTGCAGGAGAGGGCTCCACCGGAGGAGAGAGCCCGAGCTACACACAGAGCGCGCTCTACTCAAAAACAAGAAGTCCAACGCCCGAGACCAGTACCAACGCCTTCAGATAGGAGACCACCGACGGCCGGCCTCGAAACAGTTGATGCAATCCAGCGCTTAGTTGGGATTGCCATCGAGGTCGGCACGCAAGTCCTGGCCGACATCAGAGCCGGGACGGATCCAATAACAGCGATCATGAAGGCGCTGGCAAACCTCCTGGCCAGACATTATGGAGGATAATAACCTGCGCCTAATGTACTGGAACCCGGACGGAATTCAGCAGAAGCTGCAGGAACTCCGCACTGTCGCCCAGCAACAGGACATACATATTATACTGCTGGGCGAAACAATATTGAATCCCAAAACGCGCATAAAGCTGCCTAACTTCCATATCTATAGGAGGGACGAGGTCACTTCTTCAAGGGGCCGCCTATAGAGGGACGGCGGTTCTAGTGAGGAGGGACATCGTCCACCAAGAGCTGGATCTACCATCCTTCCAGACTATGCGCTCGATCGGCATAAGAATGGAGGCGGCGGGCGAGGAACTAAGAATATACGCAGCATACCGCCCGCCAGGGACTCCATTCTGCTCCTCAGACATCCGGACGGTAATGGAGGGCGATACTCCTGTAATCATCGCCGGGGACCTGAACGCCAAACACCCGGCGTGGGGGTCCAGAGTGATCACCCCGCCGGGTCGTGAACTATATGAAGATGCTGAGAAGAACCAGTATGACGTTCTAGGTCCCGAGGAGCCAACTCACGTTCCTACCGACCCAAGGAGGCACCCGGATGTATTAGACATCGTGCTCACTAGGAATGTCAACTATCCGATAGTGGTAGAAGTGCTGTACGACCTCCCTTCACAGCACCTCCCGTTACTGATAACCCTTGGCTTAAAGGCGGTGACTACGCCGCCTAGAGCTTTTAAAACCCGTGTCGACTGGAGGCTCTACTGTCAACATCTTCAGCAGAGACCTCCAGCACACCAACCTATATGCACAGCGGACGACGTAGAGGCCGCTGCAACTAGAATTACCAATAACATCAAGGAAGCCCTCCACGCGGCTTCTACGGTCGTCCCGATTACAGCAAGGCGAGACGATCTGCCGCGTGAGATATGCGTGCAGATCAAGCGCAAACGTGCGCTGAGAAAGCTCTGGGCGCGTACTCGCTGCCCCAGGATCAAAACGCAGTTGAACACCTTAACGGAGGAACTGTCGGTTTCAGTCCAGGCCTTCAGAGGCGAAGCCTGTTATCGGCGCATCCAGAAGGCGGAAGAGAGTGATGTGTCGCTTTATAGGCTAAACCGACAGTTGACCAAATCCAGACCTCCCGTTTGCCCGCTGATTGATAATACGGGCAAACGATGCTACGATGCCAAGGGCAGAGCGGATATCCTAGTCGAGCACTTCGAGGAGCAATTTATGCCGAACACAGCAAGTGCGGAGTTCATGGAGCTTCATGCCCGGAAGGAAAGTCGCGTACAGGAGTTCCTGTCGTCGCCCGCGCCACCTCTTGCAGGAGATTGGTTCATCTCCCCCCGCAGAACTGCGGAGGACAGTAACCTGCCTGCAACCGAGGAAGGCGCCGGGGCACGACGGGATTACCAACGCTGCACTCCGACAGTTGCCCAATAGAGTCATAGTAGAGCTTGGTCGACTCTACAATGGGATATTGCGGACATCCCACTTCCCGGAGGACTGGAAGAAAGGCAAAATCATCGTCTTGCCGAAACCCGGGAAGGACAGGCGTAGAGCTGCCAACTACAGGCCGATCACGCTATTACCACATATAGCTAAACTGTTCGAAAGATTGCTGCTAAGACGTCTCCGTCCGTGCATCCAACTTCGGGCGGAGCAGCACGGATTCAGGAGGGGTCACTCCACAGTCACACAACTGACTAGAGTGCTGCACCTGCTTGCGGCAGAGTACAATCGTGGCCGCATATCGTTGGGCGTCTTTCTCGATATCGAGAAGGCGTTCGACCGGGTGTGGCACACAGGATTATTATATAAACTGGAACAACAGACCAGTGTCCCTCCTGCTATATTGCGGCTAATAGCGTCTTTCCTGGAAGACAGGAAGTTCTACGTCTGCGTAGAGGACGCCGAATCCGCAACAAGATCCATCCAAGCCGGCGTCCCACAGGGCAGCTGTCTGTCTCCAGTCCTGTACGCGGCTTACACCAACGATATACCTACACTGGCAGGCAGGCTTCAAGAATGGGAGGACGACGTCGAGCTGGCGCTATTCGCGGACGATAGCGCCTATTTCACCTCGTCCAGAAGAGCCCACATAGCCACTGCCAAGATGCAGCGTCTGCTGGACCTGCTGCCACCATGGCTGGATAAGTGGAGGATGGTCGTCAACGTTGGTAAGACGACCGCTCTGCTCACTCGCCGTCTCAGGAATTTACCACCTCCGCTGACCCTCAACGGCCAGGAGATTGCGTACCAGAAGGCTGTAACTTACCTTGGGTGTAGGATCGACAGGACGCTGCGCATGACCGCGCACGTCGACTTCGTCGTCCGCCGGGCCCGATGTGCGCGGGCGACGCTCTTGCCGGTCCTGGCATCCAAGCTGCCTCTAAGAACCAAGCTCCGGATATACAAGATGTATATCCGGACCATTATCACCTACGCTGCACCGGCCTGGTACGCACTTCTGAGCGACCCTCTGAGGCGGCGACTACAGGCCCAGCAGAATCTGACACTAAGGACGATCGTCGGAGCAGGTCGCTACGTCCGGAACGACGTGATAGCGGCGGATTTGAAGATCGAGAACATCATCGACTTCGTGGCCCGTTTAGCACGCGGCATGTTTGACCGTGCCGATAACGGGCCACATGAACATCTCAACGGCTTTGCGCCGTTGCATACCCGGCCACCGGACGGGCGACCTCTTCCAAGAGAACTCCTCTCTATATGTGATTAGAGAGTTGAGTAACAACCCACAATGCCGCAGAAAGGCCAACCCAGACTCAACCAGATAACCACCTTTTTCCGTAGTTGGTTAACTACGGAAACAATACAGCACCAAATACGGAACAAACCCGGTATGCTATTAGCCTAGAATAGGCAACAAGGACTGTCCCATAATAATGGGACATGAGGACACCCGGGTAATGGGGGGTCACCCCGAGGCCCGAGACCTGTATTGCATCTCGGTGCAATCAGACGACATTCAAAAATGTCACGCATCAGCATATTGTGAAGAAAAAGAACATAAAATGAAAATTCCCAAAGAAAGGATAGGCTCAGAAGGTCTAGAAATCAGAGCCGTAAAGGCAGTTAATAAAAAAAAAAATCAATGGTGTAAAACTAAAATGTAAATGTTGATTTTGTTTCCGTCGTTCATATTATGTTAAAAGCATAGATGTAGTTATAAAAAATGAGTGACAATATTAAGGACTATATTTATATTCCATCTATCTTAAATCCCAGGTGTGTTAAAAAAGAAAGCGGGAATTTGAATCTTACTCAGGTGCATAATTTAGTTTATTAACTTTGTTTTCCAATATGCACATTTTTTTACAAAAATTTGGAACTAATTCGCAAACAATTTATTCTTAATAAATATTCACTTTTCTTCTAAATACCTACTGTTTACTTTTTACACCTCTTTTTTTTGTATAAATAAGGTATAATATTACATATCAGAAGTAAGAGGAGGAGGCCTGTGCTCAGCAGTGGGACATGTATAGGCTGTGATTTTAACTTTATTACATATTATTTTTTACAGCAGTCTGTTGCCACCCGTTTTTCATTATCATTAAAGAAAAACAGTGTTATATCAAAATGGAAAACAAATTTAAACAAGGTTTGTATTTTTAAACTTAGAATCCTCTTGTCTTCTTCATATTATGATATTCAAATTCTAAAAAATTTGTGATGAAATTTACAAACTTAAGTAGTTAAGAATGATTAAAAACTTAATATAAAGTGAAGTTCGTCAGATAATGCTCTTTATCTCTCTAGTCTAGTTTAGGGATAATAACAAAGACGTCCAGCCTCACCATTGCTCTTTGTTGCTCGCCTAGCTGGCCGAGTGTAGGCAAGCGCCTACGTATATACTGTTCATTTCATGTGCCTTGCCGCCACTCGGGATCGCTCACTGTGACTCGTCTAATTCGGAACTGTGTCGGTTTTTTAAGTACTAGTAATAGACTAAACATCAGCAACAAAATTGTCGCATGTAACTTTTGTCTTATAGGATATATCTCCTATTTTTGTCATTTAGTCTTAGTGACATCGTCAAAAGGTCATGATGCATTCGTTACATAAATTTAAAAAATAGTTTTAAAGAAAATATGCCCAGTTGTGCATTAAAGAATTGTAAGTCACAATATGGAGCATAAATTGAATGTGATTTTGGTTTATTATCGTATGAATAATGTATATTTACCAAATAATCTTTAAATTTTAATATTTTTAGTAGATTGTTCTAGAACATTTAATGATTATTGTAATAAGCACCCTCTGTTATCCAGTAACGTCACTACAGTAGAGCCTCGATAATCCGAACCCATGATAATTCGAACCTCTCTATAATCCGAATGACCTGCTCAAGTAGATATTTCAATTTTTAAAAAAATTTTATTGTGTAAATTGAGGGACAAAGCATTGTCTTTATCATTAAGCACCACTAGTCAAAATACTGTACTAAATTTTTTTACAATTAATACATATTGAGTAAAATTTGTATTAATTAAAATAAAAATAATAATTATTCATTAACATAATACATGTACGAAAATGTACAGTGGTCATCAGCCCCTAAACTAGGATATTATACATGTATTTCAGGGGCCTGTTATCCGAACCGGGTGTAAATATTGTGTGTTCGGATTATCAAGACCCTATTGTATTTATTTACCAATGTGTTAGTGCTTGACAACGTGCCTAAAACAAATTTTTACCTTATATTTAATAGCACCACCTAATGGGGATTAGCTAAAATGTTTTCCGAATAAATATTTAGCGTAGTATTGCTATGTTTCGTTAGAGGGTGTAACACATGTGCAAGCTCACAGTTTTTGTATGCAAATGTTCCCAATGTCTGCTCTATAGTATATATATTATATATTTAAATCTATTTGGATAATAATAATCATCAGTGTTCAATTACACCCCGTAAAGTAGTTTCAAAAGACTTCTTGATATGCTAACCTCACCCATTTGGCTCTCAACTTTGCTGGTAGACAAATTAGCAATCTACTAACAAGAGAATATTTATTTAAACTTAAATTCTAACTGCTCTTACCCAGATATTCAGTAACAGGTTTACCCAGATTCAACCAGGAAATCTTCCAAGAAATTTAAGCAATATTTGAATTGCCAATCCTTATTTTAGTCTATATTTTCTAATAGCACATAGGACATTTTCACAACAGTATTTGCAAAAAGCTTTGAAATACTTTTATATTAATTTCCTAATATTTATATTGTAATGATAAGAATATTTTATTAATTACAGCATTTACCATTTCAAGAAAAAAATAATTCAGAAAACAAATATAACACTAATAAAAATGACCAGTGTTTATTACAATCTATGGAATCAGATAGTGTGGAATCTTTAGATTTTTCAGCTATTAATGATTTGAATAGTATTAAAAATGACAGTAAGTCGCATAAACAAGAAGTGCTATTTAGAAATGTAGATAATATAGAATGTTATACAATAGATACAAAAAGTAATGATACAATTCTTTATGATGTTATTGAAAAACCTGTATTCTCGTTGTCTTTTTGCATTTCTGATTGTAAAAATATTGATGTCAGAGCCAAAAATACAAATATAATGGACTTCTCAGTATCACATGACAATAATAACACAAACATTGAATGCAAAGTTATTGAAGGCTCTTATTTATCTTCTGAAAGTGAAATAGAGAGTATAAATTATAATACTATACCCAGTCCACCCAAAAAACAAGCTGCTGTCACTGTAGAAATAAAAAAAGAAAAGTCAAAAGATAACAACATAGAAGAAACAAATGTTCTCATTTTGAAAACAAATGCCATTGAAAAACTCTCACATGTCATTGTCCAACCACCAAATTATAAATTAGTGAAAAGAAAAATTCCATTTAGAGATAAATTAAAATTTGGTGCAGGCAGTAATGTACAAGTGTGTGACAATAAATTAAAACAAAAATTTATTGATGATTATTTTTGTAAAGATCCTACATTAAATGCAGATACAACTGAAAAGAATTACTATGGTGAAACAGTAATTAAGGATAATTTGCAAGATGCCGAGACACTGATGCTTGATAATGTGGAGGCTATGAATAAAAATTCAAGTGTCACTGATACTGTGAATTGTGATAAAAGTATAGGAACTACATACAAAACTTTGAGAGACACTGATACACAATCAAAAAAATCTAAATTATTTTCACCTAAAACAGATATTACTTCAGTCAGAAAACAAAATATCAAAGCTTCATGTTCTGAGGTACCTCGCAATTGTTCACCAACAATTAGAAATAGCAGTTTGAGTTCATACTTGGCTGGAGGAAATGTGGATTCTGTACATTTTAGTTTGCCATCAAAATCAAAATTCAATAAAGCACAAGTGACACCAAAAAACATCCCATTTTATAAAATTATCGCAGGTATGTCTTATAATAGTTTCCATTTCTATAACTTTTTCAAGAGCAGTTTTTCTGATCATACTACATACATAAAAATAAAATTGAAGTATATGTCTGTAATGTTATAACAACTGGCTTCTGGTAAAATCAGGGGGTTACTTATATGCTATTGAGATATGAATAACCATTCTTAAAATTTTTGTCTGTCTAACATTAAAAATCACAACTGCTTGTGATAAAACTTCAGGAACAGATGATGGCAATGCCAAGAGTAATTGAGGCTATATACTATCCAAAAATCATGCTGGTTTTTTAGTAAAATTGAAAATTGATGGTTATGTTACCTGCTTTAGGGATATAAAAAAGTTTGCAATTTTGCACAAAAAGTGTCCTCACACTTTTTATTCTATCTCTAAAAGTGTGGCTACACGCTCAATCTTACTTGCATAAATTCTAATTTGCTCAAGCAAGCATGTGCATTAAGCGGGCAAAACAGTATACAGTGCAAATGCTTAATTTTCTTAAACTAAAGTTTCACAAGCAAACTGTTTGCGCATGTTAAGATACTAGTGTAGTTTAGTTTACGACGGGCTGTTTTCCGCAACTCCACGTCTAAGCGCGTATTTTGCGTGTGGGCAGGAATAATGTGATTATTAGAGCCATGAAATCTCCCCGAAAAAGTTCAACAGTCCTTTAATGTTGCAAGCAACTTCGGGGAGCGATCCCGGCGTGCCGAGATGCTTAGCGCTCTATGAAGCGACCTCCGGACATGTCAGCAACACGTGAGCCGCCGTTTGTTCCTCCCCCATGCATGCTCTGCACAGGGAGCTATCTGTAACACATATGGTATTGTTTAACAAACATTTGTATGTTTGTTAAAAGAGCCATGTCCTGTTACTATCCTGATCTGTGGCTTGTTCAGTCTCATTAGATTTTTTTTGATTTAACAGTGGTAGAGCCATGCAGCAGCCTTTGCTGTTGCATGTAAGGGCCGGCTCAAACTGGGTTGGTACCACGTACCTCACAGAAGACCAGCGTGAAGTAAAAGTTTTGCTTCTGCATTTCGCCTGGTAAGTGCAGGTGGCCGGAGGCCCAATTCTCCCCCCTCCTTAACGTGGTAACGGAGTTAAATATAACACTACCCCAGGAGGGTACCAGCACCTCTGGTGATGGAGAATCCCTCACTAAGCATCCACGCCCAAACTCCCTTACTCTTCCTGAGCGTGGGTGCTCAGGCTGCCCCTCGTATTCTGGTGGGGGCGAAATTCCGCTCGAGACTAAACCTGCTCGGGGCAAGCGGATTAATACGTCAAAGGCTTGCCACGCTATTTGTGGATTTCTGCAACATCAGGGGACTTCAGTCAAACCTTAACGCCGTACACTACCATCTGGAAACGGCGAAGCCGGCCTAGCTCTTTCTAACCGAGACACAGGTATCCTCTCCGGCTGACACTCATCTCTCCTACCTGGGGTACAGATTAGAACACTCTTTTGTGCCCCGGGCTGAAGTTTGCGTGTTTTTTACCTTCGATCTTATGGCTATACGTAGACAGCGACGACCATCCCCGCGTCTACGGGTCTACGGGTACGTGGATCCCAGATGTGGAAGATTATGTACCTTCCCTGTTGGACCTTCTGCTGACCTCGCATCCGTATGGATATCGGGTCTCCATTGATGCCCTTCTTGGCTCCTCGGACCATTGTCTGATCCGGAGTACAGTGCCACTCACGCTCTCATCGCGGTTGCGTACTGCAGGTTGCTGCCGTTTTTGGCATTATAGGTCAGCCGATTGGGACGGGATGCGATCTTTTTTTGAATCCTACCCTTGGAGGCGGGTTTGCTTCTCGCCGGATGATCCTAGCGTTGTTGCTGATTCTGTCGCTGATGTGCTGCTACAGGGAATGGAACAATTTATTCTATCACCTGTGGTGCCTATTGGAGGCAGAAACCAGCCTTAGTTTGGTCGCTCCTGCAAAATTGCATTACATCATAAGCATCATACCGGCGTTCTTAAAAAGAAGTATAATTCTGCTTCCAGGTCCTTCAAAAGTGTCATTGTCAAGGCAAAGTCAGAGCACATCACACTTGTTCGTCTTTGCCTTGCATTCTGGTCTCTCGCCAAGGCTGTCCAAGGGAACTTCTGCCAGCCATCTCTTCCATCTCTGCACAGGGAGGATGACTCACTGGCCCATGCCCCAAATGACAAAGCCGATCTACTGGGCTCTCTCTTTGCGTTCAACTCGACTCTTGATGACGGGAGGAACACACCGCCGACCATCCCGCAGTGTGAGTGCTCCATGCAGGATGTGCTGTTTACCCGATGCTCGGTGCGCAGAGCACTCCTCTCCCTGGACATCAACAAGTCGAGTGGGCCTGTGGCGTCCCTTCTATTGTGCTGAAGACATGTGCTCCGGAGTTGGCACTGGTCTTAACATGTCTTTACCGGTATTCCTACTCCCTAGGCGTAGTCCCGAAATCGTGGAACTTGGACAGGAATCGTGGACAGCCTTCGTGCATCCGATCCCTAAAAAAGGTAACCGCTCTGATCCGTCCAACCATAGGCCTATCGCCATCACCTCCTTGTTCTCCAAAATAATTGAATCTATTATTAACAGCTAGCTAATGCGGTACCTTGAGAATCACCAACTGATTAGTGACCGCCAGTACGGTTTCCGTCGCGGTCGCTCGGCTGGTAATCTTCTAGGTTACCTAACTCATAAATGGGCGAAGGCAGTAGAGTCCAAGGGGGAGGTGTTGGCCGTTAGTTTGGACATAGCGAAGGCCTTCGATCCGGTTTGGCACAAAGCGCTTCTTACGAAACTTCCTTCCTATGGGCTTCCCGAGAAATTGTGCTATTGGATCATCAGTTTTCTTGCTGATCGGAGCATCAAGGTCGTAGTAGACGGTGCATGCTCCGGTTACAAGCCCATTAACGCTGGTGTTCAACAAGGCTGCGTGCTATCACCAACGCTGTTTCTTCTGCATATCAATGACATTTTGCAATCGGTAGCATTCATTGCTATGCAGACGACAGCACTGGTGATGCTTTATACACCGGCCGTGCCAATGTTTCTCAGGAAAACGTCGCCGAGTACCGGCGACAAACTTGTGTCTGAAGTCGAGTCTTTGTTAAACAAAATTCAGACTGGGGGCGACTAAATCTAGTCCAATATAATCCCCAAAAGACACAAGTTTGCGCGTTTACTGCTAAAAAGAGCCCCTTCGTCGTATCTCTTCTGTTTCAAGGCACTTCCCTTGTTGCATCAGTCAGTATCGGAATCCTCGGCGTCGACATATCGAGTGGCGTGCAGTTTCGTGGTGACATGAAGAGAAAGTCAAATTGGCCTCTAAAAAGCTTGGCGTGCTCAGAGCGCCGAGCGGGACAGTATTTCATGCCGGCTCACCGGCTGCACATGGAGTACTGTTCCCATCCATCTCTGGGCCGGGGCTCCCCAGTGCCAGCTCCTTCCATTTGATCGCATCCAGCGCAGAGCAGTTCGAACCGTCGGTGACCGAGCTCTTTCCGATCGGCTTGACTCACTAGCACTGCGAAGAGATGTTGCATCTCTTTGCGTATTCTATCGCATCTAACACTGCTCTGAGGAATTGTTCAGACTAATTTCAGCCGCTCAGTTTCACAATCGCACATATTGATAAAACTCGCGATACCATCTGGATGACTGGCGGCCAACCACTAAGTGATTCAAAATAAGTTTTCTTGCTCGCACAACTTCCTTGTGAAATCAACTACCATCAGAGATGTTTCCGGATCGATACGACTTAGGGACCTTCAAGAAAAGAGCCTATTAGTCCTTTTTAAAAGGCCAGCAACACATCTGCAATCCCTCTGGTGTTGCAGCTGTTCATTGGCGGCGGTAATCACTTACCATCAGGTGAGCCGTATGCTCGTTTGCCCCATCTCCTATAAAAAAAATAACCTTGGTTAGGCGACTGTTTATTTCAGGCAGGGCCTCCCTAGCTTGTCTACAGTCTACTAAATTTTTCCAAAGTTGAGCGTGTAAATGATTGAAGTTTCTACGTATCAGTGAACGAATGTAGCCGAATGGGATTGGTATCATTGGTTCCAGACCTATAGTGGCCAGAGCCCATCCCCTTCTGGCCAGTTCATGTGCTGCATCGTTGCCTCTAGATCCACTGTGTCCCTTAATCCATTGCAGAGTCACATTGTTGTGCTTACATGCCTCATTTAATCGTTGGTGGCATTCATATATTAAAAAAAACTTCAAACTAAAGTTGCACAAGCAATCATGTACATTATGATGACTTGTGGATGCCACACATTCTTTGTGAAAACTTTGTACAAACTGTTTGCGCATGTAAGATACTGTTGGTTGGACCTTGTGTAGTGCATAATATTGCTTGCATAATTTTTTTTCACAAAGTGATTGCGCATGCAAGTGGCGGTGTGTAGCCGGAGCTTTAAAGTTTTGATATAAAATCAAATTTTAATGTTACTTACTTTATAAAGTAATACTTTTAATATAAAGTAAAACACACACAAAGTTTTACGTGGTAGAGCCATGCTGCAATTATATTAGTAGTATAGTTGTAGCACGAATGGGTCGGCTCAACCGGGGAAGGACCACGCTCTCACAGAATACCAGCGTGAAATAGTAGCTTAATGCTGCTGTATTTCGTATGGTGAGTGTAGAGAACCGGAGACCCTTTTTACTGGAAATGAGGCATTCCATCTCAGTCCTCACGGGAGACAACGCATCTGCATTTTGATTTGTAATGGAAGATAGATGTAGATGTCTATGGGCCGCAGCAACCACTTACCATCAGGTGGACTGTGTGCTCGTTTGTCACCCTATCCTATAAAAAAAAAAAAAAAAAAAAAAAAAAAAACTTCACATGAAATAAATAGATCTTTCAATTTTATTTGAAATATTGCACATGGTTTTTTGAGATAATAGTATAAACTTAGTGTAAAAAGGGGAGTTTCAATAATTGTACTACTTGTTAAAGACCACTATAAGGATCGGCATGTTTTAATGTTTAAGTTTTATGTGAACAAAGTTGCATGTAAACATTACTTTGTTATTTCAATCCCTCAGAAATTGAGATTTATCGATTTTGATAAGTAATTATGTTGTTAAGATTTAGATAATAGGGAATATTCTGATCTGATATTCTATTAGGTACTCATTTAAGTAATATGTTGTGGCTGATTGTGGTCCAAGTAAAGTATTGTCAACATTAACTTGTTTACTATCTATTTTAAAACTATAAATGCTATTGTTCGTTAGGAACATATATTGCTGTGGATGCATTCTCCTATGGGGATATACCTAATGTAAATAATTATTTTCTCACTCATTTTCACTCTGACCATTATTCTGGACTTAAGAAGAGTTTTAACAAGTTGCTGTTCTGTACAAAAATCACTGGTGAGCATTTTGATATTATCTTATATTTCAAGTGTATGATTGTTATATTATAATATGTAACTAGTGTCACAGAAACGGCACTATTCAGATGAAATTGTATATAGATAATAATTTATTTCCCAAGTTTATCGAAGTGGTGAGGGATGAATGACATCTATATAATTTTTTATAAGTAAAGGGAAGCATTTCCCAGGTACCCTACAAATAAAGTGATTTGATATTAAATATTTTGATCATGGTTATATATTCTGCCAATAAATGAAAACTTACCCAGTGTGTTAGAAATACAGTACTTCAAATGTGCAGGTCAACACAAATGTGCAATTTCACAGATTTATCTTTAAATTATAAAAATCTTATGGATTTTACCATGTTTAATTTTAAGTAATAAATATAATATGTAACCTAACATTAATTCATTTGATGTGCAATATTCGCGTACCGTTAACTGTTACTGTTACAGTCTATTAAAGTCTACTGCTGAACATAGGCCTCCCCCATAGTTTGCCTCATAGGGGGGATATTTGCCATAGTTGCCACGCTTGGCAAATGGGTTGCAATCACAGTTTTTTATAATGATTTCTTATGTTTACGTTTACATTTAATTTAAATGCACAGTCTTTATATTTACTTGTTATTGGGAAGATGCTGCTGACCATTTTCAGAATTTTTTCCTCCGTCGTCTTTTTACGACACCCACAATGATATGAGTATTGGATATTCTTACACTGCCACTACACGGCAATTCAATTCATATTCACGTAAATATAAGCAATGAGTATATTATTAACATGTCTGAAGTTTGGTGTAAACAATAACTTAAAAGAGTTCTAACGCCATATCATAAGCATGAGACCGAACTGAATACAATTGAAACTTCTTGAGTATAAAAACAAAAGATGTAGGCTATTATTTTTTTGTGTGGTCTCAAATGGTTATCCAGAAATATTGCTTAAAAATATTGATAACCTGTTTTATGGACTTCAATTAGACTCCTTGGAAGCAGAATATGCGCTCCCATTGCTCCTACCTATGTTTGATGCTGAAAATTGATAATTTTAAGAGTATTTTGTAAATACTGTTGTGATAGGATTGTAATCCTGAACTCGGGATGTATAAAATAAGTATGTTAAGCATTGGCCAATACTAGGTTTTCTTGATTTCCTCTACAAGCACTGAGAAGATAAAAACCAGTTAAAAGTTATAAAGTACTCGCATAATAGAACTTATACAGGATGTTGGTGTAAACACCGTTATCCTTGAAACTAGTGGTTTGGTTTCACTTATAGAACGTAAATTCAATGAAAAATAACATTTTTTTTTAGTAAAATCTCAATTTTTCCTTAATTCCTCAATTTTTGCCTGTCCTAAGCCAGGATGAAAGTATGAAGGAAAAGTTACATCACAGGTTATGTGTACCTATTGTGTTTTTATTGGAATGTTGTGTAGGTAGCTAGCGCGGGTGGTGATCTTTACAGTGATTACGTCACTTGGGCGCATAGGGTATCCATGAATTTATGGACGGTGTCGGACAGAAACTTTTTAAAATTTATGAAAGAAAATAGCGTTTTTTTTTAAATACATTGAATTTACGTTCTATAAGTGAAACCAAACCACTGGTTTCAAGGATAACAGTGTTTACTTACACCAACATCCTGTATATTTAGTCTCTATAGCATAAAATATGGGAGGGACTTAAGTATTTCAGATATTCAACACATCATGGCATGGTGATTTTTCAATATAGATGCGGCAATACAAGAAAAAATGTGAAAAAAAGTTGTCAGTTGCTATCATCTGTATTTTTTCCAATCTATTGAATTTCCACGTATTAGTTTAAGGAATCGGGGTGTTAATAACTACTGTCTAAGCAATGAAGAAAATCTAATTTCCCTGATTATTGTAAAGATTTTTTTTTCAGCTGATCTATGTACATCTCGTTTGGGTGTAAATTCAAAATATATAAACATAATAAATGTTGATGAAACAATCAGAGTTGATGGAGTTGAGGTGACTGCTATTGATGCTAATCAGTAAGTAAATCCCTATTAATTTTAAAAACATTGAAAATTAATTTTGATTTTGTAATGGGTCCTACTTTCGTTTTCTTCGAGTCCTAGCCTGTGGTAATATTAATTTGTACCTTTGTATGCTAATGAAATTCTTTCGACTTGCGAATTTAAAACGAGAATGATAATCGCAACTGCATGCCAATTTTATTCAACATCTCATCACTACCACGCGCTAATTTACCGCGTACACGGCGACGAAGAGTAAATCGAGAAATTAAAAAAAATGTTTTTCGTAAAGTCCACCAGCACAACATTAAGGCCGTGGCGGTCTCATCCAGGGGTATGAAAGTTCTCACTAGCTTGTTTTTACGCTGATACTAGTACTATCTAATAGTCATTAAAACCACTAATTTACCTACTATTTTCACACATTTTATTCAAAAGATGGCGCCACTACCGATATTTATTATTTATCAAAGTTTCGAAGTACTGCGATATATGATACGTAGAATATCTGTATAAACATACGTAATATTAATAACTACGGTTATTTAAAAAAGTATTCTATCGTAATTTATTTTGTTTGAATACAGAAACATAACCTTTTAATTTTATTAAAATGTACGAACCTTGTTCATATCGCCCTCTAGTGTATTATTTCAGTAATTTACAATCACGACGAATAAAATGGCTTTTAGTAACTAGCGAGAAAATGCCTTCGATCCAAAGCTTGTAGGCTGTTAATTTATAATATAATGTATATGGGGGACATAAAAGCACATTACCCCGTCTCATCATATGGCTATTGGTTATTTTTGACTAAGTTGACTAAGGGTATAATGCTAACATAATCTCATTGTTTTTGCAAGGTCGAAAAAATCATTAAATTAATTATTACGTCGTTTTTAATTATTTAATTTTTATATTTCTATTTTTCTAAAGTTTTGAATGCTTTGCGACACCTATGGTTACGGTTTAAACACAAATTTCCAAAAATTTGTGCCAATGTCAAATTTTAATTGCAGGAATGTAATGGCCTGGAGAGTGGAAAATGTTAGAGGAGGCCTATGCAAAGAGGCAAACTGAACTTCGGGACATTTTATAAAAAACAAAAAAGAAACATAACATATATTATTTATATATTTAAGTTCAGATTAAAAGGGCTTATTGTTATAATGGCCTGGAGTGATGGAATCCTTTTATCCAAAGTATAAAGATTTCATAATATTCAAACTTTGTCTTTCAGCTGCCCTGGTGCTGTAATGCTGGTTTTCACATTACCAAACGGGAAAACATTGTTACACACGGGTGATTTTCGAGCGTCGCCTATCATGGAATCCTATCCTATTTTCTGGAATAAAGACATTCATACCATTTATCTTGATACTACGTAAGTGTGAAATAGCTTTTTAACGAACTTTAACAAGAAATAGATTCTCAATTTGATTGTCTAAATTCATATTATTACTACATTACCGTCATTGTTAACAGATTTTGCTGATTTTCTTTCTAACGTAAGAGTGCACTGTCTAAATCGCCACATACCACCATTCCCATTTAACCAAATACGCTAATAGCTAAAATACGATATATATTTTTTATTATTGTTGAATATAATTAGGTTAGCCTAATACCATTTTATTCGTAAGTTAAATTCCTGTCAGTTCGTGATTTGTGTTTTTTTATATATTGGGGTCCTAGAAGTTGACGTCAAGCCGAAACTTTCTGATAGGCGAGGATACTAGTTGCCAGAAAAATATAAATTTTGTATTAGAAATTATAGTATTTTTTTTTTCGATAAAATGTACACCATGAGACAGTTTTTTCATTCCTGTTGCTACAAATAATTAATTTTTGCCAATTTTTTTTCTCTTACGTCATTCTGAATAGTGCTTCTGTAACCTGTAATCCTAAACCCTGTGTCGATCACTCCAGCTTGAAAGAAAATGTAATTTTATACCGAACCAAGTTTTCAGAATTAGTTTTTCGCACTACTTCAACTGACCGTCCTGGAAAAAAATTGTACTACGCCAGTTTGGCAAGTAGCTTTAAAAGTTAGCGCATTTAATAAGGATTCTAACGTGGTATAACATTTACTCTATTCTTTCTTAGATCAGCCATGAAAAATTTTTTGTTAAACAAAGTCAGTTTTTAAAATTTTTTGGAACTTACATTAAATCGATTCTATTGCAACCAAAGCGTTCCTAATGACCACAGCGTGGTTTAAATGAGATAGAGAGAGACATTCCCATAAAGTGTGAGCGAGACGGATAGTGACGCTAATGAGACACAGACGCAAATGAGTGAACAAGACAGAGAGCCATGCTCAGTGTGAGCAAGACAGGTAGTGACGCCTCTTGGTATTGGTACACGCACTACAATTCAGTCAAGTACTCTGTGAAATCAGTATTCAGTACGCAACGCTACTTCGTTTACTACGCAGCTTTTCGTATTCGCTGGTGATATCTTGTGTTCTTACTACTTTGGCTTCGTTTACTGGACTTGTTTGCGTGTGATTTGGATTTGGATTTGGACATTTGTGATCTCTTTACGACGACCTTTGCTTTTCCCTGGACTAACGTGTTATTGTGTATTGTGTATTTGTACCATACCATGGCTGTGTACACCACACAGGAATATGCCAAAATGCACCTCATTTATGGGGAATGCCAATGTAATGCCAGTGAAGCCGCTAGACGGTATCGCGAGAGATACCCCAATGCTGATCGCTATAGAGATCACAGAGGTTTTACCAATGTGCACCGTCTACTCTTCTCTGATGGCCGACTGCCAAACCAAATGCATGGTGAAGGTAGAATTTCATTACCTTACGAGGAAGTAGTCCTTCGAGCAGTTGATGAGGATCCAAGTTGTTCGGTACGTGGAATTCAGGCCAGCACAGGTGTGCCCAAAAGTATAGCTCACCGAATATTACAAAAAAATGAGCTCCACCCTTATCATGTACAGCGAGTACAAACGATATTACCTCGGGATTATGAACCTCGGGTTGCGTTTTACCAAACCATGATTCAGAAACACCGAGAAGACCCACAATTCTTAGAAATTTTTTTGTGGTCGGATGAATCAACCTTTAACAGAGACGGATACATGAATCTTCACAATTTACACGAATGACACGTCGAAAATCCATATTAATGAGACAAGATAGATCACAGTACCGTTTCAAAATAAACATGTGGACTGGAATTTTAAACGGAAAAGTCATAGGGCCTTTCAAGTTGCCAGAAGTTTTAAATGCTGAAATTTATTTAGATTTTTTACAAAATCATTTACCCAATTTGCTGGAGGACGTGCCGCTTATTATTTTCAGATATATGTGGTTCCAACAAGATGGTTGTCCAGCGCATTATAGCCGCTTAGTTCGAGAACACCTTAACGAGGAATATCCGGACAGATGGATAGGGCGGGCTGGTCCGATCTCGTGGCCCGCCCGCTCACCCGATTTAAATCCTCTAGATTTTTTTTTACTGGGGAGCAGTGAAGGTAGTATATTCCAAGCCGATTGAAAATGTAGAAGAGCTTAGACAGAGATTTCATAGCGGAAGCAGTTGAATTTTGTAATAATGGAAGATTCGCCCGCCTGATTTCACGATCTTTTGAAGATGTCGGGCTTGTATTGCAGCTCAAGGAACGGCAATTTGAACATCTTTTGTAAAATAAGTAATAAATTTTATCATAAAAACGAAACTGACTGTCTTAATTTTATAACCATTATTATATTACTTTAGTTTATATTTGCGTCTGTGTCTCATAAGTACTATCTGTCTGCTCACACTTTATGGAATGTCTCTCTCTATCTCATTTAAACTACGCTGTGGTCATTAGGAACGCTTTGGTTGCACTAGAATCGTTTTAATATAAATTCCAAAAATTTTAAAAAACTGACTTTGTTTAACAAAAAAATTTTTATGGCTGATCTAAGAAATAATGGAGTAAATGTTACCACGTTAGAATCCTTATTAAATGCGCTAACTTTTAAAGCTACTTGCCAAACTGGCGTAGTACAATTTTTTCCAGGACGGTCAGTTGAATTAGTGCGAAAAACTAATTCTGAAAACTTGGTTCGGTATAAAATTATATTTTCTTTCAAGCTGGAGTGATCGGCACAGGGTTTAGGATTACAGGTTACAGAAGAACTACTCAGGATGACGTAAGAGAAGAAAAATTGCCAAAAAGTAAATATTTGTAGCAACAGGAATGAAAAAACTGTCTCATGGTGTACATTTTATTGAAAAAAAAATTACTATAATTTCTGAAATACATGACTTAGATTTTTTTTTATATTTTTCTGGTAACTAGTATGGCCTCGCCTATCAGAAAGTTTCGGCTTGACGTCGACTTCTGGGACATCCTGTAATAAACAAGACAAATGAACTATTTTTTTTTATAGAAGAGGGGGCAAACGAGCATGCGGCTCACCTGATGTTAAGTGACTACCGCCGCCCGTGATCAACCGCAACACCAGGGGAATTGCCGGCCCTTTAGAAAGGAGTAAGCTCTTTTCTTGAAGGTCCCCAGGTCGTATCGGTCCGGAAAAATCGCCGGTGGTAAACTATTCCACAGAGAGGTTGTACGCGGAAGAAAACTCCTTTTGAAACGTACAGTGGTGGACCGCCAAGCATCCAGATGGTGTGGATGGTATCGGGACGTTTGCCGCATAGTGCGTTAAGGAAATTTGGCGGCTGGGATTAATCCGAACAATTCCTCAGAGCACTCTCCATGGAACATGCGAAAGAAAATGCAAAGAGATGCAACATTTCTTCGCAGCGCCAGTGAATCGAGCCGATCGAAAAGCACGATTCGAGCCGCTCTGCGCTGGATGCGGTCAAGTGGAAGGAGCTGGTACTGGGAAGCCCCAGCCCAGAGATGGGAACAGTATTCCGTGTGTGGCCGAACCTGCGCCTTGTAAAGTTGCAGGCGGTGTGCCGGCATGAAATACTGTCCCGCTCTGCTGAGCACGCCAAGCTTTTTAGAGGCCAATTTGGCCTTCTCTTCCAAGTGACCACGAAACTGCACGTCACTCGATATGTCGACGCCGAGGATTCTGATACTGGCTGAGGCAACAAGGGGGAGTGCCTTTGTAATAGTGGAGACGAACTGTCCACTATTAACAGACTCCGAGTGGTTTTCTTTAAGGTGGAGAAATGAAACTACTGTTTATGTTTATGAATGTACTGTCGAATGGGATTCGGAATGGAATATCTTTTGCATCAACCTTGCCTATATTTATATGGCTGGCTCACTATTGATTTGCCAATGGTAACAATTAATATTTTGCCTAGCCAATTATATTGCTTATTTTATGACCAATGAAAACTATTTAAAATATACAATTATCTACGTTTCGTTTCCCGGCGTGAGACTTGTTTGTTGTTCACGAAGCTACGTCGCTGGACCGGGCTATATAAGACATGCAGATCGGTGCGCACGCGTAGTCGGCGGGCGGCGGCGGTGTGGAATACAGCTCCGGAACAGCAAGAGGAAACGAACTGCGGCGTTGAAGAAACGGCTCACCATTGGTCGACGGATACGTGACGATAGCGGCGTGTGAAGTCGGTGTGGCGCTGAATGATATTTGCGGCTGCTTCTTGTTTCTTTATAAGAACGTCAAATTATCTATATACAGTCCGCAGTATCTCAGTAGCCAAGAATAATTAGGAAATAAAATGTTTTTTTTTTTTATTTATTCTCGCCTTCCGCGTTATGGTAGCAGCGGAGTATATATTATTTATTCCCGTTTAGGTTTGATTAATCTGGCTGCTACACCTTGAAACTGAGGAGATACGACAAAGGGGTTCTTTTTAGCGGTTAACGCGGAAACTTGTGTCTTCTGGGGGTTAAATTGGACTAGATTTAGTCGCCCCCAGTCCGAATTTTGTTTAACAAAGACTCGACTTCAGACACAAGTTTGTCCCGGCACTCGGAGACGTTTACCCGAGAAATATTGGCTCGGCCGGTGTAAAGAGCATCACCAGTGCTGTCATCTGTATAGCAATGAATGTTACGGGTTTGCAACATATCATTGATATGCAGAAGAAACAGCGTTGGCGATAGCACGCAGCCTTGTGGAACACCAGCATTAATAGGCTTGCAATCGGAGCATGCACCGTCTACAACGACCTTGATACTCCGATCTGCAAGAAAGCTGGTGATCCAATCGCAAAATTTCTCGGGATGCCCATAGGAAGGGAGCTTCGAAAGAAGCTCTTTGTGCCAAAACCGATCGAAGGCCTTCGCAATGTCTAAATTAACGGCCAATGCCTCCCCCTTGGACTCTACTGCTTCCGCGCATCTGTAAGTTAGGTAGACCAGAAGATCACCAGCTGACCGACCACGGCGAAAACCGTATTGGCGGTCACTAATCAGCTGGTGATCCTCAAGGTACCTCATGAACTGGCAGTTTACAATGGACTCCATTGTTTTGGAGAACAAGGAGGTGATGGCGATAGGCCGGTAGTTGGACGGGTCTGAGCGGTCGCCTTTTTTTAGGGATCGGGTGGACGAAAGCCGTCTTCCATGATTTTGGGACTACGCCTAGGGAGTAGGAGTACCGGAAAAGACGCGTTAAAACCGGTGCCAACTCTGGAGCACATGTCCTCAGCACAATTGGGGGGATTCCTTCAGGCCCACTCGACTTGTGGATGTCCAGGGAGAGAACCGAGCGCTGTGTGAATTGCACTTCCGGCATGAAGCACTCACACTGTGGGATGGTCGGTGGCGTACTCCCCCCGTCATCGAGAGTCGAGTTGGACGCAAAGAAAGAGCCTAGAAGATCGGCTTTCTCCTTTGCGGTACGGGCCAGTAAGTCGTCCTCCCTGTGCAGAGATGGAAGAGATGGCTGACAGAAATTCTCCTGGACAGCCTTGGCGAGAGACCAGAATGCACGGGTTCCAGGGAAGGCGAACTATTTTCTCGCCAATTCTGCCTATGTGCTCTGACTTTGCCTTGGCAATGACTCTTTTGAAGGACCTAGAGGCGGAATATACTTCTTTTTTAGAGCGCTGGTGTTTACATCCCGGGACGCTGATGCGTCAGCCCAGGCTTGGTAGCACTCCTGCTTATAGCATGATGCTATTTTACAGGAGTGACGAAACCATGGCTGAGACTTGCCTCCAATGGGCACCACAGACGAAGGAATAAAAGGTTCCATACCCTGAAGTACCACATCAGCGACAGAATCCGCAACAACGTTGGGATCGTCCGGCGAGAAGCAAACCCGCCCCCAAGGGTAGGATGCAAAGAAAGACCGCATCCCATCCCAATCGGCTGACCTATAGTGCCAAACACGGCGGCAGCCGGCAGAATGCAACTGCGATTTCAGTGAGACAATGATCCGAGGAGCCTAAAGGATCGTCGACGGAAATCTGATATCCGTCCGGGTGAGTGCTCAGCAGAAGGTCCAACAGGGAAGGTGCATGATCCTCCACATCTGGAATCTGCGTAGGCGAAGTAACCAGTTGTGTCAGACCATATGACAAGGCAAAATTATGAACAGATTTCCCTGCATAATCGATTAAACATGAACCAAGCCATTCGGCGTGATGGGCGTTAAAGTCCGAGGATCACGATCTCTGCGGAGGGGATCTGCTGTAGCAACTAATCTGTAGCCATTTGGACGTGGTTGAATAGTCGGTCTGTTTCAGCATTACCGCTATGGGACCTATAGAGGCACCCGTAGGCGCGCAGATGTTCGTCGCTGTCTACGCGTAGCCAAAGGATGGAGGCCCGTAGGCCGAGGTCCGAACCTTGAAGTCTGCCGAGGCGTCGAGAACAGATGTCCTCTCTGACGTAAACGCAAACTCCAGCCCAAGACACAAAGGAGTGTTCCAGTTTGTACCCCGGGTAGGAGAGATACGAGACATCAGCCGTAGAGGACACCTGCGTCTCGATCAGAAAGAGCAGAGCCGGCCTCGCCGTCTCGAGATGGTAGTGGACGGCGTTTAGGTTAGAGCACCTGCGTCTCGGTCAGAAAGAGCAGAGCCGGCCTCGCCGTCTCGAGATGGTAGTGGACGGCGTTTAGGTTAGAGTGAAGTCCCCTGATATTGCAGAAATTCACGGATAGCGTGGCAGGGGTCGCCTTGGTCTTGTTGCTCCCTTTGCCCCGAGCAGTTGTAGTCTTGAGCGGTATTTTGCCCCCCCCTCCCAGAATACGCGGGGCAGCCTGAGCACCCACGCTCAGAAGTGGAGAAACATGGTCGTGGATGCTCAGCGAGGGATTATCCAGGGGTGCTGGTACCCTCCTGGGGTAGTCTATCATCATTTAATTCCGCTACCATGTTGATGGGGGGGGGGGGGATTTGGGCCTTCGGTCACCTGCACTCACCAGACGAAACGCGGAAGCAGAGCTTCCACTTCACGCCGGTATTCTGTGAGGTCGTGGTACCACCCCGGTTTGAGCCGGCCAATACGTGCAACAGCAAAGCTGCAGCTTGGCTCTACCACTGTTAATTAGTTTATTAATTTTTTTTGTTAAAACTAAATTATAGTTTATGATTTCCCCCATCAATCGAGGGCTTTAAGACCGCTCTTGACGAAAACCGCGAGCGTCGTACCACAAAACGATGTGTGCGGTGATAAGCGACCGTCGCTATTGCGAGACGTTTTCATAATATTTCTCAGCTCTTCCCGAACACACGCGTTTTAACTAATATTACCAAAGTAATAAACTACTACAGTCGGTCATCGAAGGCGTCTAGTCGGGGCAATCGTGAGCGCCTGTTAGTAGCTCGGGAGCTGTCCGCTGTCACGAAAATAAATTAAAATGGTTCACACTACATGTGTGGTAAGAAACTGTGGGTCATCCTCATTTAAAAATTAGGAATTAGTGTGGTTTTACAGTGACGCTTCGCCAGCGCGGATGGTAAGCGCGGCCCATATTGATTGAATTTTGATTTATTATTTTATATTGATGAGAATTCTTGCATTTATTATTTTATATTACATATGGAAAAAAGGCAACAACGACAGCGTATACAAATATATCCTTACAATACCTCTAGACTGCTGAGAAGCGCGTTCTCTACAACGTTTACTGTTAAAACGCGCGGCGGGCAATCCGCGCGTGTTGGTTAAACCATGTAACGATCCAAGAGACGCAACGTTCGTGGCCCGCGACGCTTACTTGGCGAAAGCGTCACTGTAAAACCACACTTAATGTTTCATCATGTGGAAACTGAATGTGGAAGCACAAGAATTTGTTTAATCGTGAAATAAAATAAAATCAGTTTTTTTATTTTTTATTACTTCTTCTAATAACCCTAGCAATTTATTGTTTATATCGGCTTTTCCGGCAACGTTAAACACGATGACTGACTGCATGTTCTATTGCTGTGGTAATAGTCTTAATAAAAATGAATTACTATGCATGCGCGACTAATCTCTGAAACATAGAGGAACACCCTACTGGGCCCACCGGTGGATCGGAGGGGGAGTAGCCATTCGCCGGCGTTCCCCTCTGTCGAAGTATAAGTCCACGTGGTATAATAAAACTAGTTGCAGCCGCACTGCTCATGTTTGGTTCGTGTATACTGTAAAAAGTAAAGTAAAGTTACAGCCTATATACGTCCCACTGCTGGGCTCAGGCCTCCCCTCATTTCTGAGAGGGTTTAGGGCAAGGAAGTGACCGTCGCGCTGCCCAAATGCGTGTTGACGAACTTCACATGTCTTCGAAATATTTTTTTTCTTATTCTTCAGACATGCAGGTTTCCTCACGATGTTTTCCTTCACCGCCGAGCACGTGGTAAATCAGCACTTAAAATTGCAATTAACAATTTCATTGGTGCCGGCGGGGATCGAACCCGGGTTACTCGCGTTCTGTTATATTTACATCGAGCGTTAACCACTGAGCTACCACGGCTCTGTATACACTGTGACTGTGTATACTGTACCTATAATTTATTTATAAGTTATTGAAGGTCACAGTTGTCTGCTACGAAAGTAGCCTAACTAATGGTTTTAAATCTAAATAAAATATAGATACAAAAGTGTATATAATAGGGTATGTAAATAGTTGATTTTTGTATATACGATCAATAAACTTTTAAATATGCCTTAAATTGATTTATAATTTACATTAATGTTAAAATAACGTTAACATCGATTATAGAAAGTCGTAAGCCTGAAAAGTATGGAGAGAGAGTGTTCATTGGTTTTCTTTACCACTTTATTTTATTTTAGTCTAAAATGCGACTTATTACGAAATGATGTTCTTATATAGCACGCGGTCTATCCAACGAACTACATGTAAAGTAACGTGCTACGCAATATAGCGTGCTGCAAAACTTATTTCGGCGCGCTTGCCGGCCTCCTACACGATTTCTTATAAAAAGCGCTATAACATAGTGTATTTAATAGCGCGCTAGAAATTTATAGTTTATAGTCTGTAGCGTGCTATTAACACGCGAGTATAGCGACTAAACGATCTTGTTCTTTCATTATACAAGTTTTCTTAGGATGTTATTGTTGTTTAGCGGATGGAAATTTTTGGTGTGTCATTTTTATGTTAACTAATTAATTTATTTTAATCTATTTGATATATTTTCATTAAAATATTTTTATTGCAACCTTACTTTTGAAAGTACGTACATAAATATTTTAATTCTTTACATTTGATTGTAAATCGATGTTGGGTTTAATGATAATGATTATATCTACTAACGGTAGCAATTGTGGTATAAATAAATTGATAGTAACGGTTGCAACCTGTTTTAATAAATAAAATAACCAACTGTAACTAATATTTTTTTAATCGGTATTTACAGTCAATTACCATATTGTTTTTATTATAAATATACCTATTTGCCGCAATGGCATTGACCGAGCTTATCTCGAGTCAATAATTTAGGCAGTATACACTTTTTATAAAACGCTTGTAACCTGGGTAACATATGACTCGGAACTACTAAAAGAATATTTTAGTAGTTCCGGAGAAAACAGTTCACGAATAAACAGACTGCGGTGATTTATATGTAGCTATTGATTCTTAATTGTATTATTAATTATGATACTAGGCTGCACTAAAAGTATCGGGAATGGAATATTTCCACTGTTCCCGTCATATTAAAATCTTTTTTAATTGAAAACTCCTTGGTTTTAAAATTTTAATACCATTTATTTATTTAAAAAAAGATTCTCGGTCTTGTCACAAGGTTTTATCAAACTTGTTTAGTCGTTGAGAAAATGGAATTGACTTGAGAAAATTCAAGAGCGATGATTTATTGACTTTCGAAGTGGTTTAACACAAAAACAGTGTGTTGATCGGATGATTTCTGCATTTGGTGATGAAGCCCCATCCAAAACCACAATTTATCGCTGGTTTGCTGAATTTCAACGTGGACGTGTCAAGCTCAGTAATGATCCCCATCAAGGTCGTCCAAAAACTGCAGTCACCCAAGAAAACCTTGATGCTGTGCGTAAGCTGATTGAGGAAGATCGACATGTGACATACCGCGAAATTCAGGCGACTTTAGATATTGGCATGAGTCAAATACAAATAATCTTGCATGAACAATTATGTGTAAAAAAGTTGTTTTCCCGATGCATACCGTATTCGCTCTGTGAAGAGCAAAAAGCGGCTCGCGTTACTTGGTGCATCAGAACTCTCGAAAGATTCCACGCAGGATCCTCAAATGCCGTATACAACATCGTATCAGGTGACCAATCCTGGATATATGCGTACGAACCCGAAACAAAAAAACCAGTCACGAGTTTGGGTGTTCGAAAATGAGTTAAAGTCAACAAAAATTGTTCGTTCACGGAGTGTTACAAAAAATATGGTGGCCACGTTTATCTCCAAAACTATATATAGACTATTCCTCTTGAAGGACAAAGAACGGTTAATGCAGAATGGTATGCTAGCATTTGTTGTTGCTACAGGTCGTTTCTGAACTCCGTAAAGAGACCTGCAACCGCCGCATCATCCTCCATTACGACCATGCGAGTTCTCACACCGCACACAGAACAAAAGTGTTTTTAGAGCAAGAAAACATAGAATTATTAGACCATTCGCCGTACAGCCCCGACCTAAGCCCTAATGATTTCTATACTTTTCCTAAAATAAAGAATAAATTGCGTGGACAGAGATTTTCATCACCTGAAGAAGCTGTAAACGCCTACAAAACGGCCATTTTGGAGACCCCAACTTCCGAATGGAATGGTTGCTTTAATGATTGGTTCCATTGTATGGAAAAATGTGTCAAATTTCGCGGATAATACTTCGAAAAGCAATAAAAACATTTTTAAATAGTTGTTTGTCACTTCCTTGATTCCCGAAATTTTCAGTGCCGCCCTCGTACCGGTTAGATTTTCATCAAATCTTTAGCCAGCTTACTATAGTAAATTGGTATCTTTTATATGCGTTAAGTTATGTTAAAATATCTAGTTGGTCCAAAAACGATTCTCTCCTTTAAAAAGCCAGACGGGCCGGACACCGTTTAATTTGGCCGGACACGCAACCAAAAAGCCTGACTATGTCCGGCTTTATCCGGACGCCTGGCAACGTTAGCCACGGCCTTCGACGCCCATTACGTTAATATCGAAACTAGACGGAGCGCGCGAAGTAAATTAATATAGGTCCGACCTCGACGAGTGCTCGCGCTTTATTGAACGGTGAACGCAGAAGGCCGGCGCAGTGAAATATTTGATACTTTTATTTAGTTAATTAAAAATAATAATAACGATTTAAAAAGCAAAAATCATGGTAGAGTATAAGCAAATGTTGATGATTATTTTATTATAAATTTTACGTCAAAATTATGCTTTTTTGGTAGATAATTGAATTATGTCGATTTTTTCCCTTACGTGAAAGGCATCATATAACGAAAATATATTTAATAATTATTAAAGTATAGGATAATTGTGACTTGTTTTTTTCGATGGTCGATATTAAATAGAATCTACAAATTAGAGCTCCCAAATCATGTCTCTTAGAGTTTTGGCCTAAACATGCATATTGAGAACGATTATTATAAAATTCAACAACCAAAATTCGCAACCCAAAAGCCTGACTATGTCCGGCTTTATCCGGACGCCTGGCAACGTTAGCCACGGCCTTCGACGCCCATTACGTTAATATCGAAACTAGACGGAGCGCGCGAAGTAAATTAATACAGGTCCGACCTCGACGAGTGCTCGCGCTTTATTGAACGGTGAACGCAGAAGGCCGGCGCAGTGAAATATTTGATACTTTTATTTAGTTAATTAAAAATAATAATAACGATTTAAAAAGCAAAAATCATGGTAGAGTATAAGCAAATGTTGATGATTATTTTAGTATAAATTTTACGTCAAAATGATGCTTTTTTGGTAGATAATTGAACTATGTCGATTTTTTCCCTTACGTGAAAGGCATCATATAACGAAAATATATTTAATAATTATTAAAGTATAGGATAATTGTGACTTGTTTTTTTCGATGGTCGATATTAAATAGAATCTACAAATTAGAGCTCCCAAATCATGTCTCTTAGAGTTTTGGCCTAAACATGCATATTGAAAATGATTATTATTAAATAAACAAATAAGTTGTCTAAAATTTGTCTGACGTAGTATAGAAAACGAACTATTTTACTAAGTAATTGTTATTTCAAGCAACGAACGGAAAACATAATTTCAACGAGGAAACATTGTAATATCGCGTTTTTTTGTAATACTCCTTTTAAGCCGTTATTTGGAAAATTACCTAGAGCAACTTACAATTATTTTTTTTGCCTATGATTTCATAATCAGGTACTGCAATCCACGTTACGATTTTCCGACGCAAGATCAAAGCTTTGAGATGGCGCTGCATTTGCTGAGACAAAAGAAAACCAGTCTTGAGGAGGCTGGCAAGAAGTTCTCATCGGTCCTCATCGTGTGTGGCACATACACTATAGGTATGATTATTGAGTGTTGGATAACCTTGCGAGAGTGGATTAGCACCGCGCCCATACTGAATGTGTATTTTAATGGAGTATTGGCGGACTTATTAGTAAAGCAAATAAAAGTATTTTTAACAGATAACTCATGGTTTTCCCTTTTTAATCAGTCAATAAATTAGAATGTTATTCAGTTTGACTCAAATTTTTTTAATGTAAATATGTAACAATAATATCAGTTGTTGGTTGACCGATTTCGATGTTCTTATTATGTCGCCTCTACACGTTGGCCAACACAGTGGCGAATGTAGTGGCCAATAGCATTGGCCAACGTGTAGACGGGGTGTTTGGGCTTCATTGGTATGTATTGGAACGATGGCCCGCAAGTTGGCGCCAGATCCGTGTGGTGTCGATTTTTTACAAAAGATCAAAGGATTGTTGGCAGAGTTTGGTCGCCGCGTCCACACGTTGGCCGAGAGTTTAGTTTGCTACAAGCTCCCAGAGTGATTACACGCATCTGATTTAAATTTTATATTCAAGCTTTGTAGGGTGGATGCCCCAATTACCAGCCTTTTAGTGCCAATTTCAACTTTAAACATTCCTACTACTTTAATTAGCGCGATTTAATTATTATTAAACATTTGTTTTAATCAATAAGCTATTTATTTAAAAAAAAATTAACGTTTTTTTACAATCAGATTATTACGAGAACAATTTTAAAATGAAAAAAAATGAAGCACGTCGTTTATACGTGGTAGAACCATGCAATTATATTAGAAGTATAGTTGGTGCACGAAGGTCGGCTCGACCGGGGAAGGACCACGCTCTCACAGAATATCAATAGTAGCTTAATGATGCTGTGTTTCGTATAGTGAGTGTAGAGAACCAGAGACCCTTTTTAAAGGAAACGAGGCATTTCATCTTAGTCCCCACGGGTGACAACGCATCTGTATTTTGATTCGTAATCGAGGATAGATGTAGATGTCTGTGGGCCACAGTTACCACTTACCATCAGGTGAACTGTGTGCTCGTTTGTCACCCTATCCTATAAAAAAAGTCGATTTCTTATAATTTAATCGTGCAAGATTTCGAATCATCATTATCATTACAGCTGTTCACAAGTCCACTACTGAACATCCTCCTCCACAGACTGCCGCAAAGCATAGTCCTGAGCCACTTTGCTCGTCATGAGTTTTTCATTTATGTTCTAAGTTATAATTAGTACCTATTATTAAGTCAGTGTTAATTATATTTATTGCTATTGTTTTTGTCTTTCTCAAAAAATAATTAAATTACCAAATAAATTATAAGGTGTTTTTATATACATCAAATGTCTGATAGAAATGCAAGTACATATTTCGCTAAACTTTAAAATCAAAACACAATTTTAAAACATAGACTAATCGATTATCACGATCTCATGGCGACATGGAGAGAGCGACTGTCGCAACCCCGTGCTGGGCACGCCACTATAGCGGCGATAAGACCCCTCTTTGAGGAGTGGCTTGAGAGACGCCACGGCATCCTCACCTTCCGCCTGACTCAGGTCCTCACCGGACACGGTGTGTTCGGGAGGTTCCTGCACCGAATCGGGCGGGAGGAAACGCCCGGGTGCTCCCACTGCGAGGATGGACTGGAGGACACGGTGGAACACACCGTGGAGGTGTGCCCTGCTTGGGCGGAGCACCGCCGTGTCCTCGTAGCGGCGATAGGCGGCGGCGACCTCTCGCGTCCGGCCCTGGTCGAAGCCATGGTCCGGAGCGAGACGGAATGGGATGCCGTCACCACCTTCTGCGAAGCAGTAATGCTAGCGAAGGAGGTGGCGGAGCGGGAGAAGGAAAGAGCAGCAGCTTTCCTCCCCGGCCGCCGCGGGAGACGCCCCGGGCGTCGGGGGCTACGTCGTGGCCCCCGGCCACCGTAGGCGCGGGCCTGTGGACGGCGAGCAATGGGTAGCTCGTCGTCCGTCCGTCTAACGACGACAGGCCGTGTCGACGGCGCGTTTTGTTCCACGCGCGCCTCAAAGAGCTGTCAGCAGCGTGATGGGCCCCGCAAGGGCCGGCGCCTGCCGGGGCTGCGGGCTATTCGAAAGAGATACCGCGGCTCCGGAACGTAAGGGCACTGAAGGAACACGGATGGTTTTTAGTCAGTAAAAGTCTGACACTCCCTTACGCTCCACCCAGAGCGAAAGGGGTCATTAGATGATTTTCCATCCGCAAAAAAAAAAAAAAAAGACTAATCGATTATAACTCCTTTAACTTTAAAATAAGTTAAGTTCTAATTAATGGTATTTATTCCAGTTTCTGATGCATGTAAACAATAAATAAAGCTAATAGTATATCGTATATCTATTTACAGCCCCATTAATATCCATTATTATTTTATAATTCTTTTATAAAAACGTTAACCCCACACTACGATTTTCTCCTGTATCGCGCAGGCAGTTTACAAACATAAATTGCACAAGGACACACATTCAGACCCGAAACAATTATTTGTAGGATATACAAATACTTGTTCCGCACTGTATCAAACCCGCGGCGCCCGGCGCAGCCACTCATTACTGAGCCACTGCTCCACGGTGCTTATAAATTCGTCCGCACATTGGCCCGAACCGAAGTAAACTGAACGACCTTCCAACGTGTGGACGCCGTCCCCAACTTTCGGCCAATATATTCGCCACTCCATTCGCCACTGTGTTGGCCAACGTGTAGAGGCGACATTAGACAGTAGCGAGAGATAGTGGTAGGTACCGCAGTTTAAATATAGTATACAGTTTGGAAACGCCTTTGATGTCAGCCGATGACGCCGCCCGTGTAGGTATTTATTATTTACGCCGTCGTCGCAAATATATTAGGGGTTGTACGAAATTGTTAATAAAATAATTTTGGATATTATACTCATCATTTATTAACATTATGTACACACAAGATTAAAACATTTATTTAACAAGATCATTTTTATTTCTACAAGAAAAAATACTTTTAAAAATACTGTGTTGCATTGCCAAATATACCCTTATACCCTTTATTTTTATAGATGTTTTCAGTTTTCGATAGTAAAATTTTATTATGAAGTGTATTCGTATTTGGATAAACAATTTATCAAATAAAAAATGAGGAAAATATAAGCATGGCCGTCATTTGAATTTAACTTTACTTAGTAAGTCATATAACTAAAACATTAATTCACCATTTTATATATTATATTATATTTTTCGAAAACGGTACTTAAAATTCGTTAAATAAGTAAATAAGAATAAAAAGCCTTTTATTCCACGCTAAATAAGTTTTACAATATAACTTTTTTACAATGTAATTTGCATTTTATAAAGGAAATTGTAAATGTAAATTTAATTTTTTTTAGATTTTAATACATTAATTTATTTCTATACTGTTGAATGAACTTGATTGAGTTAATAATTAATGTCATGATTTTGAGTATGATAACTATTTTTCATAATATTTGGTTAAATTTAAATATGCATTACTAATAACATTAATATTTTTAATCTATGTAATTGATTTATAAACTTTAAGTGACAATTTAGATTAGTTGCAAATTGACAAAATATTTTAATTTATTAAGGATCTTTATACCCATTTGTGTTTGTTTACTTTGCATGGACGCCCCTTAGGTGATGGCCTCCTCCAATTATTTCCATTTGTCTCTGTTTTTTGCTATTTGTGTCCAACGCGGTCCCGCGATCTTTTTTATGTCATCTTCCCAGCGCATGTATGGTCTGCCTGGACGTCTTTTTCCTGGAGGGCCATTCCATGTGGTTATGAGAAAAATTCGTTAAATAAGTACTATAAAACATGCTCGCGTGTATTGATTGTCCAGCAGACTTAGTGGAGTGTGCTGGCGCAAGGTCGCGCCCCGTCGTTGATCTGCACAAGTACATTCGTTTCCCAACTGTTAAATTGTGCTAGTACTATTTATGAAACAGATTTTTGCTTTTATTAAATTACCTCTACTGTGACGTGATGTTTGGTGTCACAAATTATTGTTCTTAATTTTGCTAATATTTTATGTAATCTTTTGCAATTTTTCTTGTGTAGGGAAAGAGAAGTTCTTCCTGGGCATTGCCAGACGTGTGGGTTGCGCCGTGTGGGCTGGCCCTGAAAAGGACCGTGTGTTGCAAATTGTAGAGGGGCGGAGTTTCAACCAAGCGTCGCCACAGTCGTGTCAGTTGCACGTTGTACCCATGAGGGATCTTACACATGAGGTGTTTATTACTTAATTTTTCAAACCATTTCCCAAGTCTTTTTTCTTCATACAATTAGGGTGACAAACGAGCATAAAGTCCACCTGCTGTGGCCCATAGACTATTAATCTTCGAACCAAATTTCAGATGCTGACACACCTGAAGACAAAGATGGAATTCTACGTTTTCAGTAAAATGGGTCTCCGATCTCGACATTTACTATACTAAACACTGCAGTATTAATCTGCTATTTTACGCTGGTCTTCTGTGAGCGCGTGGTCCTTCCCTGGTCGAACTGACCCATTCATGCTACAACCATAATATAGCTGCAGCGCGGCTCTACCACGTCGATATATGAAATTAGTGCAAGGAAACATTCCACACACGTCCCTTACAGCTGAGTGCAGGCCTTCCTTCATTTCTGAGAGGGTGTAAGGATAAGGAAGAGCGGCTATCTATAGATAGTTAAAAATTTTTGCTTTTACTGTTGAATTTGAAGGAAATTGAACTTTGAACACTGATGCCAAATATGCTTATCGATTGTGACTGTGTAATAATAGGGGAATATTTGCCATAGTTGCCACGCTTGAAAAGTGAGTTGACAACCGCAGTTTTTAATTTTTAGGCATTATTAGGAAGATGCTGCTCACCATCACCTGATTTGTTTCCCTCTGCCGCCTCTTACGGCACCCACGGGATGATATGGGGCTGTGGATATTCTTACACCGCTACTACACGATTGTTATTGCACATAATATCTTTGATATCACAAAATCTCTACAAGAAAACTCCAATGTATTTGAAATTTAACGTTTTTTTAATGTTAAATTTTCAATTACCAAGGTGTATAAGATGTAAGGTGTATGGCGTGCGAAGCGGATTATCCTTGTCAATAACCCGCTTTGCCCGCCGTGGATGTGTTTCAAGACAACAATAGGGTATTTTAAACCATATAAAAAAAATCAATAAATGTATATTTATGATAGACTTTGTAAAAAGTAAACGAGAAATATTGATATCCATTTATAATATATAGTTATAAATTTCAATTTTAAGAATTTTTTTTCTGTGCCTCAAATCTGGAAAACGCTGTCCTATATTAGACACTGTCGTGACGTCACTGATCCCGCCTAAGGATCTGTGTCACTGATTACAATAACAAGCTAATGTGGTGTGTTATTTCGAAAATTTTCAAGTTGTCATTACGATTATTGTGTTTTATTGAAAAGTATGGAAGACGAATTCGTAAAAGCAGAAAGTACTAATCTACCAAGGATAAATAAATTGATGGTGGCAAATATTTTTTGCATGCAATCCCAATTTTTGTTCTGCTGAGTTAAGGGATGTAAAAAATTCAAAGTAAGTACCTATTACCAACATTTGCTTATACAGAAACACAATACCAGGTCAGAGTGTATTTTGCTAAAATATAGTTTAGTAACTATCATAGTTTAGTATGTCTATAATTACAATCATAAGCAAAAAATCATACAAAAATTAGTTATAATTTTTTTTATAGGATAGTGTGACAAACGAGCACACAGTCCACCTGATGGTTAGTGGTCGCTGTGGCCCATAGACATCTACATCTATTCCCCATTAAAAATCAAAATGCAGATGCGTTGTCACCCATGAAGACTGAGATGGAATGCCTCGTTTCCAGTAAAAAGGGTCTCTGGTTCTCTACACTCACCATACGAAACACAGCAGCATTAAGGTACTATTTGACGCCGGTATTCTGTGAGAGCGTGGTCCTTCCCCGGTCGAGCCGACCCATTCGTGCTACAAGCTGCAACTATACTACTAATGTAACTGCAGCATGGCTCTACCACGTAATTAATAATATTAGTTGCAATTTAATAATATTAGTTATCATCGACAGTATATTCAATTTATAAACAATTCAACCATCTAGCCAACTTTTATATATATTTGTGATGTACATAGTAAAACTTAAAAATGGATATGGGACTTGAACGTGAAATTTACCTTCACAATAATAATAAAATCAATTTTAAGAAAAATTTTAAATTTGTATATTTTATAAAAATTACGCTACAGTTTAGAAGAATCTTTTTAAATGATCCTTTAAGAATGATACAATTGGTAATTCGGTAATAACAAAACAAATTAAAACCTTGGCTTCATCAGAAGCAGATGCGATAATTCAAGAGCAAAGTGTAAACCCGCTTTATCAAGTTGTAAAGCACAAAAGAACAAAGTATTTCGAGACTGAATATTTTTCTTCTTAAACATAAGATATAAAATATTAAATCTAAAACGTATATTTGCCTACCCAAAATTATTTTATATCGTTTTCGCTTGAAATCGTTGATTAATTATACAGTTCTTTCTATGGTAACTTTTGACCTAAATACTATATTATAATTAATTAAAATAGGTAGTATTTTACATAATTGCGACAAAGTTTCAGTCAATTGCGTAGAAGATCAAATTATGTCACATCAACTTCTGCCGTCAAGTATGGCCTGAGCTATTAATAACTTAATTATTCAAATGACATAATTTATTTGTAAAAGATACGAATAGTTGGAGAAACTGCATTTGAAACGCATCTATGTCATTATAACACAGTTTATTCTATATTTGTATAAAGTATTTATGAATATCCTTCTTGTGTAATGATTTATAAAAAAATTTGCGTTATGAATGTATATATCTTGAATACGAACTATGATATTATATGTAAAAGATCTTTATGCCTTTATCAGTTTCAGAATACGCTACGACAGAAATATCGACCACAAACACCAAAATAAAGTCATCAGCATCTTCTTAACAAAATCCAGGTCACCGTCTCTCAATCTGAGCTGAGTTAGTGAGCGAGTGCTGTCTTATTACATTATAAAAATGCATTCAAGTTTTTTCAAAACACATGGTGACAGCCCTACTCGTGTTCTTGTCGTGTCGAGCAAAGTAAACATTTTCTTTGACTAATGTTACCCGTGACACTAAAACAATACTCGCATGTTTTTGAATCGCATTTTTTACATTAAGCTGTGCTTTATATTATGGCGTAGGGGAGCGACGTTAGACAACTCATTATTCGTCCCGTCTGTAAGAAGCGAGTATGCCAAGAAAACCTCACGGCTTCTGTTAAATAACCATTTTTTTTATAAAATTCGAGTGACAAATTTTAATTGAATTTACAGAACTGGCTACTGCAAGTCATAGATACTTGCTGTCAACTTATAAATAAAAACAAATAATATTAGACTTTAGAAAGATCTAAACAACACGCATCCATCCTTAGCAGATTATTGCACGCCTAATAAGCCATATCTAAGTTAACGTAATTTATTACAAAATTGCGATACCCTTCATCTCATGATGTTTTGTTTTGTATACTTACATCAAAATGATCTTCACAGAAGAAGTCAAGTTTTTGTAGACAATATATTCGGATATCTTCTTGTCAGTTTTGACCAAGTATTTCTTATATTTAAATCAGTTGTCTCTTGATCCCATAACTTTACCGGCGTTCTTAAGCTCGCATTTTGCATTCAGGCACAACACAACAATGATATAGATGTTACCTCATTGTTTAACATTAAAAAGTATCTTATTCCTATGCAAAATTCTAGGACAGTGACGTCACGAGTGATCAGCATGGCGGCTAGCGTTTTCACGCGAAAATTTAAAACGATAGATTAAAAGTATTTTTATGGCACTATACGGTTTTTAAAAAAAATATGTAATATTATAGTGGTTCATTATCACTCTAGAATTAATTTGAAACACTTTTTGAAAATGGGTGTAAAACCCTATTATTTAAACCCCCTCAAGAACGAAGTGGTTAAATAGGTTTTCGTATTTAATCAAAACTTGATTAATTTGATGTAAAGATACAAAATCTTATGTTATTCCTTAACCTGTTTCCTGTAGAAACTACAAGCATATTTGAATGGCCTTAAAGGAGCGTTCAGTGAAGTCGTAGCTTTTAAACCGAGCGGCTGGGAGAATGGGAAGAATTCCACTGTACAGAAAGACTTAGTTACTATACACGGTAATACTTTTTTATGTGTTTTCTTAACAAAAACTAAATAAATTTCCCTTATACCTCGCTAGGTCGTTGAAAAATGTAAATATTTTTGAGATGCAAATTTGCTGTTCCTTTCGAGCAATCAGTGTTCAAAATATGCTTTCGATTTTTCACAGCGAATTTCGAAGTATAACATAAAATTTGCAATAGAATGAATGAAATGGCCACAAATGTATTCACAAAATTGTATCGTGGCGCTGTAGCCTTATGTTTAAAATTTTAAAGGAGCGCAAAATATCAGTCTCACCTTCACTTTGTTTAATCGATTGATCAAACCTCTAGAGCCGATAAATGTTTAAAAATATCCTCAAAATATTATCCCTAATGCAGTTTATTCAGTGCGAGCCTCACCAATCTTTCCATCTAGCATGTTGTTCAAAGTAATGTATACTAAAGGGCGCATTTTTGGAAAGGCCTACAAGTCGTGGAGTTGATTCTTGATGAAGACCATGGAACTATAAAGAAGGTCCCAAATATTTTTAACAGCATAAGGGTAACAAACAAGCACACAGTCCACCTGATGGTAAGTGGATGCTGTGACCCATGCACATCACATTTATTATCGATTAAGATTCAAAATTCTGATGCGTGGTCATCCTAACTCCTTAGTTTATTGGTAAGGTTTTTATTTATTTCACTGTTTAATGTTGAAATATTTTGTGTGTAGGTATTCCATACAGCGAACATTCCAGTTTCTCCGAGATGATTCGTTTCGTAAAATTTCTGAAGCCAAAGCAGGTGGTTCCCACCGTTGATATATCTGGCGGGGCTAAAGCTGTTCAGGTACTTGTCTATATTCATTTATTTTCAATACATTGTCATGAGGCATTTTTATTTTTAATACTAAAAACCTTTATGTTATTCTGTACTCTCTGTGTGTTTATCTGTGTGAAAGACTTCGTAATGAGGTTATCCACTGTAGAACAAGATTAACCGACATAGCCCAAAAGATCATTAAGCTGAAAAACCGATGGGTAAGCGAAGTGTAGGTCGGCCGTCCACTTGATGGAGTGACGAACTGGTAACAGATGCATGCAAGAAGTCTATGAATGCATGTGGCTCTCAACAGTGTTTTGTGGTGTTCCTTGAGGGTAGATCGATGTTTAGCTGTGAACTTGTGGTGGGCTGTAATAATGTTCATATTGATGGTGGTACAACATGTCTTCTCTTATCCTAGCAGGTTTTAGAAAATAGTGAACATTAAATGAGTTCCCTCCTCATAAATTAAATTAAAAATGTCATATATATGTAAATACGAAAACTTTACTTGTTAAAAGTCTGCTTGCTGCCTAAAAGGTTTTTAAAAAACCTAGAGAGGCGCATCGCCATACCAACATTATTTTTCCGAGAAGAGAAGAGTATTGGACTTGCGAAGCCCACTCAAAACGGCCACGTCGGTCCAGCCAGGGGCCTTCCTGCTACGACAACGCTGGCCACGATTGGGGGAGGGGGAGGGTATTTTTTATTTGGAAAAAAAAACAAAGGTTATGCCGCTATCTAACGCGGTCACATTATACGAGACCCCTTTTCCAAAATGAACTGATACCTCAGACCACCATAGCCAAATTACTTTAAAAATCCTATCTCTAGTTTTTTTTCTATTGATGTAAAGTACTTACCAATTTAAAAACTACGGTGAGTAAATTTAGCATATAGATATACAATTCAGTAAATATCAAGTGTAATCTTCATTATGTTTTCGTTTATGTCGACCTATGTGAAACCGATTGCGACCCCAAAGGGGTCGATATCGACCACGGGGAATCCCTGTTCTAGAGCCACCATCACATTATTGGTATTTTCCTAACTCTTACGTATTGGACAGTAGACTTATTTATCAGCTTCTCAATTCCACTTACCTCGACGACCTCCATTTTTACTATAATAATAGAAAATATAAATTCCATTTCAGCAATATTTCCCCTGTCCACTGGTGTATAAGGAAGATTTCAAATGTCAAAGCAGATTAACAGACTACTTTAATGTAAAAAGTCGACAACAAGTGCCCGGTGTCACATGATGTTAGGTAAGTGCTTATCTTTTTTAACACTCAATGTATGTTTATGACTTCTTCGAGAGTGTTCTTAGCTACGATTCAAGAAAATCTTTTCAGCTGGTTTGAAGACCATCAGCTCTTTTTGTTTCGGGTTTTTTAAATTTAATTTATGAATGAATATTAATGAACATTAAAGTTGTCAACGGGCTTAAGAGTCTACTGCTCTGTAGCCTCTGACCGATATGGGGTATTTGGCATAATGGCCATGCTTAGTTTTTTAACTTAACACCGTTCTTCGTTTTCACCATCGTAGGTCTGGATATTTTACATTTAATTGTTATACCCCGCCATCCATTGCAAGCCTCGAGCTATCGAAGGTTTTTATAGCGTTTTTAGCGTTTTTTAGCATTGTCTATTATACGACACCCACGGGGCAAAATGGGCTTAGGGATTCCTTATGCCGATTCCATACGACATAACTTGTTAGTGACGGAAACAGCATTGTTACCTATATAAGTCACTAAAGATTATTAAATAAATAATTGTATTATTTTTATTATATAAGATTATTTGTTGCAGGTACGAATATATTTTAAGGTGCCATTTTTATCTGTGATGTATTTTCAATATTTTTACATTTTAATTTCTTAATTTATGGAATATTGTTTTTAATAAAATTGTTGATAAGCGCATTGGTGGCATTTTATTAATTCGTAATAGCTCTTCTGAATGAAGATTGTGGATTTTTTTCATAAATCAAATGGTTACAACTACTTTGCGAAAACCTTTGATCCAGCCAGCATGTTGTTGGCAGCGTGCACATGCCGGCGAGTTTTACTTCCAATTTGTCTACGACATATTTATACACACGACAGCACGATGTTGGGAGCGTGCACGTACCGACGAGTTTTACTTACAATTTGTCTACGACATATTTATACACACGACAGCACGCTGTTGGGAGCGTGCACGTACCGACGAGTTTTACTTCCAATTTGTCTACGACATATTTATACACACGACAGCATGCTGTTGGGAGCGTGCACGTACCGACGAGTTTTACTTCCAATTTGTCTTCGACATATTTATACACACGACAGCACGCTGTTGGGAGCGTGCACGTACCGACGAGTTTTACTTCCAATTTGTCTACGACATATTTATACACACGACAGCATGCTGTTGGGAGCGTGCACGTACCGACGAGTTTTACTTCCAATTTGTCTTCGACATATTTATACACACGACAGCACGCTGTTGGGAGCGTGCACGTACCGACGAGTTTTACTTCCAATTTGTCTTCGACATATTTATACACACGACAGCACGCTGTTGGGAGCGTGCACGTACCGACGAGTTTTACTTCCAATTTGTCTACGACATATTTATACACACGACAGCATGCTGTTGGGAGCGTGCACGTACCGACGAGTTTTACTTCCAATTTGTCTTCGACATATTTATACACACGACAGCACGCTGTTGGGAGCGTGCACGTACCGACGAGTTTTACTTCCAATTTGTCTTCGACATATTTATACACACGACAGCACGCTGTTGGGAGCGTGCGCGTACCGACGAGTTTTACTTCCAATTTGTCTACGACATATTTATACACACGACAGCACGCTGTTGGGAGCGTGCACGTACCGACGAGTTTTACTTCCAATTTGTCTACGACATATTTATACACACGACAGCACGCTGTTGGGAGCGTGCACGTACCGACGAATTTTACTTCCAATTTGTCTTCGACATATTTATACACACGACAGCACGCTGTTGGGAGCGTGCACGTACCGACGAGTTTTACTTCCAATTTGTCTACGACATATTTATACACACGACAGCACGCTGTTGGGAGCGTGCACGTACCGACGAGTTTTACTTCCAATTTGTCTGCGACATATTTATACACACGACAGCACGCTGTTGGGAGCGTGCACGTACCGACGAGTTTTACCTCCAATTTTTCTTCGACATATTTATACACACGACAGCACGCTGTTGGGAGCGTGCACGTACCGACGAGTTTTACTTCCAATTTGTCTTCGACATATTTATACACACGACAGCACGCTGTTGGGAGCGTGCACGTACCGACGAGTTTTACTTCCAATTTGTCTTCGACATATTTATACACACGACAGCACGATGTTGGGAGCGTGCACGTACCGACGAGTTTTACTTCCAATTTGTCTTCGACATATTTATACACACGACAGCACGCTGTTGGGAGCGTGCACGTACCGACGAGTTATACTTTCAATTTGTCTTCGACATATTTATACACACGACAGCACGATGTTGGGAGCGTGCACGTACTGACGAGTTTTACTTCCAATTTGTGTACGACATATTTATACACGCTGTACGTTGTAGGTTTTTTATAACAAATAGTGACAAACAAAAAAATATGGGAAATGAACTATCCATTGCTTTTTGAATTGAAAGAAAACTGAGTTTTATAGATTTGTCAGAGATGCAGCAATTAAAAGGAAACTGAGCAAAATTGATTCGTCAGCCTATTTAAATGTTTTGAAACGCAGCGTATAGGAAAGCATGAAAATAGCCTGTTTATTCCAAATGGAAATGGGATATTTTTTTAAATAAAGGAAACTGAGCATAGTTATCCGTCAGGGATGCAGACTTTTGAAAAGAAACTGAGCTAAATTGATTCGTCAGAGATGCAGTTTTCCGAATTGAAAGGAAACTGAGCCAAATAAAAGATCCGTCAGAGATGCAGCCTTTTGAGTTGAAAGGAAACTGAGCTTAATAGGTCCGTCGGAGGTGCAGCATTTGGAATTGAAAAGAAACTGAGCTAAATAGGAAATTTTGAATTGAAAGGGAAGATCTATGGAAATTCTGATTAATTGATTGTTTTTATGTATGTTTTCCATTCGGAGAAAGAATGTGGAGATTCAGGGCATTTGACACACGCGAACATGCTACATACAGCTGACCATGAGAGAAGCACGGTTTTTCTAAGTTGACCCCCGCTACCTGTAACGTTTGCCCTTGCGCTTTATTAATTACCATTGCCAAACTGAGCTTAATAGGGAACTGCAACCTTTTGAATTGAAAAGGAAGATCTGTGGGAATTATAGGGATCCGTGATATAATAACATTTTCACCTTTTCCTACGCCTGTCAAAATTGTAGCACCGATTATGTTCCGTCCAAGATGTATCGCACGCAGCCTTGTCCCGTTACATAACCGAGGAGCATCTAAATTTCGCATTAGCATGACTGGGACGCCTAATTTTAATTGAAGCTTAGGTGTGCCACCTGACAACTCTAGAGAATTTAGAAACTCTACGGGATATGAAGTGCTCTGTTCTGTGTCCATAACTGTGTCTACTGACAAATACTCTGTTATTTCTCCTGCTACTTCGCTTAATATATCCGGATTTATTTTGTTAACGCTCTGATTTTTTGGTGCAATAATCGCCCTTTCACATAACCATTTGTCTTCATGCATGTTGTTCGTTAAATCTGAATAAACGCTCGCAATTAATTCGGAATGACTCTGTACTAAATTACAAAAATCTCTCGTCAATTTAACGCAGCCCTCAGCATCCGTTTCCAACCGCCCATCGCCAATTTTTAATAGTGTGTCAGCATAGTTTCCAGCATTGATATCATTATACAAATGCACTCTCATATTCGTAGTTAAAGTGAATTTTGTCACCTTGTTCCATAAAATAGACGATTTGAGGCATGCTTTAATTTCATCTGCAGGTGTGCCCTTTTGAATGACAGGTAAAGTTTGGCGAAAGTCACCAGCCAGTAAAACCACCATTCCTCCCATTACATCGGTATTGCTGCGCAAATCCTGGAGCGTTCGATTTAGTGCTTCTACAGCTTTTTTATGCGACATTGTACTTTCGTCCCACACTAAAAGTTTGCATTGTCGTAGCATTATACCTCGTGCACTATTTTTGCTAAAGTTGCAGATCGGCGATTCTTCCTGGGCTAGATTTAGAGGGAGTTTTAAAACGGAATGTGCAGTGCGGCCCCCGCTTAGCAGCGTGGCGGCTATACCGGAGGAAGCTACGGCCACAGCAATGTTTTTAATCTTTCCGTACTTGCGCTAATAATAAATTTAACAAAAATGTCTTCCCAGTTCCTCCAGAGGCATCTAAAAAGAAAAGTGGTCTATTTCCAGATTCAATTTGTCCTAATACTTTGTCAAAAACTCGTTTTTGTTCGGGAAGCAAGCGGGGTACAAATTCGGCTACTTGCTGCTGCAAAGCTGGTATATCGTAGTTTGTTTCACGTATAATTTCATCACTTAGTTCATTTTCGGTTGTTCGCTGAGGGCTTATCATTCCAAAGTCGCTTAATTTTTTGCCTACCATTGCCATTACTTTATCTTCAATTTTTCCAAGTGCTTCATTATAAATGTGTTCATTGTATGTCATGTTCGCGTGTATCTGCTTTAACCTTCGCAAAATATCTTCCGCCATGTACTCTTTATATTTGTCCCACAATTCATGTGCATTAGATAGCCCGCAAGATGATATGAGAGTTGCATAAAGATCCCTAATTTTGGCTGGTGACTGGCACTGCACAGCTTCCTCCATGGTTTCATCCCAGTGATTATTGTTTTCTAAAAGATGCAGAGCTTCACATGCTTCTCTATAAGTTGCGCATTCCGGTCTTTATATCCTGTAGGACGCCGAATATGGTGCAGCAGCAATCGTAAACAGAAACGTTCAAAATTAGTTACATGGACGGTATACACACGACAGATGCCTGTGATCTGATGACTTTACACCGGGCCAATTTGCAACAGGCGCGCCTTGAATACGGCGTTTTCACTCCTTCCTAGATGTGTTCCACGTATAATAGCTGGGGACTTCAGAAAACGTTTTTGCAAAGGGGTCGGTTTGACAAAGTTGAAAGAAGGCTGTTAGTGTAGTTTTTGGCGGTGATGCAATTCTTTCTTGGATTTTTTTTTCGGTGAAATATACACGCTCTCCATTTTCTAAGTGCACAGCAAGGTGAGTAACTGTTGGTTGCCTTTCGTGTAGAGGAAAGCCAAGGAGACTCCACGCTGCCTCGTTAATGCTGATATAACGCCCTGCTTGAAAGGTATGTACTTCATTAACGGGATTTGCCTCACCTTCACTCCTGAGATTAAATATTGCTTGGTCACTTCCTTTATTTATGTACTTACAGATATACTTGATTGCGCGGACAGAGCTACATGCTTCTACATTAATGTGGGCATTAAAAATTTTACATAAAATGGGCGAATACGGGACAATCCATCTGTTATCTAAGGTTTCGAACGCTCCAGAGCGAGATTTGATTGTAACTTTCCTGCCACCATCTTCGGGAGCTCTGCGTCTGTATAAAGGGTAGCCATTGTCATTGTGCACTGTTTCTTTTAATAGCTGTTTCGGAAATTTCTTTGTACATTTTCCTTCTTTCATATATGGCGATATTGAATTTCGTGCTCCACATGGACCGTGAATCATATTTCGGACGATGGTATCATACAATTCTTTATCTTGCTCAGGATCCGGAATCTCGGCGCTTATTATGTCGTCTATTTGGCTGGGCCGCAACTTCTCTTTAAGCCATATTAGAATGTGGACATGCGGTAATCCTCTTTTTTGCCATTCAATTGCACACATGAAGCACTGCACCTGTCCGAAAATTTTCCCTTTGTTAATTACATACATTAATTTTTGTACTTTTAATCTAAATACTCTAGCAACTAAATCGTGTCTGTCAGTACTTTTTTGGCCCGGCATTAGCTCCTCGGTTATTTCTTTCCATGTGGGATTGCAAGTAAAAGTAACAAAAAGATCAGGTCTTCCGTAAGTTCGTACATAGGCGAATGCGTCTTGTGTGTACTCATGTTGGTAGCGGGGACTGTTAACGAATGATGAGGGCAGAATTACCATTTTACCTAAATGTCTGGGGTTTACAGTGGCGTCGCTAGAAACTGCATCTTGTAAATGTATATAATTCTCAACGCGCAGCTTTTTTTGATTTAAAGATATATAACGGAGACGTTCACTTTCTACCTTCACATACATGTCTACCAAAAATTGATGAAATAATTGTCTACACCGGGCTAAGAGGTTAAAATCATTTTCTCGCAACATCATATGATACGCATAAAAATCCATACATGATACTTTTTTGTTCGGAGTAGGCTCCTTTGTGACCGGGTTAATGAGTGGAATTTGAAAATGATAACCCTCTTGTCCTTTGCAATAAATCAATGGGTATTGTAGAGCGTCATAAAACTTGTGTGTATCGGCTACCCGTTGCAACGTATCATCACGTGCTCGCAAGACAATGTCTCGCGAAGAAAATTGATCACCACTAATTATGGCTTCTATTTCGTTTATCAAAGATGCATTGTAGCGCCTTTCGTGCTCTCCTCGAGGGGTCCGATCTGCGTGAATGACCGACTTTATAATCCTCTTCAGGTAGCTTTTCTAAAGCAGTTTTAAATGTTTTGACTAAAATGTTACGTTCATGCAAGAATCTTTGAATTTTGAACACTGTGTCTCTCTTAACTCCCTGGATAAATTGGCAGCGACGGTCTACCTCAATTTCTTCGTCACCCATAAAATATACTTGTAAAATTTATGGTGTTCGTTTTCAGCTGGAAAAAGTGAACCTATTCTATGATAAATTTGCCCTTGCACCGTAAATGTAGGCGAAATCCCGGCATTATTATTTCCCGGTCAACTCCGAAGGACGTCATTTGAAAGCATGAGTTATATTTCCGGATCCTGTTTAAAAAGCGCCGTGACTCATTAGCATCATTTAAAAAGAGAGTTTTAAAAGGTTCTTCTGGTTCCCCAAGTAACGGAAGAGACACTTTGCCATTGGAACAGCACATGCCTGCGGTCTCATCTTTCCATTTTAAAGCGCTGCAAAATCGACACGCCTTGTCCATCAGACCGATAACAACTAACCTGCGATTTTTATAATCAATCAACGGATCATAATTGAATGCTGCGTCATTAAAAACCGACCAATTGTTTCTTTGAAAATTTTGTCGACGTTCAGCTTGGAGCTGTGCATTTGCATCTCTTCGCGCCTGTGTCTGTTCTGGTGTTTCAGATGCCCTTATAGTAGATGACGATCAGATTGCTCAATGAGTCTGTGTTGAGTTTCTTCAGCTGTTTCCGCGGCTCTTAAGGCGGCCTGACGTTCCGCTTGTTCGAATAGCCTTTGCTGACTTTTAACAGGTGTTTCAGTAGCTCTTAAAGTAGATTGACGAACTGCCTGTTTAAGACGCCTATGCTGACTTTGACCAGGTGTTTCAGTAGCTCTTAAAGTAGCTTGACGCTCTGCCTGTTCAAGACGCCTTTGCTGACTTTGAGCAGGTATTTCAGTAACTTGACGCTCTGTCTGTTCAAGTCGCCTTCGCTGACTGAGAAGGTGTTTCAGAAGCTCTTAAAGTAGCTTGACGCTCTGCTTGTTCAAGACGCCTTTCCTGACTTTGAGAAGGTGTTTCGGAAGCTCTTAAAGCAGCCTGACGCTCTGTCTGTTCAAGACGCCTTTGCTAACGTTGAGACGGTATCTCAGATGCTCTAAAAGCAGCCTGACGCTCTGCTTATTCTTGCCTTCTCAGTTCAACATCTTCTAAAGATTCTAGCGATCGAGCTAATCTTTTCACTTGTCTTTGAGAAGATACTCTTGTAAGGCTGGACTTACGTTTGCGAGGCATTATGAAGTAACGAAAAACCTATTTATAAAAAAACAAAAATATCTAAAAGGAATAAATATTCCTTTTAAATATTTTTTAAAATCAGAACAACAAAACCAATTCAAGACACAACACGAATCCGAAAACGTTAGCCAAAAAAAAAATCGAATCAACTTAAACCAAATCACAAAACAAATCGCAGAAAACCGAAATCGAAAGCAGTAATCAATATAAATATAACCAACGAAAAAAGAAGTAAGTGTATAGGTACCGTATACACTATCTATACTATTAATATTCCTTTGAAATATTGTTAAACAACACACAAATATCACAAAGCAAATAACAAATAACTGAAATCGAAAGCATGTAGTCGAATAAGCTACGAAATAGAAACAATTTAAGCGTATAGGTACCGTATGCACTATAAGTTGACGCGCGGCTCAACGGCGGGAGTCAAGTACATGTCAGGAAACATTTCGTTACCGCGTTTTAAAAACCTAGTAACGACATCTAGCGGAATCAATTTAAACTATGTATACGTTAGTTAATAAGAACTCTCAAAAAATATTTATCTTATAATTTTGCACAATTTTTCTTATTGTAATACCGATTCATTCATAACCACATATAAGAACTGTATTCATTTACGTTCAATAAATATTACTAAGGCTTACTGTTTCTACCACAGTTAAGTTAATAGTTAAGGGTGAAAGCGTGACAGGTGGTGATAGTTTTTCTGATCCATACTTATAATCACGCCTGTAACCCTTGCGGTGTAGGCAGAGCATCAATGGATTACTTAATATCGTCTGCGAGGTTATCGCCTATTTTGTGAATTACAATGCACCAAAATGTTTGAAGAAAATCAGCTGGTGAATTTTATGTTTTTTATCGCTCTCTTCCCGGTCCTGCATGGAAAAATACAGATCCATACATTTTTTTTTATCTTAATTTTGGTAAAAAGACATAATCAGATATTCTGACCTTCTGTGTTCGTCCGTCGTACCGTCGTCCGTCTTGTAAAATCACGGTGGCGCCACCTAGCTGAATTTAATTTTGCAACATATTCGATTTTCCCACGGGAATGATATGTTTTTCCGCTGAAAAAAATAGCCTATGTCACTCTACAGCCACCGAACTATCCCCATACAAAAAATCATGCCATGCCGACGCTCTGTTGTGACGTGAAAGGATAAACTTGTGCCACATATTCGATTTTCCCACGGGAATGAGATGTTTTTCCGCGGAAAAAAGTAGCCTATGTCACTCTACAGCCACCGAACTATCCCCATACAAAAAATCATGCCATGCCGACGCTTTTTTGCGACGTGAAAGAAGGACAAACAAACAAATAAATACACTTTCGCATTTATAATATTAGTATGGATTTTACGTACACTTATTTAAAGAAATAAAATATTTTGTATTTGTAATTGCTGTTTTGTCTCAAGACGACATACGTGATTTTATTGTTAATAACTTTTTTTGACGTTAATGTATAAAGAAGTGTAATACACTGTTAGAAAGCTAATTAAATACAGTGTTTAATGATGTTATTGTTTTTTTTTTAATTTTATTTAAAATATATACTTAAATTCACGAAGAAACGTGTGGTTTTTTTTCCGGGACTTGTTGAACCTCTCTTTTTTCTTACATAATTACAGTCAGCTCAATAAAGCTTGCAAATTTTTACAAATCTCATAAAGTATTTCATACTCTTAATACCGATATCAATATTTAAGTCGGTAAGTGCCAGGTTTATTGTAAAATTAATTACTTTATTTACATTTTTAATATTGTATAACAGGTAGTCGCTAACACTTTCGATATCGATAGTACGCAAGATGACACAAGTATGTGCGCAGGCGACGGGACACAGGGAGACACTACGTGGGGATAGCGCGTCGCCCGTTGTTATGGTTTCGCTTCCCCGTACCTCATACCGCACCGCACTGATACCTGTTTTACGCTTCTACGTAGTTTCATCACTCGTGGCGCAACCTATAACCATGTATAATGTACATAATACCTATGTCAAAGGATTTTTTATACTTCTTTAAAAACCAAAATAGTTGACGACACAACTTTAACAGACATTATGAGTAAAATAAAAGAAAAGATTTTTGATGCATAGTTTATTCTACAATATTTTCACTTGCAACATTTGGTTAAATGGTGAACAACAAATTAATCTCTATTATATTACAGTAATATTTGCTTAAATTATATTAACAGTAATTTTCGTTACTCTATAGTTAAACAATTCTCAAACAATACATTATACAATTTATTACTGCTATATTTTTACGATATAATCACATTCTTAGTGTCAAATGGATGGTCACAGTTGGCATTTCCCCTGCAAGCCAACAATCGGGCCAGTGTTAGCTGGTACCAATGTTTAATCGAAGGCAAAATTTCGTTCGCGATGTTGTTCAATTCGTACGGATCTTTTGTCAAATCGTACATTTCTATGAAATTCTGAAACAGATAAGTAGGCGTTAGATTTTTGAGCTTAAAAATTCACTAAACTTTCTCATTGCTAGCAAGTATTTAACCATTGTCAAATCATTCCTAGAAAAAAACGCCGAACAACGTTACAAATATTATATATTATTTAAAGATAGAAAACATTTATTTATTTATATTGTATACATCACAGGGGAAAAAACAAGAGGGTAGTTTCAGGATAATATAGTAGACAATCTTTAACGTCGCCGCCAGTTACCCTACGACAACGAAAACTGCATAATGTACGTCAGATATTTTTTTATAGAATAAGTGACAAACGAGCACATAGTCCAATCTGATGGTAAGCGAATGCTGTGGCCCATAGACGTCTTCATTTATCCTCGATTAAGAATCAAAACGCATATGCGTTGTCATCCGTGAGGATTAAGATGCCTCGTTTCCAGTAAAAAGTTAGCTGCTATTTTACGCTGGTATTCTGTGAGAGCGTGGTCCTTCCCCGGTCGAGCTGACCCATTCGTGCTACAATCATAATATAGCTGCAGCGTGGCTCTACCACGAATAGAAATTTTAGTTTTCTGATATCCGTTTGCGTATCATGAATTCAGTTTCCAAACTCCGTCAGTGGTAGAGCACATATTCGTTATTTCCTATTTGGAATTTGTATTGCCGGGGCATATAGTGATTTAGTGAAGTAATTACAACATTGTCGACGACAAGATCCCAAGGAATCCCTTAGAGAAAAATTTAAATAATATTCACTTTGGTACCAGCATATTTACGAAATTTTAATGATTTATTAAAAATAGTGATGTACATTCTGTAAATACTAGGAAAAAGCACAAGTTATGTCAGTTAATCATGGAGCAACATGGGCCACCGGCGGAACGGAGGGGAGTACCCATAGCGTTTTTTTTCGATACAAAGCTGCTGCATTTTTTTTGGGGGACGGGGGGAACTCGGTCTATCACTACGAATCTCTTACATGTTAATTAACACAAGCTATAAAATTCACACACACACACACACACACACACACGCACGCGAGCACGCACACGACGCACACACATATATTATAGCAGTATCGCTCGGTAACATCGACAACTCGGAAACAGACTCAGATCACTCGCTCTCGACCGATCTGCATATGCGATGATGGCGAGCGGCCTGTCTTGATCTCAAATCCGAAACACCATGACCGTTATTTTTGTAATTTTTAAGTATAAAAAGAAGTAAATTACAATAATGTAATTATAAATTATTTATATATGAAACATAGGTACGTAGTACGTACATAGGCTATTTACGGTTATGTAACTGAGCACTTACTCTAAGTTTTATTTTTTGCTGTACCTGACAAAGTACCTTACTTAATTATATAAATATTAAATAAGGTACTTAATGTGTATGTAATGAATTAAAGATATTCTACATGTGAATAGAATATTTTTTATTATTAATTTCCCCATATATTGGCTCAACATGTGTAAGAATATGCATGTCGTAAGAGGTGACAGAGGCAAACAAACGAGGAGATCGGTAGCAGCATCATTCTAGTGGCAACTAGAAAAGAAATACTAAAAAAATGACTACAAAAAATATGACGACGAAGCCGGAAGGTAGGCAGTTCATTGGGATTATTCTCGTGACCGTAAACACCACTGAAAAGTCACAGGGAAGCAAAATACGCAATTTCGTTTACTTAAATGGCATATTTTTTCAGTTATTTTGATTTAAAAGCCAAACAACAGTTTTTGATAAAATTTCTATAGGACCAATCTGAAAGTACATCCTATCAAATAAAAAAATAATTTTACGAATCGGTCGATGAATGACGGAGTTTTGAGGTAACAAATATTTTTTGAAGTCTGTTAAAATAAAAAATTGCGGTTGCAAACCTACCAGCCAAGTGTGGCAACAATGGCAAATACCCCCATTTTGCTGCGGTTTAATGCATGCATTTATTCAGCGGTGGATTTTGACAGGCTGCTGTGATGATGACGATTATGACAATTTTTATTCAATATAGATTATAAAAATATACTTAAATTATAATATTTAAACTTATACTTTTACCACCAGTTCGAAAAAGTGTGATAAAAAGCTCTGTCCTGGAAAAAAGACAGCAAAAACCTAATGGAACTTTTCTATATTATAATACTAGCGACCCTGGCTTTGCCTAGAAAGGATCTCTTAATGGGGTGTTAATTATATTTAGGATAATCAATGACCATTTTTGTTTCATCTATTATTCATTAAAAAATCACCAAGTTTTTCAGATAAAATATGTCCCAGACATAAAATACTATAATACATATATAATAGAACGGGGGAGTGGACGGAGCCCGTGTAGCCACTAACATGTCAAATCACACCTATAAATGTCAACACAATCAATCGTGTCCAATTTTCGTATCAAGCGTCGCTGCATACAAATTAATTAAAAAAGGGCTAATTGTGCAATAATTACGTGTCGAAATAACAGCGGGAAATGGAAGTTAAATAAAGGAGACATCCTACAACCACTAAGTCGAAACTTTTTTTTTAATTTGTGAATATTAGGAACAAAAATAAATTATATTGATGTGTCAAAACATTAATCAAAATTTTAAAATGTGTACATTCGCTCAGTCTGTCAACACAGCAAATCGGGTTTGTAGTAGTGATAATACGACGTAATTACTTCTATGTGTGCTCCCGGCGACGCCGATCCTCGTACAAAATAAGGTTGACAGCCATTCTATTGTGTATTATAGTATTCTATGGTCCCAGATCACTCTTAGTATTGCTCTCTATCTGCTCGTGAAGTTTTATTACAATCAGACAACAAAAAGAACAGACAGACAAACAGGAATTTTAAAAATGGTCATTCATGTCTTAATGGCATGCAAATAATTCTTCTAGCTTAATATATAGCCATTATTTCGAGATGATTATGTTATCATTAATTATAAGTATCTGTGGCACCACATGTTACTTTATGCTATAGTTATAAAACAAAGGTAATGTTGCAAAATGTCATGAAAAATGTAAGCAGTATTAGGACCTACCTCATTATCAGCGAACATACAGTACTTCATATTGATGCTTTTCGTAATGCGCCTAATACATCCATAAGTGTTATTCCTTGAGTCTTGACATTTACATTCATAATCCGGGTAACATTGCTGTAAGGAAATAGTGATTGTACGTTGAAGTTTCTTTATTATACCGGGTGTATTTTTTACGATAAGGAATAAAATGGGGTGTTATAGATTAACGAATTAGAAGCTGATAAGATATTTTTTAATATTGTTCTTTCATTGACATTTTATCAAAGTTGTCTATCAATACATACAAAAAATGAAAATTATACCTTTTACCTAACGCCCGGTTCCACAAAGGCATTACAAATACATAGATACTTACAAAACGTAAAGTAGGATACACATACACATGTAAGGGTACACATGATGAACACTTTTTCATTTTTCAAAATTAAAAATTCTAATTCGTTCGCTCATTAGGCCTTATTTATTTCTTTGCATGACTTTGCTAGATGGCAGTATATTTACTATACAGGGTTATTTTTCAAAGAGTAACCGAATTTTAAATTTAAGTTCAAATATATAATTATATAATGATATACTATTTTGCAGTTTTCGTCAGTCAGTAAACAAGGCAGTCAGTAAACAAGGCTTCTACTTTTATTTGAAACTATCTCAAATTGAATGTGATTTATGGGCAACAACGTTTTTGCCTTACGATCGACCTTTACAAATGTGTACGTGCGCAGTCAAATCAGTTAATATAATGCATTACATTTTGAATTTAAAAGAAAAAAAGGACAGAATGTTTGAGATCTTTTTGATTAAGTTTTCTTCACCATTTGCCTATATTACTTAATCCGAACCTTCTATGCAAATTTTGCCGGTTATTGCAAAATAACCTTGTATAGTTTTACGTGAAAAGAACACTATCACTTTTTAAGCATATAAGCGTGCACGGATCTGCGTGAAATTTGGCATAGGTTAAGTTTATATCGAGAAGGAGTAAAGAAAGCTAAAATTATTGTATATTATTTGTTAAAAATTCATTAAATTAAACAAAATAAAATAAAGCATTCATTATTACGTTCATACAGTTAATATTAATCTATCAGTTGCACAGAGTAGTGATTATCGCCCATAGAGTAAAATTTACTTATTTACTTAAGTTTGTTGCCAAAGAATTTTTTAATATTGCTAGCAAATAATAATTAACAGATCTACTGAATGAGATGTGAATTAAGTGTCATTTGTATATCGTCTTCTTGTTCAATAGGCTGTGGGGCGTATATAAAGGCATCATTTGTTTTACATTTTGATTAAAACTACTTTTATGGATTTTATCGCGTTTAATTTTAATTCCCGACGTTTCGGGTGCTTTTCAGCACTCATGGTCACGGGGGACTGAGGTGACTGACGTTCCGATGTCAAAGTTAACCCGGAGTACCTTCACCTTTTTAATTATTGTTTATGGTCCGATCTATGCAGAATGAACTTACTCTGTCTTGAAGTCTTGCAGTGGTATGCTTGGGTTTAGTTTTAATTTTATTAATTACAGGATTCCAAGCAGGTGGTAGTACCCAGCCTCCTTCTCTATTAAAATTAGGATGTTTTTTTAATTTCAATAGCCTCACGTATCATCATTGGTAAGAATCGATATTCTTTCGCGAGGATTTGTGGTTTATCAATGTGTAGTGTTCGCGTTAATATAAGAAATCATTTTGTTTTACATTTTGTTTAAGTATATTAACTTCAGCAGTGGACTTCGATAGGCTGCAATGAATGAAAAATTAATGAGTATAGAAATAAATGCCAATTACTTACAGCAAGATTTTCGTCATCGTAATTCCATAGACATTTCGGATCCACTGTCCCATCTCTCGCTTCGCCATAGTATTCCACAAGGAAAGTTCTTTCCTCCCTTGTTATATCATTATTGAAATCTATAGCTTTCCCATCCATTGTTTTGGGAGGTTTCAAGCCCGCCAAACTGATTATAGTTGGCGCCAAATCAATGTTAACGATCGGCTGATCGTTTTTGACGTTTTCTTGGAAACCCGGCCCCTTTATTATTAAAGGCACTTTTATATCCGTCTCGTAGGGTTGTCTTTTATCGTATACTTGGGAAAACTGACCTGATAAGTTTGAAATAATAATGTTATAATAATCTGACAACAGTCTTTTCTTAGTAAACGTAGAAACTAGTAATAATTATTATTTTATAAAAAAAATTATATCTTTTTTTATAGGATAGGATGACAAACGAGCACACGGTCCACCTGATGGTAAGTGGTTGCTGCGGCCCATAGACATCTGCATCTATCCTCGATTACAAATCAAAATGCTGATGCGTTGTAACCCGTGAGGACTAAGATGGAATGCCTCGTGTCCAGTAAAAAGGGTTTCTGGTTCTCTACACTCACCATACGAAACACAGCAAGCAGCATTAAGCTACTATTTCACGCTGGTATTCTGTGAGAGCGTGGTCCTTCCCCGGTCGAGCCGATCCATTCGTGCTACAACTACACTACTAATATAACTTCAGCATGGTTCTACCACGTATAAATCCTTACCAGTTGTTCAATTTATGTAAATTCAATGAAAAAAAAACTGAAATGAAAATAAACTGAACCAACACAGAACAACACACAAGTGAAACAAAACTCGAGCGGTTTTTTAGCTAGTTTTGTTTTATCAAGGACGGCATAATTGAACCTATTATGTTACCTTGTTCTGTGATAAATTAGATGGCATCCGATAGGTAACGAATCTACAATTATGTTTTTATAAAAGTTAAAGTTACGACCTATATACGTCCCACTGCTGGGAACCGACCTCCTCTCATTTCTGAGACGGGTTTAAGACAAGGAACTGTCCGCCGCGCTGCCCCAATGCGTGTTGGCGAACTTCTCATGTCTTTGATTATTTCTCCTTATTTCTCAGACATACTGGTTTCCTCACGATGTTTTCCTTCACCGCCGAGCACGTGGTAACTCAACACTTAAAATCGCAATTAACAATTTTATTGGAGCCGGTGGGAATCGAAACCGGGTTGCTCGCGTACTGTGTAGGGTCACCCGAGGCAACTGTGTCAGTGGGGCAAGTGTAACAAATGCAAATTATGCGGCCTAAACACGGTTTTTGTTTTAATTCCATCTATTAAACAAAACAGGAAATTTTACGCTATTGACTAAACTGATAGTTAAGTACATAGCTTGAACTATTTTATCAACAGACATTATTTCTAAAAACTACTCAACTGGCGACAGACAGCGCAATTTTAACAGTTGAAGTTATTAAGTGTTTAGATATGTCGTTAACTTATTTTAAACCAGATACAAGGTGAGTGATAAAGAGTAATATTGGTACTTATAGAGTTAGCGGTCAGCCACCGTAGAGTCTACATCACCTGAGGATGCCTCGTGTAGAGGCGAAACACGTGTCGTATTATCGTCGATGGTGTCTCTTACCTAGAATAGTGGTGTTGGATTTAGTGGTGCCGGGAGTAATGGTGTTGGGTGTAGTGGTTCTGGGACTAGTGGTGACGGAGTTAGTGCATGCAATTGAGGGAGGGCGGGAGGTGCTCTTCAATCCAGGTAAGACACATCATTGTATTTAGTTAGCGGAAGGTTGCGAAGTAATTAATATTTTTACTTATAGAGTAGTATGTTTCGGCGACCTGAAATTTACCATTCTTTGAAATATGGATACAGTTACACTTACCTTACTTAATACCTACCTAACATGGGGTAAGTGTGACAGTGTCACGTTTATTATGATTATATTATTATAAATTGTTGACGTTCTGAAGTAAATTTTATTTTGCATTTGGCATTGCTTTTATTATACTACAAAACATCCAGAGCTAGTGTAGTAAATCTATTTAAAGGCACACCACTATATCGGTTAAAAACAGTCACACTTTTGCTACACAAAAATTGACGTTCAAATCGTTTCCATAGATCATAAAATATATCGAAGTTAGTATCAACTCATAAATTTTGTTGAAAACCACACATATAAGTAGTTACTACAAAAAGAAGCGTACTGTCACACTTGCCTCACTGATGGGTAAGTGTAACAGTCTTCCACCTCAATTAGTTTTAATTACCTCGAATTACTAAATGCTACTTGTAGATACTAAAATGCTTGATCAAACATACAATACAATACAACCACTTTATAATTGATGTTATGAAACTGAATTTTCTATATTAAATCTTTACAGAGTAGAAGTATTTAAATGTCGATTATAGTTTTAATTAATTTATGTCACACTTGCCCCAGGTGACCTTACTAAATTTAGATGGAGCGCTAGACATCTGAGCTACTACGGCTACTACGATATTTCGTTTTTATATCAGACATGGAATATAAATGCGACGGGAAAGATAAAGGTGCAAAACGTGTATCGAGCGACAGCCCGCCTGCCGAGAATGGTAATTACGGCCTTTCTACTTTGGGAGAAGATAGGTAATGGGCTTTAGATTTTCATCATCAGATGAACTGTTAGATCCTAAGTCACTTCGATGTTGTGTGGTTGGTATAGTGTTACAAAGTAGCGGTAATAGGTTACGAGTTCAATTATGGATAAGGTATAGGTGTGAGAGAGGGTCAGGTAAGTTACCTACTCAAATAGACGTCTGGACAGAGAGAAAGTCCTACTGCCGCAGACCAATAAAAAGCCATGCTGCATATATACGTGGTAGAGTCATGCTGCAGCTATATTATAGTTTCAGCACAAATGAGTTTTCTCGACTTTCGAAGGACCTCTTCTCACAGATTGCCAACTTGAAAAAGCAGGTTAATACATGTAGTCAGTGTAGAGAACATTCTATCTTAGTCCTCCAGAATCAGTCTCCAGAATTCCTCATTCTACCTTAGGACTAAGATAGAACGAGGCATTCTATTTTAGTCCTCAGGGGTGACAACGCTGGCAATCTTTATTTTGATTTTAAATCGGGGATAGATGCATGCAGATAGAAGTCTATGGGCCACAGCATTCACTTAACATCTAGTGGACTGTGTGCGCATTGGTTTATATGAAGTTATGTGTTTTCAATTTACAGTAATTAGGTCAAAAGTTGAATATAGTTTTAAAAGAACTTGAATAAAGATTAATAATTAATTATGAAAATTATCATTTATCAATAAAGCAACTCGAACGAGTAGCTTAGTAGTAGTGATGAACGGGCGAACACTCATACGACGAGATCGGATGTAATGGATAATCAAAATATAATCAAATCCGAGCCTTTTTAAAGATTAATTTTTTACCGATTTATAAATAAAAAAGGGCCTAAGATGTCTTTTGCGACTTTTGGCAATCTCAACCGTTTGCGGTGTATTTATTTATTTATTTTTAGTCTTTAGTGCATTCCTTGTTACAAAACTAACGAGGAGGGCGGAATTGGTCACCTTGAGGCAATCTTCACCAGTCAACCCACGGAGTGGTAATATCATCTCCCAATACTAATAATAAATTTGGTAACGGATCTACGGTGGGATATCCATTCGAACATATCAAGCTCGGGTAGAGCTGCGAGCCGTGGTAGCTCAGATGGTTAACGCTCGCTGTAAATATAACAGAACGCGAGTAACCCGGGTTCGATCCCTGCCGGCACCAATGAAATTGTTAATTGCAATTTTAAGTGCTGATTTACCACGTGCTCGGCGGTGAAGGAAAACATCGTGAGGAAACCTGCATGTCTGAGGAATAAGGAAAAAAATATTTCGAAGACATGTGGAGTTCGCCAACACGCATTGGGGTAGCGTGGCAGACACTTCCTTGCCCTAAAACCCACTCAGAAACGAGGGGAGGCCTGTGCCCAGCAGTGGGACGTATATAGGCTGTAACTTTAACTTTTTTTATATCAAGCTCAAATCTGCAGAATGATGACGTGTAGCAGAATTAGCTACCAGTAAACGCGCTTATCAACTAAATTAATTATCTGTTGGATAGGTCTATGCACCATTACCAATCACAGCTTATCAAAAGAGGGATATTTGCCATAGTTGCCACGCTTAGTTATAATTAGGAAGACGTTACTGCTCATCTCCTAGTTTGTGTCCCCCTGTCTCGTCTTACGACACTCACGGGAGTATATGAACTCGTGGATATTCTTACATCCACTACAAAGGCAGTGATATCCAGTAATGGGTTAAATAAAACTGATGAACCGAAGAATGATAAACAAAATATACCTATATGATATCCGTTATCCGAAGTAAAGATAATGTATGTGTTATCTAGCAGAGAGTTGCTGTCCAAAGCTTCGACGACATCCGCCACCATTTCATCGACGGCGAGCAAAGATTCCCAACGTGATCGATAGACGCGGTCTAGTTCTGGCATCATTACTTCCGGCAGAGGGGAAGGCGGCATTGAAATGAGCCAATGTTTGTCCTGAAAAACATTAATAGGTTTTTTTGAAGTGGAAACTTCTTTAGTAGCGTTGTAAACTTTTTTGTAATGGGTAAAAAATGTTAAACTCGCGTCAGGACACGTGACCCGTAGTAAGTGTAAGTAGATCTCCCGCCGGGCAAGGTGTTCTGCCCGGGGAGCGGCCAACACTCCGTGTGATAGTTCGGAGATGTTCTATATATACTGATTATGATTCGGAACGTTGATAGCGCGATTTAGGCTTCGGTGTGTTTCGCTAGTAATGCGACGATAGCGCCGCTAAAGTAGCGTTAGAGAATTCATCACGCCGTTTCATCCCGTGAGTATCATGGAAAATGACTGAAGGACGTTAAGATGTTACCCCTAATGGCGAAGATAGTCTCGTGTATGCTAAATGTAAAATATTAACACCAAAGAGTGATACCAGAGCCAGAATAATTATTCAAAGAGTATTATGACAACCCCATGAAAAGCAGTTGACAGCTGGTTACATACAGATGAAAAAGAAGTACTTACGTTATCAGCTACATTAAAGTTCGGATGTCTGACAGCGGTCACGTTGCTGAAGACGCCCTTATGTCGGGGCGCGGGATCAAAAGGCTGATGGGGAGCTGGAGGGGCGAGGACCATTAGAAACGGTTGCGATTGTGTTTGATTTTCTATATAGCCGATGCTAAGGTCTCTCTGAAATATGTAAAAAAAAAAAGTTTAAAATCATTACTCCTTATAGTTGAAAATAAATAAAAATGTAGATTTTTACTAACGTTACTTCCGCGCTATATAGCTACCAAATTGTTTCAAAAATAAATCGGAAAATAATTTTATTTATTTATTTATTTACACTTTACTGCACCTTAATAAAAAGGATTAGAAAGGGCGAACTTAATGCCTTTAGGCATTCTCTCCCAGTCAACCCGGGACCTGTGGTAAATAATGTGAAAGGTGACAAAATAAAATGAACAATAGAGTAAATCAGGGAAAAAAACTACTGATAAACTTAAAAACAGACTAATATTATATTATATACATATCAATATATAGATATATAAATATATATTATGATATATATATATATATATATATATATATATATATATATATATATATATATATTTCTAACGTCATCGGGCAAGGAGTTCCAGAGCAGTGCAGCCTGAACATAGAACATATTATAGTAGTCTATGATGGTGAAGGATTTACCAAGAAAATTAGTAAAATGTAGTGGGATACTAAGGTTACGATTTTTTCAATTATTATAATAAATATTTTAGGACGCTAGACAATGCATTCAACTTTACGGATATTCACTTTGGTATTATCACCAATGAGTGAAACTTACATAATAATTTTATCACAGTTAATATTTGGTAAAAATGGAATGGAAAATTTGGAAAAATAGTAGTGGCTAAAATAGTTAACAATTTTTCTTTATAGAATAAGGGTAGCACACATTGCCCCTGATAGTAAGTGGATGCTGAGGTGTATAGAAATCTACATCTATCCTTGATAAAGACACAAAATGAAGATGCGTTGTCAGACCTAAGAATTAAGACTGAATGCCTCGTTTCCAGTAAAAGGGGTTTTCGGTTTACCAAAATCACTCTCTTCTCTACTCTCATCTCTTCCACTATTAGTATAGTTACTCATTTCACAATATAGACGCTAACTAAGAACGGATTTTATGATAATTACTGGCAAAGCGAGCGGGCACCAGCTAGTACGATATATGTCATACAATAAAGTATGCAGTAAAGTAAAAAATATTACTAAAGAAAATATTTAGCTGTATACTTTATTTATCCTTACTATGATATCAGTGAGGTAGAGATCGGTGGAGTACGTTGGGACGCCGTTATTGGACAACGTGAAGTTGTAATAAACAGAGTTTCCGACCAGACCGTACCATTCCTTCCAGCCGGGAGGAACTTGCTCAGGACCACCAGCTGCCTTTACGCCATACTGTAAAAATAAAATTATATTCCTTTCCATAAACTTTTTACTTCTGGGCATAGCTTTTCTTGCTTTCTTTTTATTGTGAAATAGGAGTGAAAAGTGTCCACACTTCCTCTCATAGATTTCTTACATAATATATGGGTTTGCCGCGCTGGACTAGAACACAGTGCGTGGTGGGTGGTGGCAAACTCCATATTTTTTTTTAATTCAATACAATATTGTCTTAAGGAGGGATATTTGCCACGATTGTCAGGTAGTTTGGCAAGTGCAGCATTTTTATTATTATTGAAATGTTTTCAGGAAAATGCTACTGTCCATCTCCTGTTAAGTTTCTCTCTGCTGCCTCTTATGACACTCATTGGATAATAATATGAAGCAGTGGATTCTCTTAAGGCTGATTTACACAGGGCCAGTAACAGGCGCCAGTGCTGCCGCCGAGAATTGATTCGCACTGTTTACATCTTAGAGCATACATTACATGGAGGGAGCACTGTGTGAGCAGAAAGCGTGATCGGTGCTCTAAGGTTTAGGTAGAGTCTGTCTCTCTCGCACATGCTTCTGATTGGCTGGCGTGTTTTCCACCGTTGCATCGCGCGAGCGCATGCCCAATGAAACAGCCAATGACAGTGACTGTGCGAGAGAGACAGACTCTACCTAAACTCAGTCTCTCTCTCTCTCTACGCCGATCACGCTTTCTGCTCACACAGTGCTCCCTCCATGTAATGTATGCTCTAAGGTTTACATGCAGTCAGTAGTCGTGGTAACTTCTTTAGGGTATACGTACGTCATTGAAGTCAGCGGGCAAAAATTAATTCACAGAAACGGCAGAATTTATAACAATTGAAATATTTGTTGATAATATGTTGCTATCTGCTGTTGAAAGAGTTGACGGAAATGTTAGAAGAGATATCTAAAAAGAAACGACTTTAGTATTTTATCTATCTGAAAATAATACGTTGACCTTATGGCTTTAATTTTATTTTTAACTTCGGTAGGGCTTCGTCCTTCTATATTAATTTGCTGAGAAATGTTTGCAATGCTTTTGAACACGTAACTTTTGAACGTAACCCATATACATTCATTTTCGCAATAAAACTGAACGAATCTTAAATTTTTGTTGTTCACTGAAATTCAGCGCTGTGTCGTCCTCCACCGACGCTGAGTGGGGACCAATTTCCGACACCGAAGTACAATTACACTCCTAGCACTGATTTCAAAAATAGTTATAGTAGTTAAAATTATAAGTAAGCTATATTTATAATATTACTACCTTATAATTTGTGTTGTGTTCTGTGTCGGAATAAAGATTTGTCTATTGTCTAAATTAAAAAAGTTTATTATTTAAACCACTAACTACAAGGCTTGAGTGAAAAGTTGCTTAAACTGCTATCCCAAACAAAAAATTCAATCGTCATTTGTGACATTTGGTACAACTCGCAGCAGGAAAGTCTAGCGGTGAACGTTATTGCACACAATTGGCGGTACTGCGTATGATTGGCTGTGCGTATCGTTCACACTCGCTGATAGGCTCTCAAGTCGCATTCCATCTGATAAGACATCGCAGCTATCATCCTCCACGTTTCGTTCAGCGCTTGAGTTACGTGCCGCGATTTATATCTATAGGTATCTCGTTTACGCCAAACACAAAATCGTTGACGGGAAGCAGCGTCAACGGTGCGTAACGTCTGGTACTCCGATCGTCAATTCACCTGCCAAGCGTAACTCCTCCCTACAATGGGGGAGGCCCATTTCCAGTAGTCGATTTAACGAGCTGATGAAGAAATGTACGACGAACGCTCCGCCCCGCTGTACGTCCGTAAAAAACGGACACTGTGATACGATACAATATAGTTTGAAGCGCCTTCTGCTCGATAATTGAATTCTTTGATGTTGTCACAATCATAGTTAAATAATTGGAAGATACTTCATATGTATTTTTTTCTATTAGTAAAATAATATCACTTACCTGGTTTAAATACTTTCCAGCATAGAATGTATTGTACCCGGCTTCGGACAGCGTGACGGCAAATGTCTGCGCCTCCAAGGATTTCCAGGAACGGCCGTAACACCCACCACTGAGGCTATTGTTCATTATCAAGTGGTTGTGAACGTACAGCCCCGTGAGGAAACTTGCGCGACTTGGACAGCAAATTGGTGACGTTGTGTACTACAAGGATAAAGACCCCCGCTTTAATTTGTTCGCTCTTTTTTAGTGCATGGTGGTTACTAAACGAGCAATATAAAGCTATAAATATTTTTTCATCATACAATTTCGGGAAGGATTATAAGACAAGTATTACACAAGTAATTAATCTTGAAAACAAAATTAAGAAACTTGAACAAGAATTGGAAGAAGCTAACAGACAAATAGAAAAATTAAACCAAAATATAAAAAAATTACAGGGTAATGTAATATGCTCCACAACAAAAAAAGAAGCCAAAGAGTACACCGAAAATCATTCCACGTGCACCACAGACCTGACACCTTCGCAATTTCAAACAAAAATAATAGTAAAGAATGGAATAAGCTCCATGATTCCAACATACAGCACTAAGAAAAAAATATTTATCATCGCAGATCAACAGGGTCGAGGAGTTCGTCACTGCCTTCAAAACCTTATCGGAGATGAATTTTTAGTCACTTGTCTATGGAAACCAGGTGCGAAAATGTATGATCTATTATCCTCATTTAAACAGGAATTGTTGTCACTCACAAGTAAAGATTACGTCATAATTATGGGGGGAATTAATGACAAAAATCCATTTGAATTTAAGTGTAATATAGAAGTTTATTTGAATTGTTTATCAAATACAAATGTAATTATATCCGAAATTCCATATAACAAACTTTTAAATGAAAAAAAATTAAATTATGAACTGAGATATATTTGTAATCGTCATAAAAATTGTATATTTGTAGAGATGGGTTTTGATCATTTTATACCATTTAAGTCATTTTTTTTTCCACTTTTGTTTGCCGCTCGTTGCTAAAAGAGATATTACGCAATGAATATCAAATAAAAATTAACGCATACAAAATAACAAACAATCATGTAATTTCATATAATTGTATTGATTCTGACAAATTATTCGATAAATCTACGCAAACCGAAGAATGTATGTCAAACTTTACCGTTCCCATCTCTACAAAAAACACAAATCAAGCTATAACCAGCGACGGAGTAGGACCAACAAAAGATAATAATTTAACAAGTAACTCTACTTTTCGGAGTTTATTTTAATATTATGTTTCAAAATATGCAAAGTATTTGTAATAAAACTCACCTACTAGAGGCATTTATAGAGGATAGATGTAATTTTCATGTCATATGTATATCAGAGTCTTGGTTAAATAAACAAAAGAAAGATTTGTTGAAAATAGAAGGATATTCCGTAAGCTCATCTTTCTGCCGGGAGGAGCATGACGGTGGTGGAGTATGTATACTAATAAAAAACACATTAGAATATTACGAACGAATAGATATATCTTCGTTGTCCACCGAAATGATTTTTGAAATATGTGCTACTGAAATCTCTCAAATAAACTTGTTAATTATTAACCTCTACTGGCCTAATAGCAAAAGGGAAATCGAAGTATTCTATTCACGTCTAGAAAAACTCTTGAGTCTCATCTCAAAAAAAGGATTATTCTAAGAATATTATCATAGGTGGCGACTTTAACGTAGACTTCCTAACAAATAATAGCGAAAAAAATAGGCTCTCTAATTTAATGTTATCGTATAACTTCCACCAAAAGATTAAACAACCCACCAGAATTACACCAAACAGCTCCACATGCATTGATCTACTTTTTATTAATTTTAAATTAAAGGATATGAAAATAACTGTTCATGAATTTGGTTTTTCAGATCATTGTAGTTTATTAATTTCTATACCGTCTCCAATACAAAACTTAAAGCAATTTTTATTAAATAAACGAATATACAATAACTGAATTTAGTTAAATATTTAACTAAATTCAAAAATGAAATTTCTAATATAAATTTGAGATGACATACTTAAACCTAATAAAAATGTAAATGAGAATTATGACATATTTAGTGAAATTTTACAAAGAGCTTTAAATAAATGTATACCAAAAATCCAAATAAAAATAAAAAATTCTCCAAAGAAAAATTATTTAACAGTAGGATTAAAAACATCGTGTCGCTATAAAAGATTTTTAAAGTTATTGGTTTCCAAAACCAAAAATGAAAATTTTAAATATCATTATAAACAGTATTGTAAAATATTAAAAAAAGCCATCAATTTATCCAAAAAATTATGTAACAAATATAAATTTGAAAATTCTCAAAATAAAACTAAAACTATGTGGCAAATCATAAATAACGAGACTAACAAAAATTCACGAAAATATAGAAATGTTCAACTAAAAATAACAGATAAACATATATCATGTGATCCTAAAATAGTAGCGAACTTATTTAATACCTTTTATGCATCTATAGGAAATTTACACTCAAATAACTGTAATTTAAATAAAACAACTTTAACAAAATCCATCGAAAACACTCTCTTCTTAAGCCCAGTAGAAACTCATGAAATGAATACCATAATAAAAAAATCTTAAAAATAAATCATCCTACGGCATTGATGAAATGACTCCTATTTTGATTAAAAGTTGTGCTGATTTGTTAACAATCCCCTATACAATATTGGTAAATCAATCTTTTTTCAGAGGGTATCTTCCCAGATGCCCTCAAAATATCTCTAATCAAACCCTTGCATAAAAAGGGCGAAACTACTGACATAAATAATTATCGACCTATAGCTCTGTTACCTACGTCTGCTAAAATATTTGAAGCGGCTATGGCGAAACGTCTTTGTTCATTTTATGAAAAATATAATATTTTGCACGTGAACCAACATGGCTTTAGGAAAAACCACTCCACTACCTTAGCAATTTATAAATATGTAAAAAGCATCCTAGACAAAATCGACGATAAAAAAATCGCAGTAGGCCTCTCGCTCGATATGAGTAAAGCCTATGACAGAGTCTGTTATAGAACTCTATTGGAAAAACTGTATCAAACAGGAATTAGGGGAATAGCTCATAATTGGTTCAAATCCTATCTTGATAACCGCTTCCAATATGTAGAAATTGAAAATACCAACTTCGAGACAGGCAAAATTACTCATGTCAGATCGGATGCAACTCTCATTTCAGGCTCTATCCCTCAAGGTAGCGTTTTGGGTTGTATTTTGTTTCTTATTTACATTAATGATCTACCAAACATACTGGACGATCTATGCGTGCTCTTTGCAGATGACATCTCCATTTTAATCTCTTGCACTAATTCCACAGATTTAACTACAAAATTGAACTATACATTAGATAAAATTACTGGCTGGTTACAATTACATAATTTACAACTTAACCTTAATAAAACTAAAATTATTCAATTTAAACCCTACCAAAAAACTGGTTTACAAATATCGTTTAACTATAAAAATACAAAACTAGAAACTGTTAACTCTGGCACTTTGTTAGGAATAGACCTGGACACACATTTGAGTTGGAAACAGCACGTACAAAAAGTTGCAAAAAAAAATATCCTCATTTATTTATGCACTGCAACACCTTAAACGTGTGACAGATTTTAAGACTGCCCTTGCGGCTTACTATGCACATGCTCACTCCGTACTCTCCTATGGCATCATCTTGTGGGGAAACTCTTGTGATATAAACAAATTATTTATATTACAAAAGAAGTGTCTACGAATATTGATAAATTTGGACAAAATGGAGTCATGTAAACCCCACTTCATTAAAAATAAGATTTTGACACTTACATCTATCTACATCCTCGAATCTTGTAAATTTGTTAGGAAGCACCCAAAACTCTACTCACCTATTAAAAAGACTAAAAGAAATAATAGAAATTTATATAAGCTTAAGATACCCTTCTCCAAATTAAAATTAGTTTCAAACAGCCCTCACGTTATGTCAATAAAGATTTATAACCATTTACCAAATTCCATAAAAATCCTGGAAAATCCTGTGCAATTTAATAAACAATTAAAAATATTTCTTATTAATAAATGTTACTATAATTTGAATTTTTTGACGATAAATAAAGATAAAGTAAGAATACTTAGACTATTCATTGTGTTTCAAATTAAATTAATTTATATAAAATAATATTGAATGTTGATGATATGATAATTTGTAATTTATGTTTAAAAATTAGATAATACGAAAATAGTTAGCCCTCTAGTGTTGCTATGCCCTTGCGGGGCGTCACATGTATACCGATCAAAATTGTACCATCTTAAATTTGTAATGTGACATGCAATAAACAATTTGAATTTGAATTTGAAATTTGAATTTGGATTTAAGAAACTCATTAGATATTTCATACAGAATAAATGTGGCAAATGCCTTAAAAATCCAAGTGAATGCTGTGCCCCATAGACATCGTTGTCACCCCTGAGGGCTAACATGTAATGCCTTGTTTCGACAGAAAAGATTTTCTTAAATCATAGCTAAGAACACTCTCGATTAAGTAACCTTTCAAACAAACAAAAACTAAACCTATCGGCTCCATTTTAGAGCTATAATGAGCCATAGATAGACACACAGATACACACGTTTCTCTTTTTCTTCGTCGGGGGTTAAAAACTGTCAATAGGGAGGCCTGGGGTTAAACGAGCATACGGCTTCACGTAATGGTAAGTGACAACCGTCGCCCAAAAACAACTAAGTACAACACGCGAGGAATTGCAGGAGAGTTGCTGACCTTTAAAAAAAGGAATAGATTTTTTCTTGAAGGTCCCTAAGTAGAATCGGTCAAATCACTGCTGATAGCTGATTCCAAAAGGTTGTGGTGAGTGGAAGATAACTTCTGTAAAATCGCACAGCATCCAGGTGTTGATGATATCGAGGATTACGTCACTTTGTGCGATGGTGGAACTTGGAGGCTGGAATTAATCTGAACAATTGTTTAACTCTCGTGGCAAATGCATTAAAAATCCATATTCGCTCACTTTTGACATATAAAACACCTACTAAAACAAATTATTTAATTAGCAATAAATATTCCAATTCCTTCCAGCCGTTTTCCTTCTGGGAAAAGTGCGGAGAGAGAACTCTTTCACTCTCCGCGAGAAAAGGAGAGAGGGAGAGAAATTAAGCGATGGAGAAAAAAAGAGAGAGAGAGAGAGAGTAGTCTTTGGAGGTAAAAACCTCTAAAATAATATAAAACTAAATAAAAGTCCTTGTTTTCAACGATTTTTATATTAAAACGTGAGTTTTAAATTTAGAAAAAACAATAATAATCACCCATACGGACTCAACGTTGATTTTATTTTAAAGTTGATGACCTTTTCTTGCTATCACATATTTGTATCACCTACGCGTTTGAATGATAATAAATAAATAAAACTTGAGCGTCATTACGAAATTTGGGAATGTTTATGAATATTCTATGATCTTAATATTGTGTATATTGTGATGGAATATGTAGGTAGCTCTTAGAGTATACATAAAAGTATAAGTAGCTTGCTTATGTATACTCTAAGAGGTCTCTCTACTCTAAGATTATTTCATGAAGGTTAGAGAACGATCGCCGTAGAAAATAGTGTCCCAGAAATATGGACACCATCAGTGAGGCGCTGCGATCACTAAGTTCGGTCAATAAAAGTCATTTTCAGTCTATTTTTCCGATCAGATGCTAAACCACTTGCACATCCACGCACAATAAAATATTTCTCCATTTTTTAATGTTTCTTTTTGTTTACAAAATTACGGAGCATGAAAATTTTCTACGAAAAAATGAAATGAAAATTTGTACAATAATTAACTAACTTCACCTACTTGTAGGTCATAAACAGCTAACTTCGCAGTCACTACTCACCGACGTCAGCGCCGCTATGTATTCTACAATTTTCAAGGACAGGCGGGCTATGCTTTAGTACGTAGTGATCGTTCTCCTGTTCTCTAACCTTCATGGATTATTTATTTTAAGCTTGACAATTCTCTGAGATTGCGCAAGTGCAGTTTTACGATTGGAAGCACCCCATGTTTGCGTAACTATCATACATATAACTCATTAAAATTACAATATAATGTTAACAATATTCAATTTCGAGGCGATCGTATTAGTTGACTTTTGAGCAAAAACATAATAAGTACCTTGAAGCTAAGTAGTAAAATTTACTCGAAGGTAATAAGAGCTACGACAGTAATGAAAATTTTATACGTAGCAGCGCCATGCTGCAGTTATATTAGATGTATGGTTGTAACACGAATGGGTCGGCTCGACCGGGGAAGGACCGCGCTCTCACAGAATACCAGCGTGAAATAGTAGCTTAATGCTGCTGTGTTTCGTATGGTGAGTGTAGAGAACCGGAGACCCATTTTACTGGAAATGAGGCATTCCATCTTAGTGCTCAGCGGTGACAACGCATCTGCATTTTGATTCGTAATCGAGGATGGATGTGGATGTCTATGGGCCACAGCAACCACTTGCCATCAGGTGAACTGTGTGCTCGTTTGTCACCCTATCCTATATAAAATAAATGTACTGATCGCAGTTAAAATGCAGAACTCTTGGCCGATTTCGACCACGCACAAGCCACGACCAAGCACAAGGGTAGAATAATAAGTACCGTATTAAAAAAATATATTTTTCTAATACGGTACTTATTATACCACGCTTCGATTGGAGTTACGCATTCGGAACTCATTGTTGAAAATGTCTGCCACAGTACCACGTCTTATTGTAACAAACCAACATCGAAAATAAATAAAATATTAAATAATGTTAGCTGTTAGATAATGCTAATATTTGCATGTTGCATGTTGTGATCTTTGGTATTGAGGTCCATTGGAACAGATTACTTAAAATAGATTCTATAGTTTTTTTAAACAAAAATTTTTGAAATAAGTCAATGATACATAAGTATAAAGTAATTTTGCTTTATTATAATTTCACTGCCCTTACTCACTAAATGGGGAACCCAACTAGGTGAATTCTGCTCACTTTGGGTACCTACCTTTATGGTCGGTATGGTGTGTTGAGCACAACCTTTATATCAGATGTTACGATAATTATTTAGTGGATGGAGTTTACTATTTTTACATCATGATGGCGCTGGGTTGATTATATATAGTAAAATAATAATAAAAAGAAATATAGTAAGTACATTGTTTTAGTAGGTACATACGCGTTAAATCAAATCTTATATCGTGTATCGTTAGAACAAAAAGTAAACGGATAAAAGATTCTCTGTTGTGTAATGAATTAATGTCATTTGCTAGGCAGCAGAGTAAGGCTCGCCCCCCTTGTTAGACAAAACATCTTTATTTGACATCGAGTGTTTTGAGTTGAGTTCGAGTCCCAGCCATTGCCAATGTCAATGCGAAATTATTTAATCAGAAATTCCGGATTTAGAAATTTGTGCGTTGTGATTGTTCCCGTTTTTGACACTTACCCCGGGCTCCGTAAGTTCTTATCGTATGTGGTTATCGGACATAGGTGGGTTACGAGTCAGAGCCTCTCAGTTTACCACAGTGGAAAGTAACAAAAATATTAAATTCCACCAGGATCATTTTTTGCGGCTCAACCTTATAAAATTTCCATGCCCGCCGTTATATTTGGAAATTGGCATGGTCCAAATTTGTTTACTAGCAAATAAATTTTAAATAGCAGCTTACTGATGCTGTTTCGTATGGTGAGTGTAGTCCCTTTCTACTGGAAACGAGGCAGTTCATCATAGTCCTCAAGGGTGACGAACATCTGCATTTTTATTCTTAGTCGAAGAAATCACAGAATACCAGCGTAAAATAGTAGCTTAATGTTGCTGTGTTTCGTATGGTGAGTGTAGAGAACAGGACACCCTTTTTATTGGAAACGAGCATTCCATCTCAGTCCTCAGGGGTGACAATGCATCTGCATTTTGATTCGTAATCGAGAATAGATGTCTATTGGCCACAGCAACCACTTACCATCAGGTGGACTGTGTGCTCGTTTGTCACCATACATTTAGTATAAACTGACGTTATTTGTCACCCCTATAATATTAAAAAAACTAGGTTATAGGACACCCTCTTACCCATTTCTGCCGTTTGAATAGTATAGAGAAGTAGAGGACCAGTACTATAATTACAGAATGGGTCATACCATCGAGTCCTATGAGTCCTTATTTGAAAATGCTCATGGGCTGCACTCATCACTTACCATCAGTCGGACTTTCTAATTTCGTTTGTCGCTTCAATGTTACAAAGAAATAATAATAAATCAGTCAGATGAAATAAAGAAATACTTTAATTATCAGAAAATAGTTCTAACTTACGGCATTCGTAAAAGTGACGCCTTTATCACTGATGAAACGTTGCACGTTCTTCATAGGGTTCTGAAAAGAAAAAATAAAACAACAGTTCCTTACTTCACATTGTTTATTTGCTTATTTCATATCTATTGCTACTAACCATACCACCGAGTACTACGTCTTGATCGTCTGTTAAAATTACGACGAAGTTTGGTTTCTTTTCAGTTTCACAAGCTACGCTTGTAAGCATAAACGTAAATAGTAAATAAGTTATCATTTTATCTGTTCTTAAAAAATAAAAGTCCACAAAAAGGTACTTTATTGCGGCACTGCGGGCATCACTTCTAAGCCGGTGCACTCGCTAGCGATCACTATACCGACTGTGAAAAAACCCACGCTCTTCACAACTGACCTGAAAGATAACGCAAATATAAATAAAAATTAACCATCGTATGTCTTGAGTGTCGATTATCTTCAATTATTATTTTTAGCTGATGTTCAGTCAGTAAAGTACCTAATTAAAATAAAAATTATAATTCATAAATTGTAAATGAGTAATTTAGTTATGCTTCCTTTGAATACTAATTAACGACAAAATTTATACACATATATAATATATGTACAACTAACTACTAATTTTATTGGACATAATGAAAGACTTAACCTTGATATGACAGTATATGAAATCATTATTATATAAATAGACCACTTGCTTGCGTTTTAAGTGAAACAAAATATTTGAGTTATAATTTTACGAGAATCTGTTAAGGATTATGGGAATAATTAAAGATACAATAATAGGAACATAAAAAAGTGCTTTTTATTTATATCTCAAACAACAACATGAAGAGGATATAACCCCATAGGTACGGAACCTTCCTTCACAACCGACGCAGTGTTGCCATTACAATACAATATTATATTCAATATGTGTGTGTTTGTGTGCGCGTGTTTGTGTGTTTATGTGCGCGTGTGTGTTTGGGCGCGCGTGAGCGCGCGCGCGTTTGTGTGTATGTGTGTGTGTGTGTGTGTGCGCGCGTGTGTGCGTGCTTGTGTGTGGTGTGTGTGTGTGTGTGTGTGTGTGTGTGTGTGTGTGTGTGTATGTGTGTGTGTGTGTGTGTGTGTTTGTTGAGTAACAAGCAGCATTCAACCAAAGATCCTTTTTACTGGTAATGAATAATGATCCTTTTTACTGCCTCGTATGTAAATAGGGCCTCCAGTATTCTAGTCGCTAGTTTCAAGTATTGCATCTTAGTCCGCATAGTTGAAAATGCATATGTATTTGAATACATGATTGTTGATCGAAGATTTTGAGGGATGACACTACACGCGTCCTTAGGAACTACTTCAATCCTAACCCCTCGCACGTATCCCCAGGGTAGGCTCAACGAGCAGCAACACATACTGGTGGTAGATGAGTCCTCTCCTAGTGAGAGCCAGCCGAGGGTTAGTTACCACCCTCCTTGCAAAGATACACCGCTACGCAAGTCATGTTCCGGTATGATGTTAGATGAAACCTATTTTTTTTTTGGAGAATGGGTATGAACAGTTGTGTTGCCCATGAGAACAGGTTGCGGCGTGGCCACTTTTTTTTGTCAAGTGACTGGTTATGTAGGTTAGCTTGATTCGAAGCATGGTTACACTGCTGGCCTAGCGTAGATAGTTGGGGGTACAATTAAAGGCTACCCTGTGCTTCATTGGGAACCGATTTCAAGCAACTGATTTGGAAAGAATATAATATCAACATCAATGGCGAGTATATTACTCACCTTTTATTTGCCAACAATATAGTCATTATGGCAGAAAAGGTTTCACAGTACGCAAGCAACCCGGGTTTGATCCCTGTCGGCACGAATGAGATCAGTAACTTTAAGTGCTGATTTACGAGGGGTGATCCAAAAGTAATGATAATGAAAATAAAACACGGTAATTAAAGTTAAAATAATAATTTATTTTTCTACATAGTCTCCTAACAAATTATTACACAACAAACATTTAGTCCATCTTTTTTCTAAATCCAGGATTCCCTTTGAAAAAAATTCTTTGTCTTGACCCTCCCAAAACGCTTCAACAGCGGCAATTACTTCGCTATCGTCTTCGAATTTCTTGCCTCGGAGGCGTTCCTTGAGCCGAGGAAAGAGGTAGAAGTCACTAGGAGCTAGATCTGGCGAATAGGGAGGGTGTTCGAGCAGTTCGAATCCCGTTTCTTGAATGGCAGCCATCGCAACTGCGGCTTTGTGAGCCGGTGCGTTGTCTTGTGAAACCGCACTCCAGCTCGCAGTTTGCCGCGTCTTTTTTCCTTAATGGCCTCCCGTAATCTTCTTATTTGGTCTGCGTAGTAAGAGCCTGTAATAGTGGCTCCCTTTTCCAAATATTCCACCATAATTATGCCTTGAGCGTCCCAAAAAACAGATGCCATAACCTTTCCCGCCGAACTTGAAACTTTGAATTTCTTTGGCGTCGTCGGTGAGGAGGCTCGCTTCCAAGTCATCGATTGTAGTTTCGTTTCAAGATCAAAATGGTGGATCCAGGTCTCGTTCATAGTCACAAAACGGAACAAAAAATTTTCTTGATCTGCTTGGAACTTTTCGAGATTGACCCTCGAAATATCAACTCGATTTTTCTTTTGCTCGTCGGTTAACATTCTGGGTACACAATGCGCATAGACCTTTTTCATATGCAACTCGTTCGCAAGGATTCTTTGAACGCTTGCAATATGAGATCCCTGTGACCTCAGCTACATGCCTGATGGTCACTCTTCGACCTGCCAACACAACATTATCGACTTTTTTCACGTTGTCTTCAGTGAGGGACGTGGATGGGCGTGATTAGGCTGTCCTTCGCGATGTTAATCTTCAGTGCATGTTCTGCCCAGTTTAAACTTCTTGGCCCAGCGTGCAACTGTAGAATATGGAGGAGCAGAGTCCCCTAATGTTTCCACTAAGTCGCTGTGTATGTCTTTTGAAGACATTTTTTTCAAATAGAGGTACTTGATGACAGCTCTAATTTCGTTTTTCTCCATTTTGATGTTATCTCTTTGACAGTTTGTATTCAAATGAATGTATCTCCCGGAAATCGTGATCTATTTATATGATTTTTTTAGGCTGACGTAGTGAGTATATAAGCAAGCAAAAAATATTGGATTTTTATGTGGACCTGAAGTAACCGATTATCATTACTTTTGGATCACTCCTCGTACCACGTGTTTGGAAGTGAAGGAAAACATTGTAAGGAAACCTATGTTAGAGAAATAAGAAAAAAATATTTCGAAGACATGTGAAGTTCGCTAACACACATTGGGGCAGCGCAGCGAACATGAACATTTTCTTGCCCTAAAACCCTTAGAAAGGAGAGGAAACCTGTGCCTAGCAGTAGGACCTGTATAGGCTGTAACTTTAACTAACTTTTTTTTATGAATCTGAGACGCAGATGCACTGCTGACTATATAAGGAAGCTCAAAGTCGCTTATCGCGCTATGGAGAGGGCTATGCTCAGAGTTTCTCAGAGCAATAACATTGCAATGAGGATTTCCGCAATAGAACCAAAGTAACCAACCATGCAACTAATCAGAAATCTGAAGTGGCAATGGGTCAGTTGTACAGCTCGAAGAACTGACAAACCATGGGTAAGAAGGGTTCTCAAGTAGCAGCTTTGTACTGGTAAGCAAAGTGAAAGGTAGCCCTCTACTAGATAAAGTGACAACCTCTGAAGAGATGCATCAAGTTAATGGATGTAGGCCGTGGTTTGTGGTATTCCTTGTGAGAGGCATATGTCCAACAGTGAAGTCCACTGTGATGAGCTCCAATGTCAATAATGATCATAAAAGTAAAGTATATGTGGTAGAGCCACAATGGAGATATATTATGGTTGCAGCATGAATGGGGTTTCCTTGAATGGGGAAGGTACACTCTCACAGAATATCAGTGTAAAATAGCAGCTTAATGTTGCTATGTTTTGTGTAGTGAGTGTTAAGAACTGGCATTTCATCTTAGTCCACAGGGGTGATAATGTATCGGCATTTTGATTCTTAATTGAGGATAAATGTAGATGTGTATGGGCCATAGAATTTACTTACCATCAGGTGGACTGTGTGCTCATTTGTCACCCTTATTATTTAAAAAAAGAGTACAATCAGTTTAAGGCAATATGTTAATGCATTAATTACTTTCAATTTATATGTTTACTTTTTATATACTGTAGTTGTAGCATAGTTCTCTTTCTTTAATAGTTTTAAAATAATTAACATTATCGTCATTTCGTCAATCGACGGATTAAACTCCTAGGCAGTATTCGGGAAATTATGACACATCTCGTCAGGTATATCCTAAAACCTGAAAACGAGATTGTACAATCAGTGCGTGTTGCCAGTGATGACTTATGGATCTGAGACATGGTCCTTCACTACTGGCCGTACGAGGACACTCAAGGTCACACAGCAAGCTATGGAGAGGGCTATGCTCTGGATTTTTCTTCGTGATAATTTAGAAATGAGGATATCCGCAGTAGAACCAGTGACCGACATAGCCCAAAGCATTAGTAAGCTGAATAGTGGCAATGGGCCGGCCATATAGCTTGAAGAATCGACAACTGTTGGGGTAAAAAGGTTCTCGAGTGGCAGCCTCATACCGATAGGCTAAGTGTAGGGTGACTCCCACTAGATGGAGTGACGACCTGGTAAGACATGCAGGAAGTCGATGGATGTAGGTGGCTCAGGACTGTGCTTTGTGGCATTCCTTGAGGGAGGCCTATGTTCAGCAGTGGACCTGTGAAGGGCAGTGATGATGATGATGATGATGCAGGCTTCTATGATTATGTTAAAAAGAAAATGAGATCATTACAGAACTAAAATCAACCTCAAAATATGATTGGGCGATTGAATTCGGCCCATAATCACATACAACACTCTGGTGGACCAAAACTTATGAAGCTAGAGCCAGCACTATAAAAAAACTTCAGCATTACCGGAGACTGGCATGTATAGCTGATACAGGCTGCGTAAGGACTACACCAGCAGCAGCCTTAGAGGCTATGCTGGTGCTAACTCTGCTTTACCTACACATACAACAAGAAGTGACTTTAGCTGCTATTACATTCATAACCCCTAATCTTTGAAGTAAGAGTAAAGTCACTCATATAGGTATAATTGATAAAATTTACACAAAAATACCTATCTTACAAGCAAAGTACAATAAGATCCCCGAACAGTTTGTTTGATAAGAAATACATATACAATTAAATGAAACTAACCAGCCGGAGGGATCAAACCTAAAACACCTTAGTTTTCATGGATGGTTCTAAAAGTAAAAAAGGTGTAGGATCAGGACCTTTCTCAGAAGAGCTCAATATCAACATAAGTACACCACTAGGTGCCCACAACTCAGTCTTTCAGGCAGAATGTATGGGTATCATTCAAGAGGCCATAGCTATATATACTAGGAATATAGATACTAAGAAGGTAAAAGAGTTCTCCATCAGAATACTGACTGACAGTATATCAGTACTACATGCTCTGAGTTCCAATGTAGTGAACTCGGACTAATATAGTAACACAATCAATGACTAAATGAAGTATGTAAATACAACAATGTGACTCTGAAATAGATCAAGGGACACAGTAGATCCAGGAGCAATGACGCAGCTGACGAACTGGTCAAGAGAGGATTGGTTATGGCCGTTTAAGAGCTGGAATCAATCATACCTATCACTTTTGGTAACATTCTTTCACTGGTATGTAAAAAAATTACATATCAACAAGCTCAGCTTTGGAAAAATCCAGTGGATTGTAGGCAAGTTAGAGAGGCTCTGCCAGAAATAAACAATTTGTAATTGAAGTCTTAATGAGATTGAACAAGCCACAGATCAGGATAGCAACAAGTCCCATTACATGACATGGCTCCTTTAACAAAAATTATAATATATTTACTATGTGTAAATATATTCTTAACAAATTAATATATATTATATTAACATAATATTTAATGGAATAACAGATAGTCTCTTGACTAGACTGTATGGGGGAAGAGGAAACTGCGGCCCATGTGTTGCTGGCATGTTCGGAGGTACAGGGCTAAATATTTGGGCACGCTGAGATTACTCCCCAAGTTGCTCACAACATCAAAGGACTATTCAACTTCTTCGGGGAGATTTCATGGCTTGAATAATCACAATATTCCTGCGCACATGCAAAATTCACGCTGCAACTTGGAGTTGTGGAAAACAGCCCATCTTAAACTAAACTAAACCAACTATAGTTAGGTGAAAAAATTATCTAATGTAAATTTAACTTAAAAATTGTTACTATTATGATTTCTTCCAATAAAAATTTTGATTTTGATTTGTCTATTAGATTTTTTTATGCATTTGATACCCACTACGATTGAGATCAGAAGTAGCTGTCAATAAAATGTGTGGTTTCTCTTTTACTAATATACATGCATGATTTGGTGTATTTGTAATGTTATATTTTGGCATAAAACATGTTTATGTGTTTTGGGTATTGAAAGTGTTAAATGTCCTAAGTTCCCAGAAGTTATGGCAAACCTTGATCACATTATTAAGTACAATAAGCACCATAAGCTATTATGATATTTTATTCAAAATTTTAGGATATTTATTAAAAAATTAATTTAAATATGTATGTTTAAGTAGAATACAAGGATCTATAAGAACCACAAATAATGATTTGTAATTCTTCAATATATGTTTAAAAAATTCTTATAAAACTAAGATAGTGAAGAGACTGGAAACCGTTAAAAATTGATAAATACAATTTTCTTGTGTCAATCTTTGTATAAAAGGAATTATTCGTGTGTTTTACTTAGAATATTTTGGGACAGGCGAATACAAATTCATCCCAAATCCAATGTGCATATCAAAATAGCATTTCGCAAGTGCTATCATAATACTAAATAAAAAAAACAACACAAAATCTTAAAATCATAAACAATAGTTCTGACCAGCGAGTTGATGAAATGCATTTAATGCCAAATATAAATTAAAGTATGTGCGATTCGGAGCAAAATCACATTTTTTGTTGGTTATGAACAAAATATAAAGCGTACTTACCATTTAAAAGGATCGTAATAAAAGTCTTTAATTAAAGCCATAACACCGTTTTTACCCATTATATATCTTCTTTCGTGAGAATCAAATTTTAAAACTGTATTGGTTTCGCTATAAATAAGATATAAAGTATTAAACCGAAACCTCATTCAACAATTTCCAATTTCCAAGAAATTATACCACAGAGTACCTTTGTATAAACTGAATTATACCTACGTTAGTACTCTTATTAGTTTGTGGATTATACCAATCGGCAAAACGTCAAATTCTTGAAATATCATAGTAGGGATGTTCGATGAGCGTCGATGTTAAAAATTAAAACATCGATGTTTTAACATCGATTGTTAAAATTTGATAACTCTAATAACGTGTAGTTATTAGAGTTATCAAATTTTTGGATCATTAAACACTAGGTTTAGATTTGAACGCCCATATAATATTTGGTTAAGGCAACTTTTTGTTTCTTTTGGAAGGAAAGCTTTGAATTTGAACTTTTTTCAAAACGCAACAACTAAGCACTTGACATTGGTGGCACGTGCCATTCTTTATGATATTATCTATAAAATTATTAATTTTAGACGTTGCGTTCGCGCATTTATTTGCAATATTTTTGTGCATTTTGTACATTATTTTTAATTCAATCATTTATATGTACAGTGAAAATATAGTATAGTATAGTACACTAGTCGCTTATTCTTCCATACAAACGTAGTCCGGCGATTACTCCACTATTTGATGGTGTAGGTTCAAAATAAAAAATGATTTCAATTTGCTTCATCATTATCTAGCCCTGTATGGAAACAAAAAAGTAAAAAAAAAGTATGTTTAAGAGTTATAAGCGTCAAAATTTCCGAATTTCAACACTAGTTTTAACACATAAAAAGAACGAAAATTGCAAAACAGTTACCATACAGGGATAGATTAGTTGTTCAAAAATGCAAATAATTTTATTTTAAACAGATACATTCAATAGATTTTTCGTGACATCCAGACTACCAAAGGTCTGTTTATAAAATTTCGCGGGCCCGTTTTTGTTATAAATCATCTTGCTTTTCGCTACAAATTGTTTTCCCAATCAGTGGGACGGACGGAGGGGGGGGGCGCAGCGCGCACTCACACATACTAACTAGGTTAGCCGCTGCTATTTATGGTTGTAATACCTATATATCTACATCTTTATTTAGAAAAAATGCTTCCTTTTGTTCGTGTCCATTGCTGAAGCCGGGATGAATATAGCTGCTAAAATGTGCCCATAAGTTTGTTGAAGCACATTTAGTTAAAATTGAAAACAGGTAGGTACATAATAATGAACTTTCGATACAGGTAGTACATTAGGTACTTAACTACTTTAATTTGCTAACTAACGAAAACATCTCATAGATAAGCACGATTATCGAAAATCTTAAAATTATCTATTAATTTATTTAGAATAGGTAATTTTTAGATTTTCTCTGTTGATTATAATGTAATTTATGTAAGTACATAATAATCTAAGAAGGGCAGTCAATGATAAATAAAATGTGTTTTGTAAGTTGTTTTTTTTTTAAACACTTTTTTTTTTAAAACATGAAACTGAGAAGAAGCACCCGATCTGCCGAAACAAACTCAGAGAGGTCTGTCCAGGTATTACATTGGTCATGTCATACGAGAACCAGGCTAATTTAATCCTTTATTTAATCCTTTGAAGAAAGAATCATACAGATGTGAGTGGACAACTAAGTACTTTTTAGGATTCCGTACCCGAAGGGTAACCAGCAGGGCCCTATTACGGAGCCTCCGCTGTCCGTGTGTCTGTCTGTCAGCGGGCTGCATCTCATGATCCGTAATAGGTAGATGGTTGTAATTTTCACAGAACATGAATTTCTGTTGCCGCTATAACAGCAAGTGGTAAAAATAAATTTGAAATTAAAGGATTTTCTACTAGAAAAAGAAACTTGTATTTTTAGTTTTTTGATCGATAGTAATATGTATAGGTATTTATATCTTGTAATCTCGGAAGCTCGGAAGTCCAATTCGCACTTGGCAAAATATTTGTTTATATTTAACCTTACCTCAGACATACTCATATTTTTTTATATATAATTTACTATACTACTATATAAGCTACTATTAAATAAAATAGTAGTAGCTTTACTATGGTATTATTGTATATTTTGGATTAGATTTAATTTATTACAGAATAATACGAACTATATAAAAACTAAGGAGCGCATCAACCTACCTTAGATATTGGGTTATGAATACAGATAAGTATACATAGGATTTAGTTTCTAAGTTGTACCTACATATTTTATAGCCTTAGTTATGAATAGCATAAACAGGCCAAGCCCCCTAGCCTACAAACGTTTCGTAACGAATCTCTTCTACAATCGCGCCTTTTATTTGTTTGGACTGACCACCTGACTCGTTCAGTGATGCCATTCCCATACAGTGTTTGGTTTTCAACTAGCGTTATCTATCATAAAATAAATCAAAATTTTATTCATATTTTGCTAATTGTGTCTGTAATGTGAATTTGATTTACAATCGATCTCTAAATTGTAGTTTTCTTCTAATTACTTACCTTGCCTAGACGTGTTCTTTGGACTTCTGTAAGGAAGTCCGTGCTGTTAGTATTCCGTTTATATACGTTACTATTTTGATAGACGTTTATGCTTGTCCCTGCAGTGACACAATGCCTATTGTTGATAACTTTCTAAGTACTAAGAGAATATTTCAAACCGCTATTGAACACAAACAATCAATAAACAATTTACAAACTAACATTTTTTATTTATTTAATTAACCTATATAAAAGCCCCACTCACATCAAAATCGCGCTGTCGAAAAAGCAGTTATCTGACACTGGCTGACATATACTTCGGGGAGTTGCCTGTGGGCTATTATAGATAACTAGCTACTTATGGAAAGTAAATACCTATTTAGAATACATAGTACCTACAGTAATATTTGCATAACCTACAGTAAAATACAAAAACATAAAGAAAACATAATTATGTTACACTTTTTTGTGTTTGTTTTAGAAATTGTTATACTTTTTTCAAAAAAAGTTTTTTATGTTACCGTTTTTAGTTGAGAGTTATGTCCCTTTAGTGGGTACAGGCGTGATATTATATTGTGTGATTGTGTAAAGAATGCATAGATAGGCGATAGCAGCAATCGCGGTTGATTTGCTGTCATTTATTGAAGAGTGCCCCCGATTTCTCCAAGAACATATCGTGGAGTCAGTTTACAAACATAAATTGCACAAGGACAAACATCCAGACCCGAAACAACTATTTGTAGGCCATACAAATATTTGTTCCGTGCGGGATTCAAACCCGCGGTGCCCAGCGCAGCCTCATTGCTAAGCCATTGCGATACAGAGCTCAAATTGCCGTTTGAGTTTATGTTATTATTCAAAAATGAATCCCACAGGTAGGTACGCGATGACGCCGTCTCGCGTTGCATCACTAGAGTGCGTATGTGTGTGCGCACTAGCTTCTTACTGCTCATCACAGCGTCTATCCCTTTCGTACGTGATGTCGGCTGAGATAGCATGCATTTTTACCCCGCCCACCACTTAATTCGTGCCTTCGACTAGGGCAACCTTAAGTTGATTCAGACTCTTAATGATTTTTGTAAAAAGGCTCAAAATATCGCGTAAGGTCAGTGAAATATGGTCTTACTTTGATAAAAGACTATTTGCCGTTTATAAATATTGACAACACACGTTGTCCTATAAATCTACTACTGGGAACTTAAGTTCTAACTTAAGAAACTTTTTTTACTAGTACTAAGCCTAGTTAAAGATAAAGAATAATCGCCAACTTAGATAATAATTAATAAATAAACTACTTAAAATAATTTAAGTAATTCGTAAGTAAATGGAAATATAGGATTAAGTGAAAATAATGTAACTGTGTATTCTTGTTGATGAGTAATTGTAAAGTTGTTTTAGGTATCCATCATGCCTAGAAATTATAAAAAGAAGACACAAAGTCCATCATAGTATTCAACAGATATTCAATGGTCTGTCGAAGACGTAAAATGAAAACATGTAAGGCGAACATACCGGAAGGCTAGCCAATACAAAGGGATTCTATCTGCTGTCATATTTCAAAAAGGCAGACAATCAAGCCTGGATTGAATAGGTGTTGATGTATCAAACGCTCTACTACGAAAAAAAGGAAATTATAATAACATTTATTTGCAATATTTTTGTACATTTTGTACATTATTTTTAATTCAAACAATTATATGTACAGTGAAAATATAGTATAGTATAGTTTAAGTTGATTCAGACTCTTAATGATTTTTGTAAAAAAGGCTCAAAATATCGCGTAAGGTCAGTGAAATATGGTCGTACTTTGATAAAAGACTATTTGCCGTTTATAAATATTGTCAACAAACTTTATCCTATAAATCTACAACTGGGAACTTAAGTTCTAACTTAAGAAACTTTTTAATAGTACAAGCCTAGTTAAGGATAAAGAATAATCGCCAACTTAGATAATAATTAATAAATAAACTACTTAAAATAATCTAAGTAATTCGTAAGTAAATGGAAATACAGGATTAAGTGAAAATAATGTAACTGTGTATTCTTGTTGATGAGTAATTGTAAAGTTTTTTTAGGTATCCATCATGCCTAGAAATTATAAAAAGAAGAAACAAAGTCCATCATAGTCTTCAACAGATATTCAATGGTCTGTCGAAGACGTAAAACGAAAACGTGTAAGGCGAACATACCGGAAGGCTAGCCAATACAAAGGGATTCTATCTGCTGTCATATTTTAAAAAGGCAGACAATCAAGCCTGGATTGAATAGGTGTTGATGTATCAAAAGCTCTACTACGAAAAAAAGGAAATTATAATAAACGATGTAACTGATATTTCATCTGACAGTAGTATAACTAATAAAAATAATGATTTCTTATATTTACGCGAACACTATACATGATTAAAACTACTTTTACGGATTTTATCGCGTTTATTTTTACTTTTTATTTACTTTTATTTTTAATTCCCGACGTTTCGGGCGCTTTCCAGCACCCATGGTCACGGGGAACTGAGATGAGATGGAATTAAAAATAAAAGTAAATAAAAAGTAAAAATAAAAGCGATAAAATCCGTAAAAGTAGTTTTAATAATAAAAATAAAATGAAATCAAGTAAAAGATTCTTAGAAAAAATATTTGGCATACTTACGAGTCCACAGAAATATTAAAAAGGTGTAGCCTGTAGTGTCGAATTGAAAGCTAGGCTTTCAATTCTACACTAGTTTAATTAAAATAAATCTAAACCTAAATTAAATGCTCACAGATGCAAGAAAATTATAGGAAAGACGTAAAAGAACAAAAAAGTACTTGAACCAAAATAATTATAAAATTAAAGATTAAGTAAGTCAAAATAGATTAAAATATAATTATACTTTTATATGACATTTTTGTTTACTATTTCCCCCAACATTCTAATGAAATTTATTAGTTTATTTACAATAACCCTGAAATATCTTAGTTGTAATCAATTACCCCAGTATTGCTTGCACATTGTAACTGACAAGTTTTGTTTTGTTTACATCTTTGAGCATGGAAAATAGGTTTACTTCGACGCCCTGTTTCGAATAACACTTCCACCTGAAAACAAAATTTATTAATAGTGATAAATAAGCTTACGATAAAAGTCCTATTTTTATCAAAAGATTGAAAGTCAATGGGACAATTATAAACAGTCAATTTCTAAAATTTATATACTTCCCAGTGTTACTATTGTCATTGTATATTATGATTCAGTAGTAAAAGAAAACGAGGCAAAATAACAATTTTAAAATATCGTTTCATTAAATTCAGTTTTACAAAAGGTGTTCAAAGCTTCAAAGTAGCCACCATAGGTTTTAATACATACATGCTCAACGCCTTCTAATGAATAATGGCTTTATTCTCTTTCATGTCTCATTTCAGTAAGTTTTTGTGCAGCCATTTGCACACGCTCCCGTAGCTGGTCCACTGATGTAATGGGATCTTTGTAGACCTTCTTTTTGAGGCATCCGGACACACAGCCACATTTACAACAAAAAAATAAACCGGCTGACGAGTAAGAAAGCAGCCAAAATTGCCTCATTCTTCATTCTATCATACAATTGGTATTTGCTTAATAAGAGTGATTTTGAAAAATATTATGACTATGAGGAATGCATGTGTGTTACACCTCCGACTACAGGCACACACGTACATCGAACGGATAGTTCAATGGACACTTTTGACTCACCTCAACCATCGACCTCAGGCACTGCCACCATCGAATTTTTAGATTGTGCTCAAATTTCAGACTCGAGTAACAGCGATGACTGAGTCAATTTGTTTTCTACTTAAATTTTACGTAAATTATATTAAGTTATTATTTATTAAGTTTGATACTGTAAAAAAAATGTGTTCTTATCTAATTTTTGCAACTTATATGATGACCTATTATATGAACAGTAAAAATAATAAATATTCCATTAATCAAGACTACGTTTAGTTTTTTATTTAATATCAACAAAATTCTACCCAACCATCTACTTATTTTCTTCAAATATAAAATATCAGTCTTTCGTCTAAAGTATTTCCTTTTATGTATTGTTTATCTCCCCATGGTAACTTCTGTCAAGCGAAGCGTTAGAAAAAGAAAGATATTCCAGTGAGCCGCGATCGCGAACTCACGCATGCCAAAAAATCCCTGCTTCGGACGCAACCACGCGAGCCACGAGGTGAGCCGCGAATGTAGCTGAACTATTAGGTATTCAATTTAGGTATCCGTACACTGACATTGCCTACAGACTGTAGGTAAGTTGGTTGTTGGTCACTCACTGAATAAAGCAATATCAGTATTTTCGTTTCTGCCTTTTTGCAATTCATAACTAAGCAAAGAAAGTTTAAAGTACTAAAAGCGACAATTGAAGTCGAACCCGACTTAAGTATGTGTGTTTTTATCGTGTTTTACTCATTTAATATTTTCCGAATAAGGTTTCGCAAATAAAAAAAATAATTTGTTGTAATTTTCATTTATGCCCGCCAGAAATGGGGGGAAATCCATTTCTGCACGATTTAAATCATTTCTGCCCGATTAAAACCCATTGAGCAAAAAAGACAAAAACCCACCGCCCATCTCAAGGCATCCCCAGTAAAAAAGTTTAGTGGGTTTCCGGTGATCGTGGGGTCACAAAATTGTCCCTAATCGCCCGATCCATCTTCTGGGACACATTTCGTAGAGATAGTCTCGAATGCTGTGGGTGCAATGGGCGGGGGGCAACCATCGTGCTGCAGCCACATTCTTCTTCTCTCTTGCAACGAAACGTTTTCCACTAAAGTTGGGAGATCGTGTCTTAAAAATACAAATGTCTCTCTGTGGTCAATGTTCCTGGCAATTTGAATGGACTGATGATGTTGCCGTTAAGGATCCCAGCCCAAAGGTTTATTTTAAATTGATAATGGGACCTGTCTTCTTTCACCAAATGAGGGATGGTGAGCTGGTAACTGTGCAGATTGTGCATATTAAAATATTCGTCTTTTTTGTACGTGGACTCATCACTCCATAGATTTTTTTTGGAGGAATTAGGGATCATTGTTCAATTTTCTAAGCATGTTTTCACAGAATTCAACTCTTAATTACTCTTATTATGAAATGGGTGTAACTTCATTCGTTTTAATATTCTATGCATTGTTTTAGGCGATATACCTGTGTGTCTGGCTATGGTGCGCAAAGAGATTGTCGTATCAGCTGCGATTTCATCATATACTCGCTCCGCTGATACAAGTTTTAAGTATTCGGCTTTCAATAAATGCATTATGCACGCGAGTAAACATTCGATAATCGGGATAGCGTACATTAGGAAATCTTTCCCGATACAATGTTGCAGTTCAGTTGGCGTTACCACCATACACACCGTACATTAAATGTATTTGAGCATAGTCAGAACAAGGATATAGCATTGCAGTTAATAGAAAATCCAAATCACGAAGCAAATCAAGGCCGAAGTCATAGCACAAAATCGTTACACCAAATTAAAAAGTCCAAATCGCTAGTAAAAATCAAGTTCAATATCACAGCACTAATCGAAGAATTTCAATCCTAAGCAGGGTAAAATTATGTTGCATGGGAGTAGTATTTTTTAAATAAAATATTAGTAATCTTATTATATTAAATTCTTAATCTTAGTATAATAGCACACGGCCTTACAAAGGCGCTTAGTCCACAAACTACAATTATGAAAAGGATGTCTGTTACACGAGTGGGTCCCTAATTCGTCTTTCTTTTTCACTCATAGCATGATAGAGCAGGATAGATTTTACGTCAGTTTATTGTCGCTAATGTAAGTAACCAGTCTATTCCAAGAATTATTATTCTTTAAGTAGGGGAGGGGTCGTTCCTGTGAATTAAATGGGCTATGAAGAACATTGTTAAAAAAATTAAAAACAAAGTTTACATTAAACTAGGCCTTGACTAATTGTAATAGGAATTTATTTTGTATTAAACGCTGGAAATACAGTGAGTTACACTATTTTGGAAACTTATTGAAACAGACATGTTTGTTTTTTTTAACACGTTGCTTAAAAATAACTATGCATGCGCACCAAAAATCATAGTTTCCACTCGATAGCGCTTCTATCCAGAAATACTACCCAAAAAACAATTTAAAAAATTCCATCATTTGGAGTCTGGCCACCAAAAAGAGTGAAAACGAAGTAATTTTTTTAATTTTCGAAAATCTCGAAAACAACAACAATTGACAAATCTTGAAACATATTTTTCTGAACCCCACAACGTTCATCGATAACAATACTGTATGACACGGAGCGGCGGAGTACCTTTAGATTTTGTGACTTGTAGTTTTGACCACAGAGTACAACATATTTTAACATAGTAAGAATTTTCTAACACACTATATACCAGTGGTTTTTTTATACTATGTATATTCTCCGCCTACGACGTATACGTATCTATAGTTCATAAATGATAGCTTGATCTCTGCGACAGCCGTCGGTAAAAATCACGCCTATGAAGTCCTGAATTTCTTAGTAGTACAGACAGTACCTGTCAATGTCAAAAAACTTTATGGGCATGCCGACCTAATTAGTGCGTGCCCATAAAGTATGACATTGACAGATACTGTCTGTATGTCTGTACTACTAAGAAATTCAGGACTTCATAGGCGTGATTTTTACTGACAGCTGTCGCAGAGATCAAGCTATCTTTTATGAACCATAGACACCCTAGACCAGGTAACGTAACATCGCTATGTTCATGTAAAAAAAGTATCAAAGTTTTATTCAATATAATATATCGCATTATTGTATCGGTACTTTGCGATATATCGATCAATAATATCGATATATCGCTTGCAATTTCTATTTCTATGTAGAAAACAAAAACAGAACGGTTTAATATGAGTAAATAAGTAAAAAAATGTCAGAGTTAAGAAATTAATCAACTTTATTTTTATGCTTAAGGTTGCTTAAGCTTAAGCTTGCTTTGATCCGCTTGATAGATCTGGCGCCGTGGGCGAAATAATGAAACATTGTCCCACCCATTTTAGCGTTAAGCAAACCCTTGATGCAGTGGCGTCTCGGATTCATATAAACACATGTTACGGTTACAGTTTTTTAATATAATATTTAAGTGTTGTTTTTTGTTTAGCTGTTGAGTGTTTCTTTGCATTAGTTAAAAGTTTGATACGTTTTAGTGCTGTAGTTATTTAAAAATAAATGTTAAAGACGGCCTATGGCATTTTAGAACGTTTACTTTGTTTTTCAAAAAATCATATTTCGTAAATTAAAGCGACAACCATATGTTTTTTTTATTTTGAAATACAGGCCACAACTACATGTAAAAAATAAAAAAGCACTTAATTTGACCGCAATGTCCCACTAAAGGACTTGGATATTCAGTTCAATAACTTCCAGTGTGTTCTAGGCCGAGCATCAGTTCGAGGCAAACTTTGAGTATTAAACCAACTGGAGAGGCCATGCGCGTTAATCCCTAAACAAAAATTCTGTCAACATCAGGGGGGCGCAAGAGAAACACACAACTGTATACTTAACTACAAATGTAAAATTAAATCGCGCTACTATAAATGCACACTACAGCATTTGTGTTTGTGTTCATTACATTTACGCATACCATCAAATTGTCCACGTGTCGATACACAGTTGCCGCTGTCCAAATGCATAAGCAACGTAGGGCGTAGACTATGTCGATATTTTTTATCGTTAGACAAATCACCATAGTCCGCATATTATGTTTTTATTTGATTATAAGTAACGTATAGATAAATAATACCAAGGTGTTATTTGAAAATCCTTTTTTAAAATATTTAAAAATGATCTTCAGAAGAAAATAATTGAAATTATTGAAAGTAAGTTTATTATTTTAAACAGGTGTATTTTACATTATGCGGGATAAAATTTAAAACATATAATAAATCGAAATGGGTGGCTTAGCTAACTTATTTTAAAAATATAAAAATCAGATTTGTAAAAAGAAAAGTCGTATCAGTTCATCGTCTTAGATTGGGTTAACCAAGTTTTTGTTTTTATTATAAGGCTTCAATCACAAAACCGCTATTTCAAAAAAGTTGTTGATTTTCAAGAGTTATTAAATGACTATCTAAAAAATATTTAATAAATTAGGAAAATAAAGTAGTTTCACAAAATATCATAGTTGAACAACGTGAACTTTAAACAGACAGCTGCTTAAAAATAAAACGTGACATCTACCTAGGGCTAAATATTCCACAGAAAGACTGCACTGCTTTAACTTTATATACTATTCACCGAAAGCTTAACGATATTGCGAAATATCAAAAGTTTGGACATTTGTCTGCCTTCATCACTTACTGTAACAAAGTGGTATAGTACAATTGATGGCCGACTTGGCTACACAAAAAAAGCGTTAACTGTTTTAAAACCTAGTCTAGAGAGTAACTCTGACAAGAAATTGTATTGTATATTAATGATCAAAAATCAAAATAACAAAATGAAATCAAAATAAAACAATTTATGGAGTACCATACAAGTTTTAAAGACATTTGGTTATGATAATTATGGAAATGACTTCATTTCTGAAAATTCGGAGAACGCTACTGATGCTTTAGCATTTTTATTAATGGGCGTTAATACTTCTTGTAAAGTACCCATTAGGTACTTCTTAGTAAAGGGTACAAGTGCTGACCTAAAAGCAGCCCAACTATTCCGCCATGTCGAGGTTGGTTTTTGAACCATCACATGTCAACGCCTTTATTTCGATGCCAGTTTCGTGAACAAGAAATTTTGTGTTACTAGCCGTACTTTTAATTCAGCGCTCGTAACCTTACTTACCAATGAAAACATTAATGCGTCAGAAGCTTCATCGGAATTATCGGATATGAACGAACCTATGAACCCGTAATCGACATAGCCATAATGCCTTTAGCTGCTAGCATGGTATTCCGTCAATTGCTTAATTTTCATTTCATCCATGACCAAGGTACAATAAATTTTTTATCAGGGTTACTCTCCACTCTCAATTTTAATGCCGTCAGCGCTTCTTGAGTAAACCTTGTTCGGCCATCGATGGTACTGTACCACTTATTCAATGTCCATGGTGCAGGCAAACATGTTCCAAAAGTTTTACGTACATAGTGATAGGCTTTTGGTGGGTAATAATTAAGTGTTAGGGCAAAACATCTTAACTCTGAGGTATATTTAGTTTTGGGCAGTTTTCCAGTCTTACTTTTAAGTAATTGTCTCTTTAAGAGTTTTCTAGGACCTGTTTGTTTTCTTTAGAAAAGAAGAAGAGAAGAGAAGAGAGAAAGAAAATATGCTATGTTGTGCACTAAGATATTGTAAGTCACGATTTGGAGCAAAAAATGAACGTGATTTCGGTTTATTATCGTAATTATAATGTATGCTTACAAAATAATCTTTTAATTTTAATATAACTGGTTGATTTTTCTAGAACATTTATTATTTTGTCATAAGCGCCCTCTGTTTTCCAGTAGTGTCACTATTTATTTACAAATGTGTTAGTTATTGACGTTTGGCGTTATCGATAAAAAATATAGAATGCCGATTTAATCATCTACAATATTTAAGGAGGTGAAACAGTCAACGATACTGTACATATACTAACAAAGATGAGTAGCATATACTAACTATGCTAAGTAGCTTACTTTATGTGGAGAAAGGGTGGGAAAATGTTTGTTTACGCATGCTGATGAAATTTTCTGTGTTGCTTTTGAGCATGCTGAGGAGGATACTTGCTGTGCTTTTACACACCGGGCTTCATTGTCTGGTGGTTTTCAAAGACGGAGCCTTCTATCAATTATTGTCATTTAACAATAATATCATTTATTGACAGACAACAAAGGCCCGTAAAAAAGAAACATAATTACTTATAATCAACAAACATAAAAAAATTTAAATAAAATGAAATAATAATGAAATACAAAAATAAATATACATTAAATAAATGCCATCAAACAAATTAAAACTTAAATCTTAACATACTAGACCAATATTTAAATATTTCACTACAATTTTGCGTTAAAATTAGTATAATCGTGTTTCCAGATTTGAGAAGATTACTTCTAAATCTGGCCACAGGATGTCTTATCAAAGCATCGAGCGTCGGTACGCGTACCTCAGCGAACATTGTAGATGCACTACAGTACCTCAGAAAACTATAGGTTTGTTACATTAAAAACAATTATTCTGTCAAATCGGTAGTAACTCAGCGGCCGTACTATAGCTAACACAGTAAGCGTAGACAAGCGTTACTTAACGACAACTGAAACTGAATTAAAATTTAAAACAAAAAACGTACGTTTGGCCAAGCTGACCTTCACAAACAGTAACATAAGAAAAAATAAGAGAAAGCCGAAAATACCGTTTTTTCTCGGTCCGTTCGTTTTTGTTCTACCGTCTACAACCAAATTTGAATTGTGTATAGATATAAATAAGATTTATTTTAGCTTTAATCGTAACGTCAAATCAAAAGTAGTTACTATAACTGTTTTCTATTTATACGACAATAGTTCATAAAGCAATAGTAATAGAGTCTTAACTTAGATCCAACCTATGAACCTACCAAACGAGCACGTAGTTTGTAAACGTTTTGCGATTGAGACAGTTCCGAGAATGAAATGTAGAACTGTATTCATTTCATTCGTTTTTAAACCTAATGTTGGATCTTCGAGAAACTGTTCGTTCGTTTTTCTTTGACAAACTGTTTTTTAAAAGTGTTTCTGAATAAAACGCCCAGTACTAATGTCAATGTCACCGACGGAATTTGGGGGTTATCAAAGTGTAAGCAAATGGTTAAAAACATTTTTGTACGTACTTTACTTCCAGCAACATCCAACATTTTAAAAGTAAGTAGAAAATGAGTTCGTTTATGTATACGTATATTTTCTTGGGATTTTATTGGTGTTTCAGATTGTATTGTAACCTGTTTTAAACGCCGTATTTTATGTGTTTTGGAGAATGGGGCTTTTTGGCACAAGTTTGAGGCTATTTGGAATCCTGTTCCAAATGACCCCTGTTTTTGTGTGTTTTAATTTTACTAAGTTTAAGATCGCTGTCTTAAATAGCCCCAAATGTCTAATAAGTACAAACTTAAGGGGAAGCTATAAATTTCTTTTTTACTTTATATTACAGTTCCGGAAATATGCTTCGTACTTACCAAGGAAAGTACACTAATTGCAGAAATGGTAAATCTTTTACACCATATCATTGTTATTCGAAAGAAAATTTGGAAAAAGCTATAGAAGCTGTAGAGTCTGGAAAACTTAAGTTAACCTATGTTGCCGATATTTCTTATGTACTAAAGAGCATGTTTTGTAGAAAATATAGAAATATAAATTGCACGTAAGATAAAGCGGGACATACAACTTAGTTTAGACAGTCTCCCTAAGAGGAAAATTCATTTATTCAGAACGTATTAATGCTAAGTGAATGGGGATTTCCCTTCAACTGTAACTGGATCTACGAGTCCTAGCTCAAAAATATTTGAACAAAATAGGCAAAAATATATATAGGCTTAAAAATGGCCTACCAGGTACTGATTGGGCACGCAAATTTCTTTTAAGACACAAATCCGCAATTTCAAATCGCAAAGAGTCTAATATTTCTACTGATCGAGCCAAAATTACAAGTGACGTAATTGATAGTTTTTTCGAAAACTATGTGAAGTCTGTTGAAGGTGTCACCCCAGACTGCATTATCAACTATGATGAGATCAACCTCACAGATGATACAGGTTGTAAAAACTATATTTATAAAAGAGGCATAAAGTACCCAGAAAGAGTAGTACACAATTCAAAAACAGCAATTTCCCTCATGTTTACGGGTACAGCAGATGGTGAGTTGTTACCAGTATATGTGATACATAAAGCGGATCATCTATGCCATAGACGTACCCCCTAATCACGTATCTCATAGAATCTATGGGATATGTGGTTAGGGGGTGGACCTGAAGGAAAAAGATATGATCGATCAAAAAGTGGGTGTTTCGATGCAAGCTGTTTTGAAGACGGGTTTAACGCCATTATAGTACTTACGCACGAAATAAAGTCGGGCGGAAAGTTTTAATCGGAGACAATCTGTCGTCTCATTTCTTGGAAAATTTACTGAAGACTTGTGAAGAATTGAATATTGCATTTGTATGCTTACTACTGAAAACTACACATCTGCTTCAGCAATTAGATGTTGCATTTTTTGCTCAACTAAGTTAAAGGAAGGGCTGAAACATAAAACTTCGATCGAAAGTTCATTTCTGAAATTTTAGGTCAATTAAAAAGCAAATTGGTTGAAAGAGGTGCTGTATCTCGTAACCTCGTAGCAGGTTTTAATAAATGTGATTTATACCCAATCAACCCTGAACTTCGTAAATCACGGCTGCCACAAAGGACAAATGTTATGGATATATGGTTTAAGATATTTATTTCTCAAAAGAATTAAAATTCACTTATATGAGAAATGTACAACACTAACATAATTTTATATTAAATGGCACGACACACAAACAAACTGATAACAAAATAAAAATACACCATTTTATTATAGTCTAAAGTCTAAACAAATAATGTTAAAAAGTTATTAGTAAATAGTAAAATAATAAAAGAAGGCGACCAAAGATTAAGATAAACATTCATGACGGTTACTTTATTTGGTTCGATCGCAGAGTGCAAAATTATTCATATACCGACTTTTAGCTTCATTTAATCGAATTTACATTGAACAATATAGACTGGAAGTGATATTATGTATTTTTGATTGAGCGCAATTATTACTTGGTTGGATAATTAAATGACCTAATGAAATTTAATAACTATATCTGTATTTATATGTATACTTGTTAAGAAGTCCTTTTTTAATGTTTTGTTTTATTTGCTTTTTTTATTAATTATTAGTACATACATACATATATATTTAATTATATTTTTATATACATACATACACACATATATACATACATATAGACACATATTTATATTACTATAAAAGTAAGGCTTATTAATCATAATTTTATTACATCGAAGCTGATATTATGCTAATTTATTTACATTTTAGCATTTACCTACTAATATTATAACCACCCTATTAAATTAAGCAGAAGTTCACGAAGAAGTAAACCACTTTGATTATGTGTTTAGAAAATAATGTTTTAGTAATATTTTGAAGTTTGTCATAGATTTGGCATCCCTTATCTCTTTTGGTAGTTTGTTGTAGATTAAGGCACCTTCATTTAAATACATTTTTTACCGTAGTTAGTATGTGCTGTGCGTAGTTTTAATTCTCTGTAAAGTCTTGGTTTTAGTTTTGTTGTAGGTTTATTTTTTGTAAAACTTAATTCTGTGGGAATGCTTTTATTTAGTATTTTACGTCCTAAAATGCAAGTATAATATTTATATGTAGTGAAATATTCATGATTTTAGTGTCCTTATAAACTTGGGCTGTTGGTGTAAGAAAGTCGTAATTAAATAGTACCTTAATCAGTTTATTCTGTGCTACCTGTATTGTTTCTATATTGGTTTTTGCTGCTGTGCCCCAGACTTCTATAAGGTATTCAATATGTGGTTTGACTAATGAATTATAAATAGTGTTACGCACTTTACGTGGGAAACATTTTACTATATTTCGCAGTGCGCCAGTGAGAGAAACCAATTTATTAGAAACGATTTAATATTATTTATATGAGACTAAAATGTCATATGATGAGACCAAGGTATTTTTCATTATTTACTTTAGAAATTGGTTCACTATTTATTGTGAGAGGCTTATAGTTACCAATTTTTTTATTTTTTGATGTAAAAATTACGTAGTGTGTTTTAGTAATATTTATAGTTAGCGTTGAACCACATATTCAATGTGTTGAGATCTGATTGGGCATCGGTAATCAATTCGTCAATTGAATATGCATAGTAAAACAAAACAGACTAATTGTGTCGTCTGCATATAATGTAATATTACCTTTTAATTCTATATCCTTAATACTATTGATGTAAATCAGAAAAAGCAGCGGTCCTAATTTGGAACCTTGCGGTACTCCAAAAGTTATTAATTTTGGTTCACTTTGATTAGAGCCAATCTTTACTACTTGATATCTATTGGATAAATATGAAGCAAAAATATTCAAAGCATATCCGGAAATACCCATATGTTTCAATTTACACAGTAACAGTTCATGACTAACTGTATCAAATGCTTTTAAGGTCTATAAAATACCGAGTGCTATTTGTTTTTTGTCTATGCCAACTTTGATTTTTGTAACTAAATCTATTGTAGCTGAAAGAGTGTACGATTTCGGTCTAAAGCCATATTGTTTATCGTATATTTTTTTAGAATTTAAATAGTTTGCAAGACGATTATATAACACTCTCGAAAATTTTGGATAGTACTGGTAATATTGAGATTGGTCTGTAATTTCCGGGATCTGATCTAGTTCCTGTTTTATATATCGGAGTTACTTTTGCTACTTTTAAACTGTCTGGAAATACGCCTTGTTCAAAGCAGTTAGTGATGCAGTTTACAAGCTCATCAGCAATTATGTTCTTGATACCTACTTTTTATAGATTTTGTACTTACCCCGTCTAATCCAGTGCTAGTGTTAGGATTTAAATCATCTATAATTTTGTCGATTTCGTGTAGAGTTACGGGTGGCCAATAGGATATAACATTACTTCCAGTATCGATAATTATTGCGTCTTATACTGTTTGATTAACTTTAGGTATTTGATTTGCCAGGATTGAACCAATATTCGAGAAAAAATAATTAAAACATTCACAGATAGCTTTATCCTCACTAACGACAGATCCCACTTGCGTGATTAGTTTATTTGGAGCAGTAGTTTCTTTGATCTTGTTATTTGATAGATCGTTGATCAGTTTCCACATTTTTGCTGGTTTGTGTTTACAGTCTTTAAATGCCTTATAGTAGTATTCACTTTTAGTTTTTTGTATTATATTGCTTACTTTACTTAAATTTTTACTTTTACTTAAGTTTTGCAAGAAATAAGGAATCCTCCAGCTCCTGCCGAACTTACCCTTAATTATCCCAAATGTTGCCTTTAATTCAACTTTATTTGTTATAAGACAATATTTTAGATTCCAAATAGACCCTAAATGGCGCTTTAATTTTTTCATAATAAATTTTACAATTCTGAATATTTGACTTTTTATTTAAAACTAACCTAAAAACTTACGGTAAAACGAAAGGCCGTATAACCTTCTGTTGGTCCAAATATCGCAAAACTTGTTTAAATAGATACAGTTCAAAATAGAAGTGTAAAACTAAGTTAAGATTATGTTATGCTGTTACTATTAAGAAATTACGTTCAAAGTAAATCTGAAAAGGGTGTACTTTTAATTTTGTACGATAATATATCGATACCGTTATCGATATCAGAAGATTGGATAATATCGGATCAGTTCGATATATCAAATGTATATATCTATATTTTTTTGAAATATTGATTTATATAGAGCACTCCTAATTTGGACGGCCGGACCTAGGTTTTCGTTAATTAATGGAGGTTAGAGAACAGGAGAACGATCACCGTAGAAAATAGTGTCCCAAAAATACGAACACCATTAGTTAGGCGCTGCGACCGCTAAGTTCACTGAATTAGAGTCAATTTTAGTCTATTTTTCAGATCAAATGCTACCACTTACACATCCACGCACAATAAAGTATTTTTCTATTTTTTAAAAATAAAAATTACGGAGCATGAAAATTTTCTCACCAATGCCGCGAAGAAAATTTGTACATTTTTCAACTGACTTCATCTACTTGTACTCATAAACAGCTAACTTCGCAGCCACTACTCACTGAAATCAGCGCCGCTATAAATTCTACAAATTTTCAAGGACAGGCGGACTATGCTTTAGTACATAGCGATCGTTCTCCTGTTCTCCAACCTCCACGCGTAAATTTTTAAAAGTATCGAAACCTACTCGATCCCAAGTATCGAATAAAAAGTATCGATACCAATAAAAGTATCGACTCAAAAGTATCGATAATACTTGGTATCGCGTAATATTTATAAATATTAGGAATCACAAGATAATACACAATAAGGATTCAATTTTATATTCATTCAAAGTTTTGTTACAAAATACAGGAACTAAAAACTTATTACTGAACTCCCAATCTTGTTCATCGCAAACTGACATAAAAACTAGTTTATCAAATAATTACTGTCTTTAAACAGTACATGAATATAAGAATGTATTTGATTTAGATCATACTCATTCAATCTGATTGTTTTCATTTATGAATTATCTGAAAATTTTTAATAGAATAGCACATGAAAAGACTAATTAGATAATGCTAATACATTCTCATAGATTATTATAAGCTGCGTTGTTTTCTGTTTAATATATATTAGTACAAACTATAACTATTAACTGTATCCGCAATTTCTGTTTCATGATTGCTGATCATCCTCGAATTTTGCTTATCTGATAAATTACTAAACTGATAAATTCTCATAAAAACCGTTATGAACTCACTAGTATTCTCTTTACCAAAACAATAAGTCGGATTTGCCGATATTTTATTTTGGTTTTTTCCATTTTTCTGATCATAATCCCATGGAAAATCCAAAACACATGTGTAATTTCTGATACAATCTCATTCACTCTATCGGTAAATTCTAGTATCCCAATTCTGAGTTATAAATAATTGAGAATACTTATACAATCCGATTTGTCGTTCATGTACCAGATCAAAATCCAATGTTCTTTCCACACAGTTTCTCTCTTGGCATAGCCAGTTAGTAGGTTTTTTTTTGCAGAACTATTTTGGCAGCTTTCAAATGTGGGGTCATAACAACCAAGGATTTGATGATAAGCCAAAAACAGGTCCCTTATGAAATATTTGTTTCTATTAATGCTATATTATATATGATATGGGTATTAATTAATGCCTCCTCATTGCCATTTCAGATTTTCACAAAGATTTGAAATTTTTGTCGATGTCAATTTGTCGTTCATGTACCAGATCAAAATCTAATGAATCCATTATTATTATTTTTCAATCTGTAAGTATCTGGAATTTCTATTTCAAAACCACAATAGTTTATCATAACTTTCAAATCAAACATCGTATTTTATTTGGATTTATCAGGCTATTGCTACAGTGTATTTATTTTCGTCTTAACACACCTAATTGATCTTATCAATTTATTTCATTTTGCTAACCTCTTTTTTAAGTTTTACTGCGAGACTTCAAAACCTTTAAACTATTATTATAACTTTAAAACTATATATTATTTTATATTTTGCTGAATTTTGATCAACTTTTATAAAATATTTCCACACATCACTTTGTCCTCCACCAGGAGGTGGCATTCTTAAGAAGCAAATCAATCAGAGTACCGGAGTCAGCAGTTAAAAACAATAAAATTTACTTTTACAAACTTTTTCTTTTCAACAACGAATACCAATCAGTCAATATTGCCATTAAATAATAAGAAACATTGATATATATCTTAACAAAAATATTCTTCTACTGCGTCATCATTCCATTATACTATAATATAATATTCATTCATCAAAATTACATAAAATATATTTACCCGGCCACATATGCATTATTCCAACTATAACAGGGTTTTCTCCTGAAATCCTCACTCCAACGTGAGAAACGACGCTATACAACGGAAAAGGAAGTAGGGGAGGAAGGGCAGGGACGGGCAGTCGGGAGACATGGGCACCCCCCTTTTATTCTGTTCCGGTCACAGATTTTATTTTTTCCCTACTTTGATAGTTTACTTTACCGACTGGCAACAATGTTCATCCACAGACTACCTATCATTTCTGTCAGTTGTCAAACACAGACACGCTTGAAGGTTATGCGCTCGTAAAAGTAAATATTTTGTTGTGGTTTCGGATTGTGATAAAGAGAAAACGAACGAAAGGTATGTCTACTTTTCATTGTATATCTATTGTATATTTACGAACCTATAAATAAAACTGAAATTCATGCTTAAATAGCTTAATAAAAAAAATAAAGATCACTTATGTTGAAAATGTATACGGAGGGAGTAATGGGCATTCCGATGTGAGGGAGGTTTGGGCATGCCCAATGCTCCCTCCTTTAAGTCTAGTATGGCAGGATTTTTAAAAATTCTAATTACCTGCTTTAATTAAACTATTTGAATTATATTTAATTACAGAAAGATGCCATTTAAATTCAAAAAGAAAGGTCTGCGACGGGAAATTCCTAAAGATGTGATATTACGAGCCATAGAAGAGATATCAAAAGGAACAAAAATAAAAACAACGGCTGATAAATATAAAATTCCTAGATCAAGTATGCAACGGTACCTTAAACAAGATTCGATAAAGGATTCTTCGAATAGATTTATAACCTCACATATTTTCACCGACGAAGAAGAACAAAAATTATCAAATTACATAATAGTTTGTTCTAAACATCATTATGGATTGACAAAGATACAAGCACGTAAATTGGCCTATGACTATGCTGTAGCCATAAAGAAAACTAATATTCCTGATAACTGGATCAAGAACAAAATCGCATCTAAGGACTGGATAAGGGGATTTTTAAATAGGCAATCTTATTTATCAATACTGACACCAGAAGCAACATCATTGTCACGTTCAACAAGTTTTAACAAAACAAATGTTGATAATTTTTTTGAAAATTTAAAAACTGTCTTTGAGCGACATCAGTTTGGTCCTGAAGCTATATATAACATAGATGAAACAGGATTGACAACTGTTCAGCGCACACAAAGAGTTATTGCTTCAAAAGGCTCGAAACAAGTTAGACAAGCAACATCTGCTGAGAGAGGCTCACTTGTCACAGTTTGCTGTGGAATCAATGCTATTGGAAACTCAATACCTCCGTATTTCATATTCCCAAGAGTAAATTTTAAACCATACATGCTTCATGATGCCCCCATTGGGTCAGATGGCTCAACACATCCGTCTGGATGGATGAAATCTTCAAATTTCATTAAATATATGCATCATTTTGCGAAACATGCAAAACCGACGCCTGAAAATCCAGTGTTGTTGCTCCTAGATAATCATGAAAGCCATATTTCTGTGGAAGTCTTAGACTTTTGTAAAGAAATTGGCATTGTTCTGATGACCTTTCCACCACACTGTAGCCACAAACTACAGCCACTTGACTTAACAGTGTATGGACCACTAAAAAATTATTACAATAAAGCTTTAATAGATTGGATGGTCAGCAATCCTGGAAAAACTGTAACAATCTATGATATCCCCAAACTAGCAGCCATTGCTATACCTCTAGCTTTCAAACCACAAAACATACAAAAAGGATTTGAAAAACCTGGGATATGGCCTTTCAATTCAAATATATTCTCGAATGAAGATTTTCTTTGCTCTTCTGTCACGGATCGCGATGCACCCATAACTGATGAAACGTTCTCATCCAGATATGACCCTATAATCCAGCCAACTTCAACTCAAGTCATTCCAGAACACCCTGAAAGAGAAAATCAAAATGAAGCAGATCCTGTTAATTTGAATAACATTGCTGTCGCTAATTCTTCCTCATCATTTGCTACAGATCAAATAACAATTGAAGTTGCTGAAGTTGTAACCCCTGAAATAGTAAGACCATACCCAAAGGCTTGCCCAAGAAAACTGATTAAAAATGCAAGGAAGAAAGCAAAAACAAGAATATTGACAGACACACCTGAAAAGACTAATAGAATTAGCAGAACAAGAAAAACAAATCAAGAACAAGGCTAAGAAAGAGAGGCAGGAAAAAAAGGTTCTCAAAAACACAGGGAAAAAACAGATTCCTAAACTTCCATCAGAACTAACATCGAATAGAGTAAAGAAGAGGCAAATGAGCAGTAGTGATAGCGACATAGAAAATGTTTTACTCACTGATAGTTCTGAGGGATCCTTTGCTGAAGACACGTCTGAAGAAGAGTTAGATGAAAATGATGTGATAATGGTTGACAGAAATTTTCAAAAGAATGATTATGTTCTCGTTAAATTTAATGTAAAAAAGACTGTTGTGCACTATGTCGGCCAAATCGAAGACATCAGTCATACCATGGCTACAATAAAATTTATGCGGCTGAGTAAGATAAGAAACACCTTTTTTTTCCTGAAGTAGATGACATAGCTTGTGTCCTACTAGATGACATCAAAACTAAATTGCCAGAACCAAAGACATGCAATAAAACCAAACGTGGTAGCTCTAAGTACACATTTGATAAACCTTTATGGGTTATACCTAATCTTAGATAAGCTATGTATTTTAGATGTTTTTATTGTTGTTAACTTTTATTTTTGGATTGTATCAGATATTAAGTTTTTTAAATTTGGATATTAAGTATTTTATAGGCCATGCCCAAGCCTCCCACGGGGTGTGTCCAAACCTCCCTGCCATAGGGAGCATTGGGCACTTTGACTGAGTTTCAGAAATTATCTTATAATGTTGAGACTGATCATAATTTTAAGAAAGTTCTTTCTAAGATATCTAGCCAAATATGTGGTGCAATAAGAATAGGCATTAAATGTTGATTATCTATAAAATCTGGTTTTTTATGCATCAAATTGTGAAAAAGTGCCCATCCCTCCCCTACCTCCCCTACTATTTACCGACTTTTGTCTGACAGTTTAGTAAAAGGACAAAAAGTATCGAGTAACTAAGAAAGTATCAATACTTGGTAAAATACTAAAAATTAAAGTATCAAGTGCAAAAATACTTGGTATCGAACTAAAAGTATCGATACTACTCAGGTAGTAAATACTTTTTGCGAATCTCTAGTTGGATCCAGAAATTGTGACCGTTTTGAAAATCGAAAGTATTTCACTATGTTATTTACACAATATTTTATTTACATGTCAATGAAATTATGGACGAAAATATAGTAGATAAAACGGCTTTTCAAGATACTTATGACGACTATTCTCAATGTGCTGTTAATTCGCTCGTTTTGGATTATTACAAAAAGTTTGGCAGAAAACGAGATTTAGAACAGTTTTTTTCTCTATCTACTACTCAAAGTGATATTCGGGATCCGAAAAGTTTATTTTGGAGGAAAATGAAAGTACAAACTGATTCTTCAGATTCTGGGGACGGTCAGACTGGATCTTCAACAGAATTATGTAGAATATCCATTAAATATACGGTCCAAGAGCCATCTTCAAAGGTAAATTATAAATTTTCGAATTGATAATTTGTGATTGGATTAGAATTCTAAATTTCTAAAAATATTTAAATACACCATAATTACGGCATAAGAGATGACAGCAACAGGAGATAGGCAATAGTATATCACCTCAAAATAATTAAAAACCGTAGCTGCCAGCCGGCTTGCCAAGCATGGCAACTATGGCGAATATTCCCTTAAGGAGCAATCGAAGATGGAGGCCTATGTTTAGCTGTCGACTTTTAAAAGGCTGAAATTAAATAGTGAAATGAAATGATACCACAATTAATGTGTTTTGAGAATTGTGGCCATGGTAGCTATGAATTTCCAATGTACTTACAGGCAAAGCTGGCATTTATTGAAAGTAGGCTCAATAGAGTAATTTCTTCCTTAACATTTTCTCCTAATACCTCTCAGGGGATTTAAGTTAAATGGTGGCTTAGCCCAGATACTGTATGCTTAGAGTTTGATCTGCTGCTGTCTGGGAAAGAACTTATAAAACCTACAATAGATTTCTGAAATATTTTTGTAGTTATTATCTATTAAAAAGATCCTAATGCATTAAAGTGTGAGAGAAGAAGGGTTCCTTCCCCTTCTTCTTCTCACTTCAAGGGGTTGAGTGTAGTACCCCATAAGAGGGTTTGACAACATACTTACATTTCACTTTTTGATTGATAAAAGATGTAAATGTCTATGGACCTCAGCTCCACATACTATGAAGTGGACTATGTGCTCGTCTGTCACCCTGAAACTATACAAAAGTTATAGTTTTTAACATATTACATATACTTTTTAAAATTGTTATAATAAGTGAGATTAATTGGTGAAAATAAAAAAAAAATTGTGACTATTATTACACCTAGAAATGTATTTGTCACCAACTTGTTCTCAGCTGCTACCTCTTGTACAGTACCCGTAATTTGTTACAGCAGGCAAATACTAGGGGAAACCAAGTACCATAATATAGTAGAGCCATGCTGCAGCTATATTATGGGGGGGGCTTGACCGGGGAAGGACTATACTCTCACAGGATGCTAGTGTGAAATAGCAGCTCATTGCTGCTGTGTTTTGAATGGTGAGTGTAGAGAGCCCATTGTACTGGAAACGAGGCATTCCATCTTAGACCTCAGGGATGGCAACACATCTGCCTTTTGATTCTTAATCAAGGATAGATGTAGATGTTCATCAGCATAGGGTAATAATATTGTTAGGGTATTCTCAAATGACTATTAGTTATGTGTTTCACACATAGAGCAACCATATTACTGCTCAATATATATATATATATATATATATATATATATATATATATATATATATATATATAAATATATATATATATTCAAAACAGATTGTATTTAATATAGATCTTCTTACTAAGTTTCTAGTAGATATTTATAATATTGATTAAAATATTTTAAACATTTTATCTAATTTTTGATCTATTAATATTTTAATTATCATATGAGACAAATTAACTAAAGTTACTATTATATTTTTCTCTATTTTATTTCCACAGTAGCTTTTCGCAGATGGTTACAATCCATGTTACAATGTCCAGACAGTTATGAAATACACTTATTATGAGATTGCATAAATAATAAAGTAATGACATGGAAACTTTTGGAAGTTTCTTTCAAGGTGATTGAGGGAATAGCGTAGTAGAGAGGGTTTATTAATATTTGGAGTTTGACCAAACACTGCAAATAATTCATATAGGCATTTCCTTGTACTATTAGGAAGAGGTGTTTTGGGTCTCCTCTTCTTGTCAAACATATTGTTCTGGCTTGTCTCGGGGTACAAGCCGGAACAAAATGTTTGACAAGACAGGGGACTATCACTGGTATCCTGCGTTAACACTGACATCGAGACATCAGTCACTTCAGTCCCCCGTCACCAGGGGTGTTGGAAAGCACCTAAAAAGTCATAAATTCAAAATCAAATAAATTAAACACAATAAATTCATAAAAGTAGTTTTAATCAATATTTAAGTACTGTGTTACATAATGTAACTGTGTTGGAAATGGGCCTTAACTTGTAGTGATGTTGATTGTTGTATGTATCTCATATTATTAGGTAAAAATCTCAATAGGAAATAGAAATTCCATTTGTCAATCATTTAAGAATATTTTTTTATATACTGATTTACAGGATGACAATCTGGAGACCAAAGATGATTCTGTGTCTCCACCTATAATAACAGAAGAACCAAATTTAGATTTGTCACCACAATGTGATAATGAATCTGTAAAATCTGATGATAACAATTCACAAAAGTGTATGTATAAATTGATGAACATTTATGCTTTTTTAAATTGCAGCATGTGTATGATCAAAACGAAATTCGAAAGAAAGAATGTTTACGAAGGGATTATCTGGAGAGGGAAAGAAGATGGTTGTATGATGTACCATATAACCAACCACTCATCAACCATCGGTTTGTTTTTAACCTGTGAGAAATCAATAAGTGAATCAGAAATAATTCACTAAATAGGCTTGAAAAATAATATCATGCAATAATAAAGAAAGGGATAAGAAAATTATTAAATCTAACTGTAAGAAATATCTGTTTAAGGCAGCTCTCGCCCAATTAAACAATATACAAACTTTGTTTAAACCAAAAAGTATATTGAATACAAATCCAGCCAAAGAGTCAAGAGACTCGGATACTCTAGATTCTTGTTTAAAACAAGAACATCTAGCAGGTATCTTAGGTTTAGGTTTAAAGAGTTTATTATCTCAAAAAAGAACAAATATTCACTTATGAATGACTGACTGATGATGAGACTTAAAAATAACATAATTGGTAAAAATAATACATTTAAATATGGTGATTTATATGAATAAAGTTACATAAATATATAAAAATTAGTATTAAAAAGCACTGTCTTCATATCTTATACCTAATAAATAATCAAAACAAAGTTTTGAACCAGTTTTTTATAGATGAGGAGGCAAATGAGCATGCATCTCACTTGATGGTAAGTGTCGATCGCAGCCCATAAACAACTGCGACACCGGGGGAATTGCGGGTGTGTTACCTGCCGTTTAAAAATGAATAAACTCCTTTCTTGAAGGGACCTAATATGTAGTTTTGAAGGTGTTAAAATTTAGGTTTATCTTTATTAATTTGAATACAAGTAAGTGATGGATGAAAAGAAAATTAGCTGGAAAATCAATATGCAAAGCTTTTAAGAAAAGCAGAAAATGTAAAATATAAAAAGGCTGTTCTTGCATAGTGTGCTTTTTTAGAAGAGCAAATTTACCATGGCAGGGTTTCAGAAATGTAGCTTTTAAATTCTATATCACACTTCACAACCTAGACCTAGTAGCACCATAATATGATGTTATTAATGTTACAAGTTAGAAAATAAAGAGAAAATACAGGCAGCAATTTTGGCCTTTTTTGATAACAAAAAGAAAAAATAAGAAATTGAAGGTTTAAGTAAATGAGTTGAAATGTTTTGAATTTTCGAATGTTCACTCAAATAAAAATTCTGTTTACTTTTATGTTATGATCATGGTATTTTGACAATAACTAAATATGGTCAACAAGTTTCTACAAACATAAGATGTCGCTTGATAATGAAGTGAAGTTACATTACTAAATACATTGTTCAGCTAGTATATTGTTTTTTGCATTAAGATATTTAAAAAAAATTGTTATACTTAAGTTTCGTCAATTTCAAATGAGTTAATTCTATAAAAACCCTGGTCTTATGACTCTGTACTCTAACTAGTTGGGCGGCGGGCCTAAGAGTTCCCGAGTTCGATTTCCAGGTTGAGCCTTGACCCTATTGTGCGAGATGTTATACTAGATGAGATGTTATATAGATGGCGAATGTGGCACGCGGCACCTTGGACAATGCACTCGCTCTTCCAAATCTGTTGCTTGCCAAGGTTAGGAGGGAATTCTACTTGAGCACATTAGGAGAAACAAAATGGGGTGGGTTAACTAATAAACAAAATGCTCAAGTAGGAACAAAATTACGGGAAAACACACTTACCGGGGTGTGATTCTGTTGCGGCGGACGACGCTTCCGTTGCGGTAATGCGACGTAAGGTGGGTTCTTCTGGGGCGCCCCAGAGATGCGATCCAGGCCAGTGGTACGAAAGAAGAGAGCGGTGCGTGACGATATCTCACACTATGTGAGGCGGTTACTTCTGGAGCACGACTGCTCCAGGTGGGCGGGCGCGCGTCTCATTGGTCGAAAGAATCGCGTCACCTTCTAGACTCCCCCTTTCCCCTTTCAGTGTGTACGGAAGGGATATTAGGTCAAAGGATGGGTCGAACAAAATTAAAATACACGAATCGTTTCCGCGTAACCACTAACCATCCTGTAATTTAAAAAAATCTTTTATATTAATATTATACATAATAATATTGCTTTATTGTTTGCACAGTCTGTTCTTTTTATGTTTATCAGAGAATTGGTGTATTTATACAATTTTTTTGTAATTGAAAAATTATATATTTCAGCTACTGATGCCCATCTGGATACTTCAATTAACAAGCCATTTTCACCAACAAGTAGTATCACGTCCCAAAGAAAGCTAGAATGGGATTCTTTAGGTGATGTAGGATATGAAAATGAAGGTGAAAGAAAGGCTTCAAATTGTGGGCTTAGTACATTAGAAAGACTTGCTTTGCATCAACAATATTCCAACAATGATCCTAAACAAGATACTCAATTTGGTCCACCAACTTGTCATTCCACACCAGTAGAAACAAATATTTCACAAAAAGAGAGGAAAGGAAATGTGAAGAAAACAACAAAAATTCAAAAAAAGGATGTAAATTTTGTAAAATTAAATGTTCCATGTAGTTCTGAAGTTAATCCAACAGCAATAAATGTTAATCTTACTAAACATATTTCATTTAATGTTGATAAGGATGGTGATGTTATGGTGGAAGATTCTAAAAATAGTGTTAAACTAACATCTGATAAAGTTTCAGTTGAAACTGAAATGACTCCACAAACAAGATTTGATAAGGAAATACAAACATCTCTAACAAATAACAAGATAATCGAAGATAAATTGATAAGTGCTACTGAAAAGCAAAATGGTAAACATGTTTATGAACCAAACTTTCCAATTTTAATAGCTTTAAACACATTGAGGAAGAGAAAGAGACGGAAGAAGTATAGAGCTCTTAAAAAGAAGGCATCTAGTAGTAGTAAAGTAAAAAAGAATTTAAAGACTAAAAGCATAGAGCAGGTATCAGAAGCAGAAAGCTTTGAATATATGCCAGGCCACATGTACAGTCAAAATCAAATTAATAGTAATAATATAAAAGATTCAGATAGTGTTGGCAACAAATCTAGCTTAGAATCAAACGGAGGTTTCACTTATGATTCAAGTAAAGAAACTGTAAATTCTTTCACAAAAGATTTGGAAAAAAGTATAGACTTACTTAAAAAAGCTTTGCGGCCCAAATATGATAACACAAGTCTGAAAGAGAAACTTATAAAGGAGGTTGTTCAAAGGTTATTAAAAACGAGGTATAGAGATGATGACAGTGGAACTGTTTTTTTATCAGGCTTAAACTTGCCTAAAAGTAACCATACAACAACAAGTACATCAGATGGTAATAACATTGATATCAATAAGGTAAAGCGTCCGAAAAAATCTATTCTAAGAGTTGATAAATTTAATCCAAATGGAATGGCATCTACATCGCAAAGTACACCTAATTTACACACATTAGCCCAAAGTGATAAACCAGGTAATATTGTTCACAAGCCAAAATTTTCCAATACAGAATCAGATTTTTCTAGTAGAGAAAGAACTTCATCTGATACTGCAAATAAAATGTCATCTGAAGAGCTTTATAATAAATATTTAGAGGCTTTAAAAAGAGAACAAATACATAAAAAACGTTTAAGGGGCAAGGAAATACTTTTAAAGAAGAAGTTGATTAGTTCTGATACATGTATAAAAACAACACCAGAGACGTGTGAGAAATCTCGTGATAGATTGTACAAATTAATTAAAGATTTGGCATGCAATAATGTCGATGATGGGTCAGGTGATGCTAGTAGATTAGGAGATTCTAGTTCCAATAACGATAAGTACAGAAATATAAAAAAGCAAAGTCATTCTGTATTCACTCTTGCGTCGGGACAATCAATCTGTCAGGCACAAAGTAAGCTACAAAAAACCTGTCAAAATAATATCAGAGGGATTTCAGAAGCCGGTTGCAGCAAGAATGATAATCATTATTGTTGTTGTGCTAACCATAATGTAAATGATAAAGCAGAAGTAAATGAGATTTCATTACAGAAAGGTGAAGAAAAAATATCACAAAGAATATGTCAACTTAGGTGTCATGTAGAAAATAATACTGATTTGCTTTTAACAAAAAAATCTGCTGTTAATTGCAAAAAATCACCAAGGGAAACAGATAAGATAATATTAGAAAATGCTAAGGATATAAAATATGTCTGTTTATGTTCTAATAAAGGCAAAGAACAGGAAATACCTGAAAAATTACTTATTTACAAATGTTCACGTGTAGCCCAAGAGGGCATAGGCTTATCAGACACAATGTCTAAAGCCTCAAGTTCAGTTGGTGTTCAATGTTCTAGTGACTCTTGTAATAATCAAATTACCGACAAAAAATCGTCAGGGGCCACTGTACCGGACAAAGTTTCTTGCTTGAATAGAGAATTGCAATATTCACATAGCTCAAGTCCTCCTGTTGATCGTCCTGTAAGAAAGGTATCAACTTCATCTCAAACAAATGTTAATTTAGATTTTCTTTTGAGGCGAGGATCCAGCGATAAAAGTGTAACATCTTTGTCATCAAACGATAAACACAGACAAGAAAGTAACTTAGGTATTGAAAAAAGTGCTACAAATCTATATGGGAGATACAATGTGATATCAGAATTACTTCATGGAAGTACACGATGGACACAAACAGACATAAGCATTGATCCTAAGATTTCTGATCCAACTATATCTGATGTTAATCTTGTAAAGGATCTAAACTGCGTTAAACTTATTAATGAATGTGAAAGGTACAGAAATTCATCTCAAAATATTTTACCGATATTTGAAAATGCAAAAAAAGATCAATTCACAACTACAAATGATTCAAAAACTGTTCATGAAAATCAAACAAACACTGATAATAGCCGTAATTTTCTCAAAAATACAAAAATGATAAAAGAAAAAAATCAATCCGAAGAAAGTCGTGTAGAAAATAAAGTTGTTAATACGCAACTTTCTGAACCAAACGAAGATAAGTTTTCCATTCCTATTCAAGGAACAAATATGACGTTAGTTGTCAGTCTCGGGTCTAATACACCACATTACGGTGATAATACAGATTTAAATACAAAAGCTTTAACTATCAACAAAAAAATTATGAATAAAAAAGCAACTATATTTGGGGAAGAGTGTTCGAAAGGTGTACAGTGTAATAGTACTGATATTTTTACACATTCTAACAAAAACGACCAAAAACTTATAGAAGATTGTGATGATAACAACTTTGACGATATAAATAAAAACGACGAGGTTACGACTCCATACATAAATTCTTACTTTAAAAATACGAGTGATGATTGCAAGTATAATACGTATCCGAAAAATTCTCAGAATGTGAAACCTTTAGTACGTTCGAACACAGACACATGCTGCTTAAAAAATTTGAATCAAAATCAAAACGATAATAAAATCGATGAGATTGATACACAAAACTATCATGCAATATCAAAGTCTAAAGAAATTATTAAAGATCAATTCGATAAAAGTAACAATATAGTTTCTCAAAAATCATCAAGGGATAGTAGTAGTAACACATGTGTAAAGGACAATAAAAATTTAGAAAATGTTGATCAATATGAATGTCAGAAACCCAATCTTGTTAGCAAATGTGATACTGATGATGAGATCAACATAGATCCCGTACTGAGCATGATTCAAGATATAACAAAGCGTTACACAAAGAAGGACATGGAAAAAAGTAAAAGAAAGAAATGTTTCAAGGAGATAATTACAGTTTTAAACTACCTGTTAGATACAGAAGAAAGTACAGATCAAAAAGAAAGTTGTAATACTGATAGTGCTTTAACAATAGATCAGTTACGCGAAAAAAATAACTCCAAATGTTTGACTAAAAAAACCTTTGAAGACAAAGGAGTACAATTGTCATTGAAGAAAAATAAGAAACAAAAAATTTCCACAGAATCGTCTGATGTTCCCCCTGTGTCACATCACACAAGTGAGTTCCCTACAACTTCAACCGATTCAAGAACTTGGGTTTTGAATAAAATCAGGAAAGAATGCGAAAAATTTCATCAAAAACGATGTAAATCACGTAGCGAGCAACATAAATGTGTCGAATCTAGCACTACTTCTAATAGCTGTGAAAAATGTAATCATACCCATCACTGTCCTTGTAGATTTAAATGTAAAAGTCATAAGTCTAAACAGGACACTAACAAACTAAAAAAGAAAAGTGTTGCATATAATTTAATAATTCAAACCTCTGACAGTGTGTTGAGTGAGGAAACTATTTGTAAGGAAGATGCCCGATCATTACAAAACATAATAGTAAAAATACCCCCTAAACATAAACAAGTAACTAGTGCGCCATTCAAAGAAGTCTCTGCGAAAATTGAAAGGAATTTGCCCAACAGTCATTTCCGGTGTGAGAGCAAGGTCCATAGATCTCGGAGCCTGCCGAATGATACTGAGATGTCTAGTGAAGACTTTTCTAAAATGCTGAAAACTTGTACGGTCCGAGATTATCTCGAAAGGAATCGACCAGATTTCGTAGAAAAAAGTACAAAACGTCAGAACTGTTTAAAGATAATAAATCAAACAAGGTAAGCTAACTAACTATACATTATAAATGAAATAGGTGTGCCTGGGGATAATTGAGAATCATGACAATTTAATTTAAGAAAGCTGAATATCCGTACCTGAATATATATTGTGCATCTTATTTAAAAGTTTACCCTTTTCCTGGCACAAATTTGTAAACAAAAATTATTTTATTAAACCAGAATTTCTTGATTCGCATATAAATTCATATAATTCATTAAATAAATATAATAATATAATTCATTAAAGTTTAGGGTTCACATATACTCACCAATTTTTGTTACTTCAGACCGAGAGGCGAATTTATCAATCCTGGGGTAAAAATGTTCGTAGTGCATGCTCCTAAATGTGGTGGTAGCACTTGTATGGAATCATGTAATATATATTGTTCAGGTATTGTTTTAATTATGTTTGTTGTTAAATAGTTATTAACATTGTCTAGCCATAAATTTGAACTTGTATTTTTTTAGGTGTACCAATAAATTGCCACCATTGTGTTAATCATTTCAATAAACCATTTTATGGTGAAGTAAGAGAATTTGGTGAGTTAATACCACTATAATGGTATTTAGACATAGAAAACAATAAAGTTGTAGTATTATCCTTTGTTTACTATTGCTATTTGGAGCATACATGTTGTTAATAAGTCGGTTATTTCGGTAGATCATGATATACGAATTCATGTAGGTTAGCTATTCATTGAAAAAGCTTAGGTAGATGAGTTTTTAACTTGCCTTGCAGGCCACATTTATCCATTTCATGATGTCATCACATAGAGTCCAGACATAACGTAAAATTTCTACTGCAAGAAGATCTGATTTCGCTCTTTATATACTATGTGGTGAATATCGACTAAAGGATGATCATCCTTGAATAATATTTATAGCATTTTAGCCTCGCACTTCATTGGCTCGTGCGCGGTCTTTACAGGAAACGGAACGCTCTTTCTCGTTTTGCTCTTCATATTTTAACTCATAATAAATGTAAATAGTCACAAAACAAATATAAGTTTGCCCATAAAATTTATCTTCATATTGAAATTTGTCTTCATATTTGATAGACCAGTCAAACATTTAATTAAACATTTGACGTTTTTTCTATGGTTATATACATATATCATGAAATAGCACTATTTTTATACTGTGGTGGCACATTTGCTTGATTACATGATTGGCCGTCAATATGTACCAATTGAGTGGTAATTCAGAATTATGGTATGTCAATAGATCATCTATTAGGATAACATGTTTAAAAGTTTTAATGGCAATGCCTAGAAAAATGCTTACAAGTCAGACTAAAGTCGTCATGATAATTTGTATTATAAAGATTAAACAAAAAACTACATCTCCTATATGGCGCAAACTACCATTACAATTATACTTAATATGTACGTAATTCAGTTGTAGATTAAAATCTCCCATTAGTGTAATAGCTGAAATGATTAAGCTTGAACTTAAATTCCAACGTCTTTAATAAAAAAGTGATGATTTTTCAATCAGTGATATCTGTGGACTAACTTGAGTTGTGTTTTTAATACCCTAGCGATAAGGACTAGATTTAAACATATTTTATTCTAAGGGTATTCCTGGTTGTAAAATTATTGTTTTCAATAAAGAGTTTAGTTTTAATTTGTCATTGAAGACATTAGAGCAAAAAAAAACTTGCATTGATCATGAGCTGTGGTGATGATTCTAGTGAGAATATTAGATCAAAGTCATGAAATTATTTTATAGTTATAGACGGTCGATATTGAATACTGAATTATGAAATTCATATTACATTCATACAAACATTTCAACAATGTGTCACTTTGAAAGATTTGCCCATACTCACCACAATGCTCCCTTGTGAGTGGTGTTGGTGATTCTGCTTCCCACTACCTAGGGATTTGGGTTCAAATTTTTAATTTTTTTTCCTCGGTTATATTTATCAGTCGCTGGAGCCTCTTGTTGATTTTGGGGTTTTCTCTAAATGCTAACAAGTTTTGTAAGAGATTTGGAAAAAAGTTATTACAAATCCCCAATACATTTTTGGCGTATCAATATGCATATCAGTTTATTAGTTATTGTTGTTTTTTTGTTTTAAGGTCAAATGAAAGGGCTACCAAACGCAAGCTGCTGTCAATGCAACTGGAACACCAGCAGGCACTAAATGCTCTCAGCGGTGAAGAGATACAGCAGTTAGCGCGGGAGTTGGGGGCTCAGCTGAGACGTAAAAAAGGTAAATTTGTACCATTGTCAGCAAAACTTACCTATTCCTGCAGTGTGTGCAGTGCTGTGTTCCTAGGCTTGGCGAGTAAAGAGAAACAGTATAGTTATAGGCTCTTAGGTGTTCCATTTTAGTTCACAGATATGATATGCAATACATCTGTATACATCTTTGCGTAAAGTTTGATATAGGTGCTCATGGATTGCGGTAGCCTCTTACTATTGGTGGACTGTAAGTTCATTTCTCATTGTATTCATATAAAAAAGAAATAGAGAAATTAGGGGAACTGGTGGCTTAAGGGTCACAGATTTAATAGTACGCGAGCACACAAAGTCTGATACTTTAAGTGCTGATTTATTATGTGCATGGCGGTAATGAAAAAGTTATGAAACCTGCTCATGTGACTAATAAAATATTTCAAGAACTCGTGAAGTCCGCCGACACCCACTCGAACAACATTATACAGGGTAATTTTTAAAGACTAGGCAAATTTTAAACTTAAGTTCAAATATATAAGTAATGATATACTGTTATTGCAGTTTTTGAAAACACGAGTAAAAACTTGGCTTCTACTTTTATTTAAAATTATCCCAAATGTGATTTACGGGCAACAACGTTTTTGCCTCACGATCGACCCTTACAAATGTGTGCCTGCGCAGTAAAACCAGTTAAAATAATGCATTACCACGCATTTTTAATTTAATTGATATTTCTTCATCATTTGCGTATATTATTCTGAACATTCTCTGCAAATTTTGCCAGTTATTTCAAAAGAACCCTGTATATAATATACATACTTACAAATGTATTCACCTACAACTTATATTGATACACATAATTTGATCCCTACCAGTTGTGTAGTTCGTAATCGTAAGAGGAGATAGAGTAAAACTGAAACAGGAAATGGGCAGTAACATCTCTTCCCGATAATAGCTTAAAATATTAAAACCACTTCGTTTGCCAACCCGCCTGCTAGATGGGCAACTGTGCGCGTTATATTATGACGTCATAGCTGTCAATTCAAGCCAGTAAGGTAGGGTGAGCAAATGAAATATTTTTGAAATAATATTTATTTACAAATAAACACAAAAGAACCATGAAAGAAAAAGTTTTGATAGAAATTTAGCACTTCAATTCCGTTCATCTCTGCACCACTGTCTGAGTAGGCATCATCATCGTCGTCACAGCCACCACCACCACCACCACACGACCAACACCACACCAACCCACCACCGCCATCACGAACACCACAATGGCCACCACCACCATCACCACCGCCACCATCATCATCATCATTTCTACTTTCGCTTTTTGGCGAAATGTTGCCAACAATTAAAATAGAAAAATATAAATATTTTGTAGTTGTAATTAGTTTTATTTTTAAAACTTATTATGACCAAAAGATTTGGTAATACTAAGACAGTTCAATATTTTTTTTTTATAGGATAGGATGACAAACGAGCACACAGCCCACCTGATGGTATGTGGTTGCTGTGGCCCATAGACATCTACATATATCCTCGATTATGAATCAAAATGCAGATGCGTTGTCATCCGTGAGGACTTAGGTGGAATGCCTCGTTCCCAGTAAAAAGGGTCTCCGGTTCTCTACACTCACCATACGAAACACAGCAGCATTAAACTACTATTTGACGCTGCTATAAATACATATAAAAGTTGAAAATTGATTTTCTTTGCAAGCCGTACTTTCAAGTGACAGTTGACAGATCACGGTCATTTGAGGTCATTGACGTTCCTATTCTTATTTGAATGGCATTATACGAGTACATGCCTTATAAGGCAGTCTGTGAGGTAGGTATTTGTTCAGCAGGGTTTTAACTTTTCCTAGTTCTAAGTTCGCAAAAAATAGTCCAGTGCTTTAGTTATAGTAGACAGTGCCATCATCACTATGTTTGAGTACCAGAATTTTTGCTGACATGACACTTAATAATGCTGTTTGTCTATTTACATCTACAAATAAACCATAGAATACTATAATTACATACATAATAGAACGGAGGAGTGGGCGGAGCCCGTGTAACCACTAAAATTTCACTAACACGACAATTCACACGTATAAATGTCTACACAAGATGTATTTTGACGTTACAATCGTTTCCAAATTTTGCATGAAAATTATTTAGAAAATGTCAAATTATACGCCTTTTACAAATAAATACGTATTAAAATCTGTCTGTCAACATAACGAATGGGGTTGGTAGTAGTGATAATACTACGTAATTGCTTGTATGTGTGCACCCGGCGACGCCTATCGTTGTACAAAATAAGGTTGACAGTTGTGTATTATAGTATTCTATGAAATAAACAAACTGCCAGAGGCCACGAGATATATTGGTAATTTTATAAGTTGTCTTTTCCACCCATGGGATGAATTCTCTTATGTCGCAAATTTGCTAAATCTTGTCTCTATAAAAATACAATTTTTAATTTTTAGTTGCTCCAAAATTTATAAGTGAACGTGAAATGAAGAAACATTCCGAAAAAATCTACAAGTCGTTGCCTGAAGTCATGCAAAAGAAAGAGGAAGTGAAAAAAGAAAATATGAAAAAAACAAATTTATTGATGGCAAATATTTTTAAAAAGGTATCATATTTCTTTTATCACACTTCCTATGTTCGCACTATATGATATTTCCATAGGATCACCTGAAATTACGCCCACGATATACGCCTTTGATGTCATGTTTACAAGCGTTGCACTGTCAAATACTTTCGTGACACTTTCTTTTTACAGATGTTTTCAGTTTTCGCTTGTTAAATTTAATTATGTAGTGTATTCACATTTGGATAAACAGTTTTATCAAAAAAATATGTGGGAAACATAAGCATGTCTTTCACTTGAATTCAATTTTACGGGTAGGGGAGAGATAGGCACTTTTTCACATACAAGGTAATAAAAAAGCACATTTTTAAATATATTCAATATTTATTGTCAAGTTCAATTGCACCATACATTTGGCAAGATGTTTTACAAAGAACAATAACAGTCTACACTTACAAATCAGTCTTAATGTTACAAAAGAATTTCAGAAATATGTCAATTTTGCCCAAAGCTCCCACAATACATAATATAAACTGGAAATTTGTGAAGATATAAACCTGGATGAAGAGTCCTTTACGTAATGATTTCTTATATTTACGCGAACACTACACATTGAAATAATACTAGTTTTTACGGAATTTATCGCGTAGTCCTGCCCGTGACCATGAGTGCTGTAAAGCGTTCGAAACGTCGGGTATTTAAAAAGTTAAAATATACGCGATAAATTCCGTAAAAACTAGTATTATTTCAAAGTCCTTTACGTATTCTAGTTTAACATATCGTAGCAAGTTTGTTCTTGGTGTTACAAACTTATCACCAGTTGTTTTTATGTTACCACCTTTTGGCACTTCTTCTATGGCACGTAAGATTCTGTCTTTTGGAATTTCGCATCGGTTACCATTCTTCTTACCTGTACGGCGTCTTTCTGCAAATAAAATCATCTAAACATTTCAATTTATTTTTGGTAATTTAAAACAAACTGTTTCACTATGTACATTACTTAAAGGTGGGAGCATTGGGCATGCCCAATCCACCCTAAAAATAACTGCCCATTGCTTCCTCCTCATACTTTTTCAACTTAAGTTCCCTGTGAAATTTTATGGTTAGATATTTTAGCGTGACTTACAGTTAATATATATGTAGGAAGGTAGTTACATAGAATTAATTTACAATTACAAAATACACGGATCACAGCTAATCAACTATAAATTGTACTGAGACTAATTAATTTAATAGCTGATAATAATAATAATTTAATTCGTTTCCACGAATTAATTATCCGAATAGTCTAAAATGAGCTAGTAGCAGGATACATCAAATGCACCGTGCCACGCCAGAGATATGACTCCCTGCTTCGCTTTTTTTTTTTTTTTTTGCGCCCGAAGCAAAAATGGGCAACCCGCCGGAAAGCGGGGGAGGGAGATTGAGAATGCTCATAGCATACCACGCAGCCGGCTGTCGTGGTTATGTGGAGACTTTTACCCACTAAACTCAACCTCTTTAGGAATTGGCTTAACGATCTGACTAGAGATCTCTAAGCCGTATACGAACGAGACCGTCCTTGGCAGAAAGGAGGGCGCAGGCAGAAGGGCGCAGCCTGCTTCGCCGCTTCGCGGTCGTTTTATAGCCGTTGTTGCAAAACAAGCCGAGTAGACGAGTAGTGGGGCGGTGGGGGAAACTGAGCGACGCGCCGGGCGGCGCGATTGGTGCAAGTGTTCTTTACAATTTTGCTGTACCGACGTACAACGGCGCCGTTATCATGCCGTCATATAAGTTAGTAAATATTCAACGGAAATAAAATAAAAATAAAATACTTACCTTCACTGGTTCTTCGATAATATATAGCGAAACCACAACAAAATGCTTACGTTAACGCGCACCTAACTTTAAAGAGCTAGTAACTTTGACAACAGAACGAAATGACAAATTGTATATGGATGAACAGTTTTGCTAGTGAGTAAAATAAACAAACGACATAAAAATAAAATAAATTTTACAATTGAATTGGAATTACTTGGGGGTGCCCATGTCTCCCGACTGCCTAACTCTTCCATTCCTCCCCATACAGATATAACAGTAATTTACCATTATAGATATTATATTTTTCGAAAACCGCTTGTATTGTACAGCAGACTGAGTATAGTGCCCCCTGCCCCGCAGTACACCCACCGTTGCTCTGCACATTCGTTTCCAACTGTTAGACTGCCTTTAAACTGTGCTAGTACTATTTACAAATCGAGTTTTTCTCCTATGTAGTGTTGGGACTTGGAATGCTTAAATATTTGGGTTTCTTAAAAATGATCCTAGGTTTATGGTTAGATTATTTATCGACATTGTATTGGGCCAGCTTGGTCAGACCTATGGTCAGGCTAAGGACAATTTGTTAATTAATTTTAATATGTTTTTATGCAAAAAATGTCAATAATTAAAATATCAAGTTATTTGTATGAAAGTAAAATGAGCGCTAGAGAAACGACGTTTGCAAGACGTTGTCGATAAATAAAATGTTTTAAGAAATTATCAATTACCGTGTAGTCGCGATGTATGATTACTTTGGATAACTGCTTGGAACATTAGAACGACTTATAATGTGATCATGTGCATTTTAGATTTAGTATTATTTTTTATTTCAGTAGTCGATTTTTTATCACCTTCCTTGCCTAAGCTACTTGGCTGTGTTATAAGTACCATTAAAATTATTATTTTATTAAAATATACGAATTTCACCGAACGTAGCCCATCAGTCGGTGTACAGGCCCAGTACACGGTTCACGTACCTTGTTATACAGTAAGTAATATGAGGCATGCCTTTTAAGTTTTGTCGTTTGACAAAATATACAACTAGAACATTATAGTATTTTTATTGTTTTTCACAGTATTCACCAAGTAGTTAAATAAAGTCCTCGCGGCGTAAGCTGAGCTTTGCATTTGTGTGAGTGATCGCCAAAAGTACAGTTAGTAAAAAATCAATGTTTTATTAAAAGTTAACGCTGATATTTTGATTATCCTAAATTATAGTAATAACAGTAATAAACTACATAACAATATTATAACTCTTCTTCTCCGCTCATTGCATCTTCATCTTCACTCTCGTCTGATGACTCATCAGAGCCTGTGTTAATAATGAATCGCTCTGATAAACCGTCGATAGCGGCGTCTCGACCATCAAATGCTTTTTCTTCTTTAACTGCATGGTCACAAACATTTTTCCACTCTTGTACAGTGATCGCGTCAACTTTTTCCTTTGATGAGATTAACTCATTATAGTGTCCATATTCATTGACACGTTTTTTTTAGCTACGTATCCTTTTACCATTGCCCATATATTTTCAATAGGATTGAAATCAGGGTAGGGTGGTAGACGTAGAACGCTGTGACCATGTTGTTGGAGCAAATTATCAATTTTATATTCAACAAATCTTGCTTTGTTTTGTAGTATCAACTGATAAAGTTGTGGTTTAAGCATCGATCCAGAGTGATCATATTTCGATATTTGAGCCAATCAATCATAGCTTGTTTACGATGGTTTGAATTGGGTGCGGGATTTTGATACGAATTGTGGTATGATGCATTGTCAACCACCACAACACTATTCGGTTTTAAATTTGGAATTAGCTGCGTTTGCAACCATTTTGTGTAATTCTCGATGTTCATATTATAATGATAGTCACTACTTTTTTGGTTTGCCTTGAACATGAGTAGGGCATTGGATATGAAACCGTCCTCTCCGTCGGCATGAACTATTATTAACCGATTTCCCTTAGTAATTGGTTTCTTTAAACCAGAGGTGCTTCCATCTGAATAAGATTTCGACAAAGTGTGAGACGTGTCTATATATGTTTCGTCAGTATAAACGATTGGGCGGCCTTGAGCGCGATATTCGGCAATTTTAATGAGAAACATTATTCGAAGATATTGTATTTCATGTTTCTCCATAAGGATTCTGCGATTATCTTCTGTCCTTTTCCACTTGAATCCTAATAGAGATACTTCTTTTTTTAATGACGTAATTGCACCTGGATAATTTATTTCTGCCTTTAACTTTTCGTGTAATATTTTCATAGTGGGAACCTGTTTGTCGGTGATGTGAAAGTTATGAAGTATTCTCCGAATTACCGCTTTATCAAAATCATCGATCACAATGATATTTTTCCTGCATGTTGTTTTTTCGCAGATTTAAATTTGCTTCCATCTTCCAAAGCACATTTACCTTCTAATAAAACCTTTTTTTACAGTTGACAGCGGAATTCCTGTCGATGTCGCTACCAATTGGGCCGACGTAACGACACTTGACATATCCTTGTCGTTTAAATCTTTGAAATACGTATTCAATTTGTATAAAATTTCTTTTGCTTGGCTGCTTAATGGTATTTTAGTCAATTTAATTACAGTAGGAGCCATTTCACAAAAAATTCGAACACAACCACAAAAAATTACACGTCTATCTGCTAGCGGTACCAAAGGTGAACTGGGGAATGTGCGTGGCAGGAAAGCGACGCGTGGAGGATGCGCCGCGCCTCAGGCTGCATTTTAAAAAACAGTAGAAACTGGTTTAAACCATGTGCGGGACGCGCTGCGCCTCAAGCCGTATCCCACTGTACACTATCTGTGTGCACTCACACAAATGCAAAGCTCAGCTTACGCCGCGAGGGCTGTACACTTTTCCATTCGCTCAAACCAGTTATTAAATTATTTATTCCACTCCAAGATACGGGTGTTCAATATGGTTGTTTTGAAAGCGTCGACTGCTGCTTCTTCACCGGACTGAAACCTTTGACCACAAAGATTTTTCTTAATTTAAGAAATCGTTATGGCGTCGGTCAGGACTGCATCATGGATGTTCAAGGATTTCTACGTTTTCCTGCTTCAAATACTCAATCGTTTGACCAGCGCTATGAGAGCTTGCGTTGTCATTTCTGAAGTTCGGCGATGACTTGTGGTAAACAAACTGTGGTATACCACTCTGCATTAACCGTTCTACGATCTTCAATAATCGTCGCAACATGGCCGCATTTAGTCGGCTTGGGCTCGTCTTGGAAGACACTGATTGTAGATTGTTGTTTAGAATCGGGATCGTAGGCATACTATAATAAATTGTTTTCCTTTTTAACTTCCCGCTAAGATAATTGAAATTTTTCAAAAATAGGGAAGTTATTGGTTTCACTCCGAATTTCGAAAATCGAGTTTTCATCAGATCTAGACGTTTTGAGATACCAGGAAGCTATTCTGACTAATTTCACATGAACGACCGTACGGATGTATGTATGTATGTGTGTGTGTAAGTATGTAAACCTTTTGTAACTTTTGAACGTCTTATTCGATTGAGATGCGGTTTGGGGCGTTATAAAGATCTCAATGTGGAATAGATTTGGTGATAATATGAACTCATTCGGACGAGTAGATTTTGGAAATTTCAAAAATAAAAAATTTGAAAAACTGTTTGGTATAACTTTTAATCGGGCTTTACCGATCGATTTCAAAAACTAATCAGCTATTAACCTCAAAAAATTACGTCGAATGCCGTTTGGAAAATAAAAATCAGTGCATTCGTTCGTGAGATATCGAAGGAGAAAGAATAAAAAAAAAACGTTTTTTAACATAACTTCGAGATTCCGCAACATAATTTGGTGAAATTTGGAGCGCTTTGTATTTGAAATTAGCGGGAAGTTTCAGGGATGGCCTGCAGGGTCAACCAATTTTGTTTTTCTAATAAATATAAAATTTTCTTCTTCAAATTCTTGCCTATAATTGATTTCTAGTCTTTCTGTTATAGGTGATTTTTTTCATTATAATTATCAAACCGTAGTCGTCTTTACCTTCACCTTGTACCATTGCTTGTCAATATAACATTAAATTTAAGCAATCTTACGATTATCCCATTTTAAAACCAAATGGGGAAAAAACTTAAGGAGAGACAATAAAACGTTATGTGATGAATGTTGAGTATTTTTACCACGGCGATAACTTCCAAGTACCGTCGGCGGTTTGCGGCGTTCTAAAGACTTCAATGTGGAATAGATTTGGTGATAATAAGAACTGATTCGGACGAGTTGATTTTGAGAAATCTCAAAAACAAAAATTTTGAAAAATTATTATTTTGGAATAACTTTTAGACGGTTTTACCCATCGATTTCCAAAACTAATCAGCTATTAACCTCAAAAAATGATGTCGAATTCCGTTTAGAAAATAAAAATCGGTTCATTTGTTCGTGAGATATCGAAGAAGAAAGAATTTGAAAAAAAAAACGTTTTTTTTTAACATTAGTTCGAGATTTCGCAACCGAGCAAGTTTGTGCTTTTTACATTATTTGTAGAACTTAAAAAACTGCGTCGAATGCCGTTTTGAACATGAAAATCGATCTATCCTTTCATGAGATATCAAAGAAGAAAAATTTTGAAATAATCTTTTTTTAACAATCTTCCCGCCATTCGAACATAGTTCTAAGAGCTCAAAACTTAGCGGGAAGTTTCAGGGATGGCCTGTAGGGTCAACCAATTTTTTATGTGTAATACCAATAATATACATTACCATTTGTAGTCGATTCAATAAGAATTTACTCCTTTACATATAAAAATTATGAAATATAAATATAATAATAATAATATATATTCTAAAAATATAATAATATTTTTGGAGTTTATGTTGTATAATTCTTATACACATCATTTAAAATATAGGTAATTGTTCTGAACATTTTTATCTATGGTTCTGAGGCGCTCCCACTAAATATAGCTATATATAAAATAAATATATTTTATAACCACTGGGACTTTTATTTTAAGAAACAAAAAACTGTTTATTTATAACCGCTGTATTTTCAATAACCCTTATGACAATGTATGTATCTTAAATGTGGAATTTTGGTAAAAAGGGAACCCCCGCTTGGAGTAAACTAATTGACTTTCCGGGATTAGAATAATTTACTTCTAAACCACCAACATTTAACCTAATTAGTTAGAATTTGTTAATTTTTTGTTGTTATCTACTTTTTCTTTTTATAATTTTATCGTTTACACTTATGCCAATGTTTGTTGTGGTGAATTATCTTACGCCGTGGCAAGTAATAGTTATTGCAATTAACTTATTATGTAATATATTTTCATTTACAGAATCTCCAAAAGAAGACTCTTCGTGGATCAGTAAATTTGTCAAATTATAGCACTGTTATACAGATTTGACATAGGAATAAAACTTTACTTAAAATAAAACGATATGATCATATTCATTGATTTTATTTGTATTAAGTTCATTATAGATTTTAAATTGTGCACTCATTCGCCGCACATACGCATTAATGTGAAATTGAACGCATTATGCAAATAAGAAATAGCCCAGTAACAAAGATTTAAATAGTTAGATGCGCCTTAACCTTGAAAAACTGTTGCATTATTTTTGAATGTGTGCGTTTGCAAGACGCTGACGCGCGCACACTAATGCGTGCGCAATATGGTTAGATTGGTTATTAGAAAAGTACTGAGACAATAGTCCGTAAGATAATAAGATCTATTAAGTCTTATTATCTTACGGAAATTGTGTATACTACTTTCTCTGTCTACCACGGTATTTCCGTCTGTGTATGTCTATTTATAGATGATCCCTTTGTAAACCGCTTCCTTGGTAAAGTGGAGTCTTGTAATTACAACTAAAAATATGGATGTCCTTAATTTATAGCTTGATATGAATATATTTATAAGCACCAAACATTTTTTTTAATATGAGTTAATAAGTAAATTTAATGTACTTTTATATCACTGTAATAAATAATGAAAATCTCTAAGAATAAAAAACCTATTTCACAAATTTATGAAACAGGCGGCAACAGTTGCAATTACCCGCCGTGGCGGGTAAATGCAACTATTGCTTATGTTACTTTCCTTTCTGTGGGTGTTTCTATGAAAAATTTCAAAAACATGCCTTGAAAATAAAATTTCTGAAGATAAATATCAAGGTCTTCGTCTCCTGAAGAATTCATTGAAGTGTATGAACAATTGCTTTCACTGTCTGATAATAGTGAGTTCCTCCACGAAATTGTGTATACTACTTTCTCTGTCACACAGTTTCTATTGGCTCGTAATTATTTCCCGGTATTTTTGACAAGTAAAATAAATTCAATATTTAATAAAATCATAGATACTTACGAGTGAAATCACCTCGGGCTTTATTTGTGTTTCTAGAATTATTATTGCACTTTCGAAAGGCACACGATGGCATTCTGAGAGTTTTTTTTTTTGGTGAAATCAACGCGTTAGTTCCAATGTGCAACATCTGGCTGTCACCGCGCACAAATGAGCACTGATTGCGAATGAGTGAGCTCACTTATTTGAGAATAAACACATTTCGGAGTGGTCCATACTCCATACTATGGTAATGGCGCATCTAACTATTTAAATCTTTGTTTAGTAAGTGCCTGGACGCTATACAACTTAGGAGAAATGTTAAACGGATTTCTTGTCCAATTAATTTGGGAACACAATCACACAAAACACAAGAATGCGTACGTTAATCAATGGATAAACTCTACTACATTGTTGACTTGTTCTATTGACAATAAAGATGAATTGTTTTGTATACAGTTAATTTATCACCGTTTGAAATATTATAGTTAAATTGTTGTATTTTACAAAACATCTATGATAGTCTTTCAAAAAGTATGCTTGCACGATAAAGCCATATTGTGAGAACGTTATAAATAAATAAAATAAAACCTACCGTTATTTTATTTAGCCAAAAACCTAAATTATCCTATACCGTGAATAGAAGATAGATTTTAATGAAAGTTATAAAAACTAGATTTTTGTCCAAAAATGTTAATTACCGTCATTATAACAGTTTTAGTTTAAACGATAGATATCTTATTTTGTGCAAGAATATTATGCATGCTACATTTAATATTGATATAGGAGTAACAATATTATCTACAACTTCACACAAGGAACAATAGATAAGAAAAAAGGTTGAACACAATGGAAACGCTAATGAGGGTGCAGGCCCACCGGATATCAATTAGATATTTGTTTATTGATACTTATGCACATCTCCGGAACGGCGCATCCTGAGCAAAAAAGGACCGCAGATTCTTGATCAGAGCATGCCAAACCCTTTTTTTTGGATCCTTCGACCCACCGTCAGCCGACGAGGGCTGAGGAATGAGCCAGAACTGGTACAAACTAACAACTACAATACAACACACAATTTTCCGATGCTCTTGGTTCCAGGGCGAACAAGGTATGGACGCAGTGTAATGTTCTTTAGCATGTCTTAACTGTGTATTTTTGGTCCACCTGATGGTAAGTGGTTGCTGTGGCCCATAGACAACTACATCTACACTCGATTACGAATAAAAATTTACATGCGTTTTCGCCCGTGAGGACTAAGATGGAATGCCCCATTTCCTGTGAAAAGGGTCTCCGGTTCTCTACACTCACCATACGAAACACAGTAGCGTTAAACTGGTATCTTACGCCATGGCAAATCATTATTATTACATTAACTTAAAAATTTATTAATTTGCAGAATCTCCAAAAGAAGACTCTTCGTGGATCAGTAAATTTGTCAAATTATAGCACTGTTATAAAGATTTGATATACAAGTAAAACTTTAATTAAAATAAAACGATATGATATTTATATTATTTGATTTTATTTGTGTTACGCTTAACATAGACTTGAAATTCGCAATCATTCACCGGAACATACGCATTAATGCGAAACTGAATGCATAACGCAAATGAGGAATAGCCATTTAGCAGCCACAGGAAAGCATACGCTAACTGTCTTATATTGAAAGAACGTAAACAAGTCTAAAGTGACAGTTTAACCATCACATCTACACAAATGGATCAATATAACAAGTATTTTACTTTTACACATTGAAACATAAGAATTTATTTACAGTGTGTAATTTAACAAAGGATAATCTCTACCACGAGTACATTATTGATTTGTTCTATTGGCAACTGACAATAAAAATGAATTGTTTTATATGGAATAATTTATCAGCGTTTGAAATAAATCTTACAAAACATCTGTGAATTTTTTTTTGGATTTATTGTGTACGATAAAGCCTTAAGCCTAAAGAATATTATATTTTCTCTAAAAGCTAAATTATCCTGTTCGGGTGTTTCGTAAGAAGTATACTTGTTAGAACTCAGAATTAAGTTGTACAGGTTTGAATAAAAGTTATAAAAACTAGATTTTAGTCCTAAAAATAATAAATAACGTTATTATCACATTTTAGTTTAAACGATAGGTACGACACTGTTTTGTGCAAGGATCTTGTGCAAGCTACATTTAATACAATATTACAATAGCACACAAATAACAATAAAGCTATTTAAACCAGTTATAGTGTTTTGGTCCCTTAAGTCAGTGTAGTCTTTTCTTCAAGTGGGATATATTTCAAGGTTGGTGACATGTACTTCTGCGTTACTGAATTATACCTTATTCTTTGTCCATCACACGAGCCATTTCCTTGAGTTTTCTTCTGTGAACTTTTGTAGATGCCGTCATAGGTATTTCGTTGACAAATATTACGCCGCCTCGTAATTGTTTCGAATCAGATAGGGAATCTGAAAATGATTTAATAAAAAAAGAGAATAGTGCGTATAATTTACACTGCTATTTAATTAAATTATTGAATAAAATAAAAAAATTAAATTGAATGAAACTAATTTTATAGCGTTTAATTGTAATTTTTTAATTCCTGAAGTTTTGGGGTACTTTATATCACCCGTGGTCACTAAAGGACTGAGGTGTTTGCCGTATCGATGTCTCAGTTAGCTATATTTTTAAATATAACGTAAAGCACCGACGAACCGGGAAGTCTGTGAACATGTTCAAGGTCGTCCCTGCCATTACATTAGATTTGACCACAAAGCCTCATATGAGAACACCGATTCCAATCAAGGATGATAGCCGAGGTTATTGAAATTTAAAAAAAAACATCCTAATTTTAATAGAGAATACGCTGCCCCTTTTTTGATCCCCTTTGACCTTATAATTAACAAAATTAAATCCAAACCCAAGCACATCACTGCAAGACTTCAACATATTCTAAGCTCATTCTGCGTAGATTGGACCAAAAATTGATATTGAAAATCTGAAGGTTAATGAAGACATCAGGACATCTAACACCTCAGTCCCCTACTGCTTGCTTGCTTGCACTGGTACTTCATTGTAAAACAGAGTTTGGGTCTGCTCGACCGGGGAAGGACCACGCTCTCATAGAATACCAGCGTAAAATAGCAGCTTAATACTGCTGTGTTTTGTATGGTGAGTGTGGAGTACCGGAGACCCTTTTTTACTGGAAACCAGGCATTCCATCTTAGTCCTCAGGGGTGACAACGCATCTGCGTTGTGATTTTTAAACAGGGATAAATGTAGATGTCCATGGGTCACAGCAACTACTTACCATCAGGTGGACTGTGTGCTCGCTTGTCACCCTTTTCCTATAAAAAAAGAGTAAACGTAAGTTTACGTTTTTGACGTTGATGAACTAGAAATTTTATAAGACGATCAGTGACTTTTGATTCCTACAGACTAACTTACTTTTAACCAAGTGCTTAATTTCATGAGCTGTGACAACATATCCTGCTCGAGTCATAACACATGCAACTGGCAAGTCGCCACATTCTTGATCAGGTATACTAGTTACAGCCACGTCCAATATACCTGGATGTTGCCTAATGACGTTCTCAACTTCCACCGGTGATATCTAAATCATAACATGAAATTCTGAATCCTTTTATAACTTAAACGTACATGTTAAGATAATCATTATTAATACATTAAGTGACTTTTTAGAGCTTTTAAAATTGCGACAGTATCAAAAGAACTGTGTGTGGAATATATAATCTGCCGGCCTCGTCATTTATTTGGTAATTAGTACTAAGTAAAGTAAAGTTACAGCCTATATATGTCTCACTGCTGGGCACAGACCTCCTCTCATTTTTGAGAGGGTTTTAGGGCAAGGAAGTGTCCGCCGCGTTGTCCCAATTCGTGTTGGCGAACTTCACATATCTTCGAAATTTTTTTTTCTGATTTCTCTGACGTGCAGATTTCCTCACGATGTTTTCCTTCACCGCCGAGGACGTGGTAAATTAGCACTTAAAATTGCAATTAACAATTTCATTGGTGCCAGCGGGGATCGAACCCGGTTTGCTCGCGTACCGTGAAATTTACAGCGAGCGCTAACCATCTAAGCTACCACGGCTCTAGTACTAAGTAATTATTAATTAAATAGTTTTATAACATTTCCTATTTCATTTTATTTGCATCATGTACTTGACATAGGAAGTAGCGAGGAAAAGAAGCAGAAACGTAATGTGCCAACAATACTCGTCATCCCGCACGATATGCTTCGTCATGCCGTTTTGTCGGTTTTTCGGGCACGGGTCAAAGGACTGGCATGAGCGCGATTGGTCTGCTACATAATTGATTGAACGCATTTCGTATCGAGCGTTCGTTTTTGAAGCGTTGTTCTATTGCGATAAATAGATGCCATCCACCGTTTCCGTTGACGAGGACGACTACGTATATTTCTTATTTATGACATTGATATAATTAGCTATTTAGTATAGTATTAGCTATTTAGTATAGTATAAGCATAAAGCGCGCATGCTGTTTTTGTTTCAATAACTATTGTGTTGCAAACGTGAGCAACGTAGTGCCACATGAGTAAAGAAAAAATGCGGAGCGTCGCGATTAGAGCAGCGTGTGGGTAGAGAGGGCAACATCGCGGCAGCGCGAGGAGTAGACAGTGAGCACGGGCTTCTCACCGCTCTACTCATGGAGGTTAGAGAACAGGAGAACGATTGTCGTAGAAAATAGTGTCCCGGAAATATGGACACCATAAGTGAGGCGCTGCGATCACTAAGTTCGGTCAATAAAAGTCATTTTCAGTCTATTTTTCCGATCAGATGCCAAACCACTAGTACATCCACGCACAATAAAATATTTCTCCATTTTTTAATGTTTCTTTTTGTCAAAAATTACAAAATTACGGAGCATGAAAATTTTCTCATTAAAAATGTCAACTAACTCCATCTACTTGTACTCATAAACAGCTAACAACGCAGTCACTACTCACCGACGTCAGCGCCGCTATATATCCTAAAATTTTCAAGGACAGGCGGGCTATGCTTTAGTACGTAGTGATCGTTCTCGTGTTCTCTAACCTTAATGGCTCTACTCCTAAGGGAGAGGCATAATGTGGCAGAGCCTTTACGTTACGTGTACGGAAAGGGAATGGACGAATTTGCTAGCGTTTGTCTTTCCGTCCGATTACAATTGGTATACAAATTTTCAAGGCAAGAGTGAATGGGTTTTTGTTACCCTAAAAACAGTGCCTGGCCAGGTGAGATTGTATAATATTATTATAAGTCAGGTGTTGTTATGTTGTAAGACAATTTAGTGAATTAATTAAGTTAATTAAGGTGTTGTTATATTATAATAAGCCAGTACTCGACTTCACTCATTTTTTACTGTTGAAAAAAATTAAATTACAGTTTCGTAGGTGAATACAGACACAATTGTAAAACTTGCTTATAATTAAAATGTAGGCATTAATATTTCTAAAATTACTATGTCAGATTCTAATTTATTAAAACTTCAAATTTAATATTTAAATCATCGTTGTCATTATAGCCTATCAAAATTCCACTTCTAAATATAGATCTACCCCATATATTGCCTCATAGGGGGATATTTACCAATTCCTGTCAGGTGGGTTGAAACCCACATTTTTTTATTTTAAGTAGTTATTATTAGGCAGATGCTTGTTTATCTTCGTATCATTTGATGAAATACGCATGCAGTCGAAAGATGCGGGTTATTATTCGCCTTCATCGGTTACTGTGATCCACATACAGGGTTATTTTGCAATATACGGCCAAATTTGCAGAGAAGGTACAAAATAAGTATTATAGGCAAATGGTGAAGAAAACTTCATTAAAACAATCACAAACATTCTGCATTTTTATCTTTTAAACTCAAGTGTGTGGTGATATATTATTTTAACTGATTGTCATTCATAAATATCTGACGCCTACCATTTTACTACGCACGCACACATTTGTAAGCGTCGTTTGGTAGGAAAAACGTTGTGAATTGAGTCGCACACAGAAAAGCGCGCGTACGCGTAGTTGATGCCCATAAATCACATTCAATTTGGGATAATTTTAAATAAAAGTAGATGCATTATTTAATCGTATTTTAAAGCAAAAACAGCAATAACGGTATGACATTATTTATATATTTGAACTTAACTATCAAATTTGTCTACTCTTTGCGAAAAAAAGCTCTGTATACACTTCCATCTTTGGCGAAAAAAAAGAATAAACATATTGCTTGCCACTTGACCTATTGAGTAGCTGTGATGCTACAGATGGTTAACCCTCGCTGTAAATATAACAGAACGCGAGAAACCCGGGTTAGATTCCCGCCGGCACCAATGAAATTGTTAATTACAATTTTAAGTGCTGATTTACCACGTTCTCGGCGGTGAAGGAAAACATCGTGGGAAACCCTGAGGAATAAGAAAAAATATATTACGAAGACATGTGAAGTTCGCCAACACGCATTAGCGCAGCGCGGCGGATACTTCCTTGCCCTAAAATCCTCTCAGAAATGAGGGGAGGCCTGTGCCCAGCAGTGGGACGAATATAGGCTGTAACTTCACTTTACTTTTACTTTTGCCACTTGACGCACTTTTAGAAATCTTTTGTTCATCAGTAGATTCATGGAATTTTGTTTTTAATGAATCAAATTAATTTTTTATATATTCTATCACTTGCCTGATAACTTTTGTATTTCATTAATAACTTAATCCGTTCAACGTAGAAGTAATTCCAGTGTTCGTCTCTGTAAAACATATCACCTGTCTTAAACCATCGATCTTCGGCGAAGGTTTCTTCTGTCGCCTCGAGATTTCTGTAGTACTCCTATAATTTTTTTAATGCAGTGTTATATTTTTGGTACAGAACATGATATTTTTTCGAATTATATAATTTCTAGTACTATCTTTTTACGTGGTAGAGCTATGTTGCAGTTATATTAGTAGTATAGTTGTAGCACGAATGGGTCGGCTCCACCGGGGAAGGACCACGCTCTCGCAGAATACCAGCGTGAAATAGTAGTTTAATGCTGCTGTATTTCGTATGTTGAGTGTAGAGAACCGGAGACCCTTTTTACTGGAAACGAGGCATTCCATCTCAGTCCTCACGGGTGACAACGCATCTGCATTTTGATTTGTAATGGAGGATAGATGTAGATGTCTATGGGCCGCAGCAACCACTTACCATCAGGTGAACTGTGTGCTCGTTTGTCACCCTATTCTATAAAAAAAACTACTGATTTCTATTTCCTTAGATTGATAAAAAAAATTGAAGGGGCAGGCTATTATGGGTACTCAGGGTAAGTATTTTAGGTACTGGGTATAACATTGACTGCGTCGTTAACGCGATTTTTAATTATTAGTTTCCAGGATCAAATTGGAGTTCTTTTTGTCAAGAAATTCTCAGTAGCTGCCCGGAGTCAGAAAGTTGGTGGTATTTCACCTCCGGGGCTAAGAGGATTCACTACTCCATTTCGTTAAGTGAGTGTTGTCGTCTCTTTGATACCAAATATAAAACGTTCAAGAGAGCCGAAGTTGCAATACGTCCGGCACCTACTAAGATCACCAATCCGTCTGCCGAGCGTAAAGAAAAATTGTCCCAATAATGTGAGAGTCTAATTTCCAGCAGTGGTCTTATATGGGCTGACGTAGAAGACACGCGTAGTATTTAGCTAGTATGTAGGGTTAGGCTCGATTTCAACACTTAACATACTTATACGAGGTGACTCCCATTCCGGCTTTTGAGTCAGCCTGGGTAGATGTCATCTTACTTAAATCTGCCACCAAATATCAGTGCATCCACAGTGTAGTGACGGTGTAAGAACATTTATTATCCCATATTGTCCCGTGGATGTCAAAGAGGTGAGAGAGGGTGACAATCCAGGAGATATCAGCAGCGTCTTCTTGATAATAACAAGAATTTCAAACGTTTTTCTCCACTAATTTTACTGGTAACTGCGTAGATTGCATATTTTGCCATAGCTGTTACGTTTGGTATGCAGCTTGGCCCTATTCCGGTTTTAGCCGTAATACGATGCAATGTACACTCATGTACAGTATTAGGCTTTTTACAGACCAATGACATGATAAATGATTTTATAATTAAATAACTTATGCGCTTGGTATCTTACTTTAAAAATACCAGGTCCTTTCATCCACAGTTCTCCAGGTACGTTCGGTTTCAAAACATCTTTCTGGGTATCCGGGTCTACTAACTGGAAAATAAAAGGTGGTTAAGTTTGGTAGAGATTAAGCTGATATTATGTTATATCCTATTTTATTAATGTATAACGACTGCGTGCGTGGCGTGGCGTTCACGAATTTTTAAGAAATGTTTTACTCACCATAACGACCTGTTTTGTTTTATACGAAGTGCAAAAGTGCATGTTGCCTTTTTACATTAAAATATTCATTTGTCAACTTACGTCGTCGCTGTATGAGTAATGAAGAATGGTGAAAGAGTTAAAGAGGAAGTAATTAAATTTTAATGATATAATATAAAACTTAAATGGTTGAGTTTTACGTTGGGTAACGCGTACGCCAATATAGAGAAATCATTTGCTAGCGTCTGTCTTTGTAAGTAAAAGAAAAGTGGGTATTTGCAAAGAAAAAGTGAAAAGGCTTTTGTCTACGTGCGCTTTACCGTCTTCAGCTACATCGTCTCTTAAGGTGAAATAGTAATCTAGCCCTAACTTTATAATAGGTAAAAAATAATATCGCAGGTTTAATCTGTAACAATCAGCATTTATTTAGCCGACGGATCTGCGCTTTGTACGGGGTCGGTAGCTGCCGTAAGTAAGTAAAGAAGTACTTTACTTCGCGGCAGCTTTGGTTCTTTTTCTTTATGTTTTCTTGTAGCTGCTTTCGTCTTAAAATTGTATATCAATGCTTAAAATATACGAACGATTCAACAAGACCTCCTTATCCTGATCGATGTAGTCGTCGAGGCTCCTTTTAACGGTGAATGATTTAGTTTAGATTTTTATGGTTATGTATCTATTGTGAGTCTTACATCGGTAGGATCTTAGAGAGTACTTTTGTCATCTTTAACTTTCTCATATTCTAGTGAGCGCGTGTTATTTAGACTATATCGACGAATCATAAATAAATAAAATTGTTTATTTCGGACAATTAGGATCCATAATAATTGATTAAAATTAAGATAGGATTGTATATTATAGTCGTATAACTAAATATGAAATGTTTAGTAATACGACTCCGTATAACTAAAAATGAAAAAGAGCCCCTACCCAACCGTGGGCTTACTTACGCGATAACGAAAACAGCCCAGTGGTTTGCCGCATGATTCCGGTGGGGAAAAATCAGGAATGAAACCTATACTCGTGAGTTCACTCATGCCGTAAACGTTGAGCACTTCTGTTTGTGGTGTCAGTCTCTGAAACAAAATTGTGAATTCATTTTATAAGACTTACGGATAACATCTTCGTGTCCACCAGCCCATATCCTCTCGGCTGTCCAAAACCTTCTAAAGGTCACTATTAAAAAAGTATGCGTCTGTCCACAACCTTTAGAAGGTTGCAATTTACTTATAAACTTCAGACACGAAACAGCCGCAGTAAATGTATCTGTATCTCCCTCTAACTCGTACAACATTGTTTTAATATCATTAACCTACCTATCTCGGTATGGAATTGTCGTTATTGAAGTACATAATGTGCCTTTTTTGTGCCTGTTTCGGGTCATCTTAAGTGGCATTACGACATTACTGTCGAGCTTGTGGTGTAAAAAAAAATGTACGCAGAGTTGTGTTTTTTTAATTAATTACTGTAAAGTGTATTTATCTTATTGTAAATAAAATAAATATTTATTGAAGTAATTGTTTTTTTTACAATTTTTTATTCACCAAACAGGAAAAAAAATCGCTTTTAGCATTTTTACCGTGGGATTCAGAAAATATTAAAAAGGTGAATGTACACATTTACACATATTCTATTAGCTCACTTAACAATAATTCTAACAAAATATTATTTTATAGAGTTTCCATTCATAATTATTAAGATATTGCCATTTTAATGACACGTGCCACGTAGGCAATAAATCACTCGTTTAGGGTTGGACAGTATGCGCCAAAGCGTCGATTTGGGCCGGGAGGGAAGATTTTTTTATATGCGACACTTATAGGTTACTAGCGATCCGCCCCGGCTCCACAAGGGCGATTGATGGATCTTGAAAATAGCGCCACCTATCGGGTCCAATTGTGAATCTAAACCATTCAGAGTCCCACTCAAACACATAATTTTTCATTAAAATAAGTCCGGCTGTTAGGAGGAGATCAGTGACACACACGCATAGAAGATTTTATATAAAAACTAGCTGGTGCCTGCTACTTCGTCTGCACAGGATTAGTATTTCGAGTAGCTTATATTAACGTGGCGTAGAAAAGAACTAACATTATGACATTAAAATTATCACATAAATAATTTTTGGCTCTAGTAGACCCCACCTCATCCGCCGTGCGTCGGACCACCCGCCCAGCCCCCGCACCGTTCGCCCGCCACCACCGGCGGCACCGTGCCATATGCGTAACTAGCGGTTTTGGCAGCGCACGCCAGAATAGCTCGCAGTTGGTAGATTTTATCCTACTTACTTGACACTTATGGTCATATTTTGGACAATTAACACAATATCTTTATAAATTATATCCCATGTATTATTCTGATGTATAATCTATATTATTTTAGTTTCATTAAAATCTATTCAGTAGTTTATACGTGAAAGAGTAACAAACATCCATCCATCCATCCATTCATAGTTACAAACTTTCGCGTTTATAATATTAGTAGGATTACTGTTGGCGTATGTTTTGCTGCGTCTCTTGAGATTAAAACTTTCAGGAGAGTAATTTCTATATCGACCATTTGATAATTTATAAATACTATAGGTCTTCTCAAGATGCATGGTATGCATATCTTTTTTTTTATAAAAAACTAAAGTGGCTACTACTCTCTCTCTCCCCTGATTGAGATATCTCTGCCATCCCAATAGTAATGATCTCGACAATATATCTAGTGGTCCGAGTACCTAGCCTGTCGGAACTGTCCTGGAACCACACGGCTATACGCCGTTGTTAGTAACTAAAATCAAATTGTACAACCTGTTCTGTCATATAAGCTATTTGTGTAATATTGAATACGTTTTATGCATTGATTATATACGATTACATACGATTGAATAATTCATTGAATAAGTAACATACTGTAAGTAATAAATTATGCTAGCCATCTTTAAACATCTTTAGCATAAAATAGTCACAAGTAGTACTCTTCCGATGTTGAGTGTTATTTAATTGATAAGGAATCACCACAGTTCAGATCAGAAATAACAAAGATTTACTATTGGAATCTTTGAGAAATAATTGAAGTAACTACGTTCAATCACTTCTATTAAGTAGTTACTATTAAATGAAATGTCCTATTAAATGAAACTAACATATTTTATGGCATATAACTGGAATGAACGTTTTAATTTTAATCCGGGAAAGTATTAAATTAAAAATAAACTAATTATTTTCTAGATACTATCTAAGCTAAGAGGCTAAAACTGGCAAATAATAAACTATGGTGATTAATAATAATTAGCTTAAGGGGGAAATATAACCTCAAATGACTTAGCAAGATCCTCGATGCCGAAAGTATTGCAGCATTAATTTTGAAATAAATATATGGTGAAGTTGAGGATTAATGTTAAGGTAGACGAAAACACGATTCCGTAAAATTTTCTCGATAGAAAAAAAAATCCAAAGTTACCTCCAAACTGAACAATAAACCGCTGTTATTCATAAAATACTTTTAATAAGATCATGAAACTTTGCATACTAACTGAACTAACTATAAAGCAGTGCTTATGTTATTTACTTTTTTTAAAATACCATTATTTTCACTGTAAAAAAGAAATTACCTAAACTATCGGCGCGTAAGCTTGATTCCTGTCGCCCCGTTAAGCGGGCTACATACGACACGATATCGGTGGCGATCTAGGGTGGAGTAGTGGGGATGCCTCCTAGATTGCCTCTAAATCGTGTCGTATGTAGGGCCATCCTAAGTCGTGGCCGATATCGCCTCCTTAATCGGCTGGCAGGAGCAAAAATGCTTCCTAGATCAGCCGATGCTTCCTAGATCGGGGCACCGCCCCCTCCTTACTGCGTGTGTGTAGGCGCATCGGCCCGATTTCTTTAGGCAGTCGCTGCCGGCAACCCTCGCGGAAGGAAGTTAACAAAACAGTGATACTGAATGACCTTTTTTATATAACAAAATTTTTACATTTTAATCATATAAACGGAGTAGAAGCCTATGGCACTGATATTTTACAAAAAACCAAAAAAAAAAGTGAATAAAATATATAAATTAATTGAAATTTTATCGAAATTCAAATCATATCCACCCTAGCCTGTGACCCTGCGAAGTGACATGGTCAAGAATGCCTACAAAACTAATTTTTTTATTGCCGTTCGTAAAGTAGAGTGTATGATGTAAGTAAGGAGAAGATAAAGCCTCTCCTCAAGAACTAACTCCTATTCCAACGCTATCAACACAAGACCGCACTCATATCTCTTACAACTCCACAAGACCACAACAACTAACTTCTACTCCTTCACCATCTCCACATCAACAAACAAGTTATATAAAAGGGAGTATGTCCGAAATTAAAGGTTTCTTTATGTTTAAAAAAAAGATATAAGCTATTTTATTTTCTGATAGTTTTACTCCATAAATAAAGATTACATTAAAAAAAAAAGTATACATATTATTATACAAAAGTATTTTATTTCCTTGTTTGTTGTGTGTATACATAACCAGATTTTGACCAAAGCAGAAATGAACAAAGAGAAGAAATAACTAAATAGCATAGGTAGGAGAAATTGACGTTTTTATATAAGTGGCGAAATCATTTCTAGAAGGTTATAAAAACTGTCTTCATCCATCCGGAGAAAATTAATGACGTCCTTGGATTACAGGCCATTTAGTACGTTTATGTAGCTTAATTTTTATTTTTTTTGGAGCCATTTTTTCACCCAGCAACTCCTCTTTTTCTATTTTCGAATAAATTTACCGAGAGGGCTAATGCCAAACCAATACATTGGTGTTTTAAGAGAGTTGAAGCTATTTTGAAGAACTCTACCGCATATGTGTTCCGCTCCAAGTCCGAACGCGTACTGCTAGGCAGGCCCGTGTGTAGGGTCTGCCCCGATAAAAGCCCCGATTTCTTTCCACCCTAGATCGCCACCGATATCGTCTCGTGTGTAGCCCGTTTTAGTATCCATAGAGGAAAGTAATATATCGTACATTCGTATCGCTCCGGCTTTTGAAGGGAGAAGTTGTGTCGCTTACGATCAGAAAACACATTACGCAACAGGAAGACGTAAAATTAAAATGGGAAATAACCGTTATAAAAATAAGAAGCGACTGGCTTGGCGTTAAGAAACAGGCATAAATATGATAAACCTAATGAAATAAGTATCTAACGACCTATCTACTTACAGTATTAGTGATTACAAACGTGTCGGTACATAGCATACGACGCGCGGGGGAAGTGGGGGCGAAATTAGAATTTCAGCTGACTTACTCTAACCTCTTAAAATGAAATAAAGGAACATATATATACAGACCATAGCCGAACCGATGACACTAAAAATATTATGAGGAACGTTTTGAGTTATTAGTAAAACAACAGTGTGGGTATCAGCGCTCATTACTGGTAGGTACCTAACTTCAGGGTTCGTATGTGTTAATAATATAGGCAAAAAGAACCTCTCTACAACTTATAAACTCCATGACAGTTCCAGAACAATAAATAATTTGAATAACTTAAATGGTAACAAAAATAATGTTGTTGTGTACAGTGATGATATAGGTAGGTAAAAACTTAGATTTAGTGTTAAATAACTGTCTAAAGGAACAACAAATTACTAGTAATTGTATTCCTGTAGCGACATTTAGCCAAATTATAAATAAAACTGATATAAATAGCCATAATTCTAATAGTATATTAATACTTCTTATTGGGAGTAGAGGCAATGTGAATAACATAATTATTGGAATATAGGTACTTATATGTCTAAATAGTTTAAATGTTCACAAGATTCTTTTGTTTACATATTGGGGTTTTGGCTTTTTAATTAGAAGTTTTTGACAAGAGACAGGTATTACCTATCAAAGTATAGTTTAAGGTTGGTATTAAATATGCTATTCTTATTATTCATATTTGAATTCGGCCAATGATTTAGCTACCTTGACATCTGCTTTTTTTGAGCAGTAAAATAATTTTATATTTGATTTGAAATCAGTTCCAAGTAATTTGAATTAGGTAATAAGACAATAGAGGTAATCTCTAGCAAAGATAATTTAAATAAATTACAATAATTACCAATACTTAACTGTGTAATTTCACAAAATAGCAATAGTAAAAACCTGGGGCATCAAAATGGGGAAGGTATGTAATGTAATGAATTATGAAGTGAATTATTTTTAAATAGTAACCATATACATATTTTATGTATTACTGAACATTGGTTGAAAGATTAAAACTCCTTATTTGATTTCAGTAATCACCAAGAGGTCAGTTCTTTCAATAGAGATACTAAATTACGTGGTGGCTCCTTAATTTTAGCTAATAAATCCTTATCATGTAAAGAACGTTAAGATATTGTAAGCCTCTCTGTTGAGCAAATTTAGCTTAAGCTTGAGCGTGAGCACCTTATTGTTGTCAATGTTTACAGACCCCCATGTTCAAGTTATGATATGTTTCAAAAAGTTATGGAAGAAGTTTTAGTTAAACTTTATAAACAGAATAAATCTCTTGTAGCATGCGGAGATTTTAAAATCAATCTTCTAGAAACTTCTTCCATCGGTATTGAATTTTGCTCATTGTTCAAATCCTACAATCTCGATAATTTAGTCTTTGAAGCTACCACGTATTGCAGGATGCACTGAAACATTTTTGATAATATTTTTACAGGTGTTGTACCAATCAACACATTAATAATTGAAAACGTAGTTTTTTTAGTACTTCCAGTACCTTTTATTTACCTAAAGTAAAGTAAAGTTATAGCTATATATCCCACGGGGGGGTAACTTCTCTGAAATATTTCTGTGGGGTTTACCTAAGAAATATGAAATTGAGAAAATTGTGTTTGTTTCGCTTAATGCAAAACGTCTGAAGAGATTTTGAAGTAATGTGGTAAAAAACGTACCATCGCATTCTTATAAAAACAATGCAGACTATTTATATGGAATATTAATTACGCTTATGAGCAATGATTTTTTTCCTTATGCGAAAAGATTCTACAGAAACATTCGCAAGGCATTTAATGAGTGGGCGACAGTAGAAATTCATAAGAGCAGACGAAGGTTATATGAATGATGTTTGGTCGCATTACTGGTCTCCCTTCCCTAGAATTGCATAGCTGCTCGCATATAATAAAAAACTTACTAGCATCCATAGAATTTGTAAGAATTCTTTTGGGGCAATGTATACGCTTTTAGAACAAAATCCCAGAAATTTTTAGTTTGTCAATAAACAAGTTCAAAAGTTTTTCAAAAAATTATACATAAAGAGTAATTATAATATCAAGGAACACTTGATTGAAAATAACCCGTATGAGTGTCCCCTCTATTAAAATTGATTCAAATAAGTATGATGTACTTAATAATAAATATTAAAAAAATATTCTATTCTATCTAGCTATCAATAAAAAGTACAAATATATCGTCTTGTTCAATTCCCTTAGACTGGTGATGGGGATAAGGGAGAAATTTTCGTCATTCTTCATTTCATCCCGTGGACAGGGTTTTATTCAATTTGATTAAGGGAAATATGTAAAGATTTAGATAATTGATTCTGAAATTACCATTTTAGATCAGTTTGTAACCATAAACCGTGTAGTAGCTGTGTATGGGACTCCACCAGCCAATATTATCCCGTGAATGTCGTAATGGGCAATAGAGAGAAGTGTGACAGGATGTAGTCAGCAGCATCTTTCTAGTAACAACTGAAACTAATGAAATGGGCGGTTCTCAGCCAGACCACCGACCGATACGAGCTGAGCAGTCAAAGACGGGGGTCCGCACTCCCCCCCCTCGGACTGCGGTTTGATAGCTCAAAAAACGCCTAAAAAGGCGACATTATGATTGGTAACAATACCAAGTCATAAACCATTCATCATCCTCACCTCATTGCTTTTCCCTTTTTTAATTAGCTCGCGCCCTTGCAGGCCGCGAGCCCTGAGTCAGATGAAGCTGTAAGAGTCGTATAGACTAACAGCGCTAACATCTAGAAAATAGAGATAGAGACTAATGAAAATCTGCGGCTGCCGAGCCGCTTGTTAAAAATGACAGCTATAGTAGATGTTAGGCTACGTATGAGTTAAGCTATTCAGCAGTTGAAAGGTTAAAATAAGAAATGTAAAACAAAACACAAATAAACACTACATAATTATCATAATTTATACTTACATGGTGATAAGTAAAGGGGTTAACTAGATAGAACCAATGAAATGATTCGGCCATTTTTTATCGATAAGATTTCGAAGTTGGGACTTGTACAAAAAACGGTTTTAGCTCTCCTAATTTCAGAAAGGAAAGAGTTCCAGAAAAGGATAGATAATACAAAGAAGGATGATTAGACAAAGTCAAAGTGATGATTTGATAATGAAATACTGGTTGCAGTTTTGGTAAATTAAATATATAAGTCCAATTTTTGCAGGCTAAAAGTATAATTTTATGTTACCTACCTTAATTTCATCTATGAGGTCTTTTGGCACAGCGCTGCCACCCAATAATATAAGTTCGAAACATGAGAAATCACACAGTTCTCTATCACCAGACTTCAATAACGTCGTCATGAAAGTTGGGCTGAGAATTGTGTATGAAGGCTGTAACAACGGTAGCGATTAGATTATGAGTTTTATCACAAGTTTTATTATTATTATTTACAACTGATTCTATAATCCATGACTATGTCAAGACCCCCGATTTGAGTTCGAATCTCAGTTGAAACAATCATTTGCCACTATCATCATCATTACAATCCATCGCAAGTCCATTGCTGAACACGGGTTGGTGATCGTAATTTTTTGATTGTTCTGTTTTGTTCTGAGTAAGATGCTTTTGTTTGTCACAACACCCACAATGATATGGGGTAGTGTAGGGTAGTGATACACTTATGCAGCTACTATACGGAGCTAAAAAAATGAGTGAAAATACGTATAAATTACGAGTTTTGAATCTTGATTCAGTGTGATTGTCCTCGTGTCTCATGGCCATCTTCCGACCATATCCCTAATAGGTCACATCTTCTTCTTCTGCTGGACATGCGCTTCTCTCAGAGCAAGATAGATTTTTAGAGGATAAGGGTGACAAATGAGCGCACAGTCCACCTGATGGTAAATGGATGCTGTAACCCATATAAATTCACATCTATCATTGATTAAGGATCAATATGCAAATGCGTTGTCACCTCTGAGGATTAAAAGAAATGTCTCGTTTCTAGTAAAAATCACCATACAAAACAGTAGCATCAAGCTACTATTTCATGCTGCTATTATGTAAGAGCATAGAACTTCATTCATGAATTCTACAACCATAATATAGCTAAAGTGTGGCTCCACCGCGAATAAAATTAATAATTGGACAAAATTGCCACGCTTGTGGCGCGGATTGGCAATTACTGTAACAGATATTTCGCACACGGCATATATGAGATGACTTTATTGCCATCTACGACTTTGAAGTAAATGGCTTTTCCCATGGTAGTCTTTTACGAAATGGGCTGATAGATTCTCTTTTGCCTCGACATTACGACAAGCGTTACATCTGGTTGAGATAAATGAGTTCCGTCGTAATTGCTTGTACATTAGATAAATAAGTTCTTTCGTATTTGTATGTACATTAGTTAGACAAATTAGTTCCCTGATAATTGCATGTACATTAGTTAGATAAATTAGTTCTCTCGTATTTGAATGTACATTAGTTAGATAAATTATTTCTATCGTTTTTGCATATTGCCTGTATTCTGAATAATACTAAACACAAATTCATTTTTGAATATGCGCCTATACTTATTCACTTGGCTGTGACTTAACAGGCACAAGGTAGCGAGAGTATTAGACAGTACAAAAACCATAGAATACTATAATACATACATAATAGAACGGGGGAGTGGGCAGAGCCCATGTAGTCACTAATATGTCACTAACACGTCAATTCATACGTATAAATGCCAATACGAGATGTGTTTTGACGCTACAATCGTTTCCAAATTTCGCATGCAAATTATTTAGAAAATGCCAAATTGCACGCTATTTACAAATAAATATGTATTAAAATCCTTCTGTCAATACAGCGAATCGGGTTTGCAGTAGTGATTAACTGATAATACGACGATGAAATTAAGGTTGACAGCTATTCTATTGTGTATATAGTAGTATAGTAGTATGTATATAGTATTCTATGACAAAAACAGACAGTAAAAATAATATTGTACACATTATATAATTGTCATTCAGTGTTTTGTTGTCTGTGTAAAGACTGTTAGGTGGTTGTTGTAAAAGGCAACAGAGAGAAAAGAAACAGGAGGTGGTCCTCAAAATCTGATAATAGCTCAAAATATAAAAAAAACTGCGGTTGGCAACCAGCTTGAGTAGCATGGTAACTACGGCAAATATCCACCCATTGAGGTAATCTATTGGTGTAGCCTATGTGCAGCAGTACACATTTGTAGGGTTGTAACGATGAGGATGAGGATGATTCAGAAGCACTTGGTTACGTAAAGCCGATGATCAGGCGACGTGGCGCGCCATGGAAGAGACCTGTGTCCAGCAGTGTAACGAATCATGTTTTTATATATTTATTTATTTGCCTTTATAGTTATATTTTGTATTTTTGAACGTTACATTAGTATACCTTACAATTTTTCATTATTAACCAAAGGTGCCACAGCCCACTGCTGGACATCTTCACTATTTTAGAGTGGCTTTGTCTTACTTAACAAGTATGCGGATTGACAAACGTCAAACCAGGTGTCTCACATCTTCGCTGCTCTCCTTTAGATATCTAACCATCTTTTACTCCCACTTACGATCTCACAATCAGGTGAGCTGCATGCTTGTTTAGCGTCCTCTCCTATAAAAAATAATTATTAAAGCCCTTCACAAGCCTACTGCTAAACATAGGCCTTCCCCAAGAAATGCTACAAAGCACGGTCTTGAGTCACCTGCATCCGTTGACCTCCTGAATATCTTACCAGGTCGTTCCTCCACATTTCGTCTACCGATACGGGGCTGCCACTGGAGAATCTTCCTGCTATTTATGTTTTGAAAGCATGGAAATAACCCCCTGAGCTTAATACAAGCCAGTTGTTTCAATATCACAGACGGACACTTATTTATGATTTTTTATTGATGATACGATACATCAACAATCGATACGACAAATATATACGACATATACAATGTGTTAATTTTAGTGTGGCATTACGTTGCACGTAATGCCACACTACGTATATATGTACGTACTACGTAATTCAATAAATGAAATCATTTTTCTACGGTTTTTTGTTTTATTCCATAATTTTGTCAATTAAATCATTATTGAAACACTTTTAAATTTTGTGCTCAGATTACCTACCTTATTTTTAGTGATTAACAACGACAAGAGATAGAACCCATGTTATTTTGGAGAACTTGTAGAGTAAATCATGCAGTTTAATAAAACATGCTGAAAAAGTTATCTCAACGTACTAGTCTTGAAGTTACAGACCAAAAATTAAAAAAGAAAAATAATTTTTTTTTGTTAAAAAAATTATTTTATTATTTTTGACAAATTTCCTGCTTGATATCGTAGGTTTTTTTTTAATTTTTATTGCTGGTTAATCTTTCTAACTTTCAAATAAAACTACTTTGAAAATAATTTAAAACCGAAGGATGGGAATTTTACCAAAAAAAAAAATGTTTTATTTTTTAAATAGTTTACTTAAAAAAAAATTTCGATTTTTTACCGATAATTTTTTATCTAGTATCCGCACATTTCGTTTGATCAAGTGTAAAATTAACACATTGCATATCGTAATCGTCTTACGCCATACCAACGAGGTGAAATAGATTAATTGATTCTCTTAAGCTGCCACGTAATAACAGATTTATGTGCCTTTTTTGGTTGTCGCGTAACACTTACTCTGTACTTATTGATTAGATAATAAGCGTGCTCTGGTGTAAGAAGTAACGACGTCTGCAGTCGCGTGTATCTCAGTATCGGCGACATTACGAAGGTCATGAGAGCCGTCAGCCATTGAAGAGGTGATCCGATCATAGCCAAGCGCGTTGGGGTAGGAAAATTGAAATGACTCACCCTGTGGACATGTTAAGAGTTAGTTGATATTAGTATATTTTTAATCTATCTTAAGCTCTCTGTTGAAAAAAGATATAGTAAGAATTGAAGATTGTTATATTATACTTGCGATTCGCAACGGCTTCGCATGGGTGATTTCTGGATCTCGACAATAATGCCTACCGGGTCCAATGGTGAATCTAAACCATCCAGGGGCTCACACTAATAGGTATAAACATATAGGTACACGTTGCTATATTAATTTATATATATATATATATACATATATATATATACGTGTGTGTGGGTGTGTTATGTAAGTATCTATCGTTGGTCAAAGGTTTTAAATTCGCGCGACTGCTAAAGGTAGTATGGAAATATAGAAAGACAAAATATGCCACTTCATTAATGTGTGCATCACGAACGACGTAGTGCGTGGTATGTCGACAACAAAAGGGTGGAGACTGAAGGAGCATCTAGTTGTCTGATGATGAAGGGAGAATACTGCAGGTACTATCCGAAATATGTCCAGTATAACATTCTTTAAACATTTAGCCAATATACTTACTTTTGAAATATTTAGCCTAAAAGTAAAGTAAATTGATATTTAGCCTAAAAGTAAAGTAGATTGCTCTTCTAGCATAGCTTTTTTGGTTCACTATCATCTTTCCCATCATCATTACTGCCCGTCAAATGTTCAGTACTGAACATAGGTCTTCCCCCATAGATTGCATAATAGGGTTTTTTCCACAGTTGTCACGTTGGGCGGGTCGACCACCGAAGTTTTATTAATATTTTTATTGGTTATCGGCAGGATGCTGCTGGCCTTTTTACGGTTGCCCTTTGTCCTATCTTACGACACCTACAGGATGATATGAAGTAGTAGATACTCTTACATCGGCACTACAGGGTAAATGATATGAACTTAAATAATATTAGTATAAACTGGCAAGAAATTGGAAAGTAGCTTATATATTAAACTGGATGCTTTCGATTGAAATTATTACTGTAGCATGCAAACTTTAGAGGAACCCTTCGATACGCATGTCTCACGCGATTCCATTCGGAACATATTTAGTAGGTTAAAATTAAAAACATTATACGATAGTTTCAGTATTTTAAGAAGCAGGCAATTTACTCACCATACATATGGATTTGTTATAGCAATATTTTTGTGCGTGACAGCTGCTGCTTTAGGCAATCCTGTAGTTCCACTAGTAGCAATAAGAAAAGCTATAGTATCTTCTGGGTCAAAGTCAGTTGGCCTGTAATAATGCATTGTCGTGGGTAAGAATAGAACAGACATAAAATGGTTTCATCATAAAAAAGGTAAACAGAAATAAAAGGAAACAGAAAATCTATGACTAGCAGTTTTTGCTACCGCAACTTTTTTTAAATCCGTTAAGGACATTTTCTGGAGTTATTCGCACCGGCGACAAATTCCACCACAGTTACATAACTGCATGGCTATTATCTAAATCGTACTAGCTTAGAAAAAAGTTTTCGACTCTTCTCTTCAATGTCTTTTATATTTATTTCTATGACGTAAGGACCGCCATTTCCATTACCATTTCTACAGCCAAATAGCAGTGCCTGCACTGATGAAGGCACAGAATAAATAATAGTACTACATACAGAAGTTGCACTCCTTTGATGTCGACTACTTACCGACGAATAATAAATAAATAATAATAGCCTACATAATTATTATTAATTAGATAAATTACGCACACGAGCTAAATTAAAACTTATAGATAGAGATACAGCGCCTTTATACTGTTTTAATTTACTAAGGCTATCTTTTTATAGTTCATTACAATGGTTGTGTACACAAACATACTGCGGTCAGTTAAGCGAAACTGAGGTTAACTGAGGTTACTCTGGTGCGCTATTAAAGGTCGTACCTGTCGAGGTAATAAAATGAATTAAGTAAGGTTGAAAATTATTATATAACTTGCATATTGCATATAAATAAAAGTGACTGCCTCGTTGCTCTAGTGGTTGTCGTAGTGCGACTGCTGATCATGAGGTCCCGGGTTCGTATCAAGCGTAAAATTAATTATTCGGCCAAAAAATTAATTATTGAGTTTTTCCGTCAAGAAATTCTCAGTAGTTGCCCGAAGTCAGGAAGTTGGCGGTGTTTTACCCCCGTGCCTCGGAAAGCACGTAAAGCCGTTGGTCCTGCGCCTGATCTCTCTCCGGTCGTGTAGGTTTACCGTTCCATCGGATTATGAGAGTTAGGGAAGAAAGAGTGCACCTGTGCTTGCGCATACACTAGGGCTCTATAATCCTGTCCTGCGCCGATGGCTAGCCTCCGTTGAGGCAGGCCGCCGTGGTCGAAATTCGATCTGCAGGACATTATTACTATAAATAAAAGTTGTGATGGTCAGTTAGCCGAATATGGAGACGAAGCTGGTCAGTCGGTCGCCATATACTCGTATGTGCAAAAAATAAATACTGTATAGTTCATTTAATACACTTATGTTTTCTATTTTTTATTAAAGACCTTAAAATAACATATCATTCTTCCATTTACTATTTCAGAAAATTCTTCATAGATTTTAGGTAGGTATTTGACGAAATATAAAATATCCCTAGATTCTGTTGATGTGTTTATATGTGAAGTCCACCAACGCGTATTGAGGTAAAGTGACACACACTTTCTTATCCCATAATCCTTTCAGAAATAAGAGTAGACCTGTGCCGACTAGGAGGACTTATACATCATTTAGAACAATCTGTCACCTTGACGGTGTTTGCGACGGTGTCTTTTAACGTGTGGCAGAATTTATTTAAATTTAATTTTATTTTTTGCGTCGCAAAATCTTTTAATTTATTCTTGAAAAGAATTACATAATTATTAACAGAATCTTATCATGATTACGAACGAACCATATCCCTGATGACTCTGGGAGGTAAAACCAGTCGGTTTTTATTAATAAATTAATAATTAAACAAAATTATTGTGGATCAAAATCACAAAAATGAAGATGAAATTGCAAGTATTAATTACATAATATCACTATACCTGAAAACACCCAGTTAGCTTTTGCTTTAATTTACTTACTTGAAATCTTCAACGGCCGATGCGTCTTCATATTTCTCGAGAAAATCAGCAAAATTAAATAGATAATCTCCTTTATCAAAGCTTACTATATGCGTATTCAAATCCAATTTATTTAAAGCTAGTTGGATGTCTTGCGCTTTTTCGCTTTGACAAATTACTAGTTTTGGTTGACTGACACTGAAGGATTCTTGAAGTTCCTCTGTAATTAAAATAGCTTTAGTTTGTGATGTTCAGTATGCTAGCAAACCGGGTTCGGTGCTCGTCTGCCCCAACGGGATTGTTGTAGTAACGGGGCAGTGAAAGAAAAAAATGAGAGGAAACCTGCCCGTCTGAGGTATACAACATTTTGAGAATATTTAATGTCCGCCAACACGCTTTGAAATGAGAGGAGGTATAAAATTACGCTACAGCTTTGAAAGTCCGACAGCACCCAGATACGTAGTAATAATAGAATAGAATAGAATCATTATTATTCAATAAAGATTACAAGAATACGTATTACAAGTAATTTTTTACTTTTACCACTCGTTCGAAAAAAACCTCTGTCCCGGGAAGAACCACCAAAAACCCAGCGAGATATTTTTTTAAATAAAATCAATTTAAGATTGGTATGAAGACATTAGAAACATTAGGTAGCGATCACCTCGTTCCCGGGGGTTATTATCAATCATGTATTCTTTAGTAAGTAGTATTATCTTTTTTACTAAACAATTTTAGCTTAATAAAAATTTAAAATTTTTTGATAAATAGATTTGCTGTCATTAATATGCGGAAGAAACAGCGTTGGTGATAGCACGTAGCCTTGTGGAACACCAGCATTAATGGACTTGTAATCCGAGTTTATAATTTATATTAATCATCAGATGTCATTTTATGATAAGACATTCTCAGAAATATATGTATATATTACGTAATATTTTAAAGCTAAATCTGTTAGTCGCCATTAATAATAATTCTATTCCAAGTTTTTCATGTCATTGAATCATTAAAAGAACAGAATTATAGCTTATACAGAGTCGTAGGTAAATTATAATATAATTGGCAATTTACAAGTAACGACACGTCGAATACGTTTGATTTTTTTACTATACGATTTAAGGATGTTGGGGGTAAAATTATTTGTTTTAATTTTTAGCTGCAGTCTCCTAAAAAATAGCAATACATTCAGTCACCTAGGCTAAAAAATTAAGAATCCGTTAAAATAATATTATATTTATACTGTATAGAAAACCTACTAAAACTAAGATGGAATGCATCGTTATCAGTAAAACATGTCTCCGGTGCTCGTCTTTCACCAGCATACGGAAACGTAGCGTAGTTCTACTACGTAAGACAGAGGAAGGTGTTTAGTTATGCAAAAATGTACTTCTAACTTTAGTGAATATATTTTTATTAGACGTAAGAATGGCTTAGGAGTTGTATACTTGAATGATACGTACTGACACTTAAAGTCCTGTCCACTGCGGCTATTATAACTCCGAGATACAAAGCTGCATAGAATGGTACAGCTATATTAACGTGGTTAGGTGCCATCAGCACCATGACGTCTCCACGCTTGAGACCGAAGTTTCTAAAAGCAACAGCGCATTGGATGGTTCTTTTCAACGCTGATAAATTGGTTTCAAGCTCACCAGTTGCGCCATCAATCTGTAGAATAATTTCAAATATAAAGATTGCCAAATACATTTTATAATTCGGTTTTTGTTTATATTTAAGTATTATTTTCTATGTTGGTAAAATCAGTTCAGATGAGACTATGAGATATTTTAGGTAATATTTGAGAAAAGAAGGCCAACAAGTAGCTACGACAGTACGAATTATTGATCAAATCGTCGCAGCAGTTCCATTTGTACATAATATATGGTTATACTTGGTCGAATGTATAACCCACCAAGAAATATGTATATATATATATATATATATACATATATATATATATATATATATATATATATATATATATATATATATATATATATATATATATATATATATATATATATAATGAACTAACGGAAACGGCTCCAACGATTTTCATAAAATTTAGTGTCCAGGGGGTTTCGGGTGCAATAAATCGATCTAGCTAGGATTCATTTTTAGAAAATGTTGCTTTGTCCGTGTTTTCAGGCAATGAAAAACTGCTACAATATAAGACGGTTAATTTTGACAATGTATTAATGATTGTAATAGCTCAAATGGGATATTGGGCGGTCCTGAAATCGCAGTACTCTGGTTCGAGTCTTGACATCGGTCCGACTTTTTTTCCTTTTTTTTTCAAGTTTCCTTCTCTTATGAGAAAATCTATTATTTCGAGCTCTTTTTTTAGAAACACGAAAATAAATTAAACTATTTGCATTCATGATTTTTTATTCAAATAACCAGTTCAGTTTTTTCTACTATGTCGGTGAGATCAAAAAATATTATTCATATTTCATCAGTATGTAATTTGTATCTAAATATAATTTCAAAAAAAAATGGTGATCCAAGTACTAATGTTAAAATGTACTACTACAATAATTGTTTATATTACTTAAAAATGGTGTACTTCGCTGCGTTAATATCTACATAGATTATGTATTAAAAAAGAAAAGCTGTATTAGCTGTAGCAGAAATGTGCGGTTAAAAAGAAAATTAGTCTCCTCTCAACGCAGACTTTACCTTTCAATTAAACCTTTTACTTTTTTCATGTGGTCATCTATCCATTAAAGTCTATAAAAGTTCATTACTCAAAACAGGCCTTCCCCATAGATTGCTTCGTGGGGGGGGGGGGGGGTTTTTGCTATATTGTACATAATAAGAAAACAATTATGTACAATATAGCGTTTTGCTTATATGGCGAAATAAATATTTTCTTTTCTTCTTTTTTTTTCTTTCTTTGAGTGCGTTTGGCAGAAAAAAGCGCTAGCAAGCGCTTGTTAGCAAAATGGCGATCGTAAGCGGTAAGCGCTGTCAAAACGTAAGTAGCTATTTTCCTCTAGGACACGATGTTAGTTTTAACCGGGGAACCTGTTTGTGAAGTATTCATATTAAAAACTTACCAATCATGAATTTTTAATAAAATGTATATGTCTATTCATGTCATTATATTGCTTAAAACTAATATTGCAAAAAACAACTTATAAACTCTACTTCAAAACAAACAAATTAAATAAGCAAAATGGCGGATTATGTCAACGCTACTGAAGTAGCAATCGTGTCCTGGCCGAAAACTATTTTAGCGCTAGTAAGCGCTTGCTAGCGCTTTTTTCTGCCGAACGCACCCTTTCTATAGTTGTTCCTGGTAGGCGGGTTGGCAAACGCAGTTTTTTATAATTTTGAATTGTCATCAAGAAGATGCTGTTGCTTATGCTCTGTTTCAGTTTCGCTCTGTCGCCTCTCACGACACCTGTGATACGATAAGGGTTAGCAGATATTTTTACTCATTTTCTTTATTTAGATCACCAAGTGGCCATTTTATTTATATAGATTGAATTGCGGGAATGATATTAAATACAATTGCGGAAATATCTGTAGTTTCTCACTTGGTCATTTGCTTACATATAGGGCTCGCAATAAACAGTGATGAATGTGAGGAAAAAAAATACGTGTGGCACTCGGTGACTGCCGCGGTAAAGCTATTGCATAGCATTTTTTATCAACTTATCCAATTATAATTATTTATTTATTTTATTTATGCAGTTAAGTCTTTGATATTAAATCAAGTTACACTTTTTGAGCGTGGTGACCGACAAGAAAACAATTTTTTTCTCTTATTGAATAAATGAGAAGTTAATATTGTTTAAAATATTTTTAATTTATTACAATACATGTAGGTTATTCAGGAATTTTTATCATTGAGTTAGCAGCTAGTGTACACGCATACGTCTAGTCGCACGCACACAAACACCGTGCCGAAGTCTGCCGAGTGCCGAAGTCTGCCGAACTGAAACGACGTTAGACGATGCACGGCTTTCAACGACACACCTCCGTGCCCGTCGGAGTGGGGAGCGTGAGGTTTTTTCGTTACGGAATTTCTGGATTCGGTCCCCGCGCTCAAGGCCCGCGATAGAAGCTATGCAATAGCCTAATAAATAAAATAAAATATATTACTTTGTAACGGCCGGTATATGTCGCACGGCCTACATTTATTTCTGACAAAGTTATAGATTAAATAAAAGTTCGCCACTCTGTCCTAATGCTTGTTCAGGTAGTTCACATATGCTCGAAATATAAAAGTTTTTCGAATATGTGAATGGGTCAGCTTGACCGAGGAAGGACCACGCTCTCACAAAATACCAGCATATTTTTGTGTGGTGTGTGTAAATAACTGTAGATCCGTTTTACAGGAAACGAGGCATTTTACTTTAGTCCTCCGGTATGACAACGCAACTATATTTTTGAATTATGATCGAGGATTATATAAAATATATAATGAAGAGAAAATTAACAAAAAATTAATGTAATGTTGAGATGCAAAGCTTTTATGTAGAACAACCACAGTGAGATTACAGGTGCGGTGCTTTGTGACTACATTGTAGACTCGAATTGAAGGCAAATTAGTTTAGGACAAGAATTCTTTCCTCTTAACTCCATGTGTTAATAAGCCATACGGTTCGACCAGTGGAGGGGAGACCAAAAAGCTTAGTTGTTAGATAGTAGGGCAAAGATCTGAAAAGATGAATGTTTAGGATTAGGAAAGATTATTATTATTATAAGTATGCGCAAATTTCGTTAAATTAGAAATCATAAAAAGGCTATTTGTTTGATTCATCTCGTATATTGTGTCGATTTTATTTATAAACTTAAATTAATCAAAAACGATATTTTTTAATTAGTTTTTGGACGCTACAAACCTGCATAACAAAATCCGGGGCGTCGTTGAAACTTTGTAGAATAAGTTTTCCAAGGTGATATCTGTCACTTGGTATTCCAGATTCCGCGATGACTCGGGATGACAAGTCGTTTATAAACCAGTGGACGGCGTCATTAATCCGTTTCTCAGACATATTCTGAAAAAAAAAAGAAATTAGGATGCAGATTTCTAACAAAACTTGCGACTTCTTGATACTTTTTAGATTCAGGCTGAGGTCTATAGACCGTAGATTGAATTTACGAAACCACTTAAAAAACGACTTTACTTACGAAAAACTTAGCTGAGTAAATGCTTAGCATAATATTTGATTTTGAATTTAGTGTTGTATAGGCTAAGATTAGGCTAAGCTTGTAAAATTCAAAAAAATATTTAAAAATCGAAAAGAATCCAAATTTGAATTTCGTAAGTAAGTTATTATTATTACAGGAAATAGAAAACGGGCGTGTTTATAGAGATATGCATTACATGCCTCGTTGGTCTAGTGGTTGTAGCAGTGCGACTGCTGATCATGAGGTCCTGGGTTCGAATCCCGGGTCGGGCCAAAAAATCAACTATTGAGTTTTTCTGTCAAGAAATTCTCAGTAGCTGCTCGGAGTTAGGAAGTTGGCGGTGTATCACCCCCGTGCCTCGGAAAGCACGTAAAGCCGTTGGTCCTGCACCTGATCTCTCCCATCCATCCCCATCCCATCGGAATATGAGAGTGAGGGAATAGAGAGTACACCTGTGCTTGCGCATACACTTGGGCACTATAATCCTGTCCTGCGCCGATGGCTAGTCTACGTTGAGGCAGGCCGACGTGGCCGAAATTCGATCTGTAGGACATTATTACTATAAATAAAAGTTGTGATGGTCAGTTAGCCGAATATGGAGACGGAGCTGGTCAGTCGGTCGCCATATACTCGTATGTGCAAAAAAATAAATACTGTATAGTTCATTTAATACACTTATGTTTTCTATTTTTTATTAAAGACCTTAAAATAACATATCATTCAAGAGAGAGATCAGGTGCAGGAACCTGATCTCTCTCCGGTCGTGTCGGTTTACCGTCCCATCGGATTATGAGAGTGAGGGAATAGAGAGTACACCTGTGCTTGCGCATACACTTGGGCACTATAATCCTGTCCTGCGCCGATGGCTAGCCTACGTTGAGGCAGGCCGCCGTGGCCGAAATTCGGTCTGGAGGACATTATAATTATATTTATTATAATTATACATTACATACATTACGTAAATTTAATTAATTTTAGTATAAAATATGAGAAAGAAACCGGTCAGCCGGTCAAGCGCTGTCAAGTCACTATTTCCAACTTGAAGCTTTTGTTTTAATGATATTGTTGGCATTTTAAGTTTTTATTTATATTTTAAAGACCTGATCTTTACTACGACTAGCTTTGGAACTTAAACTCCCGATCCTAACTACATACATTACATATACCTACACTTCCGGAATTTGGATTCGAGATTCTTTGGGATTTTCTGTAGCCCTGGCTTGTTAAAGGACTGGGTGATAAATAATACAGAATATAGAGAGAGAGTTACATATACTTTATAAAGGAGACGGTCTATTACAGGCCGTCTATGTACACTATACCACCAAAAAAATAAAAAAATAAAAGAAATTTCATGGATTTTATTAAAATAAAAAAGAGAATAAATCGAACTAATATGTCAAATGTCATGTCTGAAAAGTAACTTGAGTCATCAAATAATGTAGGTAGTATGATATTTTTTTATTCCCATCTTTCGTGCAGTTTTGAACGTGTGTTTCTTTTGAATTTCTTTAGCAATTGGTTTTTTTTATTTGGGTTTTGGTGCTGTTATTGCTTGTGTGACTCGGCTTTTATTTTATGGACTTCATGTTTTACGTGAGATTTTAATTTCATTGATATCAGACATCTGTAGAATCACATTTTGAATCACTAGACATCAATAACCTCATGACACTTGACAGCTAACGTCAAAACGACATCAATTCGCCATTAGTGTTGCAGTTTTTAGTAAGAATAAAATATTAATACCACTTAAATAAAGGCAAATTCGTGCATTTGAATGACCAAAAGTGTGTATTATTTTCCTACTTGTACAAAACCAGGCCTACGCTTCATACAAATTTGGACAGTCTCCTTTAATAATAATATAAATTTTTGACTAAGTTGCAGTTTTTTTCTGCTGATTCGACGATTGTGGAAGGGATCGGATGAAAAGAGTGCAAAATAATAAATAAAACAGAAGATTTAAATAAAATCGAAATAAATTTGAAGTTACGTAAATAGAAAATGGGTTAGTGCTGTTTAAAACTAGAAGACGGCCTAAAATACCTATTTATTGTTATGAATAATTAGAGTAACGTAAAATTAACAATTTAAAATTAATATCTATTAAAAAACTAGCAGGTTTTGGTTAATATCTTGTGTTTTTCGTAAGTCGTCGATTTCGTTGACTCTGGCTTTGCTAAGCGCGCATTCAGCACGACTTCCAAGTTAGCTCTATAAATACCGACATTGTCTTAACTCTAAAATAAAGTCTGAGCTTAATCAAAGTACGGTCTATAGATCTCAGCCTTAGAGATCTTAGGGAAAAGTGCTTACTCCTTTTATAAGGTTAGTAACGGAACTGTGATTCTCTGGTATCGCGAATGTTCGTGGATTTAGTCACAAAAATAGAGATGGGGAGTATGGCCTATAACAGAGTAGACAGCATTACTCTATGGCAAACGCTGGCCTAATTTAGATTGAGTGTAAGGCTGATACAGATATTATAGAAATTCTAGTGCTTATTTAAGAATTAATGGGGCTATACGGACTGGTCTGCCACCCATTTATCAGTGGTTGCGTGGCTTTTTTGGTGGCTGTTCTATCTGTTTATGGACGTATGTGCAGTTGTCTGGAAACTTTTAAAGTGGAAAAGAAAATGGATTAAGAATGGAAAAGTTTGTAGGTTGCTGCGTGAAGAATCGAAGTTTCAGAAGCCATTTAGAAAATAATTTCTCGTTGCGATCCGCTATAACTTGGGTGGGCATACCGTTACCGATACAGCCTATTGAAGTCCATTGCTGATTATAGGTCTTCACCACAGATTGCCTCATACGAGGGATTGCCATAGTTGCCACGCGTGGCAAGCGGGTTGGCAATTGCAGTGTTCTATTTTAGTCGTTATTAGGAAGACGGTGATGCCCATCTCCAGATCTCCAGATTTGTTTCCCTCCGACGCCTCTTACGTAGGACACCCACCGGATGATCTGGGGTAGTGGATATTCTCACACTGCCACTACACAGTCCAATATACTGTTTAAAATACAATTCTTATACGGCACGAAAAGGTTTGGCGGCGATACCATCCCCGATGAACTGTATACAGGTTTCATCACGTTTGTTGTAGACATTCATGGGTGACAGTCGTGGTAGATGCATGCTTGTTAAATGTATTGCAAAAACCTGCACCCTAGGCCATTACTGATCATGTTGTTTCGGTCAATTATGACTATAATGAATAATATAATATATCAAATAATCAATTTTAGACCTTAAGAATTGGTAAGATAATATAAATAAAAAATTTAGAAATTATTTCGATGCCAACAAAAAAGTTAGAGCCACATAAGTCAAGTAATATTTTAAAACTTGCAACTCATTCACATGTAGAATTATGTACTAGAATTATGAGCACAAGTAAGCAAAAAATTTAGAATCGTTAGTTTGCAATACGACATAGAAAATATTTACTTGCAATCACAAAGTTACATTTGCAGTTGGATAATCAATCCTGATACAGACTGACATATGGGATAACAATTTTCTACTTCAAAGTTAGATTTGTCCCTCAAACCTAACTAAAAGATTAATTTTAACCTATTCGATATAGTATATAAATGTTGGGTGCTCGCTCACCTTACGTGTGATTCTCGGGATGAATGCACTATCTATAATTAACTTTTTACTCCTCACGACCCGAGTCTTCTTAGTCACTTTTATATAATTTATTTTATAATATTACAATATTATTTATTATAATTTTGTTTCAATATTATTAAAGAACGAAATACTTGTTATGCATCGGCTGTGTCGTATGAGAGGCGTTCCATTATATTCTGCGCTGCTTAGCGATCGACATTTATGTATTATTCTTGGCAAATATACCTTAAGGCAAGATCACACTGTCCATTCCGTAAATTTTTCGTTAAAGTGGAACTATTATATCCTTATTCCTTTATTCCACAGGTCGAGTAATTTGCGTGAAGGTGAAGGAGAAGTGAACGTACTAAGTATCTTTTAATGTGCCTGTCCCCATTTCTTAAGAAATAATTCAGACAACGTGTTTTTTATGTTAATTTTTTATTTTTGAATTTGTTTATCAGTCTGTAATATTTTTATCCGAAATTATCAGTACACTAAATCGATCATTTCATATAAATAAATAATGTTTCTCATCTCTAGATTTATCTTATTTCTCGAATCCCAGGAATTATAAAATATACGTGGTAGAGCTAGACTGCAGCTATGTCATGGTTAGAGCACGAATGAGTCAGCTTGACTAGGCAAGGACGACGCTCTCACAGAATACCAGCGTAAAATAGCAGCTTAATACTGCTGTGTTTCGTATGGTGAGTGTGGAGATCCGGACACCCTTTTTTACTGGAAACGAGATTCTTTGGGATCGTGTATTATCTTAGTCCACAGGGGTGACAACGTATCTGCGTTTTGATTCTTAATCGAGGGTAAATGAAGATGTCTATGGGCCACAGCAATTACCATCAGGTGGACTATGTGCTGGTTTGTCATGTTTATTCTATAAAAAAAGAAATTCCCTACAAGAAATTCTCAAGAATTTTTGAGTTGTCGTGAAATCTTTAAATTTTTGAAAGAAGTCATCAAGAAATTGTCGCTATATAACTGATAATTTTTTAGGTTTTGGACGCGGGTTTTAATTGATGTTTAGTTCGTTCTTCTTGTGACTACTCTTACATAGGATAAACTAAAAGATTAATTTAAACCCGCGTAAAAGAACACTAAGTTGACGTGAAGAATCGAAGCTCTGGGTAGTCTGCAGTCCATGAACAGGTACAGGAACGCGCCCGTCACTACGACCGTTTTGATCGACTACAAATCCTCGCAAAAGAACATCGAGTCCTTCTAAGAATGATTCGCGAGGCTATTGCAATCAAAAAACATCCTAATTTCAATAGAGGAGATGCTTGGGTGCTAAAATCTGCTTGGGATCCTATAATTAATTAAATTACGAGTAAATACCAACCCAAACATATAACTGCAAGACTTCAAGATACTGTTAGCTCAATCTGCAGAAAACTTACTTAAAATTAATAATTTTAAACTTAAGGTAGCCGTGTTTGACTATGAACACGGGGCGTCAAATACTTCAGTCAGTTTGTCTGTATCAATGGGTACTGTAAAGTACTCAACGTGTCGTGAATTTAAAATAAGTTAATATATACGCGATGAAATCCGTAAAATTAAGTTTCATTTAGACTATAAAAATATTGAAAATTTTGGAAGTAGACATTATACAAACACAAAACTACAATTTCTCTCTCTTCTCAAGATATATTTTTATTAATACAGTAAATTGTCATGGGATCTTTTTACAATCCTTAGGAAAGGTTGGGTCACTGTCACTGAATAACTAACTAGCATTGGAGATATCCAGTTTAAGATAAAGGAAAAATGAAAAAAATATTCCTATGTGGTGTCAATAACGATAAAACAATGATCGTCTGTGAGCATGTTGCTTTATTTAAGAATCATATTGTCATTAGTAATTACTGTAGCCGTTTGTATGATCGTAATTCTATTATCTCATAATGATACATTGCATCGTGAGTTTTATCTTATACTTATTTGTTTCCATTTTCCACAATTGTTATAATATGTCAATTCCCTATTACGACAAATAGGAAGTTAGTTATCAAATGACTCGCTAGGAGGTTACTTCCAAATACTTATTAAATATTAACGGCTAAATGAGGTAGTGCCCATTATTGTTGGTAAATTACAGGGTTATTTTACGTATTTCGTATTTCTAAAAGCGAGGAAGCAGCCATATGCAATCATATATTCATGAGAATTTTGAACGACGTTCTCTGAAGGAAATTCTAAATTAGATCAACGTCAACATTTTTTCCCGATATTATTTTGTTTAAAACAGCACAACTTTCATATCACCTGCTATTCAAGATCTCTCGATTAGTTAGAGAACCTGGTTTCTAGTCTTATAAATATATTCCTTGCTTATTTACTGAAGAGTTATTTAAAATTTATTAATATTTTTCCCCAATTTCTTAAAAAAATTCCCAAAAATCACCAAAAATTCCCTCTACGAAACTTTTTTTGATGTTCTGATCTTCTAATCTTATGTAATTCACGGACTATTCACACGGACTAGGGTAAGCTAACGGCTTTACTGTTTGGATCCCTAAATATAATGTCGGGGAAAAAGATTCTTCGTATTTTATATACGAATTCGAGATTTTTTTTTCAAAGTTTACATTTAAATATAATATATATGTAATATTTTGTTCGATAACTTGTTGGCATCTAGGTATTGCCATGTAGGGTGACATAATCCCATTGCTGTAGAAATCATAGATTTTTGATAAAAGAAATGCGACAGGTTGTTTTGACAGTCCTCTCTTGATGTTAACCTAACACTACCCAAAAAAAAAATCTGAAGAGACCGAAACAAGTAAATATCTGAGGTTACAAGATGGTGGACATTAACACTTCCCAACCAATCTCTCTCAATTTTTGCTGAGCGGCCAAATATGTGTGTGGTCTGACGTTATTATGATAAAAGAATACTCCTTTCCGTTGATCAATTCCGGCCTTTTTTTCTAAATTTCTTACTTGAATTTCATTAGTTGTTGGCAGTAGGGATCCGAATAGATGGTTTTGCCAAGCAGTAATAGCTCATAATAAACGATGTCCTTCCGATTCCATCACACACAGCATCACCTTACTGCGTGTTAATCGGGGGTCCGCTACAGTATGTGGAGCTTGACTACCCTTTAAATCATGATATTTTTCGAACGTTCTTGTCGTAGATGATCCACTTTTCATCACCAGTGATCAATCTTTACATAAATGGTTCTGTTTCTTTAGGTTTGTAGATAATTGCAAATGAGTACTCGATTCATTAGGTTTTTTTTCAGTGAGCTGGTGTGGTACCCAAATATCGAGCTTTTTGTATAGTCACACTTTTTCAAATGGGTCAAAACTGTCTTGTGGTCAATTTTCAATTCCTCAGCTATGTCGTAACTACTAATATTCCACTTTAAAAATAATGGAATCGACTTTATCCGTAAGAGGGTGACCAGGCAAAAACTCTTGAACCAACTTTGTGCTGCTCTTATTGACCCTGAACTAGGTCCATAAACGTCACAAATTTTTTCCCCAGCTTAAGTTGACTTTTACCATTTTCTGTAATAAAACTTAAAAATGAGTGAATTTAACAAAGAAATGAAATTAACATAACAAACATTAGGTAATAGTTTCGGAGTAAGATTGAAGTATATAAAGAATAAAGTAAGTATATTGTAAGAATAATGTAGCGACAGTAGCCTAATGGCTGGGCGCGGACCGCGAACTCAAAAAGGTCGTGGGTTCGAATCCGCTATTCGACTACTGGCGTGAACCACTCGTAACACAGGCAATTTAAGCTTACCACGAGTGGTTAAGGAGAATGTTAGTAATGTTTATAGCACTGTTAATATTCTTTAAAAAAATATAATCCGTGGTAGCTCAGATGGTTAGTGCTCGCTGTAAAGTCACTTAACGCCAGTAACCTGGGTTCGATCCCCACCGGCATCAATGAAATTGTTAATTGCAATTTTAAATGCTGATTTACCACGTGCTCGGCGGTGAAGGAAAACATCGTGAGGAAACCTGCATGTCTGAAGAATAAGAAAAAAATATTTCGAAGACATGTGAAGTTCGCCAACACGCATTTGGGCAGCTCGGCGGACACTCCCTTGCCCTAAAACCCTCTTAGAAATGAGGGGGGGGGCCTGTGCCCAGCAGTGGGACGTATATGGACTGCAGCTTTACTTCTTTTTAAGATTGCAGTAGTGTTATTTTGGTAGTGTAAGAGATATACTGATGTGCAGTGGCGGTGTAAGAATACCCACCACCAACACAAACAAATCAGTAGATGGACAGAAGCGTCTTCTTAATAACGACTATTAACAAAAACTGCGGTTGCGAAACCGCTTGCCAAGCGTAGTAACTATGGCAAATATGCTTCCTAAGAGGCAATCTATGTCTTGTCCGTCCCTTTTAATGACTGGAATCATACACGTAAACCTTTGTTAGTAGCTAGAAGGTTATTTCATACAACGATATACGAATAGGTAGAAGGTTATTTCATACAACGAAGTTTCAGTCAGGAAGTCATTATTGTTAATTACCAAATTCTTGTATGTAGATATAAAGTCTGAAATTCGATAGATAATAGGTTAGCTAAAGTATTGATAATTACAGTGACAAAAACATGTACTGGTTACAAACAAGACGCAGTTTACCAGATACTAATAGATCGACGTCACGTCGAGTCACTATAAAATGGACTTTGTATTCCTTTTTTTTTCTTTTTAAGAGGCCGTCCAGTAACAGTCCTGCTGTGGACTTTTCTCCTTATAGGAAGTTTTCCTGTTATAGGAAGAACTTACTAATCGTCATTCTTGTTAGATGGATTGTAATTCGGGTTTATACGACATGCTGGGTGTTTGAGGCCATTTATCAATAGCCATAAGATCATTCTGGCTAGTGTTGCCCAAAATCGGTCTTGGTCTTGCAGTCTTGGTCTTGTTCTTGCATTTTTGCAAGACCAATACCAAGAACAAGACCGCCTAATTTTAGCAAGACCAAGACCAAGACTCACCGTGCAAGATTTGAGCAAGAACAAGACTAAGCCTGCGAGACTCTTGCGTCTTGCAGTTAGGAATGAGTGTTACAGTTAGTCGATCATTAGTGAATGTGATTCATTTTACTTAAATTACAGGAAGACAAGAGCAGAAGGAAGAAATGGGATGATGGGAAGTAATGAAGCATTGTTATGTCAAGTTTGTTGGAACAAACATATTTTTAGTCACGTGTAAATACTTTTAACATTTTGGTTCAAAATGACACAAAATCTAAAAAATATTAGATACATCATCGACATGGTCGGATTTTACATTACATATCCTCATAAACATTTTCAATGTAGAGAAATGGCTATTCTAGACGTAAAACTATCTAATAAAAATGATGCGTTTATCGATCATTATTTGTTTCGGCCAAGTTATCCTTTCAATTATTTGTCGCCAAAAGACAAAAAACTGTTCGTTATTGTGAAACACACGTGCACGGCATTCCATATTTTGATGTGACCGAAGAATTAAAATATGCCTACAAACAAGAGAACATCATTCCCATATTAAATTGGTATATTAGAAATTTGTGCAAAGACGAAGTGATCGCATACAAAGGTGGTTCAACAGAAAAATAATTTTTAAAAATGTTGACGACGAATGATAGAATTTTTAATATTGAAGAATACAAATGTCCAAAATACAATGATTTGATAAATGTCATAAATTTAAACAAACGTTATGTGTGTAATAATCATATATTTGCAAAAAATAATCACAAAATTTTACATTGTTCTTGTGACGAAGTGTGGGTTTTTTACAAGTGGTTATTGCTTGAAAATAAAATTTTCAATTAATCATAAAATTTGTTTGATTTCTCAAAAACATTATTTAGGTAAGCTCTGACAGCGCGCGACATGTTATACTCCCGTTCGCTCGGGACCTTAATGGCGGGAAAACTTGTAAGTTAGAAATTTTTTTGCTATATTGCAAATTTTGCTATATTTTCACTTTGAGACAATATTTATGGATAAAACTTACAGGAATTCTTGTTGAATGTATAAACTATCGAATAAAATTATTTTTTGGTTGCTAGAAATTGTAATAAAATACATAAATTAACCTGTATAACATAGTAGTAGTATATACTTCAATTTTAGTTACAAAATTACTACTAATTTGAATTCTACACTTTTGTTTTTGGAGAAATTTATATGAAAATGTTTGGAAATATGTATATTTTTATGTTTTATGTGTTTCTATTCGTTACTCATACCAAAATATTAAAATATTAAAAAATTAAAAAAAAAATAATAATATTTTATCTGTATGACATTTCGAACAATATTTCAAAAATAGTTTTGTGTGAATTTGAAATAAATACAACGTCAAGTTATTTGAAATATATAAGAAAACTATTTTTACTTACATTTTACACTAAAAATAAATGAGAATTTGAAAAATAACACATTTATGACCCAACCGCCAAAATGGGCCTTCCGGATTTTGAAGTACTTTTGGCAATTTACTTTTCACTTTTTATACCACAAATTATATATCTACGCGTTTACTATATTACAAGGAATATAAAAAAGTATAATACTTTCGTTTTTAGTCCAGACACAAATACAAAATTCTATAAAAAAGACGGAGCACCTTCATCAAAGCGACACGTGGAACGCAGAAAGTTCAAAGTGATTTTTTTTTCCTAAGAAACATTGCCAGGTTATGGTTTAAAATAAAAGAGCATATCTTTGTCTTTGATACTATTATCTATTGCATATTGTCTTTGGTTTTGTTTAAAACGAAAAAATAGTTTAAAAAAATAGTTCATAGGGCAGTACTTCTGATCTAATCCGACCCGTACTAGAGCCGACGTAAGGTAGGTATTGTATGATCTGATCAGACCCTTAGCCGAGTGAACGGGTTATAGTACTCGCATACAAAGGTGGTTCAACAGAAAAACAATTTTTAAAAATGTTGACGACGAATGATAGAATTTTTAATATTGAAGAATACAAAAGTCCAAAATACAATGATTTGGTAAATGTCATAAATTTGAACAAATGTTATGTATGTAATAATCATATATTTGCAAAAAATAATCACAAAATTTTACATTGTTCTTGTGACGAAGTGTGGGTTTTTTTACAAGTGGTTATTGCTTGAAAATAAAATTTTAAATTAATCATAAATTTTGTTTGATTTCAAAAACATTAGTTATAGTACTCGCATGCAAAGGTGGTTCAACAGAAAAAACAATTTTTAAAAATGTTGACGACGAATGATAGAATTTTTAATATTGAAAAAATAAGTTTCATTAATACTAAATGTTGAACATAAAATAATTTACGACCGCATTATGCGGGCTGTTTCGGCAGGGCATGGGGGGTACTTTTTTTTGGATGCACCAGAAGGAACTGGAAAAACATTCCTTATTTCGCTACTTCTTGTCTAATACGATCAAAAAATGGCATCGCATTGACAGTTGCATCATCTGGCATTGGCAACTTTATTATATAGAGGCAAAATAGCTCATTCAGCATTTAAGCTGCCATTAATTACACGCAGCTCGCGAGTGTCCATATTATTTTGCATCTTTTCCCCTTCCTAAGTCACGGCGGACTTTCCGTGGTTACTAAGGAATGTCAATAAAAAGTAAAAAAATAAATTGCGAAATTTTAATTAAATTACTTAGGTGAAGTACCTATTCTGACTATGATCGACTGACCATATTTTCGCACCTAAGTGAGTCCTGCGATGCGTACCGCATGCAACATGCAAGGCCCTTCGTCAGGAATCGCGATGCTTGGCTCGGAAGAAAAAGGTAGATAGTGTAAAAAAAACTGGGGAAAAATTGGGGAAAACAGTGATTATATGACTATTCAAAATTGTATTTTTAATGCCTACTTTAATTAAACATATTTGAATTTTGAATTTCAAACGAGTGAAGGCAAATTTAATTTAATTAACGTAGATTAATTCAATCACAAGAAGAACATAATATACACAATTTTATTTACATATTTACATTTCATTTTTACGTAGGCACACTATACCTATCTGGCAACGCGTCTACTTTATTAATCTTCTGTTATACTTATTTGTTTCCATTTTCCACAATTGTTATAATATGTCAATTCCCTATTACGACAAATAGGAAGGTAGTTATCAAATGACTTGCTAGGAGGTTACTTTCAAATACTTATTAAATATTAACGGCTAAATGAGGTAGTGCCCATTATTGTTGGTAAATTACAGGGTTATTTTACGTATTTCGTATTTCTAAAAGCGAGGAAGCAGCCATATGCAATCATATATTCATGAGAATTTTGAACGACGTTCTCTGAAGGAAATTCTAAATTAGATCAATGTCTACATTTTTTCCCGATATTATTTTGTTTAAAACAGCACAACTTTCATATCACCTGCTATTCAAGATATCTCGATTAGTTAGAGAACCTGGTTTCTAGTCTTATAAATATATTCCTTGCTTATTTACTGAAGAGTTATTTAAAATTTATTAATATTTTTTCCCCAATTTCTTAAACCACCAAAAATTCTCTACGAAACTTTATTTTGATGTTCTGATTTTCTAATCTTATGTAATTCACGGACTATTCACACGGACTAGGGTAAGCTAACGGCTTTACTGTTTGGATCCCTAAATATAATGTCGGGGAAAAAGTTTCTTCGTATTTTATATACGAATTCGAGATTTTTTTTTCAAAGTTTACATTTAAATATAATATGTATGTAATATTTTGTTCGATAACTTGTTGCCATCTAGGTATTGCCATGTAGGGTGACATAATCCCGTTGCTGTAGAAATCATAGATTTTTGATAAAAGAAATGCGACAGGTTGTTTTGACAGTCCTCTCTTGATGTTAACCTAACACTACCCAAAAAAAAAATCTGAAGAGACCGAAACAAGTAAATATCTGAGGTTACAAGGTCAGGACTATATGGTGGATGCATTAACATTTCCCAACCAATCTCTCTCAATTTTTGCTGAGCGGCCAAATATGTATTATGATAAAAGAATACGCCTTTCCGTTGATCAATTCCGGCCTTTTTTTTCTAAATTTCTTACTTGAATTTTATTAGTTGTTGGCAGTAGGGATCCGAATAGATGGTTTTGCCAAGCAGTAATAGCTCATAATAATCGATGTCCTTCCGATTCCAACACACACAGCATCACCTTACTGCGTGTTAATCAGGGGTCCGCTACAGTGTGTGGAGCGTGACTACCCTTTAACCATGATATTTTTCGAACGTTCTTGTCGTAGATGATGCACTTTTCATCACCAGTGATCAATCTTTACACAAATGGTTCTGTTTCTTTAGGTTTGTAGATAATTGCAAATGAATACTCGATTCATTAGGTTTTTTTCAGTGAGCTGGTGTGGTACCCAAATATCGAGCTTTTTGTATAGTCACACTTTTTCAATGGGTCAAAACTGTCTTGTGGTCAATCTTCAATTCCTCGGCTATGTCGTAACTACTAATATGTCGATCTTCCACTTTAAAAATAATGGAATCGACTTTATCCGTAAGAGAGTGACCAGGCAAAAGCTCTTGAACCAATTTTGTGCTGCTCTTATTGACGCTGAACTAGGTCCATAAACGTCACAAAATTTTTCCCCAGCTTAAGTTGCCTTTTACCATTTTCTGTAATAAAACTTAAAAATGAGTGAATTTAACAAAGAAATGAAATTAACATAACAAACATTAGGTAATAGTTTCGGAGTAAGATTGAAGTATATAAAGAATAATGTAAGTATAATGTAAGAATAATGTAGCGACAGTAGCCTAATGGCTGGGCGCGGACCGCGAACTTAAAAAGGTCGTGGGTTCGAATCCGCTATTAGACTACTGGCGTGAACCACTCGTAACACAGGCAATTTAAGCTTACCACGAGTGTTTAAGGGGAATGTTAGTAATGTTTATAGCATTGTTAATATTCTTTAAAAAAATATAATAATCCGTGGTAGCTCAGATGGTTAACGCTCGCTGTAAATATAACAGAACGTGAGTAACCCGGGTTCGATCCCCGCCGGCATCAATGAAAATGTTAATTGTAATTTTAAATGCTGATTTACCACGTGCTCGGCGGTGAAGGAAAACATCGTGAGGAAACATGCATGTCTGAAGAATAAGAAAAAAAATATTTCGAAGACATGTGAAGTTCGCCAACACGCATTTGGGCAGCTCGGCGGACACTCCCTTGCCCTAAAACCCTCTTAGAAATGAGGGGGGGGCCTGTGCCCAGCAGTGGGACGTATATGGACTGCAGCTTTACTTCTTTTTAAGATTGCAGTAGTGTTATTTTGGTAGTGTAAGAGATATACTGATGTGCAGTGGCGGTGTAAGAATACCCACCACCAACACAAACAAATCAGTAGATGGACAGAAGCGTCTTCTTAATAACGACTATTAACAAAAACTGCGTTTGCGAACCCGCTTGCCAAGCGTAGTAACTATGGCAAATATGCTTCCTAAGAGGCAATCTATGTCTTGTCCGTCCCTTTTAATGACTGGAATCATACACGTAAACCTTTGTTAGTAGCTAGAAGATTATTTCATACAACGATATACGAATAGGTAGAAGGTTATTTCATACAACGAAGCTTCAGTCAGGAAGTCATTATTGTTAATTACCAAATTCTTGTATGTAGATATAAAGTCTGAAATTCGATAGATAATAGGTTAGCTAAAGTATTGATAATTACAGTGACAAAAACATGTACTGGTTACAAACAAGACGCAGTTTACTCGATACTAACAAATCGACGTCACGTCGAGTCACTATAAAATGGACTTTGTATTCCTTTTTTTTCTTTATTAGAGGCCGTCCAGTAACAGTCCTGCTGTGGACTCTTCTCCTTATAGGAAGTTTTCCTGTTATAGTAAGAACTTACCAATCGTCATTCTTGTTAGATGGATTGTAATTCGGGTTTATACGACATACTGGGTGTTTGAGGCCATAAGATCATTCTGGCATTTATAATATTTGCCTCTTATGACACATCACTCAGCACCTTAAACGGCAAAATTTCGTTGATATGTGTTGTTATATTATAACGTTTTGTGATCGCCTATATTTTTGTCGTAGCTTCAGCTATGTGCTATACATATAACAATCACAGTTAAAAGCGTCGAACGTTATCTAATTAAACTTAGGAATCTAATATGCTTCGTTATACTTTTTATTTCAGATTGATATTACTTTTCTTATTGAAATATATATTTTTAAGTAAATTAAGTCAAACAATAATGTACATACTAATCTCTAGAAACATTATGTATTAAAAAGTATAAAAAGTAAGCGCTTAAGACATAGTTTATATATCGTTGTTTATCATATACAGTTATTAACTAAATCATTTTATCATTATTTTTAACACTAAAAAGATCAAAAACCTAAACAAGACAAAGATTCAGATACAGACAATGTTACCATTATCGTATTTTTTTAGCCTTTTGTATCAACATTTTAAAAGATTTCTTCAGCTAATGTAAAGAAAATTCATGTGTGTCAGAATTAACTTTAAAACAGAAATATTTAACATTAACACAACATATCCAATTCATCAAGCATTTTTTTTTTCTGAAAACTTACTTAAAACGTTGCAACAACTGCAATAAATTCCATTTTTATGATTATTTACTTACAAACACTACAAAGATCATCAACCTTTGCGATAAATTGCTTTAAAATAGATATTCTTTACGGGTCTGATAAGACACTGCTAGTTTGCTCTGCGATATTGATTTGTAATCGTGAAAGTTAAAGGGGAGATCTCCCGCCGGGCAATTGTTGTGCCCGAGGAGCGGCCAACGCTCCGTGTGATAGTTCGGAGATGTCCTATATATACTGTTTATGATTCGGAATTTTGATAGCGTGATTTAGGCTTCGTTATGTTTCGCTTGGGGCGCGACGACAGCGCCGCTACATCACCCCCCTGCTCAGACCGGAGGTCGATAGTGCAGTCTCGTTGCCGACGAATGTGCAAGAAGAAGATTGCCTTGTAATCTGCGGTGAGTCGAGAAGAAGGCAAGTAATCTGCGAGAGTGCCGTGAAGCAGAGGCGAGCAGTAAGGCTCAGAGCCGTGCCGAACACTGTATAGCGCAGAGAGTAGCTTGAAGGAACAGGAAGAATTATTATTCCATGCTGCGATGAACCTTGTGAAGCTAGATGGCTTGCAGGATATGAAGACTGCAGACGATATCTGCTCGGGAGCGAATGGATGGGGTATTCTATGACGATGATGAAGCTTGAAGTTTCCGAAGGTTGTTGATTGCGTGTTCAGATCACGTCGGGGTCACCACTGTGGTCGTGAAAGGAAAAGGGGAGATCTCCCGCCGGGCAAGGTGTTGTGCCCCAGGAGCGGCCAACGCTCCGTGTGATAGTTCGGAGATGACCTATATATACTGTTTATTATTCGGAATTTTGATAGCGTGATTTAGGCTTCGTTATGTTTCGCTTGCGGCGCGACGACAGCGCCGCCTTATACAGCCTTATACGCCTTACGCAGCTTATACAGTTTCTTTTGAGGGCTGTTTTACAGTCAATTTTATTTTACCTTTTTCAGTCTCACTTTTGTTGTGTGTTTTAGTTGATTTTATGAAAGATGACAAGAGATAAAGTAAAGTAAAAACCTTTTAGGGCGGTTATTAATGAAGATTTAATAACCAGTAAAAGCACCCATAACATTCATAACGCATGTGCATCGGTTGGACATACTCGGTATGAGGTTGTCAATATCCTGTTGAGGAGTATTGTCCCAGGTACTACTCAGATGCATAAAATGTTTTTCTTCTGTAACGAGATTTTGAGAAAAATCCCTCGGAGCTTATCTTTGGAGGATGTCCCAAGCATGCTTAATGGGATTTCAATCTGGGTATTGCACTGATCATTCTAGAGCCGTTACATGTTCGTGGAATCAGGCTATTACTACCCTGGCTATATGTGAATGGGCATTGTCGTGCATAAGCAGGTTCCTGCCCACGCCACGATTGTACCACCTTGGTATGGAAGATCTTTGTAAAGGTCTTGAAGTCGGCTTGTTCACGATCAACTCTCCAAACGTGTACTCTCCGTGAATCAAGATGAAAACCAAATCCTGATTCATCCGTTAAAAGCACCAACGACCATTGATGAGGTTTCCAGTTCACATGTTCTCTAGCCCATTGCAGTCTTCGTCCACGATTTCCTCTTCGTAGAGCTGGAACCTGAAATTGACTACGTGCGTGAAGGTTGACTTCGTGCAATTTTCTCCTCACAGTTTGATCACTCACAAGAGCCTGGTGTTCAGACTGTAGACTGGCATTTGGACCAATTGCATCGCTGATTGCCTTCTCGCAGCAATTTGCAAAAAACGGTCTGGATGCGTGATAATGCGGCTTGGTCCTCCATCTCTCTCCTACACCGTGGTACAATTGCGTGACCACAAAACTCGAAATCACATTTTGCCTGGTGCCTATTGCCGCAGCGACGTCACGTTGAAAAACACCAGTCTGCAGCATTCCCATTGCTCGTAACAACTCTTCTCCAATTAAACGTCGACGTTGCATTACAATCAAACGTAAAATTACCACAATGAACCCAAGCTGAATCAAAAAGATTTTGAAATAAGAGTTTTTAACAAAAAAACAAAACATTTTTCTGAGTACAAAATTCACTCCCTCAACTTCAACTGAATTTTTACCGCCAACAGATTTGTTTCTTTTATTTAAATTTGGAATCAATTAGTAATAAATGAAGAATAATTTCATATTAAAATATTTTAAAGTGGTCAGTACTTTTTTAGTTGGTCAATGTTATTAAAAATATCCCTGTACCGTACTGATATGTTTATTTAGGGTTAAACTTGACTGAACATCTGGCTCATTTTCAGTTTCAGAGACCCCAATTAGAGAGTAGATATAAGTGTAATTTTTGGTAGTTATTGGTAGAAAAATAAGGTAGTAGACAAGCTTGGTTGAACCATCATGCAATGAACCATCTGGCAAAAACTCATTTATTTTTCAAGTTGGGTAGCTTTTGATAGGGATACACAATGGGCAAAAATATCACCTGCGACCGTTAATGCGAATAAAGCTGTTATAAATAGATCTTAGAGTAAACATAATCAAGCTAAAATAGATTAACTCGCGCGGCAGCCTCGGTGTGCGGCTCGCCAGTAGTTTAAACCGGAACTCCGAAGCATGCCTCGCGAGGCAGGCTGAGCCATCATAAGTCCTCAAGCATTCGAAATGGACAGTGGTGCAATTGCAGCTCCAGCTACTTTCTTAGTTGCTTATTGTACAAAAAAAAACGATAAGTCACGTTTTAAGAAAAGACCTCCACGCATCTGGATTAGAAAAATTTATGAGCGTCACACAACAATAATAATACAATAACAATATGTAAATAAATTACTTAGAAATTTAACATATTATCAGATTGTTCATAATTTTACACGAATTTGAAAACCCTACAAGAATTAGAAAATTTGTGCTCATTGTTGTCTGATAAAATTAAAAAGTGTGACACAAAATATAGAGAGGCAATCACTGTAAGTGAACGAGTTTTAATAATTTTTTAGATTTTAGCAACCGGAGATTCTTATAGCAGCTTGCAATATTTATTTCGAGTATCGAAGCGGAGTATCTCAAGTATATTTCCAGAAGTTTGTGAGGCTATTATTGGGGCCTTTAAGGGATTATGTAAAGGCAAATAAAAATAAAATATTTCTTTAAATTCAAACATCAATGTATATTTTAATTAGAATTCAGTGATATCTTTCAAATCTATTATATTATATTATTAAAGTGACTTTTCAGTAAAACTAAAACTAACACCAAAATACCACCGTACAGTACCACGTTCAATTTATCAACAACGTATGGCTCGGGGTCGAGCGGCGCTCGGCCGAGGCAACGTGCGCCCGCGCCCGAGGCAGCCCGAGGCACGTCCACATCAGCCGAGGCATTTGGCTCGCGAGGCTGCCGCGCGAGCCCGTGCGCTAGGTGTGTACGCGGCTATTAATGTCTCATGGTGAACACAGTTGAAGGTCTTGGATAGGTTACAAAATATACCCAAAGCATCCCTTGAATACTCCCACGCACAAAAAATATGTTTAATAAGCAATTAACTTCGGCGTTAGTTGTCGTGCGACCCCATGTAAAACGAAATTGATTTTTAAGAAGCAATTTAATTTAAAAATTAATTTTATTTGATTTAATTTTAAAAAAACTTAGCATCTGATGTAAAATTATTTTTTTTTAAATTTTACTAAATGTTGGTAGTACATAAATTGGTCTAAAATTGGCAGGATATTACTAGGTAAAATAAAGGTATGACTTTACTATGTTCCATTAAATCAGGAAACACATAAATTTCGACGCTTGTATTAAAAATTGTGACTAGATTAGGTCAGGAAGTTCCCTATAAGTCTGCCGTTTTCTTAACATCAATATTTTAAAAATATTTAACAATATCTTTCATCATTACTCTATGGAATTTGAAAGTATTTGCACAAGTTTTACATTTAGTTTAAGCAATGATTCGGCGACAGTAGGATAAGAATTTAAAGATTTTGTGGTCAAATAAGTAATATCAGTAAAATGTTTCTCAAAAGCCGTAGCCACTTTTTGATCAGATTGAGTTAAACTATTGTTAATATATAATTGAAAATCCGAGTTGCGTGGTTTAACCTCGTCCATTTCACTAGTAATTATACTTCACGGTATTTTAATTTTATTGGACGCAGTTTTAATTTTGTTCCTTAAATGTACACACTTTTATAAATATTTTAAAATATGATTTTACATACTCTTTAACACTATGATTAAATCTTTTTTCTATTTTCATAAACTCTTACTATCGCTCATTCATTAATATGAGACTGTTTGAAGAGAAAGTTTTAGAAGTAAATATTCTACTAAATTTATAACTTATAATTTTAAATAACGCACAATAAAAATAATCACCACCATTTTCAAATGGAATTAATGAAAGTGTTTTTACTATATTACTTCTAAATTTTGTTCCAATAAATGAACATCGCTTGGAGAGGCCAAGCGATGTTTATTTATTGGAACAAACACAACTTTCTTATTTTTCTGTTTTTGTGTATGTACCTAAGGCAATGAGACCTACTGTGCTCAGTGATCCGAACTAAAATTTTGAATAATTGATTTTAGCAAGGGCTTAACATTTGTAAAAATGTTATCTTTATAGATGGAACAATACTTGTCGGTTTTAAGAGTAGATTATACGATTTAAACAATATTATACGATTTAAAGAATGAGCTAAACTTAATATTAATGGAAGAAGTTTCAAGGAGATTGATTTTTAAGTCTCTACATATTACAACAGACTTGTTCTGTTTACTACATTTGAGCAAAACTTCTTTCACGGTCTTTTCAAAATAGTCGTAAGTAGCACATACTTACAACAGTGAGGTTCTCGAGCTCGATACAAGCCAGTTCTTAGTTTCGCTCAACAGAGAGGCTCACAATATCCTTAAGATCTTTATATAGCTAATAATAGTTTATATGATATTATTAAAGCCACCACGTAAACTTTTTTCTCTATTGGCGGTACTGACCACCTTTTATGAGACAATTTCTTGAGATACTAACAGGTAAATCATCAAAACATTCTACTTGCTTTAGCAGATTGTGCAAATATTCTAAAATTAAACATGAAATTATAACCTTTTAGCCTATGCTCAGTAATACAAATATGTATATTGTTAATATTTGAAAACAAATCAAGCATCAAATCTTTGCATATCGTGCTCTGTATATTTTGATGCACCACATGTAAACAATTCTATAGGCTGCATTCTAAATTAATTAAACTTTTATTATTGCTAGAGATTGCCTCTATTGTCGCATTCACCAAATTACCTTAGCTGGGACTGATTCCAAATTAAATGTCTAATGCTTGTACTAGTCAATAGTAGCAGTCTTGGTAGCCAAAAACTTAGCCGAGATAAAATGTTAATAAACGGTATGCACAGAGTTAGGTATTACCTATCCAAATATATATTTGGATAGGTAATACCTATCTTCTATTCAAAATTTTTAATTAAATTAAATATCAATCAAATGAAATTGGTCACTTTTATCATTTTATTTACATTATTTTACATGTCAAATTTAAATTATTATTACACTAGCTGTTACCCGCGGCTTCGCCCGCATGGTCACTGGGAAATGAACTATCCATTGCTTTTTGAATTGAAAGAAAACTGAGTTTTATAGATTTGCCAGAGATGCAGCCATTAAAAGGAAACTGAGCAAAATTGATTCGTCAGCCTATTTAAATGTTTTGAAACGCAGCGTATAGGAAAGCATGAAAATAGCCTGTTTATTCCAAATGGAAATGGGATATTTTTTTTAATTAAAGGCAACTGAGCATAATTATCCGTCAGGGTTGCAGACTTTTGAAAAGAAACTGAGCTAAATTGATTCGTCAGAGATGCAGTTTTCTGCATCGAAAGGAAACTGAGCCAAATAAAAGATCCGTCAGAGATGCAGCCTTTTGAGTTGAAAGGAAACTGAGCTTAATAGGTCCGTCAGAGGTGCAGAATTTGGAATGGCAAAAGAAACTGAGCTAAATAGGAAATTTTGAATTGAAAGGGAAGATCTGTGGGAATTCTGATTAATTGATTGTGGGAATTTTGGAAAAAAAAACTAACTGAACACTATTTTAAGACGCTACTGTACACAATGTTATATGTTTTTTCCATTCGGGGAAAAATGTGGAGATTCTGGGTTTCTGGGCAGTTGACACACGCGAACATGCTACATACAGCTGACCATGAGAGAAGCACGGTTTTTCTAAGTTGACCGTAGTGTTGGTTTTTGTCATTGCATAAAGCTTAATAGAGAACTGCAACCTTTTGAATTGAAAAGGAAGATCTGTGGGAATTATAGGGATCCGTGGTATAATAACATTTTCACCTTTTCCTACGCCTGTCAAAATTGTAGCACCGATTATGTTCCGTCCAAGATGTGTCACACGCAGCCTTGTTCCGTTACATAACCGAGGAGCATCTAAATTTCGCATTAGCATGACTGGGATGTCTAATTTTAATTGAAGCTTATGTGAGGGCACACCTGACAACTCTAGAGAATTTAGAAACTCTACAGGATATGAAGTGCTCTGTTCTGTGTCCATAACTGTGTCTACTGACAAATACTCTGTTATTTCTCCTGCTACTTCGCTTAATATATCTGAATTTATTTTGTTAACGCTCTCATTTTTTGATACAAGCATCGCCCTTTCACGTAACCATTTATCTTCATGCATGTTGTTCGTTAAATCTGAATAAACGCTCGCAATTAATTCGGAATGACTCTGTACTAAATTACAAAAATTTCTCGTCAATTTAACGCAGCCCTCAGCATCCGTTTCCAACCGCCCTTGTTCCCTTTTTTTTCTTCACTGTTTTTTTTTTTCTTGGGGTCCCTTTTGTCCCCCCATTTTTGCTGTGCGTTCGTTTGGACTTTTTTCACTTCTTTTTATTTCGCATTGTTGTAGCATTATACTCGTGCACTATTTTTGCTAAAGTTGCAGATCGGCGATTCTTCCTGGGCTAGATTTAGAGGGAGTTTTAAAACAGAATGTGCAGTGCGGCCCCCGCTTAGCAGCGTGGCGGCTATACCGGAGGAAGCTACGGCCACAGCAATGTTTTTATCTTTCCGTACTTGCGCTAATAATAAATTTAACAAAAATGTCTTCCCAGTTCCTCCATGGGCATCTAAAAAGAAAAGTGCACCATTTCCAGATTCAATTTGTCCTAATACTTTGTCAAAAACTCGTTTTTGTTCGGGAAGCAAGCGGGGTACAAATTCGGCTACTTGCTGCTGCAAAGCTGGTATATCGTAGTTTGTTTCACGTATAATTTCATCACCTAGTTCATTTTCGGTTGTTCGCTGAGGACTTATCATTCCAAAGTCGCTTAATTTTTTGCCTACCATTGCCATTACTTTATCTTCAATTTTTCCAAGTGCTTCATTATAAATGTGTTCAATGTATGTCATGTTCGCGTGTGTCTGCTGTAACCTTCGCAAAATATCTTCCGCCATGTACTCTTTATATTTGTTCCACAATTCATGTACATTAGATAGTCCGCAAGATGATATGAGAGTTGCATAAAGATCCCTAATTTTGGCTGGTGATTGGCACTGCACAGCTTCCTCTATGGTTTCATCCCAGTGATTATCGTTTTCTAAAAGATGCAGAGCTTCACATGCTTCTCTATAAGTTGCGCATTCCTGACCGTTGACAGTTTTAAGGTCTTTATATTCTGTAGGAGCCCGAACTCTCTTTAAGCCATTTTAGAATGTGGGCATGCGGTAATCCTCTTTGTTGCCATTCAATTCGAGTACATGAAGCACTGCAGCTCTCCGGAAATTTTCCCTTTGTTAATTACATACATTAATTTTTGTACTTTTAATCTAAATACTCTAGCAACTAAATCGTGTCTGTCAGTACTTTTTTGGCCCGGCATTAGCTCCTAGGTTATTTCTTTCCATGTGGGATTGCAAGTAAAAGTAACAAAAAGATCAGGTCTTCCGTAAGTTCGTACATAGGCGAATGCGTCTTGTGTATACTCATGTAGGTAGCGGGGACTGTTAACGAATGATGAGGGCAGAATTACCATTTTACCTAAATCTCTGGGGTTTACAGTGGCGTCGCTAGAAACTGAATCTTGTAAATGGATATAATTCTCAACGCGTAGCTTTTTTTGATTTAAAGGTATATAACGGAGACTTTCACTTTCTACCTTCACATGCATGTCTACCAAAAATTGATGAAATAATTGTCTACACCGGGCTCAGAGGTTAAAATCATTTTCTCGCAACATCATATGATACGCATAAAAATCCTAACATGATACTTTTTTGTTCGGAGTAGGCTCCTTTGTGACCGGGTTAATGAGTGGAATTTGAAAATGATAACCCTCGGTCCTTTGCAATAAATCAATGGGATGAGAGGTATAAAACTTGGTGTATCGGCATTGCAACTTATCATCACGTGCTCGCAAGACAATGTCTCGTGAAGAAAATTGATCACCACTAATTACCGCTGCTATTTCGTTTATCAAAGGTGCATTGTAGCGCCTTTCATGCTCTCCTCGAGGGGTCCGATCTGCGTGAATGACGACTTTATAATCCTCTTCAGGTAGCTTTTCTAAAGCAGTTTTAAATGTTTTGACTAAAATGTTACGTTCATGCAAGAATCTTTGAATTTTGAACACTGTGTCTCTCTTAACTCCCTGGATAAATTGGCAGCGACGGTCTACCTCAATTTCTTCGTCACCCATAAAATATACCTGTAAAAATTTATGCTGTTCGTTATTACCTGGAAAAAATGAACCTATTCTATGATAAATTTGCCCTTGTACCGTAAATGTAGGCGAAAATCCCGGCATTATTATTTCCCGGTCTACTCCGAAGGACGTCATTTGAAAGCATGAGTTATATTTCCGGATCCTGTTTAAAAAGCGCCGTGACTCATTACCATCATATAACAAGAGAGTTTTCAAAGGTTCTTCTGGTTCCCCAAGTAACGGAAGAGACCCTTTGCCATTGGAACAGCACATGCCTGCGGTCTCATCATTAAAAACCGACCAATTGTTTATTTGAAAATTTTGTCGACATTCAGCTTGGAGAGGTGCGTTTGCATCTCTTCGCGCCTGTGTCTGTTCTGGTGTTTCAGAGCCCTTATAGTAGATTGACGTTCAGCTTGCTCAATGAGTCTGTGTTGAGTTTCATCAGGTGTTTCCGCGGCTCTTAAGGTGGTCTGACGTTCCGCTTGTTCGAATAGCCTTTGCTGACTTTGAGCAGGTGTTTCAGAAGCTCTTAAAGTAGCTTGACGCTCTGCCTGTTCAAGACGCCTTTCCTGACTTTGAGAAGGTGTTTCGGAAGCTCTTAAAGCAGCCTGACGCTCTGTCTGTTCAAGACGCCTTAGCTGACGTTGAGAAGATGTCTCAGATGCTCTAAAAGCAGCCTGACGCTCTGCTTGTTTTTGCCTTCTCAGTTCCGCATCTTCTAAAGATTCTGTCGATCGAGCTAATCTTTTCGCTTGTCTTTGAGAAGATACTCTTGAAAGGCTGAACTTACGTTTGCGAGGCATTATGAAGTAACAAAAAACCTATTTATAAAAAAACGTTAAAATACCTAAAAGGAATTAAATTTCCTTTTAAATATTTTTTTTAAATCAAAACATCAAAACCAATTCAAGACACAACACGAATCCAAAAACGATAGCCAAAAAAAAAATCGAATCAACTTAAACCAAATCACAAAACAAATCGCAGAAAACCGAAATCGAAAGCAGTAGTCAATATAAATATAACCAACGAAAAAAGAAGTAAGTGTATAGGTACTGTATACACTATCTATACTTTTAATATTCCTTTGCAATATTGTTAAACAACCTAAAACAATGAAAACCATTTCACGATTCTAAATAAACAAAATGCAAAATCAAAGCCAGAGACTAATGTATAAAGGAATACCAACTAAATCAACGAAACCGATCCAAGAAAATACACAAATCCGAAAATGAAAGCCAATACAAATCCATTCAACCTTAACCAAATCACAAAGCAAATAACAAACAACCGAAATCGAAAGCAGGTAGTCGAATAAGCTACGAAATAGAAACAATTTAAGCGTATAGGTACCGTATGCACTATAAGTTGACGCGCGGCTCAACGGCGGGAGTTAAGTACACGTCAGGAAACATTTCGTTACCGCGTTTTAAAAACCTAGTAACGACACCTAGCGGAATAAATTTAAACTATGTATACGTTAGTAAAGAACTCTCAAAATTAATGTTTCTTATAATTTTGCACAATTTTTCTTATTGTAATACCGATTCATTCATAACCACATAACATAAGAACTGTATTCATTTCCGTTCAATAAATATTACTAAGGCTTATTAATAAGGCTTACTAAGAACTGTTTCTACCACAGTTAAGTAATAGTTAAGGGTGAAAGTGTGACAGGTGGTGATAGTATTTCTGATCCATACTTATAATCACGCCTGTAACCCTTGCGGGGTAGGCAGAGCATCAACGGATTACTTAATATTGTCTGCGAGGTTATCGCCTATTCTGTGAATTACAATGCACCAAAACGTTTGAAGAAAATCAGCTGGTGAATTTTATGTTTTTTATCGCTCTCTTCCCGGTCCTGCGTGGAAAAATACAGATCCATACATTTTTATCTTTATTTTGGTAAAAAGACATAATAATCCAGATATTCTGACCTTCTGTGTTCGTCCATCGTACCGTCGTCCGTCTTGTAGAATCACGATGGCGCCACCTAGCTGAATTTAATTTTGCAACATATTCGATTTTCCCACGGGAATGATATGTTTTTCCGCTGAAAACAACAGAGCGTCGGCATGGCATGAATTTTGGTATGGGAATATTTCGGTGGCTGTAGAGTGACGTAGGCTACTTTTTCCGCGGAAAAACATATTCCCTGGGAAAATAGAATTCACGGGAACGGGAATGAGATGTTTTTCATCAAAAGTAGCCTATGTCACTCTACAGCCACCGAACTATCCCCATACTAAAATTCATGCCATGCCGACGCTCTGTTGCGACGTGAAAGAAGGATAAACTTGTGCAACATATTCTATTTTCCCACGGGAATGAGATGTTTTTTCGCGGAAAAAGTAACCTATGTCACTCTACAGCCACGGAACTATCCCCATACAAAAAATCATGCCATGCCGACGTGAAAGAAGGACAAACAAACAAACACACTTTCGCATTTATAATATTAGTAATATGGAGTATGGAAGTATGAATATTAAATAATTCATTTGTAAAGGAAGTGTTATGAAATTGGGTGCTTAACTTGTTCGTAGCAGTTATACAAAAATATGCAGGTAAATATGCAAATATATTATACGCATGATTTGAACCATTTTGGTTTTTATTCCTGTAATATATGGGAGTATTTTTAAAAGATTTTTTTAAAACTATAAAACGAAAGTTAACACTTTTACAATAGCAAAAAAAAAAACTTTTAAAATATTTTTCTACATTTTGTCTATGTCAAAAGATAATGAAGGCCATTTTTTGTAATAAAATAGCCTTCATTATCTAAAAAATCATAATATTGAAACATTGACGCGAATCTGTAGTTTTATGTAACCTGTGTAAGTCTATTTAGAAAACCGATTGAATAGGCTTTGTTAATAAACTGAAAAACATATGAATAATATTCGACACGATTGAATAGGCGTTACGGTTATTGATTGCCTGTTCCTAAGGAGACTTATCTGGGTAACTTGGAGTTTCAACTTGTTACGCGCGGCATGCGCGTTTGGCATTGTAGTTGTTTTTGTGATTACATTTCGTGTTTTTACTTTCGTGGAGTATAGGACAGTAGGTTATTACGCCCACATAATGACAACCAACTGTATTCTTTCCTGTTTTTTAATTTATTTAAACAAATTATACAATAACGAGTGATTTTACTACATAACCTACAAATAATAACTTCTACATAAAGTAAAAATAAAATCCCAAGTCTTACAAAAATATAATATTTAGACATAAGTATCAAATGTTTAAATCTTCAAAATGAGACATATTTGAACTTTTTCACGCCGGAACCAAGTTCACATCTTAAACTATTTTTTTGGCAATCCCTATATGTAAGGCAGTGTAAAAAAGATAGTTTGTTTGTTTACACTACCTATTCTACTAACATAAATATTATTGTACTGTTTAGGCAAAATTAAGTAACTATAATTTTATTTAGGATGTCCCTAAAATTTATGATTTACAATGCAAAAAAAAACATGAATACGTAAAATACAACTTGTTATGCTCGCAATATATAGAATCATGTTTAATATACTATACTTATATAATAAAGTGGGAAAGGCTTTTTTGTTTGTTTGTTTAACCATGCAAATTTCTGAAACTATCAGTCGGATTAAAAAAAATATTTTTGTAAATGATAGCCCGATTTATAGGGAATGGTATAGTGATATGTGTGTCAGAAGAAAGAGTGCTCCTGAACTGTTTTATCCGCCTGTGCTGGCATAATGGCTAGTGATACGTTCAATGTTCTACAAAATATTGATCTTTACTCCATCTAAAAAAAGTCTGTGATACCATTGCCTATTTCTTATAAATAAGCCACAATAAGGTATATTTTGTGACAGAAAATTATTCAAAATTGAAAAGTAATTTATGATCATTATTATTAGGCCTGGCATTTATTTATGAATTTAAACTTTGCTCTGAATAGCATATTTCGACGCATAGTATAGGAGATAATGAAAATTTTAAATTATTTAACACTCGGATTGGGGCGCGAACGACGCATAACCCGCAAACGGATTCAACTTGTAATTTCCCGAACGCTGCCCAGCCGGGCACAAATTACAACACATCTTTTCGTCAGCTATACCTCAAAACTTGAAAACGAGACTGTAAAACTAGTGCGTGATTCCAGTAAGAATCAATAGAACTGAGACGTGGTCCTTCACTGCTGGCCGTATGTGGACGCTCAAAGTCGCTCAGTGAGCTATGAAGAGGGCTATACTCGGGGTTTCCCTGCATGATAAACTTAGAAATGAGGATATCTGCAGTAGAACCAGAGTGACAGACATAGCCCAACGGATTAGTAAGCTGAACTGGCAATGAGCCGGCCATATAGCTCGAAGAACCGTCAACCGTTGGGAAAAAAGGTTCTCGAGTGGCAGCCTCGTACCGGTAGGTGAAGTGTAGGGTGACCCCCCCCTTGGTGGAGTGACGACCTGGTAAGACCTGATAAGATCGTGTCTTGTGGCATACCTTGGGGGAGGCCTATGTTCAGCAGTGGACTTGTGAAGGGCTGTAATGATGATGATGATGATGATGATGAAAATATTATAAATCTATCAATCAGTTAGTTATATGTTAAATTAAACGCGGGTGAAAACGCAGGGCACAGCTAGTCTTCACATAACTGGAATAATATACAAAAAACATTCTTTTTTAATTTCGCGCCTCGACCTCTATCTTTCACGTAAATACTAAATATGGTAGCTGCAGATGGATAGGTAGTCACTAGGTTTATCATGTAGGTAGTTTTCTATCTATTCCCATACTGTATAACGTAATTCATAAGAAAATAAAGATATCTTAGACCACTAATGTAGCATCGTGATATTCTACACATTTAATATTATAAATATTCTATGCACGGAGAAGAAGTAATTTGTAGTAAGAAAAAAAGATACGTAAACAAAAACGGTACCTTAGCGATAGTCTTCTCAATTCATATAGAAAGTATCTCAAAAACTTAAATTTTACTATAAGTTATGCAGAATTCTGCAAATTAAGACCTTTTTGGGTGCTGCTTTCTGATTCCCGATCACGAGAAACTTGTTTATGTAAATTGCTTACCAATATGAATTTAATAGTCAAAGGATTGTACCAGAAGAAGACCTTATCAGTAAAAGACCTCCCAAGATTTTACTGCGTTACTATGTTGCAACGTGTATGATGTGAATTGTTTACATCGAACGTGTTTAAGCAAGTCAAGAAGAAGGAAGTTAAGAAGAAAAAGGAAGTCTGTTATCAGGAATTTGATAATTCCATTGATATTACGTACTGGCAGTGGGAGACTAAACAAGATATGATTCAGAATACGGAAAGAAAAACTAAGAACTACTAAAAAAAATTAAAAAACAACAAGAATCTAAGAAGTGTGTTGAAAATTTTGAATCAAATCTGAATGTGTATTTCGTGCACTGTGGTAGTATAGCTGCTCAACAAAAAGCTTTCAGAAACATAAAAGAACATCTTCAAGAGGATTAAAGTCTTATTCACATCGATAATAGCGAAAATTATGCAGTTAAGTGCAATATTATATTATACATTCGTATCGCCTTCCTAAATCGATGAATTTTTCGTCTCCCATTTTGACAACAAACTACGTGCACGGTGAAATAGTGTACGTGCTACGCGTAAGTTCTAGGAAAACATTGGTCGTAAGCGTGGGATTACGTACAAACATCCCCTTCACTTTCTCACGCCGATCTAGACATCGCTGATTGACGTAGCGTGGGACACGTTAGCATAATTTTTTATTTAAAACCGAGAGTTCAGACGTCATAATGCGTAGCATACGTTGCGTACGTGTGACTAGTTTGTCTCCCATCTTATTTTTGTTAATATTTGGATTATTTTTCTTAAACGAAGCGACAGTACCGGATATTATTCTTATCGTACCTACCTAAATATGCTAGCAAATGTCGAAGGAAATATTGTGAGGGAGCTTCCTAGTTTGCATTCAGTGAAAAATGAACTTGTTCGAGTTTTGTTATAATTTGATAGTTCATTTGAAATATGATTTACATAGGCTACACGTTGAAATTTAAAATCTTTAAGCGATGTGCCAATATTGAGGATTAACCGCGATGTGATATGAATTGAAAATAATAAGTGGCTTTTTGTGCTGTGTTGATAAGTGTAGCAGCTTACTTCGAATATTGTGTAGTCAACAAGATTGGGGTTTGCTATCGAGGGATTGCTAGAAGTCGCTACGACAATTACCGATTGAAGGGGCCTTGTGCACCCGAGTAGCTCTGCTGTCTATAACCTAAATGAAGTCAGGGATGGTCGAGCGTTGTAATATTTAACGTGTCAATATTTGTTTGCAGGTGGTGATAACTGATAAGAGAAAATAAGTAAGAAAAAAAATGTGGTTCTTGCTATCATTGAAATGCTTATGCCGGACCAATGATATGGCTACAGGGAATAGTGATTCCGTGCTAACAGAAACAATAAGAGAGTTTTGAAGAGCATGTTATCGGACCAAAATTAATTCGTGTTGCAGGGTTCAAAGGAATCGGGCCAATACTAATTGCCTGAAGGGTCGATGTAGACCGAACCAGAGCTGATTGTTAACACCTGAAGGTTCATTATAGACCGTACCAGAACGTATTGCTGAATGTGTAAAAGTTTATGACGGAACGCGTGATGGCGATGTGATGGAGCGCGTGCGAGGACGCACGCATGTCAGTATGGCCGTGACGGCGCCTGCGCCGTTGCGCGTGCGGCAGTGCCTCTGTAGCTAGCCAGAATTCTTGTAAACAACAGGTGCACTGCACACCTGTGCGTTGTACCTGCAGTGGCGCTCTTGTAGCTACTTGTTTCGCTTGTATAAAACGGACGGAGCGGCCGCCGTTAGGGCAGTCTCTGCTCTGTCGTGGCTCGGTGCACTTTTTGTATCCCGCTACTAGCTCATCCTCGACTCTTTGGATAATTAATTAGTGAAAACGAATTAATTATTATTCTCAGCTATTAAATAAATTGAAAATTAATTCTATTTAAAAGAAATGTTCCGCTGGGTTTCTTGCTGGTTCTTCCCAGGACAGAGGTTTCCTTCGAACCAGTGGTCATAGTACTATATTGAATAAAAATGATTCTATTCTATTCTAAAAGTCTTTTACATAATAACCCTACATTACACATTATTAAATAACTACCGTCCTACATCAGAAGTTAGTTTAAAGCTTTCCTTAGTAGACTTACAATAATAACACCTTTCTACAAATATATGTATGATGTGGTAATTGGTAATAAGTGACCATTGTTTTATAAGCAACGCCAGTTGTCATAAGCTTACTTTACCTTGTCTGTAGATAGATACCGCGATGATCTCGAGGAGATTATGTGTGGTGCACGCATATTTGTAGGTGGGGCGGAGGCAATGTGGATGCAGCTTGGCGCCGCTTCTATGGCCCCGACGGATACCGGTAACTAGTCGAGGCGTGCTTTCTTTCTTAGGTTCTGATTTTAGCAGTCTCGGGTACCTTTATCTTGTCATTCATTGTTGTAGCGCCGATTTTTGCGCAGTTTGCTATGATAACGTATTAACCTCTCAAACACCAAGCGGCCAAATTTGACCACTTCGATATTCCGTCAAAATTCAAGCGGTCAAATATGACCGCACCCACCAACAGCACTTTAACCCATAAAAACTTATTTATAGAGGCTACTTTTTACAAAGAAGTTTATCATTATAGAATCATGAAATTTTCTTTCTTCTAGTGCAATAAAAAGTTAGTTATCCTAAAGATATTTATTTATAATCTACGTTCATTTCCTACGCCATTTTAGCGTGAATGTCATTATGTTGATTTTTGGATTTTTCTAGTGTTTTAGTATACTGTTTTATTATAAAATTGTAATGAAAGTTTTTGTGTGAATATAATTTATCTTTTTACGTAAATAATTTTCGAGTAATATATATTGAAATAGTTGTGATTTTCACGCTGCCGACATTCGCATATGTTTTTTTGTTATCAAAATAAAATATTTTTTTTTGTAATGAAGTAAAACCTGACTTTTGTTAGACCACAGGATAGAGAATTTTATATAGATTTTATAATACCAAACTTCTTCTAAGAAAAGTAGTCTCTAAATATAAGTTTTAATGGTTTTAAGTGATATGGGTGGGTGCGGTCGCATGCGACTGCTCGGGATTTGCCGGGTAAATGCGACTGCATTAGATTTTTATGGGGATTGAAGAGTTAAGCACAGAGCTCTTTATGGTCTCTTTGTCTAAGCCTGATGCAACATATAGTCATATGTTGCAGAGAAGTGTTTGATTGTCTGGACCAAATTTTGTAACAAAAGACAAGTCCTTGTCGAGGATTTTTAATACGTTGGCGTCTATATTGACGCAGGGGTTATAGGCGTTTCTACGATAATTTCTGTGTAAGTAGAGTTCCAGTCGGACCGTCTCGCCCGATTGCGTTTAAACTCCTTAAAATTAGCGGTTTTGCATTAGGTGAAAACGTTTTTTTTTCTAGCAGGGAAATTCAAAATTGCATTACAAAAAACAAAGGAATAATAAAGAATTCATTCTTAATTAATAAATATTATTTGAAAGGTGTGTGTTCAGTTCCTTTGAAATAAACGAACCTTACTTTATTCTTTACTATCGGATATTATCTGATAGGTGTGTGTTCAGTTTTTTAGAAATGAAGAAACCTTACATTATAAAAGGCATTATGTATAACATTTCCTATGAAGAGAACGTGGCCAACATCTTGTGGAATTATGTTATGTTTTATTTCATTTGAAACGATCGAACCCATTTTATTTAATTGATATATTTCCTACCTTACAATTGATCCAAGTTCAGCGGCGAATCACTCGGAGGCTTGCTTGATATTCCATCTTGCGCCTTCAAACACGCTATAATTTGTACTTCAGATTCTTCGTTTCTCGATTTAAATAGGGTCGATGCGCCGGTAAGCCGGCCGGGTTTAAATTTTATTTAATAACAATTTTAATAAATATTATCGTAAGAAATACAGTTTAATGCATTTGTAAATAGTTTCACTATATCTGGTAGCATTAATTAATCAGGTAAACACAACACGCGATTTATAATAAATAGTTTAGTTTGGCGCCGACACTGAAGCTATCAAAACGGGTAAGATCGAGCAAAAAAAAATAGTGGCGAGCGTTCCATTCAAAAGTAAGTTTCGTGCTGTATTTAATATAATTACTTAATATTGTGCTTATATTTCACTATATAAATAACCTAATATAGTTATTTGACACTGATTATTGTAATAATTTATTGATAAAGTTAATAAATTAAGTGGCCGAAAAGTGACACATAAAATTGTCCCATTATTTAGTTGTCGGCCATGCGGCCGAAAAGTAGCCCGAGTTTAGCCTAAATACTTTGTCTCTTTCGTTTATTTGGTTACGTACTATAACTCATCTTTCTTACTTATATTGAATCGTAGCGTACGTAGACACTAACTTTCAGTTTTCGGCCACCAAGTACTGCAATTTGAATAGTTAGTGATGAAACAAAATACCCATTTCAGTCGTGGCCGAAAACTGGATTGACTCTAAAATATATACAATATAGTTTTCGGCCAACTTAAAATTGTATGAAAGAATACGGCGGCGGAAAATGGAATGCTGTCTTAGTTTACGTTTACGGCCATTTCATCTTATAATATCAAATATTTTATTCACATTGCATTTTAGGAAGAAGATTCAAAAAGAAATTTTTTTTCTTCAGATGGCTCCTCTTGGTTAGAGATGAGAATGGTTAGATATGGTAACAGATTTTGTTAAACTAAAATACTTATGAGGAAATACAAAATACTCGTAAATGAGAATATTTGATTGATATATTTAAAAGATTTTATTATTAGATTATGATTCAAAGAGAAATAATTAATCATGGTTATTATTTTATATCAAAAACACACCCAAAAAGAAAAAAATAACGTCACGGTTAAAAAATCGCAATCACCGGTTTTGCCATTTTCTGATTTTACAAAAACATTTAAGATTGAATGTACAGTTACAAACTAAAATGAAGTTTCAAAAATTATGTTGTTTATTTCAGGCACACCAAACAGTGAATATTCTTTATTTACAAGTCTCGTGCGAAGAGGTGATGGAGTTGTTGATTATGGTGAAAGCGTAATTAGTAGAAGTGTAGACAAGACAAAATTTCCTGAAAAACTATTGACTTTTAATTTGTGTGTACTGCCATGGATAAAGATGGAAATTTTCTTAGAAATATTGAGATTAAGACATTAAAGGAACTCGTTTAACTGCAGATGAACTTATAGAAATGAATGCAATTCCTATATTGGATAAAAATCAAAATTTGAAAAAAAAATACTCAGCATTATACTCAAATGCAAGTAGGTATGTTATTGTCAGGTATTACAGAATGTGATTATTTAGTTTACTCTGAAATAGGAAAGGATTTAGCTGTAAGAAGAGTTTCATTTGATGAAATACATATTTTGAAAATTTGTGTATGTCTTGTTAATGTTTATTTTGAGAAATTTCTTCCTAGAATAGTTAACGAGTATGGATCAAATTATGACTGAATTTGAATAAAAATAAATACAACTCTGTGTACTAAATTATTTATTCACTGTAAAAATTTATTGCCACTCTTACAATACCCTTCCTATTCATAAGCTTCCCTTGTTTCGCTTTTAGGTATAATTTTCAATAACTACATAAATTTATCAATGTGAATAATTGGTGAACCCAAATTTGTAAGACCACCAACAGTAATTAATATATCATCAAAATAAGGCACCGGTGACCATGGTAATGGTCCACATAGAAGTTTCTATAGTATATTGTCGTAATCTCTGTATCACTCTCTCAACATGCACTCTTGCCCGTACAATCTCTGCAGTGTGGATTGCATCTTCTTTGGTCATCTGCTTTTCTGACTCAAGAAAGGAGGCCTGACAAGCTGAAGCAGACGCTGTAACAAGAACATTAATATGTAAATACATTGCATAATTAATCAAATGTTATTTGTACTAACTATTCAATTAATATCCTTAACTAACTTCATTACATTCGGATTCAATCCTGTATCCTTTATCCACCATCACTCCATCATCAAACTCGCATTTATTTAAGATTGCTGATTCATTTACAATATGTTTATTTGATGCTCGACCACCATAAGATGCACTTACTTCAGTTATAAGGCCAGAAGGAGTTATTCCAATATTAAACTTCGCTGTATTGTTTTTTTTATATTGAAAGTATGTCAATATTCTACGTTTTAAACATTTACATTTTTCAATCACAGTTTCAGCACAGTCTAATATAATTCTTGTATTTTTATATTTTGGAATGATTTAGGTAGGTTACTACGTATCATTTCGATACCAGGCCAAGGAATAACAACTTTGAGTACTCTACTCAGCATGGGGCACATAATATTAAAATAATTAGAACATGTCTGCCTGTTTATACCAAACAAAACACCAATGGCTCTAAATGACATATTTTGTTTAATTTTTACCATTGTCAAAATAACTCTGTCTCTTACAGATAACATTTTCTTATTTATTGGAGCATCTAAGGCCAATTCACTAACACAAGTCACCAATGTTTCTAAAAGTTCTATTGAATGAATACCCGTAAAAGTAAATAAATACATATCACTACTGAGTAAATCTGAGAGGGTTAATTGCTTTAAAGCTGATCTATCCTCTTCCCACATAGGAAGAAAATTTATTTGAGTGCACTTTTCCAAAGGTTCTTTGTCACAAAGAATGTCAGCTATACTCCAATCTTCTCGGGGACAATAATTTCTGTAATCCACTAAATTGACTTGTGTCGATGAAGTCATGACATGAAGATGACTGTTGTTATCAGTTATATTATTGTCCTCAAATCCATCTTGAAATTTAGTTTCTTCATTCTCAATAGCAAGTCCAAGCACTTTATTTGATTCCACTATTTTCCTGTGTCTAATATCAGCCCTATTTTCTGGAGCAATATTGATTTTATTTTTTGGGCTAATGGTACTTCTTTATCAGAGCTTCTTTTAGGAATATTCTGAGACGGTACGACATAAGGAAACAACTTCTGCCTTTTAGAATCTGGCACAATAAATAATCTCGTTATCTTACGAGAAACTCGCCTTAGCGTAAACTAAATGAATAACATAGGAAATACATATAAATATAATTTATGTACAATAAAATAATTAAAAGATAATTATACTTACTGTTTGGAAAAAAGTCTGAAGCTTGAAAATGATGAGAACAAACTCTCATTGATGGTGAAATTGGCTTGCCTATTCCTAAAGCAGTCTTTCATTTTTTCTTCATAATTTTGTCTTTTGGGAATAAATGAAAACTTATTCCCGTATCTCCGTAAGTACTACATTGAGGAACGCAACAATATTCCGTATTCCTGCTTTTATTAGCAACAGGTTTCCGTATATAATCGTGATCCATCTGAATAATCTAAAGTCTAAACATAACCTCAACCTTCTAAATTTCGCCACTAGAGGCGTTCGGATAATCTTTGCATCGCCTATAGCTGTGCCCCACGGTTTCACCCGCGTATATCACGTGTCTGCGCCACTCGAAATGACATGACACCTCGCTCGTTTAGTTCATTCATTTTAGCTAAAAAATTGGTAAAATTATTGTAGTACTTTTATCTATCGGCATAGATGTACGTTATACAGCAAAGATAAATATTATCCACTCTCTCTTCTCCCGGATGAATGCCCCAGAAAGTGCCCCAAAACGCGGTTTTTTCCAGTTTTAAAGATAACTGTACACGGTGCATGAAAAGTGTGGAGGTACGAAACGATCCTTGGTGAATTTTCTATCAATCTTTTATACATAAAAAAAGCGATATATCATATATCATTTATAGTTTTTGCGCAATCTGCCACTAAATACGAACATTTCTTATCTTTAATCGATTTTTTTGCTCAAAGTTTAGGTTTACTAAAATTTCCAACTTTACCGCCAAAATATGTACGACTAAAGTAAAGAATAGAATAGGTTCTTTTTCTTTAAATGGAGGTATAAATGATTTCTTAAATCTTTCATTATGATAAAACTATTTATTTGAATAAGAATTAATACTACTATACGACTGTAATCGACTCTTGTTTCGACCGACGATGTAATTAAATTTTAGAACACAAAAGCTACTATTGTGATTTAACTATGATAGGTATATTCCTTACGTGGACTTTTTTGCAGTTAATAATGAGTACTTTAATCATGTAGCACATAATTTTTATGTCTTATCAAGTTTTCTCAGCGTACGCCAAATAATGAATTTTATAAGCAAAATTTTGCTACTTTGGGTTACAATTTTCTTAAAGATCTCCAATTTTTTTTAAATAAATTATAACCTATGCTACTTTGTAATAATTTAACTTTCTATTGGTGAAAAAATTATTAAAATCGGTCTTGTAGTTTTGGAGCGCATTCGATACAAACAAACAAAAAATCTTTCTTCTTCATAATTTTAGTATAGATAATGAATTTTTTTTGAAAAGTTTTTGTTCTTTTTAAATTTTGATTTTTTAATTATTGTTGTTAGAAATATTATTATATTATTTATAAAAGATAATATCCACAAAACATAAGCCATTAAATTTATTATTTCAGAGCTTCCCTGTAAACGATATTTGATATTGTTTTATTTTGTGGCAGCAAAATATCCTCAGTATATGAGGTAGTTGACCAGCTGATAGGCCGGTGATGATGGTCGCTACAGTTAAATTTTCCTTCAATTCCTTAATAAGTAGCCTCATCCCATTGCACTTGCTCGGGGGGCTTAAATTTCTCCAAAGTATGATTGGCGTTCCGATCTTTAACGTCAATTCGTGTGGTGGCAGTCCAGAAGGGTTTAGTGAATTTAAAAATTCCTGTGGGTAATGGACTGCATCTTCAATATTAGTCACGGTGTCGATCGATTTGTAATTTTTTACGCTGGGGCTTTTTGAATAATCAGATTGTTTATTTCGTTGACGGTATCATTCCTAGGCGACGCTATTGCTCTAATACACAACCAATGAACGTCGTTTTCGTGCAAATTCTCGATGTCAGGGTGAACTGTATCTATTAAAATTTCTAAATTATGGACTATTTGGCCTAGAGACTCGTCCAGAAGGACGTCACAATTTCTGCTTAAATATGGAGCGGGAAAAATTTCTTCCCTAAGTTTTAGCAGTTGTTGTGGGAAATCACCGTGATTCCATGAATATGAGCGCTCATTTTTGCCCGTTATTTCAAATTTTCTATCGAAATCCATAAGGGAGACGATTTCAAGCTTGCTTTGATGATATCTGCTCGCGTACCTCTGTTAATGGCGGAAAGAGTCTGTCGGAAATCTCGTGCAAATACAAAAGTGATACCGAGACATCAACACGGACGGTTGGTGAATTAACAAAGATTTAAAAAGAGAAAAATTTTACTTAAATGACATAGTTGATGTAATTGTTGGTTATGGATGCTACATGCACATGTACCATCCATAACCAACGAACAAAAGTACGAACTTTTTTGTAGATATTGTTATCTTTTATAAAACTGTTGTACATCACTTTGCTCTATTGTCAATAGTTTTCGCAGCGTATTATAAGGATTTTTCGGCGTTACTATTGCGTATTTTAACATGACATAGTAGTTGTTGTGACATAACTGTAATAGTTAGACATATGGTATCGCAAACTTTTCTTAGATATTAGTATCTTCTATAAAACTGTAGTACATTACTTTGCTCTATTGTCAATAGTTTCTGCAGCGTACGCGATATAAGGATTCTTTTGGTATTTTTTTACTTTATTCGGTATTCTTTTACACCGTGGGTTACATTAACGAACATTTTATACGGATACGGATCCCCAGCTTTTTTGAAAATATACTATAGCCTATGTCCTGTAGCCTTTAAAAGATAATGTAGGATTCCAATGGTGAAAGAAATTTTCAAATTGGTCCAGTAGTTTTGGAGCCTATTCAATTCATATAAACAAATTTGTCGTCTTTATAATATTAGTGTAGGCTATTTATTTAAAACTGAATAAAATAATCTTTACTTATATAATAAATTTTATAAGTTAATCACGACAATCATACAAGTTATCAAAAGAACTGTTGTTTGTTTGATAAAAGGTCTCTTTTTTCTTGCTCTCCTCTATTCTCTCTTCATGTTCTTAACGATGCTTTTTAGTGCAGCTCGATTAGGTTTTGAAGTTGATGTTAAAGGAAGTTCCTTCATGAAAATAACTCCACCCCTTAATTGTTTAGAGTCAGTAAGAGAACCTGTAAAAGATTTGAAATAACCATTAAAATCTATTAAAGTCGTTTCTAAACTCAGGTCTCCTCCATAAATTGCTTCATGTTGTATAATTTGTCTTAGCATTATAACTTCCTAAAATTTGAACTAATTATATAAAAAATTGAGTATAATTTTCGATATGAGTTGAAATTATAGAATGGAAAATGTTACAAACATTCATTAATTTTTATTTACATTCTTGAAGTGAACAAGAGATTTATTTTTTTGAACTTTCCATATTACGAGGTAGGATGTCGAAAGATTACGTAACTTTAAGGTTTTTTTCTAACCTTATTATTTTTTAATAATGCAACTTAAAAATAAGTAAGTATTAAAATAAATACATGTTATAAGCCAGTGCTTAACAATCCCACTGGTGGTAAGTGGTGACGTAGCCCTGGATAGTAAATTGGTATTTTTATTTAAAATCCTGACGCAACTGTTATCTAACATATTATATTTATATTTTTACTCTTTTGTCATAAAACACAATATTCTATAAAAATCGCATTGAAACCGAAAACACCAAAAATACCAAAAACATTGTATGTCTTAAAGTGGTGGGGATGTCGTAACGTATTGCGGCAGTACACCTTTGAATTTACCGGATGTAAAACAAAGACCAGAATGAAGATCGGCGTCAAAACAGTGTGTTTAACTATGGTGGGATTGAATTGATTCATTTTAAGGCGTCGGTATCGATTATAAGGCGATGCATTTTTTATTATTTTTTTTTATACTATATCTAAGCACCGACATTAAAATGTGAAGTAATTATATCCTTTTTAGTTCTCTGAAGTCGGCTTTTATTTTTTTATTAAGTTATTTTTGACTTTACAAAATATTATCGTCAGGACTGGTAAATGATTCCCACCAGAGTAACACAAACGCACTGTTGTTACTGCGTTCGTTGTCCAACTTCCAAGCGTACAAAGGCTATGGCAAACATCATACATGGGAGAGACCATGTCCAGCAGTGAAGTTATACGGGTTGGTAAAAAGGTTAATACGGGTGTCTTCAAGGCAACAGTCTTTTGTTAAGCTAAGCCAGTGCGCTTTACCACTTTCGGCTGCATCAACCACTTACCATCAGGTAGAATAGTAGAAAAAGAATGGATTATTATAGAAAAAAAAACAAGGATAAGGTAGGATACTTTTAACTAAATCCTTAATCTCTTGAACAGTAAGCGTATGATTGTTTTGTGGCACGACACACGCTACTGGCAGTTCACTACACTCTTCATCCGGTATTCCGGTCACAACAACGTCGTAAACGCCAGGGTGTGTCCGTATAACCTCTTCAATTTCTGTAGGTGATATCTGAAAACACAATTAATATTATTCTATTAACAATGCTCATTTAGGGGCTAGGCGCCTGCCTTAATTTCAAAAAACGCTATAAATCCTAGTTCGCTCCCCGTTGGCATCAAAATAGTAATCGCTTTTTAAATGCAGGTTAATCCTTTATTACTCTGTAATTAACGTATTCGGGGTTATAAATAAGATTGTACATAAAGACATATCCGTCAGGCATTGGCGCAGTGCAGCAAACTACCCTTAAAAAAAGGGTAGGCATGCCCGAGTCAAAGACAAGGACGGGTTATGTCGGACTCGCACCGACTAAAACCCTATGACATTCTACTTTCGCCCATATCGCAAAGTACGCCGTCCTCTGACTAGGAATGAAACAAGCACATGCAAGCACCAGCTTTCCTGACCCCAGAGGCGTATCTAGTTTGGTAATCCGTCGCCAACCAAGTTTATTCCTCCGTGGCCCCAACACCACCACATCAACGGTGTGGCTTTGCCAGAGTTGCGTAATAAAGGTCGAGTGGCGCATCGCCATACCGCCATTCCTCTGAAGAGGGAGCTGACACCACTCATTTCACAATCCGCCAACGCGCACTCGGAGTGGGTTAGCAAGCCCCTCGAAGTGGCCACCTCGGGCCGGCCCTACCTATTTGTTTACCGTGGGTCCCTAAGCCACGGTGACTAAGCCCTCAGCTATGACAAGGCGGGAAATAACTACAAATACTTGTTTTTGTTTTGTATTTGTAGGCTTTATAGATACTTGTGTATATTTCTTGTGTCCAGTTTTTTTTTTATAGAAGATAGGAGGAAGGGGGCAAACGAGCATGCGGCTCACCTGATGTTAAGTGACTACCGCCGCCCATGATCAACCGCAACACCAGGGGAATAGCAGGTGCGTTGCCGGCCCTTTAGAAAGGAGTAAGCTCTTTTCTTGAAAGTCCCCAGGTCGTATCGGTCCGAAAAAATCGCCGGTGGTAGTTTATTCCACAGAGAGGTTGTACGCGGAAGAAAACTTTTGAAACGTACAGTGGTGGACCGCCAAGCATCCAGATGGTGTGGTTGGTATCGGGACGTTTGTCGCGTAGTGCGTTCACGAAATTTGGCGGCTGGGATTAATCCGAACAATTTCTCAGAGCACTCCCCATGGTATATGCGAAATAAAATGCAAAGAGACGCAACATCTCTTCGCAGCGCCGGTGAATCGAGCCGATCGGAAAGCACTCGGTCGTCGACGATTCGAGCCGCTCTGCGTTGGATGCGGTCAAGTGGAAGGAGCTGGTACTGGGGAGCACCAGCCCAGAGATGGGAACAGTATTCCATGTGCGGCCGAACCTGCGCCTTGTAAAGTTTCAGGCGGTGTGCCGGCATGAAATACTGTCCCACTCTGTTGAGCACGCCAAGCTTTTTAGAGGCCAATTTGGCCTTCTCTTCCAAGTGACCACGAAACTACACGTCACTTGATATGTCGACGCCGAGAATTCCGATACTGGCTGAGTCAACAAGGGGAATACCTTGAAACTGAGGAGATACGACAAAGGGGTTCTACTTAGCGGTTAACGCGCAAACTTGTGTTTTCTGGGGGTTAAACTGGACTAGATTTAGTCGCCCCCAATCCGAGACTCTGTTCAGCAAAGACTCGACTTCAGACACAAGTTTGTCCCGGTACTCGGAGACGTTTTCCCGAGAAATATTGGCACGGCCGGTGTGAAGAGCATCACCAGTGCTGACATTTGCATAGCAATGAATGTTACGGGTTTGCAATATATCATTGATATTGTAACGCTTCCCCCCCTCTCTATAAAAATAATATTATAATAAATATAATCAGGTCCCCTTTATAATAAAATTATATATATGTGACCAGGATAAATAAGATATGTTTTGATCTTTCTAAAGGTTTAATAATAGGTCGTTTGTAATATTTTGGCGTGATCGTCTTAGTTAGGACCCTTATTTACGTTGTGTTTGTTTAGTAACTTAGTTCTTTTAGGTGTCTTTTGGAAGAATGAATATTCACTAGAGCAATTGAAAGCTGTTGGTAGTGCCTTATAAGCTAAGTGAACCCCGTTCACGAAGATAGGGCTCGAGAAAGGTTAAGAACATAAAACGTCCTATTCCACTTGTATCAGGTTTACATTATTAATTATCCCTTCCCGCTCGGAAAAGGCTCAAAATATATTTATACAAAAAAAACCGATACAAGGGCTTCGCTCTCCCACATTCATTTAAAAAAATGTAAGGGAGGCACACGGCCCCACACACACGCCGTGCACGGTGAGCGCCAACCATTTTGATGCACTCCCCCCCGAAGGGAACGCTAATTCGGGAACTGGACCGTAGTCCACAGCAAAATAACTGGCGAATTAGTAAAAGAGGCTTGGCGCCTTGTTAGTGCGTAAGCACAAACATCGACCGAAGTCGCGTATGTCAATGCGTGTAAACGCCATACAGAATACGAACGAATCCAGCCACAGTGAATGTACGTCACACGGTTTAGGCAAATAGGCACACTGGCCGTAAACCCTCCCTGAGCGCCACCGCCTGCCAGACCGCCGCTCCTGCAGACGTGATGTAAGTGTATGGCATCATCACCAATTGCATGATCAGCACGGCTACTAGCCGCAGAGCGTGTCGTGAGTCCACCGCTCACCTCAAGGGAATGGGGTCCCACGTTGTGCGGCTTTCGGCCGCAGCCTTGAGAGTCTCCTCAGATCCTCCCGCCAGCTACCACCCGCATGAGGTCGACGCATATGCTCCGCCAACCAATACAACGGCAGATATAGCCAAAAGGCAGTTATAAGATAAGAGTAATAATTCGCCATCAGAAAGGGTTTGTGTCACTGACGTTGAGTAATTGCATTTTCGATCATGTTTGTCTCACCCACCAACATGTTGCCTTCAATCATTCAAAGGTGGGAAAGTTACAGAGATATAATATTATGTTGTTATATAAAACATCGTGGAGGGCAGACAGTCTGCAGCCCCGTAATGAAGGGACCCGACTTGGGCAAAGCTACTCAGGTGTGAGTCAAACCAAGACGTAGACAGCGCCATTGAGAATAGCTTCCCACCAAACAACCATCGCAGAGACGCAATGCTACAGAACGCAACAAACATCAATACGACTATCGTCGGGCTTACACCATCCCAAGGTCCCCCATACATTCCAGCAGACGTCACCACCCGCATACCTCCATCGACCAGAACCACAAGAGTGCGTCGAATCAGGCGCAGCACACCCACAGATCCATCACAAGACGCAATACCGCAAGTAGCAGTAAGCATCAATGCAACTGTCATACGGATGACGCCCCCCTCACAACACACCCACATGATCCCTATCGATTTTGGTAACAAAATTTTTATTGTTGTTATATAAAAAATATCACAAACGTATTATAGTAGCACGCTACTAAGACGCCACTGAACAAAACTCCACGTATCATAGCGCTAATGCACTAAGACATGAAGTTGAGTATGCCTGTTACACTTAAAAGTGCTACCAAACACACTCATCATCCCAATCCGAAAGATAGACGACGCATCGCTATGCGCTACGACGTCGCCCACAAACGGTACGGGTGTGCGATGTCCACGGGAAAGCCGTATTGCTACAACAAACCCGCTTACCACCGGCACTAAGATGATATGTCTAGGACACATCGGTTAGCGAGTCCAAGTTTACCTCGGACCAATTGCTCGTGAAGCAGCACACACGCCACCATAATGTTCCTTTTCAAGTCCCTAATAAGGACTAGTCATTTTGCTACAGTACTAGGAGCAGTCGGTGACCCGACCACCCCATACAATGCTTATGCACAGAGACATTGAAATAATACTAGTTTTTACGGAATTTATCGCGTATATTTAACTTTTTAAATACCCTGACGTTTCGAACGCTTTCCAGCGTTCGAATGGTCACGGTAGCGGGACATCCCGAAAACTAAGTATTATTTCAATGTTTAGTGTTCGCGTAAATATAAGAAATCATCAAGGAGGCCTTCAATAATAATGCTTTTGTATCATAGACCTTACTTTCATAAGTCATTAATATATAGGGTTCGAACCCACGACCCTACTATTGTAATGCATATTCATCATAGAGACCTTCTATAGTATTGCTTTTGTATCATAGACCTTACTTTCATAAGTCATTAATATATCTTTATAGTGTTCGAACCCACGACCCTACTATTGTAATGCATATTCATCATAGAGACCTTCTATAGTATTGCTTTTGTATCATTGAGTTTATTATCATAAGTCCCTAATATAGGACTAGTCATTGTGCTACAGTACTTCAGGCAGTCGAGCTCCCGACCACCCCATATATATGTACAACTGCAGGTATGTATTTCCGGCAGCTCATCTATACAAGACATCTATACATGAACACCTTCCTTAGGAAACTTTTCTTTTATACGTGAACTCCTTCCACAACTTCCGTTTTTTCAACTCCTTCCAAGACTTAGACAATTTTTAACAAATTTTTTTTTTTTTTCTAATTATCTTATAAATGTTATTTATCTTTATTTTTATAATATTTTCGACTTGTATTTCTATTATTTATCTTATTTTAAATATTTTTTTCAAGTTTTTAAATAAATTTATTTATTACGGAAAACAATAATTTTGCCTTTAATTTACTATGTTATTGGGCTAATGTCTGAAATTTATATTAACTTTATGTTTATTAATTTAACTTTATTGCTTATTATATATTTTTTAAGACTATTTTTGACGCCCCTTTATATTGAATTTAATTATTAATAATAATATTGGGCCGTCACAATATGCAGAAGAAACAGCGTTGGCGATAGCACGCAGCTTTGTGTAATACCAGCATTAATAGGCTTGTAATCGAAGCTTGCACCATCTACAACGACCTTGATGCTCCGATCTGCAAGAAAGCTCGTGATCCAATCGCACAATTTCTCGGGAAGCCCATAGGAAGGGAGCTTCGAAAGAAGCGCTTTGTGCCAAACCCGATCGAAGGCCTTCGCAATGTCCAAACTAATGGCCAATGCCTCCCCCTTGGACTCTACTGCCTCCGCCCATCTGTGTGTTAGGTAGACCAGAAGATCACCAGCTGACCGTCCACGGCGAAAACCGTATTGGCGATCACTAATCAGCTGGTGATCCTCAAGGTACCTCATGAGCTGGCAGTTAACAATAGACTCCATTGTTTTGGAGAACAAGGAGGTAATGGCGATAGGCCGGTAGTTGGACGGGTCTGAGCGGTCACCTTTTTTAGGGATCGGGTGGACGAAAGCCGTCTTCCATAATTTTGGGACAACGCCTAGGGAGTAGGAGTACCGGAAAAGATGCGTTAAAACCGGTGCCAACTCTGGAGCACACGTCCTAAGCACAATTGGGGGGATTCAGTCAGGTCCACTCGACTTGTGGATATCCAGGGAGAGGAGTGCTTTGCGAACCGAGTGCTGTGTGAACTGAACTTCTGGCATGGAGCACTCACACCGCGGGATGGGTCTTCGGCGGCGTACTCCCCCCGTCATCGAGAGTCGAGTTGGACGCAAAGAAAGAGCCTAGGAGATCGGCTTTCTTCCTTTGCGGTATGGGCCAGTGAGTCGTCCTCCCTGTGCAGAGATGGAAGAGATGGCTGACAGAAATTCCCCTGGACAGCCTTGGCGAGAGACCAGAATGTACGGGTTCCAGAAGGAAGGCGAACTAGTTTCTCGCCAATTCTGCCTATGTGCCCTGACTTTGCCTTGGCAATGACTCTTTTAAAGGACCTGGAGGCGGAATTATACATATTTTTTAGAGCGCTGGTGTTTACATCCCGGGACGTTGATACTTCAGCCCAGGATTGGTAGCACTCCTGCTTATAGCATGATGCTATTTTACAGGAGCAACCGAACCATGGCTGAGATTTGCCTCCAATGGGCACCACAGAGGAAGGAATAAAAAGTTCCATACCCTGAAGTAACACATCAGCGACAGAATCCGCAACAATGTTGGGATCGTCCGGCGAGAAGCAAACCCGCCCCCAAGGGTAGGATGCAGTGAAAAACCGCATCCTATCCCAATCGGCACTTATAGTGCCAAACACGGCACCAGCCCACATAATGCAACTGCGATTTCAGCGTGAGTGGCACCACACTCCGGGCAAGACAATGGTCCGAGGAGTCTAAAGGGGCTTCGTCGGAAATCTGATATCCGTCCGGGTGAGAGGTCAGCAGAAGGTCCAACAGGGGAGGTGCATAATCCTCCACATCTGGAATCCGCATTGGCGAAGTAACCAGTTGTGTCAGACCATATGCTAAGGCAAAATCATGAACAGATCTCCCCATCATCGGTTAAATCGGTTAAATGTGGCCGCCGTCATGATCGGTTAAACGTGAACCAAGTCATTCGGCGTGCTGGGCGTTAAAGTCGCCGAGGATCTCGATCTCTGCGGAGGGGATTTGCTGTAGCAACGAATCTGTAGCCATTTGGACGTGGTCGAAGAGTCGGTCTCTTTTGGCATTTCCCCTATGAGACCTATAGAGGCACCTGTAGACACGTAGATGGTCATCGCTGTCTATGCGTAGCCAAAGGATGGACAGGTCCAAACCTTCAAGACTGCCGAGGCGTCGAGAACAAACGTCCTCTCTGACGTAAACGCAAACTCCAGCCCGAGGCACAAAGGAGTGTTCCAGTTTGTACCCAGGGTAGGAGAGATACGAGACATCAGCCGGAGAGGACACCTGCGTCTCGGTCAGAAAGAGCAGAGCCGGCCTCGCCGTCTCGTGATGGCAGTGGACGGCGTTTAGGTTAGAGTGAAGTCCCCTGATATTGCAGAAATTCACGGACAGCGTGGCAGGGGTCGCCTTGGTCTTGTTGCTCCGTTTGCCCTGAGCAGTTGTAGTGTTGAGCGGAATTTTGTTGTTATGCGTTGAAGTCTCCCATTAACACCGTATAATGAGTTTCGGAGGAATGCATGGCTCTAGAAATATCCTCAACTCATACATTTCCTTAACCTCCTCACCGGGATGTTCCGACGTTGCCGCGTAAACCTGCATGACCTTTAGCGAATACCGTTTGGTGATTCTGAGTATAAGGTACGCAACCTTCGTCAACACACTCCCAATCTTTACAACATTATTAACAAGAGACTTGTGGCGATATATCCAACACCTCCTTGGGATGAATGGTCGCCCTCGGTGATAGAACAAGTTGCCAGATTCGAGAATTACCATGTCCTCGCCCTCTCTTCGGACCTCGGATAATCCTATAATATTCCAGTGCAATTTGTCTATCTCTTCTCCTAGCTCCAGGATCTTCTCGTCAGTCCTCAGGGTGCGTGCGTTAAATGTTGCCAGGTCGAGTCGTCGTAGGTGGCAACCGAACCTTCACCGGAGATTCTTAGCACCCCCTGCCCCGCCGTTACCATGGTCGCCACCGTAGCCAGGAATAGCGGGTCCGCCGGGGACTGGGGACCGCCTATTTGTGTAATTGTTCATGGGGGGTATATGTAATGCTTTGTGGCATTACTTGGGCCTATGTTCAGCAGTGGACTTGTGAAGGGCTGTAATGATGATGATGATAGATAGCTTACTACCCTACTTGTTCCGTGTGGGAATCAAATCCGCCGTTCTAAGCGTTGCAACACAGTGCTAAGCCACTGTGCTGAGCCTAGTGGCCACGGAGCCGTCAAAAATATTATACTTTTAAATAATACTTTGTATCAGAATACGATTAAATACTATAGAACGGTAATATGCCAGGAAATTACCTGGTGATTCCGATATTTAAGAAGCAGTTTCATGCGATCGACAAAGAAAAAGTTCCAGTTCTCGTCCCTGTAGAAAAGATCACCTGACTTCAACCATTTATCTTCTGTGAATATTTCAGCTGTCATTTCAGGATTATTATAATAACCCTAGAAAAATAAATGTATATTTAAAATAATAATTTAATGTTTTATAGAAATTGTGCGTCTTAACACATTCATTGCCCGATTTTAGACACCTAGACTCTTTTCCTTGGAAACGAGGCATTGCACCTTCCAAAATGCAGATGGAGGTCATCCCTAAAGTCTTTAGGGGTGACCTCGCATCTACATTGATTCTTTGAAGAGATGCAGATGGGTCATTCCAACCGTTCGCGCAAATCGCATTGGAATGGAAATAACCGATTTTAAAATTGAGTTATGGAACCCGTGTATTTTTATAACAATTCTCTGAGTGTAAGAAATTAGGGACTTTAATAAAATATCTAAAGGGAATCATTTAGAGATTTCATAAAATAAATAAAAAATAAACTAAAATTTCATCTTCATCCAATATAAGATTATAATATTAATAATTAAAAAATATTTTTATTAAAATATTGCATGAATATAAGTCCAAGTATATTAACGAAACCTACTCTAATATTAACCCTAGTTTTAGTATTATACACTATATTCACGTTCTAATCATATAAATTTCGAGTAGAGCCGATCGAGAGTCGTGGTAGCTTAGGGGCTAAGCGCTCGCTGCATATTACACAGTACGCGACTAACCTGGGTTTCATGGTCCCGGTCTACCCGACCCGGGAAAGACCACGCTTTCACAGAATGGACTGTGTGATCTTTTGTCACCCTTATTCTATATAAAAAAATAAAGACAATGTCAATTACGCGGAGTAGAGAATGGATTAATTGTTGATTGACTGCGGATCTTGAAATGTAAAATGTCAATAAACTATTAAAATAGAAAATAGGTTAAAACGCATACTCTTATAAAATAACAAAATAACCATACCTTAAAAGTTATCGGTCCTTTAAGCCAAAGTTCGCCTGTTTTGTGGGGTTCCAAAACGTCTTTTACCGTTCCAGGATCAACTAACTAAAAATTATTGTTAGCCTTAAACAACTTTTTATTATTATAAAACAAGTTATCAACCGAGTTCAAACAATGAGAAGGTTATACAACATGTAACAAAAACCCTGTGGTAAAAAAAATATTTATATACTCGGATACCGATTCTGATAACACACTTAACGGGTACCACAGGGTTTTTGTTACATATTGTATATTCGACGTGTGTTTTTAATTAGTAAATTCATTAATTTTTCGAAAACGGCTGAACCGACTTAAATATTTCTTTTTTTTAATGGGTTATATTCTATATAAAATTAAAAAAAAATTATATTAATATTGGCGGAGCGATAGGGTCTCGGGTTCGATTCCCGGGTCATATTTAAAGTTAATTTAAACTACTAATCCTAAACCTAATTTAAACTACTAATCGTAAACCTAATTTAAACTACCAATCTGGCCTAGAAAGGCAATTTAAAGCTATTGATTGGGCAAAGGGCATAGACGGACAACAGGACGCTTATATGACCCGGCCGTGGTCTTAACGTAGTTACCCCGTCGGATCCGGGAGAAACTTCGACTATCCCCAAGGGCCAATGAAGAGGCGGCATATTTTCTTTGGTGAGAGCAACCACCGTTCTGACCGTTAATGGTTTAGTTGTTATGTTCCATTTCTGCCAAGACTGCAACGTATGTAAATATTCCGTTTCCCATCGCTTCCAAAATGACTGCACCAGCCAGTCTAATAAGTTATGGCGTGAAAGAACATTAAATTTGTCCTCGTCTATGTCTATAGCGGATAAATGCTTCAAAGGGGTTAGTCAAAAAATGCGCTGAAGTTAGAGCCAGCGGCTCCGAGGGATCACTCGACAACGTACAAAGGGGGCGGCTGTTCATGACTCACTCGATTTGTTTGATTGATCTACAATTACTCGGTATAAATGACTCTTTAGACTCTTAATATTAGTCTCTCAATTCCCCCCAAAATGACTAGCGGTGGGGACGTTGAGAGACCACTCGATGCGGTTCTCAGCTAAGATGTGAGCGAACTCCGAATTATAATATTTAGAGGTTGGAAATTCATGTAATTCCGATAAAATAAGTTTCAACCCTACGTAATTCGTACCTTCGGTATTTTACTTACAAGGCCATGGCGAGAAAGGAACCTTTTAATTGCACCCATGAAGCTAGTCGTGCTTAGGCCACCGGCAAGTTCTATATGCACAGCGCGAGTAGACAAACATACAAAAATACAAAAATATGACTTCGTGGATCTTATACTACGCCCGTGAGTGAGCGTGACCTTGAACGGACCAGCAAAGTCTTACCCGGTATGCATAAAAGGCTTTGAAGATTGTGTTACACGACATGACCAAAGGTCCGCGATTTCCAAGAATGACGGCCTAGGACGAACTCGAAAACAACCTATACATCTGCGCACCCAATTGCGAATTAAATTACGTCCAGAAAGTATCCAGTAATTCTGACGCAAAATAGACTAAACAATTCTGGGCCAGCGTGACAATTCAATTTATGGTGGTAATCAACTAATAAATTCAAAATATGATCCTTACGTGGCAAAACTATAGATTACCGTTGATCGAAACCCAAATGTGAGTTGGACAAGCGCCCAACTACTCTAACGATTCCATTCTGCAAAAATGGCTTGAGGCGTTGAAAGGGCGACTACAAGTCCTATTTGGGGTAAATTATAGGGGTCCGGTACTAGTGTACGGTGTTGGGAGCGGTGTTGGGAGGAGGGAGGGGGTCATGGGAAGTCTCCCCTACGCTTACCCCGTTGCGGAAATGTTTATAGTAATAATTTTTTGTACAATCATAACCTCACTTTTTTATACAGGAATATTGACGCAAAGTTACTTCTGCATCGGCTTCGGTACTGCGGGAAGTGCAGCCCTTTTGCCCTTGCGTAACAAATCGCAGGCACCTAAGTGAGCCGTAGCGGCTGAGGAATAAGCCGAAGCTGCGGAGGCAGGAGCTGTTCTCCCTCCGTGCCTACACGGCTTTACAAAAACACTCTAGGGTAGGGCAGACAATACGTGCTACGTGGGTTCGGGGTGTGCTAATTCGGTTTTATAACTGATGCGACCAATTTTATCTATAAAGTCTAGTTGCCCTTAACTCTGCTATTATAGTGGTAAATGAAATAATGTAATGTGAATTGTTATAATTTTGTTTTCTGAAAAACCTATTGACTGCTCTCCACTGCGACTCAATTTGTTGTATATAAGATCCAGATCAGATCCAGACATAAATGGACAACGGTATGGAAAGAAAAATATCTTTATATAATATAGGGACCGTGAAAAGGACCCAGGTTCGGGGGTCCTCTTGATCCTGCTCGAAGGACCAATTGAAAAGGACCCAGCTTATTCAAACGTTCAACTAAGAAACAGAAGGGAGGAATCGAGGCTTCTCTCGATCCGGCCTCCTATAACGCCTACGTTGGGTTCGGGAACAACGTATGTGATCTCCGCAACGGAGTAACACACAAGGGCGATAACCTCTTCCTTTTCAGCAAGTAGGTTCAGACGGGGATTACGGGTCTTCCGAAGTCGTCCCGGTCCCAACGCCTTAATTCTTCGATGTGGACTGTATAACTTGAGGGATGAATTTCTTGGGAATATAACAGCAATTATCTTCAAACCATTCCGTGAGAGAGTAGTCACTTTTCCCTATCACTTCCCTACACTTTTTCTTTCTTCTTCTTATTGACTGCTGGTATGATTTCCGAACTTTTTCCCCCGAACGATTCCCGAACTTCCTCGAACGAATTGCAATAAAACCCGTTCACTAAGCTACCCCAGAGCTATACGCGAAAGTGAGCCGCGCCATTCGCGCGCTTGAGCAACTCAATTACATGAATTTGTTCTATTACTCTCTCACGTTTTACTTAATTACTTTATTTGCATAAGTCATACATCAACATAATTTACCTGTATAGATAGCACAAAACAATATCTACACTACGATATACATTACATTTTCATATCACGAAAAACCTTTTATTTATTAAATGAAATATGCCTATTTTACTCACAAGTTCGAAGTCGAAATTTCTTAAATATTTAACACAGAAAGTTAAAACAATGTTTTCCACTTGAAATTATACATAAGTTAACTAATACAGTAGTTTAATTTACATTTTCTCTATTTATTTCACTATTTAGAACACTTTTATATTCTTATACAAAACTAACATTATTTCACTTATACACAGGAATTTTCACATAAAAATAACACAGAATTTACCTTTTTAGCACGTACAATCAACCTGAAATGTTTTATAAGTAATTTTTACATAAATTGCTGAAATTACAAACATTTTAAATTTTTACATATTCGGCCTCCTAAGGGCGTGGCCAGCGTGCTTCCGTGAACTCACACTATTTGAACAACTAACTTTTGCACGGCTCTCGGCTATCAGAAAAAATGGAAGTCTGATATACACTAATTTTAACAATATTAGGTAAATTAAATGCTTTTACACAATTTTCGAACTGTAGGAAACTATCTCTAATCAGATTCTTATCAGTTATCATGTTTCTTATCAAACAATATAAGTGAATGTTCTCATATATCAATCATGATAAATAGGCATTTGTTTTCTTACAAAACATATCAAACTTATATAAGACAATACTTATGCAATTAATTTCCGTTAATTCTATTTATGCACAGAGTGATCATCTCGACCGGGGAACAAATCCGTTTGTTTACCCGTAACATAAATTGTATCTTAAAATTCCCTATATGAATTTATTGAAAGATATTACTTAGGAAAACAATAAACTAGTCCGGCCTGGGAGTCGAACCCAAGACCTTCATATCATTAATTCGACATTTCTTCAAGATTTAACTAAGCATTTTCTTATCAGAACCTTGCTATTGGACAATATGCCTTTGAGAAGTTATTCGTCATCGGTTGACTTAATAAACTGAAATATTCTAATAGGCGCGTCGCCAACAGACCGATTAGGGTCATATTTGCATAATATATTTTTGTTGAGGCGATGGTTTATAGCGGTGCTAGAATCCGATAGACAGCAGTCCATTTATTAACGAATTTAAGTTCTAAATATTATAAATATTTAAAATCCAAAATTACTCGAATTAACTACTGTAATCGGTGTAATACCAAAAAATAAAAATTTTAAAACCTGTTTAAATTTTGAATATCATCTCCTACATTAAATATGTTCATACAAAAGTAAGGTCGACACCAAAATTGGAACAAGAAAACTAAAACTAAGATGCAGATTTTGTGTGTGTGTTAGTAGTAATTATTGATAGATCAATTTCATAATAATTATGTTAATGAAAAATAAAACTAAAATTGTAAAATATCAGTGCCATAGGCTTCTATTCCGGTCACCTGTTACAGCCCATTTTTTTCAGACTGTAAAAAAATCATCCGGTATATAAATATAAAAGATAAATATCCTTTAATTTTCTAATAAAAGGTATATGCCAATACAAATATAAAACTTATTTATTGCGGGAGCTTGAGAACTTTATGTTTGATTTTATTTTTGGACTTCTATCTAGGTTAGGATTTTTTTATTATAATATATTGAGCAAATAAAAAAGAAGTTAGAAAAAAAGTTTACTGCGTAATTGTAATTTCCGGAGTTGGGGGCAAATAATGGGGTATGTCTTATACGTTTCTTAGGTACGTTAATGTTTAGTGCAAATAGTAAAACCAGAGAATTTAGGTAGCCAATGTCTATACACCAACATCATATCATACATCTATTTTCTAAGAACGTATAGTATAGTAAATATAGTAAAGTATATACGTGTGAATGCTATGATTCAAATGCCTTATAACCTTTGTCTCGATTCTTTTAATTGGTTGTTTATGCAAATACTACTAGCGTAATAAACACTTTTGATGCAGTTTATGTCCGAAAAAGGTTTGCAAATATGTAGAAGAAACCTTTGACTTTTTAGACTTATTGTACTATTGTATTTACATGCTTTGTCACAGCCAGCTTCTTGTCAAGGGTACCTTTTAGTATTTTATTTATTTATTTCATCTTTTCTACACACCTTATAATGAGGGATATAAAATGCCGACTTATTGTCTTATGGCATTCTCTACCAGTTAACCCTGGCCGATTTGAGAAACTGTGGCAGGTATAAAGATTTTACTAAATAAAATGAGTAATATAGACATAAGATACAATAAACAATTTAAAAGTTGTTTCAATACAGTTACATTAGTTTTATTTTCTTTGTAACGGCAAATAATAATAATATATAATAATAATAAACTTTATTTGACATAAAATATTACAATAAATATTTCAGTGAATCCATAGGCTCCTAAACTAGTGTAAAACTGTGTTTCAGGAGCCAGTGGCTTCTCCCATAACATTGCATTATTAATTTATGCCATAAGATAAGGTACATTATAAATTATTCAGCAGAACTACTTAAATCAAGAAAACAAAAATAAATATTTTGTTTGAATTTTTACTTGATGTTATGTTGCTCATACCTAACTAATGTAAAGCTGATGAAAACGTTGCCACATCTGGCAAACAGAGTTTTTCTTAGAGGGTTTATGATATATTTTTGATTTATAGCAAGATCGATCTGAATTACAAAATTCATCCAAAATGAAACAAAATTTAGCAAAATTGATTGTAAATCAAACGTTTTTAAGCTCCATTGCTGAACAATTCGTCCGTAGCAGGTCTTCCTTTAATTGGTGTCCGAAACTAATATTTATTGAAAACGTTAAGCAATATTATTAAAATTTTGAATTTTGTTGAACCATATATAAAACGAGTATATCGATAAGGCTAGTCTTTTCTATAGTTACCATCACTATAATTGTCTATGGTATATAAAAAAGCTAAAAAACGTCTACAACCTTGTAAAGAATTGATGATGACATTCATATAACTATCTTTTTTATCCTGTAGGAAATGTCATATGCATAAAGAGTTCGGTTAGATGAGGTTTTGTTCTGTTTTTAAGACTTTCTCTATTCAGCTTATACTAAATCTATGGTTCGACTGGTTGATAATAATAATAATAATAAATCATTTATTTCGGACAACTTGTACATCCATACTGTGTTAGTAAAAATGGCTTACAAAGTCTGTTAGTATTTTATTAAATGCGTATAGATGGAAAATTATACGCATTACAATAATAATAATAAATTAATTACCTACAGTTATATTTGTTACTATGAGTGACCATCAGGGGAAAGGGTATGTTCCCGTGATCGTCACTCTTCGCACAAAGCATTTCCAAATTGGAAAAGTAAATCGGTTTGCTAATGTCTTCAGGATGCTATTGGAACTGTTCCTCACTCTGCTAATCAGGGAGTTCGTTTTTTTACGAATGATGGCATCGAAGCCATCAGTTTGGTTATTCCGTAAATATTCCCGATGCACTGCAAAACCGCGGCAGGCCCAACATCATCCTGAAGACATTGTTATACTGGATTCGAAGAGTGTCTAGTCATTTCTTGGTATGTTTGACCCACAGATTTCCCGTGTACATGCTTTGGCAGTATGCCTTAAATAGGGTTAACTTAACCTCTTCTGTACAGCGAGAAAATCTGCGAGTCAACATGTTACCTCTAACCGCGAGAGCCCTTCGCTCCCTTTCAATATCATCATATAACATGCCCCAGATATTTAAACTCAGTCACACGTTTGATGTTCACGCCATTAAGGGTGATATTTGTTGTATTATTGGGACATTTACCAGCAGCCTCAAAGATCATGTATTCCGTCTTTTTTACATTGTATGTAAGCCCGTGTCCAGCAGCATACGTCTCACAGACATTCAGCATCTCCCTCAGACCACCCACCGTGGGGCTAAGCAGCACCCTGTCGTCTGCGTAGCTTATGCTGTTTATACTGACGCCATCAATCCGACACCCAGCATGCTACAGAGATGAGATCGTTTACATATACGTTGAAGAGCCCAGGAGACGTCAATCCCCCCCTGTCTCACCCCGCACTCCAACACATACGATTCCGAAAGAGAGTCTGCCCATTTAAGGTGGTTGATTGGCATATACAATATGATAGTTGAGTGAATCGAAGGCATACACCGGGGTCCCGCGATCAGTGTAATAACGGAAGGTATGCTTGACACTTATTTGGTTAAGAATCGCTTACATTTTTAGTTACATTAAATAATATTTATAATTTACATTAAAAGGACTTTATTCAAGTTTAATGTATGAATGTGTTAGTTTTGTTATGTAATATGTAATTAAGGTTATTGCTCTATCTTTCTGTCTTTATTTATTAAGTAAGATGGAAAATATTAGCTTAGGGGTAAGATTGTGTAACAAGTGATGAAAAAGAAAATGAAGGAGGGAAAAGGGGGAAAGCAAAGTATTGTACACTTACGCGGTAATCTGCGTGCCCTAATGGCCGTCCAACGCACCCTGGTATATAGCTGACTGGGTCTAAAGCAAGTGTTGCAATTTCGCTCATTCCATATGCTGCGTAGACATCTGCAAATGGTGCTACTGTCTGAAATTATTAAGGTTACTTAATTAATATTACTTCTTATTATTAGCCATAATTACATAATATTATTTACGAGGACCTAACGACTCGACCAATGTACAATCTATGGGATCGAATAAAATGTCCATAGAGGTTACGTTTGTTTTTAAAACATGTAACAATTTAATTCTAATTAAATTCCTTCTAGACTGCCTTTCCTCAAATTAACAAGTTGACAACAATGAGGCGGAATATTTGTTCATATTCACTACGCTGCGCACACAGTTTGCTTAGCAGCGTCAATACGAGCACTGGTATTATTATTACCTATCATAAGTTTTAAGAATTAAGGTAGCTTTGCCTATCATTAAATGGGGGTATCCTGCACGAGTCAGCATTTAAAAAAATGTTGCATCTTACATACGCTCTCGTAGAGTCTGCTTTCATTAACTCTTCATATTAACTAATAATACGAGTGCACTGACATTTTATTTTTTTGATTAGATATCATACTATACATCACAGAGAGAAAATATTTGCTTTTTTTTTGTAATAGATAAACTCCAAAAATTATAAGCCGATTTAAAAAAATATTTTCCCTATAGAAAACTACATTATCAGCGAATAAAAGATATATTTTGTTTTAAAAAGTTAGGGATTCCTAAGAAAATTTCTATAATGTAACTTAAGGTATTAAAAACAGCCTAAAAGTCATTACTTCTCGTGTACTGTGAAAAATATTGATGTTAGAATAAACCTATGTACTAGACGTTTATAAAACTTACGAGTATCATAATGTTAAAAAAATAATGTAAAAAAATAACATGTTCCACTCCTGGGCGCAGGTCTTTAGGAGAGGGTTTTAAGGCAATAAAGTAACCCACTGCGCTACCACAATGAATGTTGGCGGACTTCACATATCGTCATTTTCTTTAAACGTCTGAGACATTGATTAAAACTACTTTTGCGGATTTTATTGCGTTTTATTTATTTTATTTTTAATACCCGACGTTTCGGGTGCTTTCCAGCACCTGTAGTCACGGAGGACTGAGGTGACTGACGTCCCGATGTCAAAGTTAACCCTTCAGTTCCTTCAGCTTTTTAATTATTGTCTTTGGTCCGATCTACGCAGAATGAACTAACTGTGTTATGAAGTCTTGCAGTGGTATGCTTGGGTTTAGTTTTAATTTTATTAATTATAGGATCCCAAGCAGGTGGTAGTACTCAGCCTCCTTCTCTATTGAAATTAGGATGTTTTTTAATTTCAATAGCCTCACGTATCATCCTTGGTAGGAATCGATGTTCTTTCGCGAGGATTTGTGGTCTGTCAAATCTGATATAATGGTTGGGGCCATCTAGGATATGATCGCAAACTGCAGACTTCCCGGAACGTTGATGCTTCACGTCACCTATGTGTTCTTTTACGCGGGTTCTAATTGATCTCTTTGTTTGCCCTATATATGAGAGACCCGAAACGTTGGGTATTAAAAATAAAATAAATAAAACGCGATAAAATCCGTAAAAGTAGTTTTAATCAATGCATATATTAATTAATGTATAAATATATAGTGTTCGCGTGAATATAAGAAATCATTATGTCTGAGACATGTCGGATTCCTCACATGTTTTCCTTCACCACCAAGTTAGTAGTAAAGCGGCACTTTAAGGTTGCAATTGATAATTTAATTCTTAATTGACGACGGCGCTCAAGGATATATATATATATATATATATATATATATATATATATATTTATATATATATATATATATATATATATTATATATACTAGCTTGCCAGGCAGCCGTTGTTCTGCCCTTTACGACGACCCTTTGTCATGTCCTATTAAAAATCCTTACATTCGAAAAAAACATTTCGGACACTCATGGGCAAAAAAACTATCCTATCTCTCAAGTTGGACCAAATTGCACACGGTGTGAGAATTTGATTAAAATCGGTTAAGTAGTTTAGTAGTCTATCGCGGACAAACAACGTGACACGTAATTTATATATAATGTAACCTCCCGAGGAGTAGGATGAACTGAAACTAATGCTGGTGGAGCCACGTGTCTAAGGTTGCCGAAGTCTAGTTCCCCGGTCGAACCTTAAACCTATTACGCGAGATATTAATCTAAGTGGACTGTATCTACAAAATGCTTCTACGCTTATATAACGACGACTATAGCGCGCGGTACAATGCACTCGCTCTTCCCTAAAATGAACTATTATTTGCCAAATCGATGAAAGGAATCCTGCTTGATTAGAAAAACACAAAATTGGAGCGGGTTAAAACAATTATATCAAGCAGGCAATATTATTGGATATTGACTCACCGGGATGTTTCTTCTATTCTGTTGAGCACTATAGCTGCGACTTCTGAAACTTCTTCTGGAACACTCCGGAGAGAGGCGGTGCGCGACTATATCTCACACGAGGTGAGGCGGGTTTCCTGGAGCTCGACTGCTTCCAGGCTAAAGCGGTTCTACTAGTGGTGTGTTTCCAACAACGAGCGCGGCGGGAAGAGGCTGCGCGTCGGTCGCGCGTGTCTTATATATCTTCGGTTCCGATGATTACGTGACATTCTAGAATCATCTTCTTTCCCCTCCCACCCCACCACCCCGATGTGTCGATAGGAGGGTATGAATGATATCGTTTTGGAAAGGGATAACCGACTTGGCAACATACCGTCAAATATAAAATAAATACGAATGGTTTTTCCGCGTAACCAAATGCTAATGGTCAAACAATACGATGAAGTAGTGCCGGCCGAGAGTTACGACCTGAACGGAAAGGGCAATGGCGAAAAAATTGTCACCATTACGTATAACCATTACATAAATCATTTATTATGCTTTATTTAATCAAACTTATGGCCTTTCGAAGGCAGAAAAAATCATTATAAAACATTGAGCTATTATGTACTACGTACTAGAGGCGACACTGCATTCAGCTACTCTGTTCCACTCAACTGCGGTGCATACACCGCACTTTAATCAGTCACTCACTAGGCGCTGATAGAGTTGTCACGTGTTGTGTTGATTTAAAAAAAAATCTTTTGATAAAAATATGCCGTCGTGTGTACTTAGATATTGCACAAATAATTCTAGAAATGTCAGCAAAACCAAGGAATTACTTTTCATCGGTTAATAAGATACTTATTCAATAAAAAAAGTATTATAAATTAATAATAAAGAAAATTATTCCTAAAACGCCATTTCGTGTCATGGAATATAGATAATGAAATTAATATGTTCAGATGTGACATTTCTGTGGGCACTTAAGTATAGGATGAATATATTATTATACACATTTTTTTTTGTAGAAACATATATAAGTTATCATAATTAGGCTAAATTTTCCACATTTAAATCTGCTTATTATTCTTTTATTTTATTTTTAGGTTTCCACATCAAAGTCAAAGTGGAATAAATTCGTCCATTTTTAACTCTCGCGTGCCCAGCTTTTATGAACTACTCTTATTCGAATTTAAATAAACATATTTGTAATTTAAATTTTATGTTAATATGTTTTGTTATCATACATTTAGTACGTTTGTTACATTTGACATGGATACCTTTTAAAATATTTAGATAAAAATATCATTAAAATGTAATTGTGATATAATAAAATGTAATAATATATTGAATAAGCAAATATTATATACAAAACAAATAACAAAATTTAAATATTGTTCTCGATATAATTTACCTATTTAACCATACAATCTAGTTTACCTACGGATCATTCTACCTATGTTTATTATAAAAAAAAAAAACAACCACGGGAACACACAGTACCGCACATTTTTTGTTTGAAATAGCTGTTCTAGTACGATAGTATTCTATATTATTTCAATGTTATAAAAATTTAAAACTAAATTGACTAGTTGTTGTAGTTTTTATGATTCGCCAATTAAGGCAGGCAAAGGTCTTATGCATACAGCCTAAACTATTGTGTATTTTAACATTGCTCAATATACAAAGGCTTTATTTTAGAATTTTCTCTATACTAGAAATTATATAGATATTCTTTATAGTGCACAGTTGCAAATTGTATAGACTATTTATTGTTGTTCTAACTAAACGTTTTATACTCTTGGGTTTTAACGATTTGCTAATTAAGTCACGCAGTTTTTATATCATACAACCTAGTCTGATGTTAATTTCCTTCAAATTAGACTATCTTAAATACCTGACTTCATGCAGTAGTTTGACTGAAGAAAAAATTGTTCAGGATTTAAACTCTATACTTTTACATATTTTTCTATTGTAGACACAAGAACAAAATGTCAACAAAAATTGTTTGGAAGTTCGCCTTGTCGTTTTTTTTTGGATTTGGACCGAAGGGTTTTAGCCAGTAGTAGTCCGACATAACCTTTTTGCCCCGCCTCGGTAGGTATCCATGAGGGTATCTCTCAAGATAAAAAGTGGTTATTAGTGTAGTCGGTCCAAAATCAGTAATCGAGGTTTTTATATCAAGAAATTCTGAATATCAGTTCGGAGTTTGGAATTTGTCGGTGTTTCACCCCCGCGCTTCGAAAGTACGTAAGGACATTAGTGTTGTGCCACATCTCTTTCTCTCTCTTTGGGCGCGTGGGATTGCCGTCCCACCAGACTATGAGAGTGTGGTTTCGCACACAATCGTGCACGTTAGCACATGAGTAAATATTACTCTGTGACGTTAGTCTTGTCCTGCGCAGCCGGCTCGTCCCTGTGGCGAATTAAATTCGGTCTGAAGTAGGTACATAATTACATAATAATTATATATTATATCATCCAAGGCTACTTTATAATACTATCAAAGATATGTCAATATTTTGTGATACTTACTTTTACATCATCAATTAATTTTTGCGTTACAGCACTGCCTCCTATTAAGAACAGTCTAAAGGATGTAAAGTCACACTTTTCACGCTGTCCCGGTTTTACTAGGGTGGTCATCATCGGGGGACTGATCATCACAAATGTAGGCTAAAATTAATTTTATTATTAGTGTTCAGTTTCAAAGATTGTTTTTGTTGTAAAAAGTGACAGAGCAATAAAGGGGTAAAAAGGTAAACCCATCATTTCTTCTGTTACTTGTTTAGTTTATCTAATTCAAACCGCTTACGTTGGTCAAATCATTTGCAATGCATTTCATATCGCAGCCGTTTTATAATAGGTATCTTGCTCTTTAATCTAGAACATATGTGGGTGCTCTGCAGCGTAGCTGTAGATATATGTAAGAGAGTGGTATTAACGCATACGATCACTTGATTGAAAGTGAGTATTACCACCTAAATAGCAGGAAAGCGTGTGGTAATTATATCATGGTTAGTTGACCGCTTTCAGTATTCGGTTATGGCTGCAGAGGTAGAAATCAGGAGGGCATTATAATCACCATTACTTAATTTTATGTTCATATTTAGTATGGTATAGAATACGATTTTTGTAGGTCTCTGCCGGGCTAGCATGAGCCGGAGAGAATATATCCCCGGAGAGAGGATATAATTTTATCCCTTGCTTAGTTTTATCCACCCTGCGAGCATGAGCAAGAGACAAAAATTATATCCCCCGATTATATCCAGTGACAAGAGATAAAATTATCTTATCTCTATAGTATATCCCCGTTTGACATAACGAGTAGACATATATCTCCCCGTCCGTAGCATGAGGCCAAGGGAAAGAGAAAAAATTATCCCTTTTTGACATTTGAAAGGGACAATTTTATCCTCTTTCGCGGACGTGGGTTTAAGTTTATCTTCAAACCATTTTAATACGAAAAAGATGTCTCGAGCCTATTGCAACTACATTTTCGTGTCAGAAATTGAAAAACAAGAAAGAAAATTACACCAGCGATGGATACGTGATCAGAATACTTAATCTATTGGAATTCTCCGACAACGAATTTCTACGCCGGTTTCGGATGCTCAAATATTGTTTTGTATTTGTGTAAAGAACTCTATGAGGCTTTAAAGCCTATTACTTCTGTGGATGGACTACCAGTACATATTGAAGTAAGCATCTATTACAACCACCTTGTCCAAAAACATCGTATATTTGCAATCAATACATGTGGCTTATGTAACTTATTTTAATATTTTTTCTAGGTAGGTAGTTTACATCCTTCAGCCTCTTGGCAGAAGGTAGTTACCTACTAGAGAGGTACGATTCAAGACCATGGCATGGCTGTTGTTCAAACAACAAATAATCAGCAAATACTTGACCTAAATTATTGGGGCCATCATTAGAATGTGTGGAGCAATATACTTTAATTAGCCTCTTGTGTAGGTAAATACAAGTTTAAAGACTAATATACATAATATTAGGAATACAAATAACACAATACTCATGATTATAAAATTATTTATTCCTTGTTTTGTTTGTAATCATTACATTTTTATTCTTCATGTTTCGTCATTTTCAATTAAAATTAAATCTTTGTGACTTAGAGTAGACATCAATTTTGATGTATTTTGTAATTTTCTTATAATGGCAGTAATTGCTGGGATAATTTTTTTTTAATTTCCTCAAGAGGATACACCACCTCCAAAGGGTCTGTATCGTCCAGTTTCGCAATTGGCTTAATTCTAGACAAATATTTTTTTAATAAATGCTATCACAAGCGAAGTAATACCTGCGATTTGATACAAGCAATGTATACTTAACTTAAATATTATACAAAAGAAAATAAAGAAAGAATTAGAATAATAGAAAAAAATAAAAACAAGGCAGAAATACGCTTAAAATAAATATAACAAATATTATAAATGACATATTGTTTAACAAAAATTATTAACAGTTTAGCAATATAATAAACAAAAGGTAAAAGAAATTATAAGTTAATGTAAATCTACTTAACCTTAAAAGAAGTTTATAGCTAGTATAGTTTATAGCTTTATACTATCGTACAAAGATGTTTTATAAAACATCTTTGCTATCGTACATATATTATCTATGCGCGGGGATAAGTTTATCTACTGTCGATATTATATCCACCATAGGCCCATGCTCGCAGGGTGGATAAAGCTTTGACATAGGAATAAGTCAATTTTATCCCTTGTCAGTGGATATAATCGGTGGATAAAATTTTTATCCCCCGCTCATGCTAGCCCGGCTGGTATATAAATAATAATTTAAGTTTTTGAGCTTACTGCATTTTGAGGGACTGCATTTTCAACTGCTAGCATTCTATATTTAATAAAACAACATTTCCTTTCTCCTTCTAATCTAAATAAAAACCATCACAAGTTCATTTAAAAAAGATGTAATAAAAAAAACCACGAGTAGCTTATAAACACAATTTTGAACGCGGCGAAACGTTTTCTTGAATACGGACATTAATGAGGCAAATGAGGTGAATTTGACTTGTAATGTAAATAAAATAATTACTATCAATAAATACCTTGTATTTATTAATGAGGTAATAGGTATGCTCTGTTGTGACTGGAAGTGAAGTATGTACGCGTGTAAATTTTAGTATTGGCGACATAACTAAACTGTTTGTCGCCGAAATCCACTGCACGGGAGACACAATCAAAGCCATTCGAGTAGGTGTAGGAAATTCATGGAATCTTATCCTGAAACCAATTATAATCTATTTAGTGTCTAAGGCGACAACTACGGGAAAAGCCAAAATGATATCATGGCTACCGATATATGGCGGTATAGTCATTTCCTTTATTATACCGGATATTAAAATCCAGATTGATAGTAACAGATTTATATTATTAATATCCAGGGTTATCCTACAAAAATCCTTAAATTAAGAATAAAAAATATTGAGTATTTTTAATTTAAGGAAAATGTTACCGAAGTTGCTTGTCGGGAATAGAAACTATTTTATCTCTCAAGTTGGAGCAAGCAATACATATTTAGGTCATTCCGTTCATTCATGTAAATCGGTCTGTTCCACGAGAAAAAATATTTTGATTATTTTTATATATTTTTTGATATTTGTTTAAAGTTTGCTAAAATTAAAAAAAACTGCGTAAGAGGGAAGGTTATATTTAATAATATTCAATAAAAGGACGGAATGTAATGATGCCGTGGAATGTAATGAAATAAGCCTGGAAGGTATTAGCGCTAAGAGATGGTAATAAAAACAAGGGCAATTTAGCATCGAATTTTTAACTAATTTTGATTCAAATGCAATAGAATCAATTTTGGTAATATACCTAGCAATCTTTGACATTAACAAATTGCTTAAGCAAAAAGGAATCAATAATAGGTAATCTTAACTTAATTATTTTAATGGTTGGCTTGTTGAATCAAATTTTTTACCGTCAGACAAAAAATACGCTTCTAAATAATTTGTATTATGTTTATCTAAAAGTAAGAAAACATTAAAAAGATTCTGAAATCTATTAGATTTTTAGAGCAACGTTGGACTTGATTTGTTATTGGAATAATTATCCTTAACAATATTAATTTTATCGGAACTGTTTGTCTTGTAAGCCGTTTGTGAGTCTTTAATAAAGTCATTTATTTCTTCCTTAGGTACTAGGTGATTGACATTGTTAATATTTTTTTTATTTCTCCCTAGTTTTTTGGGTTAATGGCTCGAGTTTCAATTTTAGAAAAGCTAAATTGACATGAGTCAAAAGGTATATTTGCGAAAGATTATTATTTTTATCTTAGATGTTTGCACTATCATTGAGTTTAATTGGTGAAGTTATTCTCTCACTGAAAACAAATCTTTGGCGAATTCATTCAAGAGCACGTTTAGGTTATATTCATAAAGCAACATGAGTTGCTGATGTACCGGACGGGAGTAGTCATAGGCAGGCGTTACTCTGAACCTGTGTTCAGGGAAAGCCCCGCTACCCTTCTGTTTAGATTATGTTTACTGATTTATTTAATATAATATTTACGAGGAGCTTTATTATAATATAGTTTAATATAAAAATTGCTTCAAATTAAATATAAAACGGTACTTACGAGTATTAATACATTATATTAAAATTACTAAGTGTGGCCTTCTACCATATTGTTTTTTTTTTATTTATTTATTGCAGGTTTCCTGAAGATCAAAGTTAATATGTATGTGGAAGTACTTTTGTAATAACATGCTTACCTGGCTTTCCACAAGAAACAATGTCATTTGCTCAGATCATTTCCAAAACTCTTATTTTCAATTGTAGGCAAATAATAGAAGGATTGGTCGAGGGCACCAAGCCAACTTTGATACCATACTGTATTTGTTCCGTAAGATTTTTTTATATCAAACCATTGAGGTAATTACTACTTACGTTAGTAATATAGTTCGATGTATCCAACTAGCATAAAGTTAACCTGATGGTAAGTAAGTAAACGGTGGCCCATGAATATTTACGATCAAGGTCAACAAACCGCTACACATTGCAAATGCGTCGTCAACCCTAGGGATTAAGATGTAATGCCCCGTGCCACAGGTGAAATGTTGATTAATTATGTAGTATAGTGTAGTGTTTGCTTAGTCATAATTGTGAAATAAGGCTCAGATTTCTTCATTTCAAAAAATGTACAATGTTAAATCTAATTAACAAGAACCATCAATTATCATTTACTTTACCAAATGACAGAATTAATTAAAAGTCAAGACAAGAAAAAGATGCTGGGTTGAAAAAAATCCTTAGTCTTTGGATGGTTCTTGAAAAAAATTGGCGTTAAAGAAACAAACTTATCAAGCATCAGCTTAAAAAAAATGTTAAAGTGGGAAAGTCTCATGAGCCACACACACCACAACTGCGATATTTTGTTTTATCTCTCTATGCTGGTACAAGATTTTATTTCTTAATGATAAAAGCAAACCTATGTGGGTTTGCTTTTTTGTTACTATATATATATATATATATATATATATATATATATATATATATATATATATATATATATATATATATATATATATATATATATATATATATTTTTTATACAGAATGGGTCCTACATATATGCAATAAATGAAACCATATACTTGTTATCGCCTTTGCTGACGATATACAAAAAAATGAACGTAATCGGTCCAGTAATTAGGTCAAAAAGTAGAGTTTTAATTTTAAGCAAATTTGAACACTCTATAGAATTGGGTCACTAAGTCAATGATTCAATGAACTTGAATCCTTGAACATTAAAAAGCGACGTTGCCACGCAGTGCAAACTATTGGTATTGCGACATATCGACAGCGGTGTCTTTTGTCGGCGTGCCACCCGCGTGCAACGTTGTCACTCTTCCAAGGGGTCAAGGTACGTTGTCTAAACAGAGTGTTCACTTTTACTGAATTTATTTTAATATTTATTTTGTTTGAAAATTTCACTTTTTTTATTTTACGGGTTTTAATTTAATATTTAATTTTTCTACACTTGTACGGACTAGTATTACTTGTGGTTTCATTTATTGCATATATGTGGGACCCATTCTGTATATATATATATATATATATATATATATATATATATATAGTTCCCTCTCTTAGCAAGTGATTTGGCAACCGCATTTTTTTATTATTTTGATATGTTATCAGGTAGATACTGTTGCCTATCTCCTGTTTCATTTCCTTTTGTGATCTTTTACGATACTCACGGAATGGTATGGGGTCTTAGAGCTTCTAAGTAATAATATATGTTATTTGGTAGGAGGTAGTGATTTCTATCGATATTATTATCGTGTAGCGGTGGCGTAATAGAAACCACTAGCTCTTACCAAATAACATATTATTACTTAGAATCGAGATCCTGCCTTAATTTTATGATTTCTAAATATTTTCATCCAAGCAGATAAAGTTTTGTTGAAAATAGTCAATGGCTTTCGACTAAGAAAGTGGTGAATCTATAGATTATATATATAATATATTAAACACACCCTACAGGACACACACTACAGGAGGCAATTGATTTTAACTTATATATTTGCCTCCTGTATGAAAGATTACCACTTGAGAACGGCTGGACCGATTTTAATGAACACTCATACCCACAGTTGGACCCGGTAACCGGTAAGTAGCACTGTTGCCGAGATCTAGAAAACTCGCTTATGCACCGTGTGTCTGTCAAGACTTAGTATTTATACCACCTTAACTATTAGTTTTTTTTTTAATTTTGCGAAATAAATACTTGCAGTGCAATATAATAATCATCACGTTCGAATAATAATCAAGTCTAGTCCTATTTACCTTTATATTTTAAGACATACAGTAAGGTAATAACAATAAATAACTTAACAAAAACGAGTATATCGATGTCGATTGTTGCTAACATCAACGAAATCACTATAAATAAAAGACGCCTCTTTTGAAACTCATAAGACGAAATGGGTGTATAACCGCTACTACATGGCATGTGGTTATAGATCTCTTATATCCGTGTGGGCTATGGAGTTTATAGTTACTACTAAGTGCTGCCTAAGGGAGTGTTAATGGATTTTGCTCATTTTTTTAACTCATAAATAAGTGCCGTGGTAAATCGCACTTTTTTAAAGTATTAGATTTTGTCTTGTCTTGAAGATACACACGTGCAATTGTATTTTTGCATGTTCTTAGTAGTAATTTTTAAAACAACAAACTTTATAAAATGATTTAGTTTTACCAAAGGTAAGGCAACCCAATCATTAGGTTTTTGTGGGTAAGGGCTGCATATTTTGGCATTCCAGTGGTGCCACTCGTTGATATTAGTGCACAAATTGCCTCTTCCGGGTCAATGTTGGCCGGCCTGAAATAATTAACAGAATTGATTTATTTCTTTATATTTAGGCCCTTCATTACTTTACACGTACAGTTAAAAGATGAATAACTTTATAACAACTAGAAGTGGATGTATGATCCTAAAAACTAAATTTCAAGTGGTTTGCTTAAATCTATTTTAAAAGTAAAGTCAGGTTAACAGTGCAATTTAATTATCGTTTGTTGAAAAGTTTGTTAAAAACAGAGAAATATTTTTTGACATAAAATTTAAATGCTAATTTTTAGGGATATTAATGCACTCAGTATTTCAAAACTTTTGAAACGCCGGAAATGTATAATAAAATTAATAATAAACGCGTGTATATAAAAAAAACCACTATTAAATATGTATTGTTCACACTCATGATTCCTTACAGCGCAGTGGCAGTGTGAGAATATCTACCGCAGTACTGCTGCATATCGCTCTGTGGGTGCCGTGAGAGGAGACAGAAGGTAACACCTGGCGCGTTGCCTGACATGGACTTCAGCACCTTCATGTAACAAACAGCTGCGGTTGCCAACCCGCCTGCCAAGCGTGGCAAATATTGCCAATATCCCCCTTGTGAGACATCTTTGTGCGATGCCAACGTCTGGCAGTGTACTTAAATAGGCTATAATGAATTAAATAACGTAACATAACATAACATAAACACTCACGCCTGTCACCCAGAGGGGTAGGCAGAGACTACAGACTTCCATTTGGCACGATCCTGACACACCTCTCTCGCCTCCTTCACATCCATACACCTACGCATACATGCTCGTCGGTTAAGGGTACTCCTAATTTGGCCCGTTTTCAATAAATCGCCAATTTGGTCGATAAATTTTCGCCTAGGACGTCCCTTTCCGACTCTGCCATTCACTTCTGCAACATAAATTTTCTTTGTCACTCTTTCCTCATTCATTCTTTCCACATGATCAAACCACCGAAGCATTCCTTTCTTAATCCTGGTCACAACATCATCTTGCAAACCACACTCTTCTCTTATTACACAATTTCTTACCCTGTCGTTCAGATTCAGCCCTAACATACTCCTTAAGGACCGCATTTCTACTGCGTTGATTCTACTCTCGTGCTTCCTTCTGCCACACCCAACTTTCACTACTATACGTTAAAGTACGGACCAACACAGCATTGTGAATTGCCATACGTGCCTTTTTTGACACATTTTGACTCTTCACAATAGAGTGCAGGGCCCCATTTACTCTATTTCCCGCATTCACTCGTCGTTCTATATCCTTATCATATCTCCCATCCCTGCTAAATACGCAGCCCAAATATACAAACTCATCTACTTGCTCGATCAACTCCCCTTCTATTCTTATTTCACAAATCGTTTTACTTTATTCTCTATCAAAAACCATAACCTTCGTCTTACTTGCGTTCACTTTCATACCCCTTTCTTTTAATGATCTGTTCATTAATGTAACCATCATTTGCAACTCGGCCGTCGACGACGCAAGGATAACTTGATCATCGGCGTACAAAAGGCATTTGACGGTTAACTCACCCATTCTTAATCCGCATTCTTCAACTTTCAAATTTTGCAAACAACTGTCCATAAATAGGTTAAACAGCCACGAGGAAGCCATACAGCCCTGTCTGACACCTTTATAGATGTCAAACCAGTGCGAGTAGACCCCGTTGATCCTAACACAAGCACTAGAGTCCCTATAAAGAGACTCCAATACCTGTATCAAGCCAGCGCTCAACCCAAATGAGTTCAGTGTTTGCCATAGCACATCCCTATCCACTCTATCATAGGCCTTTTCCAAATCCATGAACGCACAAAAAACCTTTTGGTTTTTAGCCAAAAACTTCTCCGCGATCATGCGCATGGAAAAGACTTGATCTGTACATCCCATTCCCTTTCTGAATCCCGCTTGCACATCCCAAATTTTTTCATCAGTTTCTTTCATGACCCTTTCAATCAGTACCTTATCATACAGTTTTCCCACAATGCTAAGAAGGCTGATGCCACGGTAGTTTTTACAGTCCCGCTGCGACCCTTTTCCTTTATATACTGGGACTATCACGGCTTTGCACCAGTCTACCGGTACCCGCTTCAGTTCCCAGCATAAATTAAACAAGGTGTGCAGCAGGCCTGCCACGACTTCCTCTCCAGCCCTTAGCATTTCGAGTGAAACTCTATCATATCCGGCAGCCTTACCTGCTTTCATGCTTTTCATTGCTTTCATTATTTCATCTTATCTCGCTACCTCTTTCCTCTTCTTTCGGAGTTTCTACATCACTTAGTACGCACGTTGTCTCCTCACTCATAAACACGCTTTCAAAATATTCCTTCCATCTCTTTAAACTCAAAACTTCATCTTTCAGAATATAGCCATTCTCGTCTCTTATAACATTCATCATAGGCTGTTTTGAATGTCCCCTGGCAGTTCTTACAAGTTTCCAGAACATTTTAATATTTGCCTGGAAGTTATCCGATATTCTTCTATCATTCTTATCCGTTCTTTCTTGCTTTTTTCTTTCAACTACTTCTTTTACTCTCTTATTAAGATGTTTAAAGACTGCCTTTTTTCTTTCAATATCATCATTCGTACCGCTAGAATTACCAGCCTTTGTTGCTAGTTAATGTAGCCATGCTCTCTTCTTTGCTTCAACTTCCATACGTATCTCATCATCTCACCATAACGTATTATTTTTCTTTTCATTCGTTCTCTTACTAACACCACATACTTCGGTAGCTGCATCCACTTAACCTTTCTTTACATTTTGCCATACATTCTCCAAGTCTAACTCCTTCATACATAATTCATCCAAACCACTTATATTTTCTTTCAGTCTACATTTGAACTTGTTTCTCTCACCTTCATCTTGTAACCTTTCTGTTTGAATACGCTGTAACGCAGTGGTAGACACAGATGATCGGTGGCGCCAACGCCTGAATAGACCATTAATTCGGCATAAAACCAGATAATGATCCGTTCCTACGTTAGAACCCCGGTAAATCCTTGTATCTACCACTGCGCCCCTCAATCTTTCATCCACAATTATGAAATCTATCATGCTTCTATCGTCACCTCTTTCCCAAGTATACATGTGAATCCTCTTGTGGCGAAAGCAAGTGTTAGTCACAAAAAGATTCTTTTCCATACATACGGTGAGGAGACTTTCACCATTCTCATTTATACTTTCATCACCAAACGTTCCCAATATCCTTTCATAACCAAGCCTCCTCACCCCAACCCTTCCATTAAAATCTCCTAGCATAATAATATTTTCATTTCCCTTACACTTCATTAACACCATCCTTACCATTTCCCAAAACTGCTCTCGGATATAAGTGGGCTTAGACATGTCTGGGGCGTAGACCCCTAACACAAACAACTTCTTTAAGCCCACTTTCATTCGTATCCATAGCAGTCTTGGGCTTACACATTCATACTCTTTCACACATTGGCCCATTCTTTCCGAAAGGATGATACCTACCCCCTGGCATGCCCGCTCGATCTCGTCTACACCAGACCAGTATGCAGTATACATGCCATGTGTAGTGACATCCTTCCCCTTCCTTTTCATCTCATTTACACATAACACATCTATTCCTCTATCATACATCATATCGCATACTTCATCCATTTTATCATTCATTGCCCCATTAATGATTTTTGTATGTCAAATTCCTTAAGAAATTACCTTAAATATTGTAAAATAATTATAAATACATACTGGAAATCATCTACTGGTGTATTATCCCCATATTTTTGCAGGAACTCAGAAAAACTGCAATGAGTGTCCCCTTTGTCGTATGTAACGACTGTCACGTCCAATTTTTGATGTTTCAAAGCTTCCCCGACGACAGCCACTTTTTCACTTTGGCAAAATATCATTTTTGGCAAACAAATTTGGAATGTATCCTTTAATTCCTCTAAAGAAAACAATCAAGAATGTTTTATCTTAGTCTAATTTTGAATAACCTTTAATTTAAATAATGATGGTTTTTATATCTCCCGCTTCCGATTGGGTAAATTTAGGTTTATTCGATTAATTCACGGTACTGGTTATTCCAGAAGAAATAATGATCCTGGTTTAACTAAAGTTAACAAAAGTAATAGCTATTTTGTTACAAATCCGACTACCAGATCTAGTTTTAGCCCAAGGAAACCGTATACAACTAACGCATCTTTAGGATGCAAATTATACTTACTGACACCAAGCAAAGGGTCCACACCAGCTACACCTATCCCTAAGTAGAAAGCAGCATACATGGAAGTAGTTAGATTAATGTTAAGAGGAGCCATAATAATTATAACATCATTCAGTTTTAATCCTACGTTTCGAAAGGCAGTTGCACACCGGACTGATCTCTCCACAGCGCATTGACATGTTTCAGATTCTCCAGTAGCGCCGTCAATCTGCAATTGTTAACCTTTAGATAAACGTCCCGCGTTTTATGAATTTTATGCTTTTACTTATTTCGTATAGTCCTATGCTTGTGCTGGTAGGGTTGCCAATGGGAGATAAAGTTAGTTTATATATCTCTGTTTCCTCAAAAACAGAAATATTTTTTTACGTACTCGTATTATGAGGCCTTATATACGTAGCAGTTTAAATCCGTCCCGATGGGATTATTTCTCATAAATATCAGGTTACATTAAATGGTATAATATCTGTATATGCCTAATAATAAAGTACTATATTAAAAACCCTTTGAAATGGTCGAGGAGGGTGATGGCTGCCACGTATGTCAACTGGTGGGGGCTAGTCTTCCTGTGTTAAAAACACATACCTTTCACATAGTATTTCACGTTTTTTTTTTTGTTTTGTTCCTTTTCAATTTTGATTAACATAATATTACTGGCTTTTTAAAAAAATCTCCTCATTTGGAAGTTGATTAAAAATATGTTGACGTTTGAATAGCGAAATTTTAATTTTTTACTGTGAGTAATAAAACAGTTTTCATTTAACTTTTATTCCATTTCATATCCTGTTGAAAACTGAAGAATTTCCTTGTAAAAAAATCCGTAGTATTTTTTTTGTTTTCATTAAACAATCCGAACAGATTTGACCTTATTGCAAAACAAGTTTAGTTGATAGTCTCAGAATTAACCTGCGGTTCATTAAGAATCTTACTTAAAGAAGTCCCGATACAGTTTTCGCGAAATTTTAGGTTAGCTGTTAAAGTACATACACATATTTCATATTTAGTTTGTACATTATCAGAGACTACTTCAACAGAGTTTTGAAGCAGGGACTAGTTACGAACTAATAGAACTCGTAGCAATAAGATGGATTAGTTCTCAGATAAAGTGCAAGCATACATAATATACAGGGTTATTTTTCAAAGAGTAGCCAAATATTAAAATTAAGTTCAAATATATAAATATTGATATACCGTTATCGCAGTATTTGAAAATACGAGTGAATAGGCTTCTACTTTTATTTGAAATTATCCTACTCGTAAATTGAACGTGATTTAATGGCAACAACGATTTTGCCTTACGATCGACACTTACAAATGTGTACGTGCGCAGTAAAATCAGTTAAAACAATGCATTACTACGCATTTTGAATATAAAAGATATGAGACTGAAGCTAGTTTCAGCTCCTAAGAGATTAGATCACTTAAGGCCAAGCAACCTATATGGAAGTTTTACAATGACTAGAATATAATATAATACGGATTTTTTTAATGATATTGATGAACAGTGAAAAGTTTCGCAGTCGTCACCCTGTCTTACATCTATCTGCATTTGGATAGGTTTCGTACTCTTATTCCAACTATGGCAAATACCACCCGTGTTTGCCATAGTTGCCACGCTTACCGAGCGGGTTGGCAACAGCAGGTTTTTAGATGTACAGATGTAATATATAATTTAAATACTCTTTTTATTTATATAGTACCCGGTTGACCGAGCTTTGCTCGGTATTTTTCGCTCGGTTTTTTTTAATTCGTGTGTTTTGGAAATTATATTTAGATATAAATTACATACTGATGAAATACGAATAATATTTTTTGATCTTAGCGACATAATAGAAAAAAACTGAACTGGTTATTTAAATAAAAATCATGAGTGCAATTAGTTTAATTTAAATTTTCGTGTTTTTAAAAAATACTAAAAAAAGGGCTCGACAAAATAGATTTTCTCAAAAAAAGAAAAGAACTTGAAAAAAAAAATTAAAAAAAAGTCGGTCGGTCGGTCAGGGCTCGAACCATGGTATTACAATTATGTGACCGCCCAATATACCAATTAAGCTATTTGTAATTATTAATTAATAACATGTCAAAATTTACCTTCTTATTTTAACGATATTGTAGCTATTTTTCATGTCATGGAAAAAAGAATTTTCTAAAAATATATAGTGGATTGATATATTGCCCCCCGAATTTTATAAATATGATGATATATATATATATATATATATATATATATATATATATATATATATATATATATATATATATATATATATACACAAGAGTTGCTCGTTTAAAGGTATAGGATTTAGTACTGAAATATAAAGTTATAGTTTTTTACGTGGTAGAGCCATGCTGCTGCTATATTACTGGTATAGTTATAACACGAATGTGTCGACTCAATCGGGGAATGACCACGCTCTCACAGAAAACCGGCGTTAAATAGCAGCTTAGCTTAACGCTGCTGTGTTTCGTTTGTTGAGTGTAAAGAACCGGAGACCCTTTTAACTACACACGAGGCATTCCATCTTAGTCCTCACGAGTGACAACGCATCTGCATTTTGATTCGTTATCGAGGCTAAATGTAGATGTCTATGGACCACAGCAACCACTTACCATCAAGTGGACTGTGTGCTCGTTTGCCACTCTTACACTATAAAAAAAGGCTATAAGTCCCAGAACTTAGAAAAGGTTCTTTTTGAGAAGGTGCCCTAAAGTTATTGTATGCCGCGCTCCCATTATGAATATTTTAAGGCGGGCTTCCCATGTCTTCGATTTATTTTTTTATTCCTTAGACATGCATGCCTCTTCACGATATTTTCTTTAATCGCAGATTACACAACAACTAATATAACAAAATGTACGTAAAAAGAGAGGAGTAAACAAAAAAAGCGTTTTTATTATTGCTCCACAGAATTTTTTTTACGGAAAATCCGTAAATAACTATATAAGGGATAACAGTTTATGATTAGGGTGGTTTATGGTAATATAAATAATACGATATGAAATTTTGATTGTATTTCGTCTGAAAAGATTGAAACGCAGTTTTCATAAGCTATCTTTAAAAATACCTGCAAAATAAGATTAGGTGCTTCTTTTAAACTCTGCAGGATTAGTTTCCCCGCGTGATACCTGTCTGTAGCAATACCCGACTTAGCGACCACACGGCATGCCAAGTCGTGCATATACCAATGAACTGCATCACTTCTGTGTTTGTTGAAATTCATTTTCTGTAATTAAATGGAATTAAATTGATAACTGTTTCTTAGACTAAATTATCCCTTAGAGGAAAATTTAAATAAATAATAAGTATTTAATTTTTGGTCATAATATCGTCATCATCACTATTCCAGCCCATCACAGGCGCCCCAAGGAACGCCACAAACCTCTATCTAGTGGGGATCACCCTGCAATTCTCTGGTTCGAGGCTGTCATTCAAGAAGCTTTGTTCCACTCGGTTGTCCTTCCAACTATATGACCGGCCCATTGCCACTTCAGCTTACCGTCTTAATAAAATCAATATGCTTAGGAAAATTTAATTGTAAAGTAAAATTAAAGCCATAGGTAGATTAATTTTTATTCTAAATAAATAAATTAAAAATAATATTTTCTGAAAGATAGTTATGGTTTCAAAATTAGTTCAAGAATAGATATCTATGTCCTAAGAAAAACAGCAGGGAACGGAATGTTTTTCTAAATTAATGATCATTTTATTTCTAGGGGTTTTGTATTAATAATACAAATTGTTTATCACCTACTTAGGTTTAGGTTTAAAGACATTTATTCTCATAAAGACATTTTATACGCCACTTACATAAGAACAAAAAGTAATTATACTTCGTTGCTATGTTGTTGAACAATAAACAACATCAAAAACAGGAAAAATCTATACAAATAAAAGAAAAGTTAAATTCTGGTATAGCACCACAATACTAAGACTAGGAACAAACCAGTCAAACGCACTCAGATAGATATGTTTGTGATTATATGATTTGCTAGTCGCTTTTTGAATACATTGAACGAGTCTACATTTTTTATTTCCGAGGGTATCTCATTAAAAAGGCGCGCATATTTGCATGTAATTGTGGTCTGGCCGTACTTTGTTCGAGTTTTAGGCAAAACGATGAAGCTTGCGCGTCGAGTGCAGATGCGCCCAACTTTTTTTCGCTTGGTAAATTGCAGATCCGTGCGGACCTTCTTGTTCATGGATTTTCTAATGAAGTTACAGGTGTTATAAATGTATAATTGTTTGATATTCATCAGATTCGTCTCTCGGAAAATTTTAGAAGTTGACGTTCGGAAATTGTAGTTGAATTGCATTTTATGATTTTATTTTGTAGGATTTGTAATTTATTTATTATTTAATATATTTATTAAATTCTAGTACTGGCAGCGCTTCCCCAGACCTCGATGAAATCTAACCGGTGTGGTTTTATTAGGGCATTATATATTGTGAAACGTAGTTTCTGTGGTTATGTATCGAAAATTAATCCGGAGCAGGGCGTGAAGTGACATTAATTTGGTTATTAAATATTTAATGTGAACTTTCCATGTTAAATGAGTATCCAAATAAATTGACTACTCTTAAAGAATACCAAATAATATAAAAATGTCAACGTTGGTGAATATGTTTTGCTGTTTGGTAATATTCTTCTACTTTATCGGTCTGTTAAAGTTAACTGTTATGTATCTAATGTGAGGATCGACTGCCTTTATCGCCATGCTTATCAGGCGGATTGTTCATCACAATCGAGGTACTTTACATCTTCGACGGTTCTCCTCGACACCGCTCTTGGTATATCACATCATCATGTACGGCACTTGATCCAAATCCCGCAAACGTGATTATGAACAACATTACCAACGTCATGGTGTTAGCCCTACGCTCAGCTCGCACCAAATCGCCTGCCAGTATATAATTTAGGCCGGCGCGGCGCCAGGCTTGCTTCACATACGCAAATAGCTTCCAAGTAGCCAAGTATGTCACGGGCATTTTGCAAAGTTTCAACACACGAACACACGATTCGAATTTTTCCATCCAGCGTTGGTTTTACAACGCAAATCAAATAAACAAAGTTCAAAGTTTGTGCGGCTTGTCTACGGTGGCAGTCTATCAAAAACCCACGTCATAGATTTTCTTAATATTAACCATATTTACCACGCTCGGCAGGCAAGCTTATTTGAATATTAGAACAGAGTTAATCGTGGTTTGTTTTTTATTAATTTAGTAATTAAAAAATAAATTAAAATTCTAATTTCTTGATCATTTATATAATAAATATATGTTAAAAAGTGTATTTCTATACTTAACATAAATATGACGCTATTGTAGAATTATATAAGAAATAAATAAAGACAAAAACAACACAATTGCTTCTAAGGGTATCAATCGGATATATTGTAGTTCTGTTCACCTATTAGGAAATTCATGAGTCTATTCTGAAAATACAATTAAAATCTCACCACAAGTTTAAGTATTTATAACACTTAATATATATCCACTAAATACAATACTTAATAACGTTATGGATACACTTTGAATTACAAACTATTTTAAATTCTCTATAAGAGTCGTGTCTTAAATGAGTGTTATCATTTAGGTCACATTTTATATATGTAGGGGAGATTGGGGTGATTGCGGACACCGGATGATTCCGGACGTAGTTGTTGCTAGAAGGTTAGCCCGCTTCGCATCTCGCAATTCCTAATTTTTTGCAACTGTTGCCTTTATTGCATGGACAGTAGTTAAGGCCAAGCACGCACTTCAAGATATATACCGACAATCTTTTTATGGCTTTTTTATAATTTTTGGTTATTTATATTGACGTGTATATGCAGTGATAAGAGTATTACCGAAACGTTACTTCTGCCACCAAATCATAAGGCAAACACCATTAAAACTGTAGCGAAAAATAAATAATATGAGCTATCATAAACTCAAAAGTACATATATATATGTATAATATTCTATTTCATTTGCTCTGTACTTGAAAAGCAAAACGCAGAAGAAATACACGCTTATTTATATGAGAGGAGGCTAACGAGCACGCGGCTCACCTGATTGTAAGTACCACCGCCCATCAGCCACTGCAACACCAGAGGAACTGCAGATGCGTTGTCTGCCTTTTTGGAAAGAGTAGGCTTTTTTTAAGGTCCCAATGTCGTATCGGTTCGGAAAAATCGCTGGTGGTAGTCTATTCCACAAGGAAGTTGTGCGAGGAAGAAAACTTCTTTTTAACCGCACAGTAGTGGACCACCAATCATCCAGGTGGTAAGAGTGGTATCTCGAATTCTATCGCAATGTGCGATGGTGATGTTGACCCCGTGGTGAATACGACAGAATAAGCAAAGAGATACAACATCTGAAGTCGATCAGAAAGTGCTCGATCGCCAACGATTCCAGCCGCTCTGCGCTGGATACGATCAAATGGAAAGAGCTGGCACCGGAGAGCCCTGCCCAGAGATGGGAATAGTATTCCATGTGAGTCCAAACCTGCGCCTTGTAAAGTTGCAGGTGGTGTGCCGGCATGAAATACTGTCCCTCTCTGCTAAGCACACTAAGGTTTTTAGAGACCAGTTTGGCCTTCTCTTCCAAGTGATCACGAAACTGCACGTCATTTGATATGTCAAATAAAATGCTTAAAATAAACAAGTAGTGAACGTGGTACCTAGACAACTCTGCCGCAGAGGACTGGATACCGTGTGTGGTGTCCATGTCTGGTGATTTTATTTGTGATTTTTTAGGAATGTTGTTGTTGTTGTTTTGATCGTTTGTAATTACAATAGTAGTTGATTGGTTAAAAATAAAGGATTGTGTTTAATTTTGTAAGAATATAACCGATGTTTATTAATTATATTGAAAAACATACTAATAACCGCTAATGTTGTAGTTTTTATGGTAATACTAAGTGTCCATAATTCCCCACTCCCCGTACAAATGTCGTTCAATGTGAAACAAATAACATTAGAAATACGTATCTATTTTAGATATAATAATGATAACTATAGATTTAATTGATAAGAGTGTTGCAATTCAAGATAGAAAAGAAATAAGAATTAATGAAGGTGATTTTATGTGGTAGAGCCATGCTGCAGTTTTATTATATTTGTAGTACGAACGGATTGGCTCAACCAGGGAAGGACTACTCTCTCGCTTCGCATACACCTAATCCGTCATCGGCCGAAGTTTGCCCGGGCGACGGGCGATGACGGCTGAACTCGGACGATCGATTCAAACACTTGTAAAACGAAGAGAGCGCATACACAAACACGACCGTCATCGTCCTATAACGCACGAAAACGGCCGATCAACCGTCGAGTCCGAACTTGTTGGGCTTGGGATTTTTCGTCCGACTGCCGGCATCTACAGTGCAAATTGAGGGTATTTATAATTTAATTTAATTATTTTGTCTTTATTCTGTAGTTTCTGTCAGTGTTATCTACCTAAACAACTATGGATATTGTTTTTGAACTTTTGCAGGTCAAAGGGGAATGCCCATTCTTCATAGACACTTCGGCCATGGGTGCCCACATATAAAAGCATATATATATATATATGATAATATGCAATTAAAAGAATGAAATAGTAAAGGAATTGCTTAAAAAAGTCGGAATTTTGAAGATATATAAGTTTTTATTTGTTTGCGTTTTATTTCTTTGATTTTTAATTCCAGACGATTCGGCTGTTTTCCAGCACCCATGGTCACGGGGGACTGAGGTGACTGACGTCCCAATGTTAACCATCAGTGTTAACCTGGAGTACCATCAGATTTTTAGTTTTTATTTATGGTCCGATCTACAGAATGAACTTACTGTGTCTTGAAGTCTTGCAGTGGTATGCTTGGGTAAAAGCGTATACATCGCTCCAGGAATGAAATAGTGACTCGGTGGAGACGAGTAACTGGTACTGCTAGCCTGTGTCTGTTCCTAGTATTTACAGAATGAATATCACGTATTTTTTACACTTACACACACTTACATTAAATTTTTGCCTTGTGTTATGGCGGGTAAGAATACCCACTACACCTTATCTTCAATTGTGTGTCGTCAGAGGCGACAGATGAAAACTAAAGCCGAAGATCAGCAGCATCTTTCTGATAGACTGGAAAGGATACGGTATTATCGTCAACGGCGAGTAAATCACTCACCTTCTCCTTCTCAAATCATTCAATTTTCCTTATAGCAGAATCGCTGGAGGACCTAATCACTATGCTCAATGACCTCAATAGTGTCTCCCAACGGATAATACTTAAGACGAACAAGGACAACACAAAAGTCATGTGTAACGGCATATCACACCTTCGATATATTCATACAACAACTTCGAGCTTAGTGCCCCCAACAACTATGCTAGTAGTTACTAGGCTAGCTAGTAGTAGCTAGTAGGCACTAAGCTACTAAGTAACAACTAAGTTGTTGATGGGTATGTTTACCTGGGACAAATAGTCCGACTAGGTAAGTCCACTTTTGACCGCGAGCTCAATCGAGGTATTCAACTAAGCTGAGCAGCGTCCGGGAAATTATGACAGGCATACTTCAAAACCTCAAAACTAGATTGTTCTCGAGTGGCAGCCTCGTACTGGTAGGCGCAGAGTAGGGCATCCGCCCACTAGATGGAGTGACGACCTGGTAAGACATGCAAGAAGTCAATAGATGTAGGTGGCTCAGGACCGTGCTTTGTGGCGTTCCATCGAGGAGGGCAGTGGACTTGTGAAAGGCTGTAATGATGATGATGATGACATTACATTTTCATAAATGTATTGGGAGTGTCATAGTTTTATTACAGTTATTTTAATCTTTACCTACGACCACGTTAACGTAGTAGTCACAAAAATAAATAATCTTTAGAATGAGGCTAATTCACCAGGTCATTTCATCGGTTGGCATACGTAAAAGACGACGTCGGGATATATGAGAACGATCTAATAGTTTCTGATAAATGGCGGTATGGCTATTTCGTGTAAGTCAAACATAAAATTTCCAGACCTATGTAGGGTAGAGGAGTTAAACGTGCGTGACATCTAATGTTACAATCGCTAATATGCGTACCAGGCGTGGTGATTAAGGCATATCTCTCTACTAGAGGAAAGTCCTATAATTAACAGTTGAATTTTACAGAAATCAAAATTCATTAAGATTTGAAGAAAATCGCATGAAGAGTCCCACGTTGGTCTGAGACTTAAAGATCCCATGCTTATGTTGGACTTTTAACAAAAAATAACGTGTGAACTATGTTACTTGCCATCTATCATTACTTTCACAATTTTTAATATTTAATATTTATTTAATTTAATTATTTTTATAAACCGTTTTCCAAGTAGCTGGCAGCTCTTTTGAATCCGTTGTTGTGACTTTATGTTTGTATGTAATTAAGAAGAAACTAAAATTTCGTAAATTTTTCCTAATACCTACACTAATGATTTTTTTATGGTTATCTTACTTTTTCAACTTCTACGAGTATGGCTAGTACTAGAAATAAAGGAATATATTTGTACACAACACTATGGTAGAATACATGATACCTCCTGTATGTACCTACATCTTACTAACATCCAACTCACTTATTCGCAAATAAAATAAAATTTGAATTAGAATTTGAAGTTGTTACTGCCGATTTAAAAAAAGTTGCCACTTGTAAGTAGCATAGTTAACGCTAATTATTCAAGCCAGACGAGGGTATTAGCACCACTACGTTCGAGATAAAGTAACCGAATATTATGCGAGAGGGAAATACGAAAAAGAAAAGATGTATCTTAAAAGGTGCGTGGTAACATACGAATGATCAATTATAGTGATTTGTAAAAATTAAGTTCTTTTGTGATAATTTGTGGGAGTCATCGGTGTAGCGTAAGTCGATACACGAAAGAATGCGAGATAAGCTTGTTGACTCATAAAGTTACTATCAGTTTCACTGCGGAAATGCTTTAGGTTAGATATAACTTACTGGTACTATATAAGACCAAACAGCTGCAATCATGGAGTCAGTGTATAGTCGTTTGACCGCAGTGGATTAAAAGGTTCGATCGATATGAGAGTTGAAATCTAAACAGACCAAGAAATACCAGATCAGACAACCTCTTATTGCTTGATTTTAAACAATTGTATATTCAAATACAAACCACTGAGTAATATCGTTAAGAAAATATCATGAATAGCAATACAATAATCGTAGATCTTCAAGGATTTAAAAATAGCAAAAATGAATTTATAGTGAAAGAATTTGCTATAGTCACCCTAGAGTACACTAAAATATTCCTCATTAAACCTCCTTACCCATTCACTTCACTATCTCTTGAAGAGAAAAAACAAATTGGTTGCATTGAAAAGCACAGAGGGTATCGATAGAGTGAGGGCATTTTGATTATAGAGGTTTTCACAGAATTATCAAGTATTATTTGAAAAATAAAAAGATATTTTGTAAAAGAATGTGAAAAAATTAAATGAGTACAAGATATTTGTGATGAAAATAATATTATCATAGATATAAGTTGCTTTGGATCTCCCAATTTAAATACTCTTTGTGAACTTTATTGTAAAGATACTCTACTGTATGTTCTACTCATAAAAAAATCTGTGCGTTATAAATGTTTTATAAGAAGTGGTGTTTTGAAAACAAAATGAAGACAAGAGCAGAAGGAAGGGATGAGTGTGGCATAAGTGTACAGAACACGTCATTAAATAGGAAAACAACAACACTGAGTGGACAAAAAAGAGAAGAATATGCGGTACTCAAGAGCTGAATATCCATTCTTCAGTTCAAAATCTAGCCGGTTGCTCAGTTTCGAAGACGGGCCTCTCGTTGTGCGACAAAAGCCTGAAGATCTTCCAGAAGCCGGTTTCTTTTATACTGGCCGTGCAGACAGGACCATGGTGTGGTTTAAAAGATTGGGAAGATGATGATGATCCTTGGCAGCAGCATGTTCAGTGGTTTAGTCAGTATGATTATGTAAGTTTTAAGCTCGAACAGGGTTTTGTATAAGATTAAATAGGGGTTTATAAAGAAATAAAAAATAATATATTGCACACAATTTGTTTTATTTAATTTTATAATGTTTCACATATTTAAATACACACAAAATTCATTACGCATAACACGTAAATCTAAAACACAACACACATTATAGCCTTAACTACTATAGTCTACAGTAACATTTCTGGTATTATCTATTTCGTTAATATTAGCAAACTAAGCATAAACTGTACAGTTAATTGTTTGTATTAGTGAGGATTCAAATCGATCTTCTAATCTTAAACTACTCGGTTAAACTAATCGGTATCTTGGAAACGCCTCTAACAATTTTCATGAAATTTAGTGTCCAGGGAGTTTCAGGGGCAATAAATCGATCTAGCTGGGATTTATTTTTAGAAAATGTTTTTTGTTCGTGTTTTCAGACAATGAAAAACTGCTACAATATAAGAAGTTAAATTTTGACACTGTGTTAATGATCGTAACAGCTCAAGTGGAATCGTAATGCCTTCGTTCGCGTCCTGTTTTCGGTCCGATTTTTTTCTCCTTTTTTTTTCAAGTTCCCTTCGTTTGTGATAAAATCTATTATTTCGAGCCCTTTTTTAGTATTTTTTTAAAAATACGAAAATTTGAATTAAACTAATTGATGACACATGATTTTTTATTCAAATAACCACTTCAGTTTTTCAAAAAATACTTTTCATGTTTCATCAGTATGTAAATTGATCTAAATTTAATTTCAAAAATAAAACCGAGCAAAGCTCGGTCATCCGGGTACTACCTATAGACTATGATATGCTCATGTGAATATAATATTATTAGAGAGTAAAGATGGTTGCAAAACTTTTGAAGGTATTTGTTGACAATCAATATATAAGCTAAAAGAATTAATACCATAGTTTTCAAAGTTAAATGGATTTTTAGTGAGGGAACCATTAATTGTAGAATTGGTCACAAATCCAATTCTACATTTCTTGGGTATTTAATATCATAATATAATACCCTAAAAATATATTATCAAGATTTTTTCCTTGAACACCCGATGGAATTGTTAAAACTTTTACATCAGCTCGAGTAGCAATGGTAGAAGCTAAAACTTTTTAATGTGCGAGTACACATGGATTAATTCGTGCTCGTCGGACAATAAGAGTTGCGTCCGTAATGCAAACTTTAAACTTCACATCGTTTGACCCAACAATTATATTAAAACTCTCTCTTGATCGAACTAATTTTCCACTCATTTCAACACCATTAATTAAAAAATTATCTTGGAAAATGTCACTGTGAAGATATCCAATCATTTCTTATTTAAGCCGATCTGCTAGGCTTTTTAATCATTTCTTATTTAAGCCGATCTGGTAGGCTCTTTCTTTGCGTCCAACTCGACTTTCGATGACGGGGGGAGTACGCCATCGACCATCCCGCAGTGCGAGTGCTCCATGCCGGAAGTGCACTTCACACAGCACTCGGTTCGCAAAGCACTCCTCTCCCTGGACATCCACAGGACGAGTGGGCCTGACGGAATCCTCCCCAATTGTGCTGAGGACGTATACTCCAGAGTTGGCACCGATATTAACGCGTCTTTTCCGGTACTCCTACTCCCTAGGCGTAGTCCTAAAATCATAGAAGACGGCTTTCGTCCACCCGATCCCTAAAAAAGGCGACCGCTCAGACCCGTCCAACTACCGGCCTATCGCCATCACCTCCTTGTTCTCCAAAACAACGGAGTCTATTGTTAACTGCCAGCTCAAGAGGTACCTTAAGGATCACCAGCTGATTAGTGATCACCAATACGGTTTTCGCCGTGGTCGGTCGGCTGGTGATCTTCTGGTCTACCTAACTCACAGATGGGCGGAGGCAGTAAAGTCCAAGGGGGAGGCATTGGCCGTTAGTTTGGACATTTCGAAGGCCTTCGATCGGGTTTGGCACAAAGCGCTTCTTTCGAAGCTCCCTTCATTGGATCACCAGCTTTCTTGCAGATCGGAGCATCAAGGTCAATGTAGACGGTGCAAGCTCCGATTACAAGCCTATTAATGCTAGTGTTCCACAAGGCTGCGTGCTATTGCCAACGCTGCTTTTTCTGCATATCAATGATATGTTGCAAAGCCGTAAAATTCATTGCTAAGCGGATGACAGCACTGGTGATGCTCTTCACACCGGCCGTGCCAATATTTCTCAGGAAAACGTCTCCGAGTACCGGGACAAACTTGTGTCTGAAGTCGAGTCCTTGCTGAACAGACTCTCGGATTGGGGGCGACTAAATCTAGTCAAGTTTAACCCCCAGAAGACACATGTTTGCGCGTTAACCGCTAAAAAGAACCCCTTTGTTGTATCTCCTCAGTTTCAAGGCACCCCCCCTTGATTCCTCAGCCAGTATCGGAATCCTCGGCGTCGACATATCGAGTGACGTGCAGTTTCATGGTCACTTGGAAGAGAAGGCCTCTAAAAAGCTTGGCGTGCTCAGCAGAGCGCGACAGTATTTCATGCCGGCACACCGCCTACAACTTTACAAGGCGCAGGTTCGGCCGCACATGGAATACTGTTCCCATCTCTGGGCTGGGAATCCCCAGTACCAGCTCCTTCCACTTGACCGCATCCAGCGCAGAGCGGCTCGAATCGTCGACGACCGAGTGCTTTCCGATCGGCTCGATTCACTAGCGCTGCGAAGAGATGTTGCTTCTCTTTGCATTTTCTTTCGCATATACCATGGGGAGTGCTCTGAGGAATTGTTCGGATTAGTCCCAGCCGCCAAATATCGTGAACGCACTACGCGGCAAACGTCCGGATACCATCCACACCATCTGGATGCTTGGCGATCCACAACTGTACGTTTCAAAAGTAGTTTTCTTCCGCGTACAACCTCTCTGTGGAATAATTTACCACCAGCGATTTTTCCGGACCGATACGACCTGGGGACCTTCAAGAAAAGAGCTTACTTCTTTTTGGTGTTGCGGTTGATCATGGCGGTGGTAGTCACTTAACATCAGGTGAGCCGCATGCTCATTTGCGCCCTCTTCTATAAAAAAAACTAACCAATTCCTGTCTTTTAACAAATCCTATGCTTTTACCACCTGTAGAATCCATTTTTCCTGCTGTATCCCCATACAAATGACTACAAGTAAGATGAGATTGTTTAGCAGCAGGAACATAAATTAAAAGGGTTTCCAGGTATACACGATATGCATAGATATTATTTGGTGGTGATACAATTTTAAGTTTAAATAAACGTCAAGTTGACTAAATAAATCAATGCAGCCAATTATTTACAGGCTACTATTGTAGACGATATCAAGTTAGTGGAATCTTTATTTAATACGTTTGCCTTTAAGACCGATTTACACTTCGACAAGTACAGTAGCGAGTTTAGTTACAGGGCAGTTGACAGTAATCGGTTAAGTGGGCAGTAGCGTTCAAACAATATCTTCGTGGCGAGTTTAGTTAAGGACATAAGTTCACGGAGTTCGTTGGAGTATGACGTTCCAAGACTACAGAATTTTTCCGGTTTTCGTTTAAGACGGTTCTAGGATTACGTCTAGAATTAAATGATCTAGTCAGAGAAGTATTAATGGTTGTTGTTATAGAAGTTTTTAAGAATTTTCATGAGTACAGAATCTCGAGCAGTTTTAATTTTACAATTTGAATTTCTACGAGTACTATTATACATTGTATAAACATTCGCGTTCTAAATACTCCTGTACGAATTTTTACGTGATATCTTCCGTCCATTTTATTATTAGAACTCGATATAAAACGTATAAATATTCAATAAACAGTATCGTACAAACTTTGTGGCGAGTTTCATTAAAAAAGTACAATTGTACGTTTTGGCGCGCAAGCGTTGCGTCCTGTCAACTTATGCACTGAACTTAACTCGCTCGTTTACACGAACGGCGAGTTTAGTTGCGGGTGGCGGGAGATGCGCGGGAGGGCAGCACTTCGCACTTAACTCGCCGAAAAATAGCTCGGCCGGCTATCCCGTTCAACTTAATCGTTAACTTGCTACTTAAATCGCTTATTGCAGTTCAAACGAGGTTCAAACTAAACTCGCCAGGTTCGCAAGTTAACTCGCTACTGTACTTATCGAAGTGTAAATCGGTCTTTATGTGGAGTAATGTATGAGACAATTCTATGAAGTCATCGCCTGTCCCAGGAACCTGAAACTCGATAGGTCCATCATCAGCTAGAGACAAAATTGGATTATAGTGAATCCACAATCAATTTTTATTGCTTGTTTGTTTAGGCGGTAGTGCAAACAAAACCAATTCTGACTTAACGTGCTCATGAAAATGATTATGAAAGAAAGACATATTCAATTTGAAAATATATATTTGATATTTGACTCAGACCAAGTTTTTACGCAGCTTTCACTTTAGCAGTTAATGGTGGAATTAACGAGGCCATTTTTTTCTTTTAGTTATATACCCAAATCCTGTCATATTAAATTGATCAATTTTGTCATCAGCCTTTCGTTTTAAATTCGTATTTACTTGCTTTAGACGATCTTTTATTGAGGCTTCCATAGGACGTGTTTGAACCATATCCGATAAAACTCCTACTCCAGCGCTTAATGCCTCCTTGCCAATCACTCGAGCACCACTTTAAAGTAAAGGTAAAACTGTTCTAAATAACCCCCATAAGAAGCTACCAATCCCATGATCGCGTTGGTATGGTGGACCCTTATAAATTACTCCGATTTCTGACCCAGCTAGATGTGTATGTTATTTTCATATGGACATTTATGATGACCAAGATGAGAATTCATTATTATGATTTTCGGAAATGTAGTTTAATACACACGGTTCCAAACTGGGATGGTATTTTTTGTCCTGTGCTCGATCTTATAACTATTTCCAATGTATCTAACTCTCTTCGCATAACAGTTAAGTAGTGAGGTGGTGCATTTCATTTGCACCATAAATGTATTTTGTAGGATCTAATGAAATGACTCTTAGTAAAGGAGTCATAACATCACCCACAATCTGAGGATCGATAATGTCGCAATATAGAAATAGTTGAGATGGTAACCCTAAGTGTAAATTAGCAGGACACTTTCCAAAATTTCTCTCTAGCATATTTTTATTTGGTTCATAACCTAGCTGTAAACTTAATTTGGGTGATAATGTTATGTATGATATATTTTTATCCAAAACAGTAACAGACGCAAATTTTGTTATTTCATCATAGCGAAATTTCAAGTTCTTTGGAATACCATTTAATGCTCTTAAAATTGCTCCAACGTATTTTAAGATCATTAACTAAAATCCAATTGGTAAATTTATCTGGATGAATTTTTCACTTTACTTATAATTATTTCCTGTTACCTGAATAACGAGTGTCAATTATTTTATCTATTTTATGGGGTTGTAAGTGATTTTCTGTAATTCTCTTTCATAAAAAGTACCAATTATTAATTCATTTTGTAAACCTGTTATTGTATAAACAACCCATGGTAATCTATCAATTATTGAAGATATAATAAATATTTCATAACTCCAATTTAATTCACATCATAGTTACACATAACAACATAACATAATCCCCACATTGAAATTTGGTTTTGGATTTTTTAAAGAAAGTTTGATTAACCTTCTATCATAAAGATTGGTCAAAACTGTCATAATATTGTTGGAATTTACATCACATGGGCACATCTTAATACTAGAGTGAAAGCTGTGATCATAAGAGTATATTAACTATTGTAAAACATCAATATATCTGTAAGCATTATTATGAATGAAATAACGCCACATTTTCATTTTTAGAGTTCTTTGAAATCGTTCAACAATACTGGACTTAATGACATGATTGCTAGTGGTAAAGTAATTAATCTTTTTTGGATTTAAAGTATTTTTGTACATCTTTTGACACAAATTCTGTACATTTATCAGATTTTATGTGAATAGGTGTTAAATTACTTTCAGTAAATGTACTTTTAAAACATTCTCTAGTTATTTCTGAGTTTTTGTTTTTCATTGTTCTTGCAAAAGCATATTTACTAAACACAAAGAATGTAGTTAAAACCATCATTATATTGAGAATAAGTTCGCATATCACTTAAATCAGCAGCAGTCAAAGTTCATTAATATTTGATAGAATGGACCTACGAGGGTGGATTGAAAAGTACTCGGCCTAACCAAGAAAATAAACACATACTAAATCAGTTATATTTTTATTTTTCTACATAATCACCATCAAGTTCAATACACTTTTGCCACCTCCCCTTCCAAGCATTTAGACCGTTGAAAAAAAATGATTCTTCCTTAGAGTCAAAATATGCGTCTACAGCTGCTTTGACCTCGTCGTTTGTCGAAAATCTTTGACCTCCCAAGTGCTTTTTTAGGTTAGGGAACAGAAAGATGTCTGATGGTATCAGATCAGGTAAATACGGCGGATGCGGTAACAGTTCAAAGCCACAGTTGTGAATTTCAGCCATTGACTGTACTGACGTGTGAACACGGGCGTTATCTTGATGAAACAGGACTTTTCTTCTAAGCATTCCTCGACGTTTTTCTTTTATTTCCTCTCGTAAACGACGTAGTAAGGTGCAGTAGTAATCAGAGTTTATAGTCTGACCCCTTTCAAGATAATCAATCATAATCACACCTTTCGAGTCCCAGAATACTGAAGCCATCACCTTATTTGCCGACAAAATCGACTTAGCCTTTTTAGGGGGTGGTGAACCAGGTCTTTTCCACTGTTTTGATTGTTTTTTTGTTTCCGGTGTACAGTAATGAACCCAAGTTTCGTCCATAGTAACAAAACGATTCAAAAAATCATCTGCATCGGCTTCAAATAACTCCAAACAGTCGCGTGAAATAGTCAATTGCGTCCTTTTTTTGTTCAACTGAAAGCAGTCGCGGAACCCACCTCGCAGACATCTTGTAGAAAACCAACTCGTTGACAATGATGTTTTGAGTTCGTTCATAAGAGATGCCTATAATCTCGGCTATCTCTCTAATTTTTAATCTGCGGTCTCCCATTATTAAATCAAGTACTTTTTTAATATTTTCGTCAGTAGTTGACGTCGAAGGCCTTCCAGAGCGGGGTTCATCTTTCACACTCTCTCTACCACGCTTAAATTCTGCTATCCATTTTTTGACGGATGAATATGACAGAGCACAATCGCTTAATGTACTGACCATGTCATCATGGATGGCTTTTGATGATAGCCCCTTCTTATGGAGGTACTTAATGACGGCACGCTGCTCGATTTGCTCCATTCGCGGAAATTATGTCCGATTACTTTGTTAATAAATTTATAAAATCACAACTAATTATCGCACACGTTTCGAACTTCACACAATGAACTAGTCTGAACTGAACTAAATAATGTGGGTAGATTTGATTTTTAGAATTGAATGGATCTGTGTTAGGCCGAGTACTTTTCAATCCACCTAGGTATTATGCGGGAACTTTTTTCGAATGGGTTTATGTAATGTGTATGTTTCTTCTGATTGTAACCATTCCTTTACTTACTTTTTTTTCCATTTTACCCTTTATTTTTTTAGATAAATTACGAAAAGCCATGAAGGCTTTTCGTAATTTATCAGCAGGATTAGATGGATCATAATAAATTCTGTTAATTTCTTCTAGTACGGGGTTCATTTTTCCCAATCAAGCTTATTAAGTATTTTAGTTATAGATTTTTTTACCTCTACTGCTCGGTGTAGAAAACTCTATTGTAGTTATAGATTTTGTATCTCCACTGCTTGGTGTTGAAAACTCTTTAACTTCAATCTCAGAGGGTTTGTTCAGATCTTTTACTTGAAGCTGGTTAATAAACTAACATCTCTTTGAATTTCCAATATAAGTAAGTGATACTTTAATTTCTTTTAATGCTTTAGAAAATCTATCCCACCCTATCGGATCACTTCTTTTTAAGGGTCTTAGTGAATCATTTAGTAAATAAACAATATTAATTGCAGGATTTTTTCGGTATCAGTTATGACTGTGCTTTTATTATCCCAATGTATTTTACTTTTACTTGTTCCAACTTAGTTTAATAATAACTGACCTATTTTATTATAATTTTTTTTGGTATTAAACTGAGTAACTGAGCTGATGTGTAAAGTGGATTTGCATCATTTTCTTTACTTTTATAGATTTATTCCCCTCCAACAAAGATTCAGCATCATCATTTAAGAATTATTTGAATCTTCATTAGACGTATCAGAATAAACTGGTAATCTGAGTGGTTGACGATCCTCTTCGGTAAAATGAAGGTATCTTTGTAGTGTTTGTAAATATAGCATCGACTTCTTTCGGTCTTCCGTCTTACCGTTCATAATATTATGCATTTCAATATCTAATCGAGACAAATTGCTATTAACCTTATTTTGTTGTTTTAATTTTTCGATCAATTCAGGTTTGATAAGTATCAATTTCTTTGCGTTTTCCATGTTAACTGGCTAGTCCACTTACTAATACACTCAATACTATTGGTAATATTATTGGTAAGAAAGCCCCTCCTTTTTGTATAATTATATTTTTTTCTTAGTTGATGTTTACACTTACGCACCAGTTCACGGAGTATATTTTTGTGTGTATTAAATTTTTGTTTATCTTGATCTTTAAGACATACCTTTCCTTGTAAAACGTCATGAATACATTCACAAATACAATTTATTTCATCAATAGATAAGAGGAAAGGCTGAACAATAAAATGTTAATGAGGGTGCAGGCCCCACCGGATATTAATTAGATATTAGTTAATTGATCTGCACATCTCCGGAACCACGCATCCTACACAAAAAAGGATTCGTGATCAGAGAATGCCAAAACCTGTGTTTTTAGGATCCGTCGACCGACCGCCATCCGACGAGGACTGGTATGTGACAGTTCTGGCTCGTGAGCTGGAACAGGTACAAACTAACTACTAATTTGTAGTAATTTATTTTCGGTTTTATGTTGCTTGAACTTCTAAAGTTTTAAAAAATCTTATAATTTGTTTATTTTCTCAGAAAATAGTACTTACTTGTGTGAATTACGAAAATATGTTCTTCGTTTTATATGATTTTGAAACTCATTACATAATGTATACAATTAATTGTTGTAATTTTTTGTGCCCATATTGAGAGCCTCAGGCTCTGACTGACAATGATAAAAAATAAAATAACATAAAATTTTATACGAGTCTATATGATATAAATTTGTAAAAGACGTGAGTAAAATTTATGGATAAGATAAGGAATACATTATTTATAAATAAAAAGTATTGACAGTGGGTAGGTTTGTGCTGTAGGTAAAGAAAATTGTCGGAGGTTAGCATAATCAACCTGAACTACTGAGAGTATGGAAAACTTAATAACCGATTAATTTTTTGAGATTTTAAAACGACGATTAAATGCGGAATAAGTTTTAATGTATTGTTCATGAGGGAAATGATAATTTATTATGAATTGTATAGGAATATTGGTCATAATCTTGAATATGTATGTACTCAAATCGTGTACGCGAGAGAAATGACACAAAAAAAATGTAATAAGATTGCATTTTTATAATTTATATTCATAATAAACGTAACTTTTATATTTATTAGTATAAGTTTAAAAAAATGTATACATTTCGTTTTTGTACCCGATCTACCCGTAGAATATAAGTACCAATTATGACTTTTGTAATTAATTTTTATTAGTATTAAGTTTTATATTTATTTTTATAAATTAATTTCTTTTTTATATTCTTCTGTCGCTGGGAGGTATAGTGTAGCCCCCACGACGTTATATATATTTGTTTTACATATGTATTTAATAAATACATTGTAGTTAAAAGTTTCTTATTATTTTCTAGGCTTATCTTCAGAACAGATACAGTCGGCTTTAGAGCTGAGAGATGATGACTCAATCATCGAAGGTATTTCCGATGAGGTTGACTCGATCTCTCTTACTGCTCATGCAGAAACTCTCCAAGAAGGTAGAGAAAGCTCTAGTGAGTATTCAAGTGATGATGAAGTACCACTCTCCACATTTTCTGCTCCTCAGCCTTCTCAAATGAATCGTCGGATTTTTTGGAAGCACCTAGACGACTTCGCACCATCTCCACCCGGAGTTTATCATCTTCCTCTAGCATCCAGTCACGTTAGAGTTTTACAAAAATCGTTTGAATATTTTACCAGATATATTCCTGAAAAAATATTCGAAATATTCAGCTCCTTTTCAAATCAAACTTATTTACATAAAACAGGGAAGAATTTAGGCACAACAAAAGATGAAATGAAAATCTTTTTTTGGCATATGTATCGCTATGAGCTATTTGGGTTTGCCAAGAATTAAAATGTATTGGATGAGTAAAACTAGGATCCCAATGATAGCTGATCGTATGACTAGAGATCGTTTTTTTCGGATAAGGACTAACTTGAAACTAGTGAATGACCTTGATGTCGATACGGCTGCCAAACAAAATAAGTTTTGGAAAGTGCAACCCCTAATTGAAACGGTACGAAAAGCTTGCCTAGAAAATCCCAGACCTCAAGAAGTCAGCATTGATGAACAAATAATACCATTTTGGGGCCAAGTATCAATGCGGCAGTTTATCAGGGGAAAACCAAACCCTTGTGGGCTGAAGAATTTCGTTTGTACCAGCCCGGGTGGTATACCCTTAGATTTTTTCTTGTATGAGGGCAAGGGTGATAGCATACTACCGACTGGTGAAACTGAAGGTCTGGATATTGGCGGGAAAGTCGTAATGAGATTGGCTAATAATTTACCTGAGGGTTCCAAGCTATACATGGATAGATATTTTACATCAATTGAGCTGTTAGGCAAACTATACACAGAGAAAAAAATGCAAGGAACTGGCACTCCCAAGCAGTGAAAAATCCCTAAAGCATGCAATTTTAAAACTGATAAGCAGTTAAAAGATCAGGGACGAGGTTCTTCTGACCAATTAGTAAGGAATGATGGCGTAATAGCTTGTTTGAAGTGGTTTGACAACAAACCTGTAGTTATGGCATCATCTGCAGATTCAAAGTTACCTGAAAACAAATGCCGGCGCTGGTGTAAGAAGACGAAGCAATACATCGAGATTAATCGGCCTTATGCTATTCAGCAATATAACGAAAATATGGGGGGAGTGGACATGCTGGATATGGTTATTAGCTTCTATAGAATAAGCGCACGCTCAAAAAAATGGACGGTTCGATTGATATTCCATTTATTCGACTTTGCGGCAGCTGCAGGATGGGTGGTGTACCGGAAAGAAGCCCAAATGTTGGATACTCCTAAAAAGGACACTCTGGATTACTTGGAGTTCAAAGCCGAAATAGCAAATTCTTTGCTCTATTTCACTCCAGCAAGAGAGCAAATACACCTGTACGAGGAAGTTGATGATGTGCCAGCAGAAGCTAGTCAAACTAGCCGCAAGAGGAAATATGTCCCTCAACCCCCATTGCAGCTGAGAACAGCCATGGTAGGTCATTTACCAATGATTGATAACGAGTCAGGTGATCACAGATGCCGCTTGCCAGGTTGCAAGAGCAAGAAAGCAAGGGTATACTGCTCAACTTGCGGCATGCATCTATGTTTAGTCGCAGGGCGGAATTGTTACAAACAATATCACGAACAAAATTAATTTTTATTTGAATAAATACTTCTTTCTTTCACTGAGCTTTAAGGTTTTATTTATATCTTTTTCATAACACTTAAACCGAAAGTCCCCTCTAGGGGACACGTAATAAAACAAATATATAAATAGAAAAAAATACAAAGTATATTTTTGTTGCTTTAAAATGTATTTCTAAGTATGCCTATCAAAAATTGTATCAATATCTATCAAAACAACACCTCAGGACTGAGGAGGTTAATATATATATATATATATATATATATATATATATATATATATATATATATATATATATATATATATTACAAACACACACAATATATAACAAAAACCCTGTGGTTCCCGTTAAGTGCGTTATCAGAATCAGTATTCAAACGTATAGAAATAACTTTACTTCAGAAAACTCGACATAAAAATAAATTAAATTTTAATTAAATAATTTTTGTAAATTTTATGTGGATTGATTACCTCTGCCTGGAATTATCGAGAGAGGCGGGCGGCGGGCGGCGGGCGGCAGCCGACGGTGACGTACATCAAAGACGGGGCGCGCGTCTTACCTACACTAACTGCACACTGAGGTCGTGACCTCGTCACATCACAGCTGTTATAGTCAAACACTAATTTATCACTATGTCTACTTGACGACCACGAAGATGTTGTTCAATATGTCCACCTTGCACCTCTGTACATTTGTGACACCGACTTATAATGTCTGAACGCACGCGTTGCAACAGACATTTCGGACTTTATTTTTTCAAAGGCTGCGACTATACGCATACGCATTTCTGCCTCGGTATCGCATGTTTTTTGGAATACAGTCTGCTTAATCGTACCGCAGAGATAAAAATCTAAAGGTGTGAGATCAGGTGATCAGTTGACCGGTCTACCGCGGCCAATCCATCTTTCACCATTCTGAAATTGAATTCAGTATCCAAAAAATCTTCTTACACAACGGGAGAAATGCGGTGGAGCACCATCGTGTTGAAACCACATGCGACATACGAGGTCTAAACTTATTTCGTCAAGTTCATTGCTTAGTTCTTCTCGCAAAAACCGTCCGTAGTTTTCACCGCTTATTTTGTGGTCAAGGAAATACGGACCCATAATTTTGTCACCTATAATTCCCGCCCACACATTGATTTTCCATCGGTGTTAAAAGTGGCTTGGTTTATACGAATGCGGATTTGTCGTTGACCATACGTGTTCATTATGAGCGTTAAATACACCTGTTCTTACAAAAGAGCATTCATCCGTAAAAAGTACGCGGTTCAAAAACTCAGAATCTCCTTCAACCTTATCAAGTAACCATCTATAGTTATCCATTCTCGGTTCGTAGTCGTTGAGAAGAAGACACTGAACTCGACTATAATGACACGGGTGCTGGCCATCATCTTTGAGAGCTCTCCAAACGCGCATATGGTTCACACCTAGTTCACGTGCCACCGAGCGCGTGCTCCGCGTCGCATCATCCTCAAACATGTCGAGAATATGCTCCTCAATGTCGTCGTCGTACATCCTTGGTCTTCCTGAATCTGTACGTTGTTGATCACGGCCATGCACACTGCCAGTATTGTACATACGAATGTGTAGTCGTTGGAACGTCTTCGCCGACGGCAATTGTATATTTCGTGGAGTAGCAAAGCACTCCCCCGTAAAGTCTTCGTGCTGCTGCATAATTGCAGTTACATTTCCCGAGACACATCAACATATTAAAATATTCTTCGCTTGAGTAAGACATCGCACATAAGTCACTTACGGCGGAATATTAATTTCGCAATATAAAACACAACCGTCAATATCAGTGCTAACGCGCTACTGGTGCTTGATACTTGTTTGTTTGCATAGACGTGGCAAAGCTATTGTACTCTATAACATAATTTTGATATTTTTTAAATCGATAAAAAAATTCGTGATTTTTTTATTTGTTATTTTTTTATTAACAGTTATTATTTATTTATTTACTTCAGACAGCGTTTGTAAGTGTTATTAAGAAATTAAATTATAGCTAGGATTAGTAAAAATACATTAAAACATTTTTTATAACAAGAAACATTTAAAAAAATGTGTTATAAATCCACACAATAACAAATACTTAAGCTATTATGCTGCTGTGTTTTTGAAAATCTAATAATTAGCATTTTTTTTATCGACCGACGATAAACAATACTTATTTCTGTTCTTGACCACTGAATTGCGACAAAATTTTAATGTTTATAAAACTTCCCATGTTTTTAAATATTACTACCAAATATTAGCACAGAATAAATAATAGATACGACGACCACGAAGATATTGTTCAATATGTCCACCTGTCACACATTTGCGACACCGGCTTATATGTTTTATCGACCGACGATAAACAACCCTTATTTTTATTTTTATTCTTGATCACTGAATTGTGACAAAATTTTATGTTCATAAAACTTCCCATGTTTTTAAATATTACTACTAAATATTAGCACAGAATAAATAATAGATATTGGATCAAAATTAGTTAATTGGCATAAAGTGGACGCTACTTTTATAGTTCATAAAAGATAGCTTGATCTCTACGACAGCTGTCAGTAAAATCACGCCTATGAAGTTCTAAATTTGCACTAATTGGGTCGGCATGCCCATAAAGTATGACGTTGACAGGTACTGTCTGTACTGCTAAAAAATTCAGGACTTCATAGGCGTGATTTTACTGAGAGCTGTCGCAGAGATCAAGCTATCTTTTATGAATCATAATCACTCGAAGAGTGGAGTTTTTTGGGTTTTTCCTAGTACCTAAGTCCTTCGTCGGCTTTCGCTTTTGAGTTCAAAGAGCGCGCAAAACGCCGTGTGTAATATTACATATAAATTTTGTTTTGTTTATTATATTCTAGCAATAAACGACAATATGAATTTATTTAAAAAATAATTACTACCTACTACATATTCTTTATCGAATAATATTTCATATGAAAAATACATACTAAATTTCTCCTACAAATAGTTGCAAATTTGGAATTAATCACGATATTTTATGCATGAAATAACCTTTTTAAATATTTTCGTAGATCTATTTAGCAATAAAATGGAAATTTAATAAGTATTCAAATACTATGTGTATTGGGGTTGAAATAATATCCATTTCATTATAATTTCTATTATTTTGAAATTAAAATTTTCGGAGGATAACTGAGTCTAGATAGGTATAATGATTTACACAAAAACCTCGGGGAAGCACGCGCCGCTTAGCGGCTTGCTTTGAGTCGGCCATGTCAGTGACCTCATATCGGCCGTAGACTATTATTTATTCTGTGACGTAAATAATATTATGTCGGCACGTGTCGGTAGGTTCAGAAGCAAATAACATTTTTAGAAATTTATTATTTCTTAAGTTATCTTATTAGAAACCCAAAAACCCCATTTAAAGCAACCAAAATTTTTCATTATCATAATGGAGAAGATAACCATTTTTTGTTTTATATGCCAAAAAATTCTACAAAAAATTACGAGAATAACTGTGTTTTTAATTTTTTTCTATCTTCAAAACTGACCGAGATATAAAGGCGCAAAATTAACATTTTCGGTCTAAGCCGCGGGCCGAGAGCGACATCGTTGATGACGTCACGATTTCCATCTTCGTGCGAGCGACCCGTGGCGCATTTAGGAAATCAAAACATTTACTCAAATGTGCCCGTCGTTCGCGGATCTACTTGCTATATATTCTCTATTTCCATCTATTAAATATTGTGCTGTGCCTCAATGTAAAATACGGCCACAAAAACACCTGAAAAGTTGTTTTTAATGCACCTAGAACTAGAAACCCTACCATCAGAAAAAAATGAACAAATTCTATGAGAAGAGCACATATTTAGGACCAAACACGGTAGCATATTGTTGTGAGGATTTTTTCGATGTAAGTATTCAAATAGTAATAACCTTCACATGATAGCTCTTGGTTATTGCTAGTAAATGCTTTCTATTAGGCATGTAGGTACCTACCTACTCGAGTCGCAGTGTTTAAGTAACTAACGATTCATTGAACCTTTCCACGCATAATGATCATAATTTCAAGAAGAAACAATACCTAATACCTACATATTTAACTAAAACTACTTCAGTGTAAATAAACATCCAAACTTGGGTAAAGTACTTACCTATGTAATGTAGATAAGTCAATGACCTGTCGTGAGTTCGTAAGTTTAGATACCTACCTAAGTTAGCAGCAAATTTTAAAATGTTTATAATACATATAAAGGTTAAGATATGGAATATGTTAAAAGTTTTTATATTTTTACGATATTTCGAGCAAAAACTAAACACATCGCAGAGCTGTTCAACCTGCGTACTTTGCGGGCCGCAAATAATGGAAGAAGTTTGATTATGAAGTGGAACACTTAAATTTTTTTTTAGTGTTGTCCTATTTTTATTTATTATATAGTTTATACGATAGTTATATTAAATATGATGGAATACAAATTACGAGGTTCCTTATTTTTTTATAGACTAAATAAGTTTGTATTTTGTTCTAGGTCGAAAACGATATGGAATACTACGTGAAGTGCAAACTAGTTGGTGGTCCCCTCAAACTTAAAAAAGATGTTTTGCCTCACAAGTTTGCTTGTCAAAATCGGTATACAGAAAAACCACAAAGATGTTTACTATCAAAACTAAATGCCAAATCTAGGTCAGAAACAGTTGCACATGCGATTGCCACTACTTCACAGGAAATTGAGCATAGATATGTTGTCGATCTTGTTACTACTCTAGATCATATTGACATTGATCCCTTGCCTGAAGAATATATAACTACGATTTTAATCATAATAGTAATGCGACCCTTTTTCTATTAACATTGAAAACATCTGATTTTTAGATAAAATCATTTTTTTACACACCGAAGGTATATTTGTAGTAAATTTCTTTATAAACAACAGGAAATTTTTTTAACCATGAAAACCACAAAAAGGTCAGGGTGCACTTATAGACCAGGGTCGATAATTTTAGAAACGAAAAAAATTAAAGTAGTATGAAAGCTATTGGAAAAGGAAGGGAATACCACTAAAATGATAGGAAAAATAAATTACGGGCGATCTGAGATTGCGAAGGGGTAGAGGGGGAGTTTTTAAGGGTAAAAATCGGTAAATCTCGATTTCCGGCAAAACTACAAGTCCTATCGAAAAAAGTTCAAGGGCAAAGTTGAAGATAATAAAAAGATCTACAACTTTTGTATCTATAGTATTCCTTTCCTTTTCCAATAGGTTTCATCCTACTTTAATTTTTTTTCGTTTTTAATTATTTTTGACGGCTATGACCCTGGTCTATTAAGAAGAATAAGAAAACAAAACTAGTTAGAGGCAGATAGTAAGTAGTTAGGTAAGGAATGTTTATGTGGCGGCGCTGTCGTCGCGCCACAAGCGAAATACACCAAAGCCTAAATCACGCTATCAACATTCCGAATCATAAACAGTATATATAGAACATCTTCGAACTATCACATCGGAGTGTGAGCCGCACCCCGAGCAGAACACCTTGCCCGGCGGGAGATCTCCCCTTTCCCTACCACGGCCACAGTGGTGACAAACCGACGTGATCTGATCACGCAACCAACAAACCTTCGGAAACTTCAAGCTTCATCATCGTCATAGAATACCCCACCCATTCGCTCCCGAGCAGATATCGTCTGCAGTCTTCATATCCTGCAAGCCAGCTAGCTTCACAAGGTTCATCGCAGCACTGGAATAATAATGCTTCCTGTTCCTTCAAGCTACTCTCTGCGCTATACAGTGTTCGGCACGGCTCTGAGCCTTACTGCTCGCCTCTGCTTCTTGGCACTCTCGCAGATTACTACTTGCCTTCTTCTCGACTCACCGCAGACTACAAGGCAATCTCCTGGCACTTGCACATTCGTCGACAACTCGACTGCACTATCGACCTCCGGTCTGAGCAGGGGGGTGATGTGGCGGCGCTGTCGTCGCGCCACAAGCGAAATACACCGAAGCCTAAATCACGCTATCAACATTCCGAATCATAAACAGTATATATAGAACATCTCCGAACTATCACACGGAGTGTGAGCCGCTTCCCGGGCAGAACACCTTGCCCGGCGGGAGATCTCCCCTTTTCCTTTCAACGGCCACATTTACGTACTTTTGTTATACCTATTCTTATCATTAGCAAATGAAACCCAGAAGTATTAATGTAATAATGGGTAACCTAGTTTATAAAAATATTATCTTATTCTTATGCGTATTTCAGTCGCGACAAAATCTTTGTTTCTTAGAAAATATTCCGCCACCATCATGTTACGGACTATTTTTGTCAGATTGACCCTTTTGAAACCCTTCTTCCATCATTAAATACTTAAAAACACCAGAGCGCACGAGGGCAAACAACTCACCCGCGAAATATAACTACAAACGTATGATCGGCGCGCTGGAACGGTACGGCGGCGCGGCCGCATGGAATCGACGACGTCACGCGCTACTCGCGGGCACGGGCGAGATTTTAAAAATCTACGTAAACTTTCCACGCTTATAACTTCGGTCTAAAAACCGTCTTAACCGATTGATGTAAAATTAAAACTAGAATTATGTGTTTGGTCTAGACTTTTTACCTACGTACTTAAAAGTCTAATATTGTAACCTTGTTATCTTCTCCATTGCCATGCCTATGTGTACTAGATGTACACATAGGCATGGCATACGTCCCTGAAACGACTAACAGGGTTTTTGTTACATACTGTATATATATAATAAGCAGTATAATTAAAGTTTTGGTACCAAAACACATCTTTTTTCATAAAAACCTTCTTACGTTACACTTCTTATTAAAGCTATTTCACTATTTAATTTTAATTGAACACGTTATAAAAATAGAGACAGATGTAATGTGGTGAAGCGCTAAAATGTGAATGACATATCGAAATCAAGATTCTGTGGATGGTCCACGGCACAAGAGTGGGACTCTCCCCTCTCCTGCGACCGGCTGAAGAAGGGGAGAGGAGGGTGTTTTAAATTTTTTAATTCTCAACTATAGTGCGATTGGCTAATCTTAGACGTGATAATACCTGTGTTAAATAAGCTCAGATACTAATCTAGAAGGACGAAGCACAAAGTATAATAATAAAAAGTAATTGATAAAAAGTTAACAAAATATTGACCAACAGTAATGAAAGTAAAAATATAAATATTCATGTATGACTCACAGGGCAGAGAAATGGCTAATTTAATATTAATGTTTTAATTTCTATTTTACAATTTATTTCAAACTAATGAAAATAATATTTATAAATATAATAAATTTGATAAGAAAATGCCAACAAGTATACGAGGTAATAAAAGAATTGTTGTTTGTTTGATAAAATATTTCTTTTTTTCTTGCTCGCCTCTATTCTCTCTTCATGTTCTTAACCATGCTTTTTAGTGCAGCTCGATTGGGTTTTGAAGCAGATGTTAAAGGAAGTTCCTTTATGAAAATAACTCCTCCTCTTAATTGCTTTGAATCAGTAAGTGAACCTGTAAAATAATTGAAATAATCATTATAATCTATTAAAGCCCGTGTGTGAACACAGGTCTCGTCCATAAATTGCTTCATGTTGTATAATTTGTCTTAGCATTATAACTTCTTAAGTTTTAAACAAATTATATAAAAAAAATGTATAGTTTTCGATATGAATTAAAATTATAGAATAGAAAAATGTTACAAACATTCATATTATTTTTATTTAAATCATCTTTATGTGAACAAAAGATTTATTTTGAACTCTTCAAATTATAAAGTAGGATGTCATAACGCTACGTAACTTTAAGATTTTTTCTAACCTTATCATTTTAAATAAAAATATGTAAATATTCTTAAAATACGTGTTATAAGCCTGTTTTTGAACACAATCGTACCTGGTGGTTTTTTTTTTATAGAAGAAGGGGCAAACGCGCATGCGGCTCACCTGATGTTAAGTGACTACCGCCGCCCATGATCAACCGCAACACCAGGAGAATTGCGGATGCGTTGCCGGCCCTTTAGAAAGGAGTAAGCTCTCTTCTTGAAGGTCCCCAGGTCGTATCTGTCCGGAAAAATAGCCGGTGGTAAACTATTCCACAGAGAGGTTGTACGTGGAAGAAAACTCCTTGTGAAACGTACAGTGGTGGACCGCCAAGCATCCAGATGGTGTGGATGGTATCGGGACGTTTGACGTGTAGTGCGTTCACGAAATTTGGCGGCTGGGATTAATCCGAACAATTCCTCAGAGCACTCCCCGTGATAGATGCGATAAAATACGCAAAGAGATGCAACTTCTCTTCGCAGCGCCAGTGAATCGAGATGATCGGAAAGCACTCGCTCTGCGCTAGGTGCGGTCAAGTGGGAGGAGATGGCACTTGGGAGCCCCAGCCCAGAGATGGGAACAGTATTCCATGTGCGGCCGAACCTGCGCCTTGTAAAGTTGCAGGCTTTTTAGAGGCCAATTTGGCCTTCCCTTCCAAGTGACCACGAAACTGCACGTCACTCGATATGTCAACGCCGAGGATTCCGATACTGGTTGAGGCAACAAGGGGAGTGCCTTGAAATTGGCGTGAAAATACGACAAAGGGGTTCTTTTTAGCGGTTAACGCGCAAACTTGTGTCTTCTGGGGGTTAAACTGGACTAGATTTAGTCGCCCCCAATCCGAGACTCTGTCCAGCAGAGACTCGACTTCAGACACAAGTTTGTCCCTTGGTTCTAATTTGTAACCTATGTTGATACCGGTTAAATTAGACTTTAGACGTTTTCCCGAGAAATATTGGCTCGGCCGGTGTAAAGAGCATCACCAGTGCTGTCATCTGCATAGCAATGAATGTTACGGGTATGCAACATGTCATTGATATGCAGAAGAAACAGCGTTGGCGATAGCACGCAGCCCTGTGGAACATCAGCATTAATAGGCTTGCAATCGGAGCTTGCACCGTCTACAACGACCTTGATACTCCGATCTGCAAGAAAGCTGGTGATCCAATCGCACAATTTCTCGGGAAGCCCATAGGAAGGGTGCTTCGAAAGAAGCACTTTGTGCCAAACCCGATCCTTCCGAAGGCCTTCGCAATGTCCAAACTAACGGCCAATGCCTCCCCCTTGAACTCTACTGCCTCCGCCCATCTGTGAGTTAGGTAGACCAGAAGATCACCAGCTGACCGACCACGGCGAAAACCGTATTGGCGGTCACTAATCAGCTGGTGATCTTCAAGGTACCTCATGAGCTGGCAGTTTACAATAGACTCCATTGTTTTGGAGAACAAGGAGGTGATGGCGATTGGCCGGTAGTTAGACGGGGCAGAGCGGTCGCCTTTTTTAGGGATCGGGTGGACGTAAGCCGTCTTCCATGATTTTGGGACTACGCCTAGGGAGTAGGAGTACCGGAAAAGACGCGTTAAAACCGGTGCCAACTCTGGAGCACACGTCCTCAGCACAATTGGGGGGATTCCGTCAGGCCCACTCGACTTGTGGATGTCCAGGGAGAGGAGTGCTTTGTGAACCGAGAGCTGTGTGAAGTGCACTTCCGGCATGGAGCACTCACACCGCGGGATGGTCGGCGGAGTACTCCCCCCGTCATCGAGAGTCGAGTTAGACGCAAAGAAAGAACCTAGAAGATCGGCTTTCTCCTTTGCGGTATGGGCCAGTGAGTCGTCCTCCCTGTGCAGAGATGGAAGAGATGGCTGACAGAAATTCCCCTGGACAGCCTTGGCGAGAGACCAGAATGCACGGGTTCCAGAAGGAAGGCGAACTAGTTTCTCGCCAATTCTGCCTATGTGCTCTGACTTTGCCTTGGCAATGACTCTTTTGAAGGACCTAGAGGCGGAATTATACTTCTTTTTAGAGCGCTGGTGTTTACATCCCGGGACGCTGATGCATCAGCCCCGGCTTGGTAGCACTCCTGCTTATAGCATGATGCTTTTTTTACAGGAGCGACCAAACCATGGCTGAGATTTGCCTCCAATGGACACCACAGAGGAAGGAATAAAAAGTTCCATACCCTGAAGTACCACATCAGCAACAGAATCCGCAACAACGTTGGGATCATCCGGCGAGAAGCAAACCCGCCCCCAAGGGTAGGATGCAAAGAAAGACTGCATCCCATCCCAATCGGCTGACTTATGGTGCCAAATACGGCGGCAGCCTGCAGAATGCAACCGCGATTTCAGCGTGAGTGGCACCACACTCCGGACCAGACAATGGTCCGAGGAGCCTAAAGGGGCGTCGACGGAAATTTGATATCCGTCCAGGTGAGAGGTCAGCAGAAGGTCCAACAGGGAAGGTGCATGATCCTCCACATCTGGAATCCGCGTAGGCGAAGTAACCAGTTGTGTCAGACCATATGCCAAGGCAAAATCATGAACAGATCTCCCCGCATGATCGGTTAAACGTGAACCAAGCCATTCGGCGTGATGGGCGTTAATGTCGCCGAGGATCTCGATCTCTGCGGAGGGGATCTGCTTTAGCAACGAATCTGCAGCCATTTGGACGTGGTCGAAGAGTCGGTCTGTTTCGGCATTACCGCTATGGGACCTATAGAGGCACCCGTAGACGCGCGGATGGTCGTCGCTGTCTACGCGTAGCCAAAGGATGGACAGGTCCGAACCTTCAAGTCTGCCGAGGCGTCGAGAGCAGATGTTCTCTCTGACGTAAACGCAAACTCCAGCTGAGGCACAAAGGAGTGTTCCAGTTTGTACCCCGGGCAGGAGAGATACGAGACATCAGCCGGAGAGGACACCTGCGTCTCGGTCAGAAAGAGCAGAGCCGGCCTCGCGTTTTATATTCATATTTTTTTACTTTTGTCATAAAACACAACATTCTATAAAAAATTGTGTCGAAACCCAATACACAAAAAAGGCAAAAAAGCTGTATATCTCAGTGTGGTGGTGATGTCGTAAGGTGTACTACGTAGGGGAACCATCACTCCATTGATATCGCGTCGTAAGAGGAAACTACTGGAATGACCAGAAAGATTCTCATGACCGCGGCCTTCCGATAGATGGCAGTACAATGTTGAATTTGACAGATGTAAAACTTCCTATATATACTTATTATACTCTTTGTGTAAAACCAAGATCGGCGTCAAACAGCGTGTTGAACTTTGGTGGGATTCAATTACAACATTTTAACGTTTAGTTTCGTTGTTATACGTTATAAAAATGTATCAGTGTCGATTATAAGGCGATGCCTTTTTGTGAATTTTATTTATAGCCGATTCCAAAAAAATAAAAGGTTTACAATATCCATATTTTTTCTTTATATCATATCTAAGCACCGACTTCAAAATGTGAATTATTACATTCTTTTTTATTCTTTGAATTAAGATTTTATTTTTTATTGAGTTATTTTTGACTTTGCAAAATATTATTATCAGGACTAGTAAACGATTCCCACCAGAGTTAAGCCATCGCACTGTTGTCATTGCGTTTGTTAACCACCTGCCAAGCGTACTAAGTCAATGGCAAACATCATACATGGGAGAGACCATATCCAGAGGTGAAGTTATACGGGTTTGTAAAGAGGATAATATGAATGTCTTCAAGGCAACGGGCTTTTTTTAAGCTAAGCCAGTGCGCTTTACCATCTTCGGCTGCATCAACACTTACCATCAGGTCGGATTGTGGGAAAACAATGGCTTATTATAGTAAAAAAAAAAAACAAGAATAAGACAGTATACTTTTAACTAAATCCTTAATTTCTTGAGCAGTCAGCGTATGATTGTCTTGTGGCACGACACACGCTACTGGCAGTTCATTACACTCTTCATCCGGTATGCCGGTCACAGCAACGTCGTAAACGCCAGGGTGTGTCCGTATAACCTCTTCGATTTCTGTAGGTGATATCTGAAAACACAATTAATATTTTTGATAACAATGCTCTTCTAAGTTAGGAGCTAGGCGCCTGTCTTAATTTCTCTCAAAAGAGGCGATCAATCCAAGTTCGCTCCCCGTTGGCATCAATATAGTAAAAATCCTTTATTATCCCGTAATTAACTCGTTCAGGGTTATAAATAAGATTGTACATGTCATGCAGTGCAACAAAACTCTACCTTTGGTTTTTACATGGGAAAATGTCTAAGCATACCCACCTCGCGGGGACAAGAGCGGGTCATGTCAGACTCGCACCGACTAACACCCCATGGTATTCTACCTTCGCCCTATGTCACAAAGTACGCCTCTGACCGAAAATAAAACGACCACTCGCAAGCACCAGCTTTCCTGACCAGTCCAGCGACGTATCTAGTTTGTGAATCCGCCGCCAACCAAGGTTTCTCCGCGGCATCACCACCACCGCTTCAACGGTGTGGCTTCGACAGAGTCACGGAAGTAAGGGCGAGTTGCGCATCGCCATACCGCCATTCCTCTGAAGAGGGAGCTGACACCACTCATTTCACAATCCACCAAAGCGCACCCGGAGCGTGTTAACAAGTCCCTCGAAGTGGCCACCTCGGGCCAGCCAAGTGGTTTCATAATTGTTCACCGTGGGTCCCTAAGCCACGGTAAGGTATTTGGTACTGGTATTTGTAGGCCTTACAGATACCTGTTCCGTGTGGGATTCAAATCCGCGGCTCTAATCGTCGCAACTCAGTGCTAAGCCACTGGGCCACGGAGCCGTCAAAAAGTATTTACTCTTATATTATACTTTGTTACAAATGTAAGTTATGATTTTCGCACCAGCCTGTGATTAAATAGTAGAAAACGGTATTATGGCAGGGAATTACCTGGTGATTTCGATATTTAAGAAGTAGTTTCATGCGATCGACAAAGAAAAAGTTCCAGTTCTCGTCCCTGTAGAAAAGATCACCTGACTTCAACCATTTATCTTCAGTGTATATCTCAGCTGTCATTTCAGGATTATTATAATAACCCTAGAAAAATATTTGTATTTAAAGTAATAATTTTATGTGTTACAAAAATTGTGCGCCTTAACACTTTCATTGTCCGATTTTTAGACACCTAGACTCCTTTTCCTGGAAACGAGGTATTGCAACTCAGTCCTCAGGGGTGACCTCGCATCTGCATTGCAATTCTTATTCGAAGATAGATGCAGATGGGTTATTCCAACCGTTCGCGCAAATAATGGAAGGAAGCATTGGAAAAGAAATAACTGATTTTATAAGTTGAGTTATGGAACCCGTGTATTTTTATAACAATTCTCTGAGTGTAAGAAATTAGGGACTTTAATAAAATAAAGTGAATTATTTAGAGATTTCATAAAATAAATAAAAAATAAACTAAAATTTCATCTCTATCCAATATAAGATTTTTTTATGGGATAAGGTGAAAAACGAGGAAAAAAGACGGTAGCCTCGTTCTTCGGAAAGACAGGTCATTAAGCAACAATTGTTTTAAAGGATCGAAAAAAAGTTAATGCAGTGGTACACTGACAATTGTTTACCTTGCGATTTTTATTTATTTCCGAAAATAAAAGTTTTTTTAACTTTTAGAGTCACCCTCGTATTAAGGTTGTAACATGAATGGGTCGGCTCTACCGGGGAAAGACCACGATCGCACAGAATACCAGCGTAAAATAGCAGCTTTAGCAGCTGCTTTTTCAAGCTGGTATTCTAAACTTTTGTTACGAGCTTGAGGTTCGTGACAATAACAATTGCCGATAGAATTACCAAAATTAACTCTTTAATTCACTTTACACTAATTAAACTTAAAACACTAATAATTAATCACACTGATTCACTATATTCTGCTCCGAAGCTTCGCTTGTCTCGCCAAATTCAATACTTCCCCGATCGCACCTTGCAGCGCCTATAAATACACATTAGTACCGAAACATCCAGAACATTCAAGTAAATACGCGCACCAATCGACAAAGCGCCGAAAGTTCGAGTCTCAGCTTCTAGAAGCTTAGTTATTCGTTTCGACAACAGATGGCGCTGTCGGTTGAAAGATTAGTGATGTCATTTTCTGGAAAGCTCTCTCCTCGCTCTGTTATCCGAAACTAGATGGCGCTAGTGCCAGATGTCAACTTAGTCGCGCAACACTATGAGCGTCCACTTTACAGGTGAACGGTGTGCCCGTTTGTTTCTCCCTTATTCTATAAAAAAATAAAGACAATATCAATTACGCGGGGTAGAGAATGTATTAATTGCTGATTGACTGTGGACCTTGAAATGTAAAATGTCAATAAATTATAGAAATAGAAAACAGGTTAAAACGCATACTTTTATAAAATAATAAAATAACCATACCTTAAAGGTTATCGGTCCTTTAAACCAAAGTTCGCCTGTTTTGTGTGGTTCCAAAACGTATTTTCCCGTTCCAGGATCAACTAACTAAAAATTATTGTTAGCTTTAAACTATTTCAAATTATTATAAAACAGGCTCAGTTCAAAAAATAAGAAGGTTAATATATTTGACGTGTGTGTTTTTATTGATTTTTCGAAAACGGAATATTCTAAATAAATTTGAAGAATAAATTGTATCTCAAAGGTTGGAAAAATATTATATTAATATTTTATTGTACCCCTTTGAATAACGTTCTACTCGTTCTGTAGTAACGTCAGCTTGAACTAAACTTATGGTTAGACTGGTTACTTGAACTTAGGATAAAATAATTAAAATTTTAACAAGAAGTAGAACCAACTTCATAGATAAAACAAAAAAAAATCATTTTCGCATAACAACTTCTATTGTCGGGGCTTTATTCGTAATCTTCGATAAACTATGAATTAGTAACGAATGCCGATAGCTTCTGAAGTGCACGAAGATAATCATCTTCTTCTAAAAAGCTTCTTGAGTCAAACCTAAAGCTTATGAAGGAAAAATTATTTAACTTTTTTTATTAGTAGTCTGTTTAAAGTATTATCGAAAGTTCTATTAGTTGGTGTTAAGAATCGCTTACATCTTTAGTTACATAAAATAATAATTATCGTTTACATTAAAGGATTTTATTAAAGTTTAATGCATCTATGATTTAGTTTTTCTATGTATTTTATTTTATTCTCTTTGGAAAACTTACAGCTTACATTAACGGTAAATAAAGGAATATCAACTATAATCATTTAAAAGTTTACACCTATAGACATTATGAACTTTAAAAACAATAATTCTAGTTGGTAAAAGTGAAACACTGATTAAGACAAATATAATCCAGATATTAATAGTTATTTTGCAACCATCCGCTAAATAAAATAAAATGATGTGTCTTCCCTAGTTTGAAGAGCACCTCCCGTCGTCTCTCAATTGCGTGCACTAATCCCGTCACCACCAATCCCAGCAACATTAATATTCTAGGAAACCCAACACCACTATTCTAGGAAAGACACACCATCGACGATAATACGACATGTGTTTCGCCTCTACACGAGGCATCTTCAGGTGATGTTAACTCTACGGCGGCTGACCGCTAACTGATTTAATTTAGCGGATGGTTGCAAAATAACTATTAATATCTTTATTATAAGGGATTCTCGCAAAGTAACGCCTGATTCTATCAATTATAAGACAAAGTATAGTAAATTAACAAAATTAAACATAAGAGCACTCAACAAAACAATTTTTTCGCTAAAACATTTTTGATTCGAGAAACACTGGTATTAAACAAATCCAAGTCAACGCTATTTCAAATTTCGTTAAAAGTTCTACATGCGCGCATCATAAAAGAATTTTGCCTGTAGTCCGGGTATGCGGCACATGGAGTAAGCGAGGCCTTCTTTATTGGGGAACTCTTGTTGTAAATCCTAGCTTACTTAGTAGCTCCGGACAGGCATTATTACCATTTGCCAATTTAAAAAGATAAATCATATCTGCTATGCGCCTACGTTCGTACAGAGGCAAAATATGAAATTTTTTACCCGCGAAATGTAATTATCAGTGTGAAATTGCGTCTTAAATTGCAAAAAACGTAGAAAACGCTTTTGTACTTGCTCAATCATATCTATATAAATGTTATAATTCGGATTCCACATTTGAGAGGTGTATTATAAATGGCTGCGAACAAGAGCACAATAAAGTAACTTTAATGTAAGTATGTTTTAATATTAGGAAAAATCGGTGGAAAATCTCTAACTAACTAATCCAAGCGCTCTATTGGATTTTTAATGATATTATCAATATGTGCATCAAAGAGTAATTTACTAATACACCAAGATTCTTTACTGATTGTAATCTCTGTACAATAGTGTCTTGTAATTTGTAGTGAAAGACAGTGGGATTGGGTTTACGGGTAAAAGTACTACACTTTGACACATTCAAGTTTGTTGCGTGAACAGTATCGTTCAAGTTCATTGTTGCAGACGAAGGCAGTCAGAAGTATTTGTAATGGGACATAAGATTTTCATGTCATCAGCATAAAGGATTGCTTTGGAGTAAGTGAAGCAGGATCCCTGTGGTTTTATTCCTGAGGGGATTTGCACAGTTGCTGACGTATAACCATTGAGTACTACTATCTGACAACGATTTCCGATATGAGACTTAAACCACCTAAACAGATCGCCGCTGATACCTAATACGAGTGGTTTGCTGAGAAGTATAACGTGATCTAAACGGTCGAACGCTTTACTAAAATCAGTGTAAAATACGTCCACTTGCAAGCGCTCAGACATAAAGTTAGTTAAGTAATCAGAACGTACAATAAGGTTCGAAACAGTAGATCTACTTTTTAAAAAGCCGTGTTGATAATCACTTTAGCAGCAACTATAAAATTATCTCTCAGGTAACGGGTGTGAAGTGACACGATGATGTTTTTGCTATTTTTATTATTACGCTGAGGTACTCTTGCGACGTAATTTATTTGCTCCTTGGGAATTTCGTAACCTATTTTACTACCAATATTGGAAATAATAGTAAAAAAATACGTGTGGCACTCGGGGACTGCCGCGGTAAAGCTATTGCATAATATTTTTGTCAACTTATGCAATTATAATTATTTATTTATGTAGTATTTTTTTATTTGTTTTTTTCTTTGATATTAATTCAAGTTACAGCAGCTATTCTACACGCATTCGTCTAGTCACACGTACACAAACACCGAGCCGAAGTCTGCCGAACTGAAGCGACGTTACGGCGCCTCTACACGTTGGCCTGTTGGCCAACACAGTGGCGAATGTAGTGGCCAATAGCATTGGCCAACGTGTAGACGAGGTGTTTGGGCTTCATTGGTATGTATTGGAACGATGGCCCACAAGTTGGCGCGAGATCCATGTGGTGTCGGTTTTTTACAAAAGATCAAAGGATTGTTGGCAGAGTTTGGTCGCCGCGTCCACACGTTGGCCGCGAGTTTAGTTTGCTACAAGCTCCCAGAGTGATTACACGCATCTGATTAAAATTTTATATTCACGCTTTGTAGGGTGGATGGCCCAATTACCAGCCTTTTAGTGCCAATTTCAACTTTAACATTCCTACTACTTTAATTAGCACGATTCAATTATTTTTAAACATTTGTTTTAATCGATAAGCTATTTATAAAAAAAATAATGAACATTTATTTACAATCAGATTATTACGAGAACAATTTTTAAATGAAAAAAAAATGAAGCACGTCGTTTATACGTGGTAGAACCATGCAGTTATATTAGAAGTATAGTTGTAGCACGAATGGGTCGGTTCGACCGGGGAAGGACCACGCTCTCACAGAATATCAATATAAAATAGTAGCTTAATGATTGTGTGTTTCGTATAGTGAGTGTAGAGAACCAGAGACACTTTTTAAATGAAACGAGGCATTTCATCTTAGTCCTCACGGGTGACAACGCATCTGCATTTTGATTCGTAATCGAGGATAGATGTAGATGTCTGTGGGCCACAGCAACCACTTACCATCAGGTGAACTGTGTGCTCGTTTGTCACCCTATCCTATATAAAAAAGCGTCGATTTCTTATAATTTTATCGTGCAAGTTTTCGATTCATCATCATCATTACAGCTCTTCACAAGTCCACTACTGAACATCTTCCTCCAAAAAAAGCCGCAAAGCATGGTCCTGAGCCACTTTCCTTGTCATAAGTTTTTCATTTATGTTCTAAGTTATAATTAGTACCTATTATTAAGTCAGTGTTAATTATATTTATTGCTATTGTTTTCAAAAAATAATTAAATTACCAATAAATTATAAGGTGTTTTTTATATACATCAAATGTCTGATAGAAAAGCAAGTACATGTTTTGCTAAACTTTAAAAACAAAACCCAATTTTAAAACATAGACTTATCGATTATAACTCCTTTAACTTTAAAATAAGTTTAGTTCTAATTAATGGTATTTATTCCAGTTTCTATGCATGTAAAGAATAAATAAAGCTAATCGTATATCTATTTACAGCCCATTAATATTCACTATTCTTTTATAATTATTTTATAAAAACGTTACCCCCCACAATTGGATTTTCTCCTGTATCGCGGAGGCAACTTACAAACATAAATTGTATAAGGACACACATCCAGACCCGAAACAATTATTTGTAGGATATACAAATACTTTTTCCGTGCGGGATTCAAACCCGCGATTCCTGGCACAGTCACTCATTGCCAAGCCACTGCGCCACGGAGCCGTCGTCTAAAATAAAATAAATTCGTCCGCACATAAACGACGTTACACAATGCACGGCCTTCAAGCCACACCTCCGTGCCCGTCGGAGTGGGGAGCGTGAGGTTTTTTTCGTTACGGAATTTCTGGATTCGGTCCCCGCGTTCAAGGCCCGCGATAGAAGCTATGCAATAGTTTAAAAAAATTCAGACGAGGTTACATCGACGCCTTTGATCTCAATGTTGTTCAGGCGCGCTCTGTGCTGATTTTCGCGCACAGCGACCTCAAGCTTCTCCAGTCGATATTCAACACGTAAAACATCATCTTTACTTTTTTGAAGAGACCGAATTTCACGATCGATCTCTGTCAGTTTGTTAGTGAGTCCCTCAATCGAAGTATGCACATGGTTCAAGGGGTTTACGGGGACCATCATTTCACTCTTCATAACCTTAAGATCTGAGAGTTCAGCCTGAATAGTCTTGACACTTGCAATTAACCGTGGTAATGACGATATTTGTTACTAAGCACAAGACGAATATTCTCCAGATCACCGTAAGATGGTACTCTTCCTTGTACTGTTTTCTCGGAAGAGAGATTGGGACCCGCAGTTGCTGTCTCACAGGTATTGCATTTCCAAGTAGCTTTTCTGTCCCCAAGTTTGCGATATCCCGCCTCTGTTATTCCTTCACATGGGAAATCAAAACGTTTGAGGCACATAGTACACTGCACACCGTCCCTGGCTTCACTATTACACCGGTGACACATAAACATGTTGGATAAGATAAATTTTGAAAAACTGACCGCAACAAGAAAAGCAATCGACTGGCAAAAGTGCAATGTATACGTTTGTTGCGTTTACCGTCAATCGACTGACTGAATGTAATATGTACTTAAGATTATTGTTTTGTCTTTCTGTATTTATTTATTAAGTAAGATCGAAAATATTACCTTATGGTAAGATTGTATAACGAGTGATGAAGAAGAAAGTGTAGGGGGAAAAGGGGAAACAAAGTATTGTACACTTACGCGGTAATCTGCGTGCCCTAATGGCCGTCCAACGCACCCTGGAATAAAGCTGACTGAGTCAAAAGCAAGTGTTCCTATTTCGCTCATTCCATATGCTGCGTAGACATCTGCAAATGGTGCTACTGTCTGAAATTATTAAGGTATTTTAATATTACTTATTTTTGTTAGCCATCATTACAAAATAGGTATATCCGGTTTTATTTAATTACGAGGATATAACGACTCGACCAGTGTATAATCCATGAGATCGACTAAATTATTCATTGACGTTACTTTTGTTTTAACAATTGTATAAATTAAATTACTCATAAACTGCCTTTTCTCAAATTTACAAGTAGACAACAATTAGGCGGAAGATTTGTTCGTATTCACTACGCTGGGCAGGCGGGTTGGTTAACAGCGCCAATAGATAGTAGCACTGGTATTGTTACTGCATTATAAGTTTCAAGAATTGGCAGCCTTACCAATCATTAAACCTGCACGAGAATTTTTTTAAGAAAATATATATTTTTCAATTGGGACAACAAACAATCACTTATGAATGCTTAAACCAAATAACAATTTATAAATAATAGTAATCACTATGTAACCAGCACCGTTATCCACAAAGAAAAAATATCGTCATTTTCCATACGCCCTCATAGAGTCTGCTTTCACTAACTTTTTACATTTTTTTTATAGAAGAGGGGGCAAACGAGCATGAGGCTCACCTGATGTTAAGTGACTACCGCCGCCCATGATCAACCGCAACACCAGGGGAATTGCAGGTGCGTTGCCGGCCCTTTAGAAAGGAGTAAGCTCTTTTCTTGAAGGTCCCCAGGTCGTATCGGTCCGGAAAACTCGACGGTGGTAAACTATTCCACAGAGAGGTTGTACGCGGAATAAAACTCCTTTTGAAACGTACAGTGGTGGACCGCCAAGCATCCAAATGGTGTGAATGGTATCGGAACGTTTGCCGCGTAGTGCGTTCACGAAATTTGGCGGCTGGGATTAATCCGAACAATTCCTCAGAGCACTCTCCATGGTATAGTTACGAAAGAAAATGCAAAGAGATGCAACATCTCTTCGCAGTGCCAGAGAATCGAGCCGATCGGAAAGCACTCGGTCGTCGACGATTCGAGCCGGTCTGCGCTGGATGCAGTCAAGTGGAAGGAGCTGGTACTGGGGAGCCTCAGCCCAGTGATGGGAACAGTATTCCATGTGCGGCCGAACCTGTGCCTTGTAAAGTTGCAGGCGGTGTGCTGGCATGAAATACTGTTCCGCTCTGCTGAGCACGCCAGGCTTCTTAGAGGCCAATTTGGCCTTCTCTTCCAAGTGACCACGAAACTGCACGTCACTCGATATGTCGACGCCAAGGATTCCGATACTGGCTGAGGAAACAAGGGGAGTGACTTGAAACTGAGGAGATACGACAAAGGCGTTCTTTTTAGCGGTTAACGCGCAATCTTGTGTCTTCTGGGGGTTAAACTGGACTAGATTTAGTCGCCCCCAATCCGAGACTCTGTTCGGCAAAGACTCGACTTCAGACACAAGTTTCTCCCGGCTTACATAACTTAATAATACTCTGACATTTAATTTTTTCATAGCTATACTTATATTAAAATAAAAAGGTATTTTGTAAACCTATTTATGTTGCAATTTTACTTCACTTTACTTTTTGTTTGTAATGGATAAACTACATTATTATTAAGTAAAATATGATACATTTAATTTAAAATAAGTTAGGGATCTAAGAAAATTCCAATATTGTAACCTATGGTTGATACCTTGGGTTACAAAATTGTTTAAAAAGTCATTGCTCTGCGTGCGCTGCGAAAACTATTGATGATGGAATAAAATGATGTAGGTACTAGACGTTTGTAGAACGTATTATAATAACATTGTAATATAAAAAGGAACAGTCTGTATACTTCTATTTACTTTCGGTGAGAAAACTATATATAGAAAACAGATCGTACCAAGTAAACACAAGAATATACCCTACGATACAAAAAAAATAAGAAAAATAATGTATCTACAGTACCCCAAACTTAAACAACCTTTGCTAGTACATAATATAATACACAAAAATCAATATAGAAAAAGACATTTACTCGAAACAATATATCTTTTACATTAAAAGGTGGTACGTTATTGGAACGCAAGCACGCACGCCTACACGTACTTACGCTCGGCCACACGCACGCACGCATGCACGGCCGCACGCACTCACACACAATCGCACGGCTGCACGCACGCACGCACCCACTCACTTACGCACGCACGTACGCACGCACCCACGTACGCACGCACGTACGTGCTAACGGTCAAGCAATGCAATAGAGCAGTCCCGATTGTACTCTGGACGGAGATTTTGTGTCCTCTCGTATACCCTGATGGTAACCACCATGGGGTTTTCGCCGGTAGAAGTCCAACATAAATTTTTTCCCCCCGCTGCTGGTCATTTGGTCGGATCAAAATCAGTCATTGGGGAATTTTGAAGTTCGGAGTTAGGAAGTTGGCGGAGTTTAACCCCCGCGCTTTGGAAAGTACGTACAGGCCATTAGTATTGAGTTTGATCTCTCTATGGTCATGTTTGCCGCCCCGTCAGACTATGAGGGTGGCAATAAAGACTGCACCTGTGTTTTTGCACAACCTTCGCTCTATAATCTGGTCCTGTGCAGATGGCTCGTCTCTGTGGCGAATTAAATTCGATCTGGAGTAGGTAAATAATTATTATCCCACGGTAATTAATATAATAATAATAATAATAATCTTTATTGATAAACATATTACATGCACCAAAATTACAGTGGTCATTAGCCCCTAAACTAGGATATAATACCTGTATTTCAGGGGCTAGTTTCCTTCCCTTCTTAGTTCCATTTCTATAATTTGTTTATCTATGTATTATATTTATAATGTTTATTTATTATATAATATTAACAAGTATTTTTTAAAATGTAAAATTTATGACAGTAAAAAGAGGTATAAAAAAAAATTATGTTGGCACTATTGCAAATGTGTGTGTGTGCGCACGCGCGCGCGCGCGCGCGCGCGTGTGTGTGTGTGTGTGTGTGTGTGTGTGTGTGCGTGAGTGTGTGTGTGTCTGTATTAGCGTGTGTTATTTACATGTCCAAAGAAAGAAGGCTCTCCGTACATTCATAATCAAAAATTTTCAGCCAGTCTATAATTTTGCTTTTCACTTCAAAGTTGTTTAGTGATCTTATGTTATGACATCTGTTAAGTTTATTATATAGCCTAGGGGCTAAAAAGTCAAAATGTCTTCTAAACACAGCACTTTTGGGTTTTGGAACAGGACATCGTTCTTTTCTCTTATTGCTTCGTATTAGTTTAGGGACAGTGACGCGATGATACCTCCTTAAACATTGATAAATAAAAGTTTTGCGGACGGATAACACTTTCGCTTTGTCATACAAAGACACTGTTGATTGGCGAAATGGTAAACGAAAAATGACTTTTAAAATAGCTCTTTGTGCGCGTTCAACTTTTATTAAATAGCTTTTAGCGGCACCGCCCCAGGCACAAATGCAGTAGGTACAGAGACACTCTCCCAATGCTTTGTATGTTTTGATAAGTAATTTGCTATCGGTTACTGTTAGTAAATTTTTAAATATATAAATGAGTTTTCTTAGCTTATTAGCTACTGCATCAGTATGGGCATCCCAAGTTAATTTATTATCAATTATCACTCCTAGATATCTCATAGAATCAGTCTTGGTTAAATTACTACATTGACATGGTGTAAAGTTTATAGTACGATTGCACGGATACGTGTGTAGAGTAATTTTAAAGTTGTTAGTTGGAAGAGTAGCTTTGGTCTTAACGAAACATAGGTATTTGGTCTTAGAAACATTAAGTGATAGTAAATTGTCTTCAAGCCAACTAGTCACTGACCTCAGACCATTTTCTGTGCATTTTGCAACTTTGTCCCAAGTGTCACCATGAAAAATCAATGCAGTATCGTCAGCAAACATAGTTAAATCGGCATTTTTGATATTGATTTTACACAATTCATTTACATAAATAATAAAGAGCGAAGGTCCTAAGGTACTCCCCCTGTGGCACACCGTAAGAGCAAGTGGAAGTGTTGCTTGCATACTTGTCAATCCTGACTCGTTGTCGCCTATCAGATAGATAGTCCCTAAACCAGTTGTAGACTACACCTCTTATACCCATGTTTTCCAAACGGCTAAGCAATATAGGAATCGACACTGTATCAAAAGCTTTTTTGTAGGTCCAAGAAAACACCTACACATTTTTTACCACAGTTAAGATATTTTGATACCAGAGATGTTAATCTTAATACGGCATCTTCTGTTGACCTGCCCGAACGAAAGCCAAATTGATTATTATCAATAAAATTATTTCTTTCAAGGTACCGTATTAATCGTTTATTCACGACCTTTTCCAATATCTTTGACAGAGTACTAAGAAGTGAAATTGGCCTATAATTTGAAGGGAGCTGCCTATCACCAGATTTGTATATAGGACAAACCGTAGCTTCCTTGAAAATGGCAGGAAAAACACCTTGCTCTAAACTTAAGTTACAAACATACGATATTGGCTCAGAGAGCACATTAATATACTTCTTTAGGAAATATGAACTAACAGAATCAAATCCAGGGGCACTATTTGTTTTTAAACTTAGTATAATCCGTTTTATTTCTTCGATATCTGTGGGTTCGAGGGACATAGACATAAGAGGTGTATTCGGGATTCTAGCCTTTTTTGCCAATTCATTTTCACTGGTGTTTAGTTTTTGAAGTGTAATGTTAGCCAAGTTATGCCCCACTGACGCAAAATAACTATTAACTTTGTCAAGAGATTTAGTGGGAGAAATATCAACATCAAGTAATTCCTGCGGAGATTCCTTTTTCTTATGTATGTTACACACGTCCTTTATTATTTTCCATGTTTCTTTATTATTTTTAGCATTCACATGTAGTTTTTCTTTATAATACTGCCTCTTAGTAAATTTTATTAACTTATTACACATATTACGGTATTTTATATAGTTAGCGAGAAGTTCTTTACTATCAGAATGTAATTTAACTTTTAGGTGCATCTTATTTCTTTTACGTATGGAAATAATAATACCGTGTGTAATCCATGGTTTAAGTGGTCTAAATTTTTTAGGTAGCTCTTTGATGATTGTGTTATTATTAACTACGGTTTGTAATTTTGTCAATAAAACTTCTGCAGCAATATGTGCATCGGTTATATTAAAAAAGTTTTGCCACCTTTCAGTTGACAAAGAATTATTTATAGCATCATAGTCGATATATTTTAATTTTAAAAGAGTATTATTTCGAGCGGTTTTCTGAGATTTTATGTATAGCAAAATTGGAGCATGGTCTGTTAACGGGTCAAATACAAAAGTACCCCAAGTATTAACACTTTTAATCATAAAGTGATCGATACAAGTATATAGTCTAGTGGGAAGATTGACACCCTGCTTGAGACCATACATTGCAATCAGGTTAAGGTAGTTTTGCACGTGCTTAGAACTGTTGGATAGTATATCTAAATTTATGTCACCTGTCAAAATAATATGAGGAGTATTATTATTCTTAAGAACGTTTTCTAAAGAATGTAGATAATAATTTGGATTATGATAACTGGGTGGTCTATAAGAACAAATAATTGAATATTCCGAATCTATATTTATAATCAAGCAATTTCCTTCTTGAAAGGGTGGTTCAGTTACTGATGAATTTAAAGAAGTATGAATGTAAGCCACGACGCCATCATTTTTGTTTAAATAATTAACAGTTTGATACATCTTGTAATCGGTGATATTAGGTGGTGTGAAATTATTATTAGTCCAACATTCGGTTAAAACTAAGACGTCAACCTGAATACCAAGACTTGCAACAAACGTTAGAAGTAAATCAAAATTTCGATTTATACTACGAATGTTGACGGACAGTACCATCAACAATCCATCTGCACCAATAAAAAATTCTGAACACTTTGATGGATCATTTATGAATGTGCAATTAATATTGTGATACTCATCTATATCCGTTGCTATAATATTGTTAATATTATCTATATTAAGATCGATATGTGTAAAACCAGTGCATTTTTATAACTCAGTATATTAAGTTTGATTATATTTTTGATAGTAGTAAGTTTTATAAACCACGTATTAATGTATGTATTAAGATTATGATAATATTTAGAATTGTAAATTGTGTGAAAGTGATATAACATGTTGTTTATGTTTTTAAGACGTGCGTTTTTTGAACGCGTATGTGATTTAATTTGTATAAAGTGTATGCAAGAGTATAACAAAAATATGTGTTTTGTGTATTGTAGTGTGTATTCGTGTTTATAACTAAGTGCGCAACATTTAAATGGGAATACAATAAGAAAAAACTTAATGACTACATTAAAACTAAAGAGATAAGAAAAATGAATATCATTTACAAACATAAAATAAAAAAATTTCGTGATACAATATGATGAATGAAATACTAGTCACTTTTCTCTAATTTTTTCCAAATCAGCTTCACTTTCGATGCGAACCAAGGGTGTTCCTTCTTTTTTTCGGAGGTAGACTTTACCATGTGCAGTCCAACAAAAAACATAATTGTTTACTTTTGCAAATTTTCTTGAAATTAAGAATAAATTTCTCGTTTTGCTTGTAAGAGACTCTGATATATAAATAAGCTGGGATGGACCGTCAATTTGTATATTTTTAGTGCTAAGTTTATCGTTTTTGTGTCCGTTGTTATATTTCTTAAAAGCATCAATAAAGCAATCTCGTATTAATACACTGATGAAATCTACTATTATCGGTTTATTCGCTGATTTTGTGTTAATGCGATACACATCTTTAATATCAGATCGGTTAATGACTAGTTTAAGTTGTTGTCCTGAGCTAATAACTATATCAGAGAGGGTTTCCTTTGTCTCAGACGATTTTTTAGGAATATTTCTTATTTCTAAACTCGTAGAACAGTGGTTTCGCTCAAGTTTTTCGACTTTTTTTTCTAGTAATTGAATATAATGCATGTTAGTTTTTTTCTCCGCCTCCAATATATCAAGTTTTTTAATCAAATCATCGTATTTTTCTGATAAGAACTCTATTGACTTTTGCACTGCAGTATTTTGTTCCTTTATGATATTTAAAAATGTCGTAATTTTATCCTCTTGATCTCTTTGGAAACTCGTAAACATATCCTTGATTTCTTTTTTTAATAAGTTTAATTCGTCTGAGAACTCATTATTACATCGCTTTCTTTTACTACGCACCGATACAGTTGACGAAGAGTCGGAGTCTTGCGTAATAGGGAAATATGGTTCAGAATCATTATAGTCACTTTTACGAGCGGCCGAAAGTCGCGGTGGCGGTGAACGGTGCATATTTGCGATTTATAAAATTCTATTGTTTAGGTACCAGGTTAACATAAATGTTAAAACTATTGCAAGCCCGACGCACGGGTAATTATTACGGAGGTCTATTAATTTGGACGCCGATCGGTGTCTGAGAACTGTGACGCTTTCCGTCCAGTATAACCAGACTCTCGATGCAAGCAAGGGTCACGCATGTTGGACGCAATGGTCGTTATGCGTATATAACATTAACTGTTCACTGTATGTAGATCTCTCAATAGATAAATTTAAGCGACTCACGTATTGATGAGGGTATTTTGACTTAATTGTTTCGTATTGCAATAGTTCTTCTTGTTTCTATGCACTCCTATTTTCTTAGTTTTATTAACTGGTTATTTTAATTTATTAAAATAATTAAATTATATATACCATCCAGGGCTACTTAATAATACCATCAAGGATAATGTCAATATTATGTGATACTTACTTTTACATCATCAATTAATTTTTGCGGTACAGCACTGCCCCCTATTATGAACAGTTTAAAGCATGTGAAGTCACACTTTTCACGTTGACCCGGTTTTACTAGGCTCGTCATCATCGAGGGACTGATTACCACAAAATCAGGCTAAAATTAATTTTATTATTAGTGTTCAGTTTGTAACATTGTCTTGTGTTTTAAAAAGTGAGGGAGCTGTGGAAGTGTAATAGGAATAACCATATTTTTTCCGCTACTTCTATAGTTTATTCAATTCCACTGCTTATATTGGCCAAATCGAAAAAGCAGTAAGTGCAACGCAGCTTGGCTGCAAAAATAAGTTTGAGGGTGGTATGAATGTAGAAGGTTACTCGGTAGAAAGTAAGTATTACCGTCTAAAAAACAGGAAAGAGTATGGCAATTATATCCTGGGTAGTTGACTGCTTCCAGCAATATTCGGTTATGGCTGCAATAATTGAAATCAAAAGAACATCATCATTAACAATACTTATTTTTGTCTTCATATTTAGTATGATACGGAATTAGGTTTTTGTGACAGAGACCTATATAAATAATAATCTCACTTTGTGAGCTTACTGCATTTTGAGGGAAGTTGTCGTTTCAACTGTTAACATTGTTCAACAAGCTAAAGTGGCAACGGGTTTATCATAAAATTGGCATAATCGACAACAAAAGGACAATAAAATTTCTTCAGGCGTGGGGCAACTCTCTTGAGTTGACGAGTAATGGCATATTCCATATATATGCCAACTTCTACAGACATTTCGTATATAATAAAACTGAACACATGTGTACAACATTAGTACAATAATTCTCATAGCACATAAAACACTCAATGGGGATGATACACGTCCTTTCTTTTCAGCAACAGTGTCTGTCATTAATGAAGCTCAAAATGATTTCGATAAAATTAATTTGTAGCTGCAAATTAATTTTATAGATCAAACTTGCTAACATATAATACTTCAAAAACATCTTACATATTTTTTTCTGCTAAAAACTAGAAATTTACCGATCAACCACGGATCTAATCCTAGACACCAAATTAAACCTGGAAACGTCATATCGATAATATATGATCTAAATTAACTTAAATTAGATCGAAAAGTAGCATAATTTTTGTCACATTGAATTAAAATATAATAAATAATACTCTTGTAAAGCGGCATTTAGAATAGCTAATACAGGTATGGGGAAGTGCCGCACAAAATGACAATTTTCTATTTTTATTTGTTATCAGATCTGCAGCCCATCCTTACCTGGGTAATGAATATTCCTATACCGCTATTACATCGTAAATTTTACTATAGATACCTTGTATTTATTAATGAGGTAATAAGTATGCTCCGTTGTGATTGGAAGTGAAGTTTGCACGCGTGTAAATTTTAGTATTGAAGACATAACTAAAGTATTTGTCGCCGACAACCACTGCACGGGAGATAAGACCAAAGCCATTCGAATAGGTGTAGGAAATTCGTGGCACTTTATCCTGAAATCAATTAGAACTTATTTATTGTCAAATGAATTGACCGTGGGAAAATCCAGAAAGATATCATGACAACACATTGAATTTTCATAAATAGATTAAAAGGCCAAAGTTCATATATTTGTTTCTTTAAAAAGCTCTCTCTGTTTATGAATGTAAATAGCTATTATGGCCCTTTTCTGCAAAACAAAAATAGTTTCTAAATCAGCCGCATTGTACGTAGCAAAATCACATAAGACATTATGTTATGGAAATAACTGAAATAAAGATCTTTAATCTGTTTTGATGTAAAGATGCAGAGCTTAGTCACTAGATAGTTTAGATATATGTAGGCCCCTCTGACGCGTCAAGACTGATGTCAAGTTCTTCCCATTTAAAAATACATTGGTATTTAAATTTTTAACATTCGGCGAGGTCAAATTTAAACGATTCACGTTTGAGTTTAAAAATCAAGAAAGTGTCAGTAGAAAATAATACCACATCATGATTCCCTAAAGGGAAGGTAAGTCATTAATATAGACTAGGAATAGGAATGGGCCGAGAATTGACCCGTTAGTACAGGTGACGCGGAAGAAATTTTACTAATGATAATACCTCTCTGCATTGTATCACTTATATATGAAATAATAAGTTTAAGCGCTGTGTTCTTTACACCATAGAACTGTAGCTTCCTGAATAAATTCTCGTGCCACACCACACCATATCCAAAAGCATCCTCTCAATTCTCCCAAGCATAATAAATATAATGCTGATTATAAGCTCAATTCCGGCCTCAGTTATTGAACCTTACTATCTGATCTAATTTTTTTTTAATATTACTAAGCAAGTATATAAGATAAGACCAATTTCTGTACTACCAACATAGTATAGTAATTGGTCTATAATTGGCAAGGTCTTATGTTCTACCAAATGCAATAAAGACATGAATTTAATATATTTCATTAAATCAGGAAACACATTAGATTCGACACTTATATTAAATATTGTGGTTAGAAAGGTGCTATTGTATCAATTTTATAATCATTAAAATTAGCTGAGCAGTTTTGGAGATTTGTCCTTAATTTTTACACTTTTATTTGATTTTCCCTGTTTTATAGCTGTTTCTTAATATTCAAACATTTTTAAGTAGTTTTTTTAAACTTTTTTTCGATAATAAGATTGGTTGCCATTTTCCTTTTTTCCGGAAAATTTAATCAATAATTCATAACAAGTAACGCAAATCAGATTTTTGTACTTTAATGTAAGCCTATCTAATAATAGATTATCCAGTATTGATTAATTTTTACAACGTTTTTTTTCAAAGGACATGGCAGTGAAGCGGTTATGAAGCATTTGTTTTGAAAGGTATTAATTAAAATTAAATACAAAACAATGAATACATTTTTGTATTTATTCTTTAAAGATTTTTAATAGGAATAAAACCTTTCACAAATATTATTTGAACCGAAGTGTTTGTAATTTAATTTTATAAATGTATCGAATATCAATCATCTACATGAGATCTCAGAGGGTAACGTCGCATACACAGGCAAAGCATTGTGGTGATTCAATAATTGCTTCGTTTTAGTAATTAAACATTTTATAAGCAAAGTCTTCTTCATATATATATATATTTATATACTTACTTACTTACTTACTTATATTCACGCACAATCCCTAACGGGGTAGCCAGAGAGAACAGATCGCCAAGTGTCACGATCCTTACATACCTCTTTCGCTTCTTTCAGGTTCATTAACTTCTTCATACATGCACGTCTAGGTATCCGAGTACTCTTGACCTTCCCCTCTTCGAGCAATTTGCTCACATGGTCTTCGAAAGTTAATCTCGGTCTACCTCGACACCTTTTAATATTTACTTTCGCTCTATATATTTTCTTCACCATTTGGTCTTCACTCATTCGCTCAACGTGCCCAAATCATTGGAGTACGCCACTATCAATTTTTGTCTAGTATATATATATATATATATATATATATATATATATATATATATATATATATATATATATTATATATACTAGACCAACAGATTGGAACAAATTTATCATTTTCGACAGTTACCGGTTTTAGACAAATACGAAATAAAGTTACAAACTTATCAGAAATAAAAAATAAATTAAATTGATGTTGTTGACAGGGCGCACACAAATAATTACAAAGTAAGTCTCATTAATTGTCCCCCGTGACCATGGGTGCGCGTCAAGCGCCCGAAACGTTCGGAATAAAAAGAATAGTAATTAAAAGTAAAATAAACGCGATAAAATCCGTAAAAGTAGTTTTAATCAACGAAAATTTATGTTGCAGAAGTGAATGGCAGAGTCAGAAAGGGACTTCCTAGGCAAAACTTTATCGACCTAATTGGCGATTTATTGAAAACTGGCCAAATTAGGAGTACCCTTAACTGACGAGCATGTATGCGTAGGTGTATGGATGTGAAGGAGGCGAGAGATGTGTGTCAGGATCGTGGCAAATGGAAGTCTGTAGTCTCTGCCTACCCCTCTGGGTGACAGACGTGAGTGTTTATGTATTTTATGTTATGTAAGTCTCATTAAACAAAATCAGTATTTGATTGTTGAAAACATAATCAAGAACGAGTTTGCTCGCAGTCAACTAAAGGAGCTATGGAGAATTGACTGTAACTTATTTCGCAATAGATTAAAGCCTTGATGAATACCAGCGTTAACTGACTTGTAATCGGAGCATATACCGTCTACTACGACCTTGATGCTCCTATCTGCAAGAAAAATGGTGATCCAATTGCACAATCTCGGGAAGCCCATAGGTAGGACGCTTCGTAAGAAGCACTTTGTGCCGAATCCGATCGAAGGCCTTCGGTATGTCCAAACTAACGGCGAATGCCTCCTCGTTGGACTCTACTGCCTCCGCCCATTTATGAGTTAGGTAACCCATCGAAAACCGTACTGGAGGTCACTAATCAGCTGATGATACTCAAAGTACCGAATGAGCTGGCTGTTAATAATGGATTCCATTATTTTAGAGAACGATTAGGTAATGGCGTTAGCCCTTAGTTGGACGGATCACGTCTTCAGCACAGAGGAGGGACACCATCAGGCCCACTCGACTTGTTGACGTCCAGGGAGATGAGTACTCTTCCCACCGACCATTGGGTCAACAACACATTCTGCACGGGGAACGCACTCCGCGTGATGGTCGATGGTGTGTTTTCCCGTCATCAAGAGTCGAATTGGACGAAAGAAAGAGAGAGCCCAGCAGATCGGCTTTATCCTTTGCGTCATAGGCCAGTGAGTCGTTCTCCCTGTGCAGAGATGGAAGAGATGGCTGACAGAAGTTCCTTTAGACAGCCAGCGAGAGACCAGAATGCATGTGTTCCTGAAGGAGGACGAACTTGTTTCTCGCCAGTTGTGCCGATGTGGTCTGACTTGGCCTTGACAATGACACCTTTGAAGGACCTTTAGGCAGAATTATTCGAATTATACTTATTTTTAAGAGCGCTGGTATTTGCATCCCGAGACGTCGATGCGCGATACCAGGTCTAGTAGCTCTGTTGTTTATAACGTAATGCAATTTTGCAGGAGCGACCAAACCATGGCAGGGTTCTGCCTCTAATAGTTATCACAGATGATGGAATAAAAAGTTCCATTCCCTGTAGCACCATATCAGCGACAGAATCAGCAACAACGCTGGGATCATCTGTCGAGAATCAAACCCGCCTCCAAGGGTAGGATGCAAAAAAAGATCGCATCCCATCCCAATTGGCTGACCTATAATGCCAAACACGGCGGCAACCTGCAAAACCTGCAGAGCGTGAGTCAAGAGGGGCATCAACGGAGGACTGATATCCGTCTGGATGAGAGGTCAGCAGAAGATCCAACAAGGAGAGTACATGATCTTCCACATCTGGGATCCGCGTAGGCGAGGTAACCAGTTGTGTATGGTAACCAAACCATATGCCAAGTCATAAATAGATCTGCCCGCATGATCGAGTAAACAAGAACCAAGCCATTCAGCGTGGTGGGGGTTAGAGATTCATAATTTTACTGTTGAATAGTATATTTCATTACGAGTGCGGAAAGCCCGTCATTGCAAAGAGTACTTAAACTGGACTTTAAATTAATGGATTGTGTGATTTTTTTTCAGCAGCATCCGGCAGGCCAAGAAACGTAGCTATTTCATTTGGCATATTACCAAATTTGTTTATCCCGATTGCTTAAGCTGTACACTTCCCTTTTTGATAACTTTGGAAAAAACGGTCGGTTTTTGCTTTTTGGGATCGCTAATTCATATATTTTTGCACTATTCTAAGAAAATCTCCTTCAACAACAAAGCTTCTCGGTAACTCAATTTTTGTATTCGGAATCTTGATTAGTAGCATTTTTCCATGGGCTTCAATATCTTTCAATCTTATAGTTAATTTAAAAAAGTTAGTTAAAAAAGTCATCTTTGAAAGTAATATCGGCTAACTTCTCTCTACGGCAAGAATCAAAACAACAAACAACGCCAAAAATCAGCGCAACCTACAAAAAAGGGATTTGATTAATATTTTTTTAAATAATATATTGACTGTATTTTGCGATTTCGTAAACTGAATACTAAAGAAAAACATAAGTATTTATTAATAAATTACCTTTGTGGCTAAATAACGACAATCGGGAGCTTCGTTCAAAAACCTTTCCACTTTGTTCGATGTTGATATTTTTGACTTTTTAGTTGTAAAACCCTATTGTCGTTTTAAGAAAGCATTTAGTTTTGGGTATTCACTTATATTATTGAGCATACTTTTTATCAACGAAAACCTCGACCATAACTTAGAAGGTTTTAAGTTTGCTGAAAGTTCGGAGAAGTATGCCAACATAACATTTTCTGAAAAACTATTTGCTTTTTTTCTCTTCCCTCCAAGCAATAAATTCGTTGTATGTAGATATGTAGCGACTTTTTGACTTTTCCGGTAAAATGTTCTCTGAAACATTTTGTGCAATTATACTGAGTTCCGGTGGTGTTAATTCAAATAAAATATCGTTGAAATTACTCATTTTGTGCAACAAACAATAAACTCGCAAACATTGAAGTAATATGTACTTACGTACTAGAACAGCTATCTCAAACAAAAAATGTGCGCTACTCTGTGTTCGCGCGGTTGTTTCTTTTATCATAGAATAAACATAGGTAGAATGACCCGTAGGTAATATTAGATTGTATTGTTAAATAGATAAATTATATCGAGAACAATATTTAAATTTTGTCATTTACTTTGTATATTATATTTGCTTATTTAATATACTATTATATAATATTATATCACAATCACATTTTAATGATATTTTTATCTGAATATTTTAAAAGTTATCTATGTCAAATATAAAAAAACATACTAAATGTATGTTTAACAATACTTATTAACATAACATATAAATTACAAATATGTTTATTTAAATTAGAATAAGAGTCGTTCATAAATGCTGGGCACGCGAGAGTTAAAAATGGACGAATTTATACCACTTTGACTTTGATGTGGAAACCTAAAAATAAAATAAAAGAATAATAAGCAGATTTAAACATGAAAAATTTTGCCTAATTATAATAATTTATATATGTTTCTACTAAAAAAATGTGTATACTAATATATTCATCCTATACTTAAGTACCCACAGAAATGTCGCATCTGAACATATTAATTTCATAGTCTATATTCCATGACACGAGATGGCGTCTTAGGAATAATTTGTTTTATTATTAATCTATAATACTTTTTTATTGATTAAGTATCTTATTAACCGATAAAAAGTAATTCCTTGGTTTTTACTGACATTTCTTGAATTATTTGTGCAATATCTAAGTACACACGACGGCATATTTTTATCAAGATATTTTTTTTAAATCAACACAACACGTGTCAACTCTACAAGCGCCTAGCGAGTGACTGATTAAAGTGCGGTGTATGCACTGCAGTTGAGTGGAACAGAGTAGCGGAATGCAGTGTCGCCTCTAGTACGTAGTACATACTAGCTCAATGCTCGCAAAGAACATTTTTGGAAAATGGCGCCAACCGAAAGAATATAAGCATAGATTTTTTTGTTTTCTTCACCCATTCTGGGTAGGCATAGGGAACTATGCCCATACATCCACGTCTTCAATAGATTTTTTTGTTGATATGAATGAAAATGAAATGAAACCTAACCTTATTCATTGAATCAAATCATTAAATATGATGGTCATGAAATGTTTGCATGAATCATAAAAACTTCTATTAATTTTTTTAGTAAAAAAAAAAAATAATAAAAATAATGTTCGTGGTTGGTTTTTTCTTTCTAATAGACATTATTTTGACAGTTGGGAAAGAGAACGAGTTCGGAAAAGATAAAGAATAAGCTCGAGTATGTAATAGCCCACATCCAGAACGCTATACGTCCCTGCAATACGCCACTTTTTGAGCAACTGTTTTAAAAAGTATATTTTATATATAAATCTACTTGAAATGTTATGTTTTTGAGGCACTGTAGATTTATTTCCAATTATAGCTAATAGAAATCTTGATAAAATATTTCTGGAATCAAACAAAGAAACATTACATTACATGAGTACATTTCACTTTACTTTGGTCGTCATTTTTTCTAAAATAAGTCCAAATAGTAGATCACCTGTCACTCATTTTTATCATATAATTATCAACTTTCTCTAAGAAGAACACAACGAAATACTTTTTTTCTCAGCAAAATGGTCAAAACATAAGCAAGTGCCGGCAATGAAAGCGACAGTAGCCTGATGGCAGGGCGCGGACCGTTAACTCAAAAGGGCGTGGTTTCGAATCCACCATTCGACTACTGTCGTGAAACACTCTTAACACAAGCTTACCAGGAGTGGTTGAAGAGAATATTGGTAATGTTAATTAATAGGATTACTAATAGATTTTTATTTATTTTATTAAAAAAATTGTTTAGTTGATGACTAGATGATGTAACAATAACAACAATTTAGTTGACTAGATGATGTAATAACATGTCAGGTGTGGCGGGCGTGGACAGTTACGGCAACAAGTTTCGACATAAATAGGCACAGCGGAATCCACCTCCCCCCCTCGGATACGTGGGGCAGCCTGAGAACTCACGTTTAGGAAGAGTAGGGTAGCCTGGGCGTGGATGCTCAGAGGTATGGAGTATATTTTTCGTCAACGGGGTGTTACATTTGACCCTTCTGAGGTAGTGTTACATTTGACTCCGCTACCATGTTAAGGGGGGTGGGGAATGGGCCTCCGTCTACCTGCACTCACCAGACGAAATTCCGAAGTAGAGCTTCTACTTCACGCTGGTCTTCTATGAGGTCGTGGTACCACCCCGGTTCGAGCTCGAGCCGGACGATCCTGCTTTAACTAAAGTTAACGTGCCCACACGCCCACACGATCAACAGCAAAATAAAGTAAAGAAATCTTCTGGTCTGTTCTGAGATTTTCCAAGCAGGAAACAGTGTATCGCTCTTCTCTCCGTATTTTATACAAGTAAAGGTAGCAAGTGATCACATAATGGCATCTGCTGCTAAAATATGGTTGTAGTACGAATAGGTTGGCTCGACCGGGGAAGGACTACGAACGTCGAGAACACCAGCGTAAAATAACAGCTTAATGTTGCTATGTTTGTTGTTTTGTTGCTTACTGAAAACGGAGCATTCCATCGTGTAATCGATGATAATTAGATGATGTCACCAACAGAAATCTACATCTAATACCCTCAATTAATAATTTACGTTTTTTTACAAATCCCTAATTGAAGATAGCAGATGCGTGTAGTCGTTCCTCTCGTTGGTGTAGTGACAGGTAACAAAACGGAAAAATCAAGACATAGGCCGTAGTGTCAACCCACCTGTCAAGTGTGGTAATTATACCCCTTATGAGGAAATCTATGGTCTATACTAAGCAGTGGAATTTAATAGGCTCCAATAAATGAATGAATACAAATGTGTTATCACCTCTGAGGATATTTTATTATTCAGATATTCGTCAACGATTGGGCACAGACCTCTCATATTCATGTGGGCTATAGAGTAGTTACTCCTACTCGTGCTACCTCAGAGAGCTGTAGGCGAGAGAGATGTAAACCAGTGCTTGTTGGAGGTGATAAATCCCTAAATAGTTAATCGAACTTTCTTAGCGTAACAAAAGCCTATCACTCGTGCCTTGTAGACGCATATATTACAATTGTAGTGTATTGTATGTATGTAAAACAACAAACCATAAAATGTTTTAGATTTACCAAAAGTAAGGCAACCCAATCATTAGGTTTTTGTGGGTAAGGGCTGCATATTTTGGCATTCCAGTGGTGCCACTCGTTGATGCTAGTACGCTAATTGTCTCTTCTGGGTCAAAGTTGGCAGGCCTGAAATAATTATTAGAATTTATTTATTTCTTTATATCTAATCACTTCATTACTTTGCGCATACAGTTGAAAGGTGAATAATTTTATAACAATTAAAAATTAAATTTCAAGTGGTTTGGTTAAATCTGTTTTAAAAGTTATTAGGTACAAAAATAGTTTTAAAGATATTAACGTCAGGTTTACAGTGCAATTTAATTATCGTTTGTTGAAATGCAGAGAAATATTTTTTTGATATAAGATTTTATGACTAATATTTAGGGATGTTATTGCACTCAGTATTGCAAAATTTTTGAAACGCCGGGAATATATATTATAAAAAACACTATCAAATATGTATTGGTCACACTCATGATTCCTTACAGCGCAGTGGCAGTGTGAGAATATCTACTGCAGTACTGCTGCATATCGCTCTGTGGGTGCCGTGAGAGGCAGCAGAAGGGAACACCTGGCGCGTTGCCTGACATGGAATTCAGCACCTTCATGTAACAAACAGCTGCGGTTGCCAAACCGCCTGCCAAGCGTGGCAAATATTGCCAATATCCCCCTTGTGAGACATCTTTGGCGATGCCTACGTCTGGCAGTGTACTTAAATAGGCTATAATGAATTAATGATTTTTGTATGTCAAATTCCTTAAGAAATTACCTAAAATATTGTAAAATAATTATAAATACATACTGGAAATCATCTACTGGTGTATTATCCCCATATTTTTGCAGGAACTCAGAAAAACTGCAATGAGTGTCCCCTTTGTCGTATGTAACGACTGTCACGTCCAATTTTAGATCTTTCAAAGCTTCCCCGACGACAGCCACTTTTTCACTTTGGCAAAATATCATTTTTGGCAAACAAATTTGGATTGTATCCTTTAATTCCTCTAAAGAAAACAAACAAGAATGTTTTACCTTAGTCTAATTTTGAAAAACCTTTAATTTAAATAATGATGTTTTTATATCTCCCGCTTCCGGTTGGTTAAATTTAGGTTTATTCGATTAATTCACGGTACTGGTTATTCCAGAAGAAATAATGATCCTGGTTTAACTAAAGTTAACAAAATTAATAGCTATTTTGTTACAAATCCGATTACCAGATCTAGTTTTAGCCGAAGGAAACCGTATACAACTAACACACTATGATGCAAATTATACTTACTGACACCAAGCAAATGGTCCACACCAGCTACACCTATCCCCATGTAGAAAGCAGCATACATGGAAGTAGTCAGATTAATGTTAAGAGGAGCCATAATAATTATAACATCATTCAGTTTTAATCCTACGTTTCGAAAGGCAGTTGCACACCGGACTGATCTCTCCACAGCGGATTGAAATGTTTCAGATTCTCCAGTAGCGCCGTCAATCTGTAATTGTTAACCTTTAGATAAACGTCACGCGTTGTATGAATTTTATGATTTTACTTATATCGTATAGTCCTATGCTTGTGTTGTGTTGTAGGGTTGCCAATGGGAGGAACAGTTGGTGCATATACCTCTGTTTCCTCAAAAACATAATATTTTTTTTACGTACTCGTATTATGAGGCCTTATATAAATTGCAGTTTAGATCCGTCCCGATGGGATTATTTCTCATAAATATCGGGTTACATAAAATTCTATAATATATGTATATGCCTAATAATAAAGTACTACACACACATACACACACACACACACACCCACACACACACACACACACACACACACACACACACACACACACACACACACACACACACACACACACACACAAACACACACACACACACACACACACACACACACACATGCACTCACGCACGCACGCACGCGTAACTAATAATACAATATCTCTCAATTGTTAATCAAACAAATAACTTGTTTAGTTATGTTGATAATATCCTGAGAGGAGACCCTGGTTTTTTTTAATAAAACGTTACCCCTACACTACGATTTTCTCTTGTATCGTGGGGGCAGTTTACAAACATAAATTGCACAAGGTCAAACATCCAGACCTGGAATAACTATTTGTAGGCCATACAAATACTTGTTCCGTGCGGGATTCGAACCCGCGACCCCCAGCGCAGCCACTCATTGCTAAGCCACTGCGCCACGGAGTCGTCGTGGTGATCCGTAACACAGGCTTCCGCCTAGTATAGACAGCAGACTCTCAGCCCATAGTGTACTCTGTTTATACTCTTAACTTGTTAATTTCAATTGTGGGAGTAAATAAAAAATATGTTATTATTATATTATTATTATTATTATTTTAAAAACCCTTTAAAATGGTCGAGGAAGGTGATGGCTGCCTACTTATGTCAACTAGTGGGGGCTAGTCCTCCTGTGTTAAAAACACATACCTTTCACATAGTATTTCACGTTTATTGTTTTGTTTCTTTTCTATTTTGATAAACATATTACTGGCTTTTTAAAAAATCTAAAAAAAGTAGCTATACCCGCACAGTTTCTTTCATACTTTCTTCTCCGTACAGAGAAACCTCATTTTGAAAGTCGATTAAGAATGTGTTGACGTTTGACTAGCGAAATTTTAATTTTTACTATGAGAAATAAAACACTTTTCGTTTAATTTTTATTTCATTGCATATCCTATTGAAAACTGAAGAATTTCCTTGTAAAAAATCCGTAGTATTTTTTTTAGTATTTCAAGTTTTTTGTTTTGTTCCTTTTCAATTTTGATTAACATATTACTGGCTTTTTAAAAATCTACAATGAGTAGGTATACCAGCGTCAAATAACAGCTTAACGCTGCTATGTTTCGTTTGTTGAGTGTAAAGAACCGGAGACCCTTTTAACTGGAAACGAGCATTCCATCTTAGTCCTCACGTTCGACCACGCATCTGCATTTTGATTCGTTATCGAGGCTAGATGTAGATGTCTATGGGCCACAGCAACTTACCATCAGGTAGACTGTGTGCTCGATTGCTACCCTTATACTATGAAAAAAAGGACTATATAAGTCCCAGAATTTGGCAAAGATCCTTTTTGAGAAGATTTTAGGGCAAGTTATTGTATGTCGCGCTCCCATAATGAATATTTTTTGTCTTCGATTCAAAGTAAAAAAACCCGTGTTTTTTCGATGTGTGATAAAACTGAGGACTCTATTTTTGTCTACTAACTACCTTATGCTTAGTTTAAGTACATAATACTTAAGACTAGTTTTATATTTTAAGCGATTTCGTTTTTTACTTTTTTTCTTGTTTATTACAGGATTATTGTAGATTTTCTTATTGATGGATCTTAATAATACAATACTCTTTATTTTCATTTTCATTTTAAATTCAGTTTAAAGAATCATGGAACAACTAATATAACAGAATGTACATGAAAAGAGAGGAGTAATAATAATAATATTTATTGAATCCAAACATACTTTACATAGAAACAAAAAAACTTATAAAATTACATTGATAAGACGTAACCTAACTCAAAACTATATTATCTTTAGCAACCGTGCTAGGTAACAGACCTGTGTTACAGCTGCTAAGCCCTCCCCATTAAATATATACCAAATAGAAAAACAAGCACTTAAAACGATTTTACCGCAATCAAGAAACGAATAAAAGTGGGAAGAAGTAAAATAATTAGCTATGTGCTATGTTCTAATTCACAAATGGCTCAATACTATTATAGCTAAATGTTTAGTTGTATGGTACAAGAGTAAGGCAGGAGAGATATTCTATAAATGTGTCACACACTTATATTAATATTCAAATGATATAGTAAACGTTTAAAAGAACTTATATAGAATTCCCCATAAAACTAATTGAAACATAGTAAGTAGTGACTAAGTTAATATTACAGAGACAGAGACGGTATCGAATGCCTTTGCGAGGTCCAAGAAAATTCCTATACATTTATTATTACTGTCAACATGTCTTACAATGAACTCTGTTAGAGATAAAACTGCGTCTTCAGTAGATTTTCCATTTACAAAACCAAATTGATTTTCAGAAATTAAGTTATATTTAGAAAAATATGATTTTAAACGATTATTTAATAAACATTCTAAAACTTTAGATAGTGCTGGCAGAATAGAAACAGGACGATAGTTACTGATACTATCTCTGTCTCCACCTTTGTGTATGGGTGTTATCAAAGCAACCTTGAACTGATCAGGACTCAGGTTACAAATGTGCACAATAGAGGGAATTGTCAGGTGCTTAGTAGATTTAAGCACTTGGTTAGAAATGCCATTGTAGCCTGGTTTCTGCAGAATCTTCTATTTAAGATTATTCAATAAACACTCAACTTCCAGTGAATCGGTGGGTCTCATGCCCAAAGATTGAGATTGATTTATTAAATTTGAGTCCGCTGTTGATGACTTATTCATTACGTAATTTAAAAAATAATTAAAAAAACAAGCGCCTTAATTATTGCTAAACAGAATTTTTTTTACAGAAAACACGTCTTGATTAAATAACTATAAAAGTGATAATAGTTTATGAGGTTTATGGTACTATAAATAATACGATATGAAATTTTGATTGTATTTCGTCTGAAAGGATTAAAACGCAGCATTGATAAGCTATCTTTAAAAATACCTGCAAAATAAGATTAGGTGCTTCTTTTAAACTCTGCAGGATTAGTTTGCCCGCGTGATACCTGTCTGTAGCAATACCCGACTTAGCGACCACACGGCATGCCAAGTCATGCATATACCAATGAACTGCATCACTTCTTTGTTTGTTGACATTCATTTTCTGTAATTAAATGGAATTAATTTGATAACTGTTTCTTTTGCTAAATAATCCCTTAGAAGATAATTTAAATAAATAATAAGTATTTAATTTTTCGTCATAATATCATCATCACCATTACCATTACAGCCTATCACAGGCCTCCCCCAAGGAACGCACAAACCTCCATCTAGTGGGGATCGCCTTACAATTCTCTTGGTGGTTCGAATTTGTGCACAATGAGGTGCGCTTTGACTCCTTAATAAAACATCAGAGTGAGAATCAGCGCTCCATATCATTTTCATCGGGGACAATATGTGTAAATAGTAATGACTCCCTATTGTCAACCACACTCTATGACGGTGTCATAACAAAGAATAAAAATTTAAAAAGTAATTTAAATATTAAGAAACATAAAGTTATTATGTATTGTGATGACATAGGTAAAAATTTGGGCATGATGTTAAATAAACATTTAAAAGGACAAGTGATTAGTAATTATTGTATGCCTGGAGCATCCTTTAGTCATATAATGAATAAAGTTTTAACTAGTAAGTTTTCCTAATAGCACTTTAATAATTCTTGTTGGGAGAAGAGGAAATGTAAACAAAAATCAATTATTAAAATATATTGATTATCTCAATACCTTAAATGTACATAAAATTATCTTGTTTACATTGCCTTACATACAGGGTTGGCCACAGGAGATAAAATAAGATATGATTTAAATTTATTAATGAATAATTTGTCATGTAACAATAATTTAAATTTGACATTTAATTGTAATAATTATACTAATAGAATTAATTTAATAGACATTAATAATTTTATTAAGAAATTTTTGACTATAGATAGGTATTACCTATCCAAATATAATTTAAGACAGATAGCAAATATGCTATCTTATTATTTATATATTAACTCCAGCCAAGGACTTGGCTACCTAGACATCTGCTCCTATTGAGCAGCATAATGATTTGACATGCAATTTGGAATCCGTTCCAAGTTATTTAAATTAGAAAATGAGACAATAGAGGTAATCTTCAGCAGTTATAATTACTTAAATAATTTAGAATGTAGCTTACAAATCCTTAATAGTTGCAATTGTATAACTTCACAAAATGATAATAAAATTGTTTACATCTGGTGCATCAGAATATACAAGGCATGATTGTCAAAGAGCTAGAAATTGAATTGTTCTTAAATAGCAACAATATTCATATTTTATGTATTACTGAACATTGGTTAAAAGCTCATAATTTAATGTTTAACTTCAGTAATCACCAGGTGGTCAGTTCTTTCAATAGAGAAACGGTTTTAAGAGGTGGCAATTTTAGTTAGTAAATTATTATCATGTAAAGAACGTAAAGATATTGTGAGACTCTCTGTTGAGCGAACTGTAGAAATGGCATGTGTTGAGTTTGAGCACCTCATTGTTGTGAGCGTTTACAGACCCCCATGTTCTTTATATGATACTTTTGAAAAATTTTTGGAGGAAGATTTTGCTAAGCTTAATAAACAGAATAAATCTGTTGTAATATGTGGAGACTCTAATATCAATCTTCTAGAAGCTTCCTCCACTAATATTAAATTTAGATCATTGTTTAAATCCTATGGTCTTTTTAATTTATTTTTGGAACCAACGCGTATTGCTGAATCTAGTGCAACATGTATAGATAACATTTACAAATGTTAAGCCGTTCAATAAATGTATTATTCAAAAATTGAGCTCTGATCACTGTGGACAATTTGTTTCATTACCTTATGTTCACAAAAAGCAAGTAAATAAAAAAATAGTGTTTGTTACAGTAAATGCACGTCGCTTGGAGAAGTTTAGAAGTAACATAGTAAAAAATTTCCATCACTTTCATACCAAAATAATCCAGATTTTTTGTATGGAACATTATTTAAGCTTATTTGCAATGAATTTAATAATACTTTTACTTCTAAAACATTCTCCTTGAACATTCGCAAGGCATTTAATGAGTGGGCGACGTTAGGAGTCCATAAGAGTAGACAAGGGTTATATGAACTTTACAATGAAAGGTCATATAATCCTAGCGTCGAATTTAGGGAATATTAGGTTAAAAATATTCCAAAATATTTAAAAGAGTGTGCTCCATAGCAAAGTCATTGTATTTGAACAACAAAATAAAGACGGCTTCTAATAAAATTAAAATGACATGGAGTATAATTAATAGTGAAACTGGTAAGGTTAACTCTCGCAATTCGAACTACCAGTTAAGTTTTAACAACAAATTAAATGAATCAGATCAGGATGTTGCAATGTTTTTCAAGAAATATTTTACTGATATTCTTATCTTAACCACTAAGTCACTGAATTCTTCTCCTGCCGTCGCCGAATCATTAATTAAACAAAATGTAAATGCGTGTACAAAGAAGTTTACATTTCATAAAGTGTCATCAAAAGATATTCTAAAATATTTTAAGACTATTGATATTAAGAAAACCGCCGATCTGTGGGGGATTTCCGTTAAAGTTATTGCGTCTATAATAGATGCAATCGCACCTCAACTATCTATTTTTTAATACTAGTATCAAATGTAGTGTGTTTCCTAATTTAATGAAGCATAGTAAAGTAATACCTTTATTTAAATCTGGCATTAAATTAGACCCCGCTAATTTTAGACCTATTTCTGTACTGCCAACACTTAGTAAAATTTTTGAAAAATTATTTTTGATCAAATGTTAAATTTTTTTAATGTAAATAATTTACTTCATAAAAATCAATTCGGTTTCACAAGGGGTCGCTCGACAACTGATGCTGCTGTTGAGCTTATTAAATATATCTTTAATGCATGGGAGAATTCACAGGATGCTTTGGGTATATTCTGTGACCTATCCAAGGCCTTCGATTGTGTTCACCATGAAACATTAATCAGGAAACTTCAACACTACGGTGTAAGAAATGATGCTTTTAAATTAATTATTTCATATTTAAGTGACAGAACTCAAAAAGTTGTCATTAATAGTATGAGTTCCTCTGGGTCGACTGTACAAATGGGCGTGCCTCAGGGCTCAATTCTCGGCCCCTTTCTGTTTCTTGTATATATTAATGACTTACCTAACATAGTAGGGGATAACCATGATATAGTATTATTTGCTGATAATACTTTTTTTTCAAATTAATTTTCAAATTAAAACGACAGTTATTAAATTACGACGAAGTAAATAATGCTATAGCTAAGTTAGTCAATTAGTTTAATGTTAATAATTGGCATTTAAATGGAACTAAAACTAAATGTATGAAATTCGTAACTCCTAATGTCAAACATGTTAATACGAATGTAATTTTAAATGGGGAAGAACTCAGTCTTGTTGATACCACCATTTTTCTTGGAATCACACTAGACGCTAAAGCTTCAATGGCTCCCCCATATATCAAAACTAGCTAGCACACTTAGTTCTGCAGCATATGCTGTAAAAAAGATTAGAATTCTTACCAGTGTTGAAACAGCTAGAATAGTTTACTTTAGTTATTTCCATAGCATTATGTCGTATGGTATTTTGCTAGGGGATAGCGAGACACAGAAATTATATTTATTTAAGAAGAGGGAAGAGAATTATAATTTAAGAGTTGGAAATTTTCGGTACGTACACAAGAATAAACGTAGTTTTGCAAAAATAAGTGATATTCATTCTGTGAATACTAGGAACAGAAACAAGCTAGTAGTACCAGTTACTCGACTCCACCGAGTCAGTAATTCATTCTTGGGGCGATATATACGCTTTTACAACAAAATCCCAGAAAATATACAAAATTTGTCATACGCAAAGTTCAAAAATTTTATTAAACTAAGTTTGTATAAAAAGTGTTATTATAATATTAAGGAATTCATGGATGATAATAACCCCTGGAAAATGTGGTCGCTACCAAGCTATTTCTAATTTGTCTTGTGTTGTTAATTGTAAACATGATTGTAAGCTATTATTTGAAAAAAAAAATTGTCCCGCAGGGTTTCTTGCTGTTCTTCACAAGACAGAGGTTTTTTTTGCGAACCAGTGGTAAATGAAAAAATTGACTTTCAATAAGTATTGTTTTTAATCTACATTGAATAAAAAAGTTTCTGTTTCTGTTATTCTAGAAGCTTTCTTCGCCTCGGTTGTAAGTCCTTCCAACTATATGGACGACGCATTGCCACTTCAGCTTACTGTCAGGCCCAATAAAATCAATATATTTAGGGAAATTAAATTGTAAAGTAAAATTAAAGCCATAGGGTAGATTAATTTTTATTCCAAATAAATAAATTAATTAAAAAATATTTTCTTTTCTGAAAGACAGTTATGGTTTTAAAATTAGTTGAAGAAAAGATATCTATGTCCTAAGAAAAACAGCAGAGAACCAAACGGGATGTTTTTCTAAATTAATGATCATTTTATTTCTAAGGGTTATGTATTAATAATACAAATTGTTTATCACCTATTTAAATTGACTTAAATAATACTAAATAACTCTTAAATAATACTAAATGCAAGTGTTTGTGAAGATATTTGGCTGTTTGGTAATATACTTCTACCTCATCAGCCCGTTAAAGTTAACTGTTATGTATTGTGTACTTGGCAGGCGGATTGTTCATCACAGTCGAGGTGTACCGCTCTTGGTATATCACATCAACATGTACGGCACTTGATCCAAATCCCACAAACGTGATTAGGAACAACATTGCCAACGTCATGGTATTAGCCCTTCGCTCAGCTCTCACCAAATCGCTTGCCAATATATAATTTAGGCCGGCGCGATGCCAGAATTGCTTGAGATACGCAAATAGATTCAAAGTAGCCAAGTATGTCACGAACATTTTGCAAAGTTTCAATAAACATTCGAATTTTGCCATCCAGCGTTGGTTTTACAATGCAAATCAAGTAAACAAAGTTCAAAGTTTGTGCGGCCGGGCGACGGTGGCAGCATATCAAAAAACCCACGTCATAGATTGTCCTAATATTAGCCTTTTGATAGTTTATGATAAATTATCAAAAGCTATGAAGGGTAAAATGAATAAAAAGCAAGTAAAGGAATGGTTAAAATCACAAGAAACATACACATTACATAAACACATTCGAAAAAACGGGGGATGAGTCGCTCGCGTCCGTAGGCTTCGACCACCAAACCTTAGGCCCACCTTACACGTGTCCCCCGGGTGGTGCTAAACGAGCGACCAAGCCGAAAAATAGACTCGGCTTCCCGCTGTGTGGTAGCGGCATAAAATCTACCACCACCCCTTGTTAGCACCATGAGTCAGGAGATAAAAGAAATGGCCCCGAGTTCCCGGCGCCCCTTTAATGGGGCAGGGGTGCGAAGAATCTCCGGGAGAAAAACCGGCGACGAGGTTCGCCACCCGTCACGTTCTGTCTCCCGGAGGGGCGAAAAGTGGATTGCGGAAGCCCGTCTGGCTACGCTGAATGTATGTGGAGCAATGAATGATAAGATGGATGAAGTATGCAAAATGATGAATGACAGAGGAATAGATGTGTTATGTGTAAATGAGACGAAATGAAAGGGAAAGGATGCCACTGCACATGGCACGTATACCGCGTATTGGTCTGGTGTAGACGAGACCGAACGGGCATGCCAGGGAGTCGGTTTCATCCTTTCAGAAAGAATGGGTCAATGTGTGAAAGAGTATGAATGTGTAAGCCCGAGGCTGCTATGGATACGAATGAAAGTGGGCTTAAAGAAGCTGTTCTTGCTAGGGGTGTACGCCCCAGACATGTCTAAGCCCACTTACATCCGAGAGCAGTTTTGGGACATGGTAAGGATGGTGTTGACAAAATGTAAGGAAAATGAAAATATTATTATGTTAGGAGAATTTAATGGAAGGGTTGGGTGAAGAGGTCTGGTTATGAAAGGATATTGGGAACGTTTGGTGATGAAAGTATAAATGAGAATGGTGAAGACCTCCTCACCGTATGTGTGGAAAAGAATCTCTTTGTGACGAATACTTTTTTCGTCATAAGAAGATTCATATGTATACATGGGAAAGAGATAAGCATGATAGATTGCGTAATTGTGGATGAAAGAATGAGGAGCGCAGTCGTAGATACAAGGGTTTACCGGGAGTCCAGCGTAGGGACGGATCATTACTTGGTCTTATGTCGAATTAATGGTCTTTTCAAGCATTGGCGGTATCGGACATCTGTGTCTACTACTGCGTTACAGCGTATAAGAATAGAGAAGTTACAAGATGAAGATGTGAAAGAGAAGTATAAATGCAGACTGAGAGAAAATATTAGGTGTTTGAATGAGTTGTGTATGAATGATTTAGACTTGAATACTGTGTGGGATAATATTAAGAAAGGTTTGGTGGACGCAGCCACCGAAGTATGTGGTGTAAGTAAGAGAACAAATGAAAGGAAAAGGAATACGTTGTGGTGGGATGATGAGGTACGGGTGGAAGTTGAATCAAAGAAGAAAGCATGGTTAGATTTACTAGCAACTAAAGCTGGTAATTCTGGTGGTATGAATGATGAGATTGAAAGAAAAAAGGCAGAATTTAGACGTCTAAATAAGAGAGTAAAAGCAGTAGTTGAAAGGAAAAAGAAAGAAAGAACGGATAAGAATGATAGAAGGATATCTGATAATTTCCAGGCTAATATAAAAATGTTCTGGAAACTCGTAAGAACTGCCAGGGGAAATACAAAACAGCCTATAATTTATGCTATAAGAGACGAGAATGGATGGATGTATGCAAACTTATCTTTTGAAATTGATATTGTCACCTTCACGGAATGTAGATTAAACCACATTAAACCTATCCCACAATTAAATAACTATGAAGTCTATTGTACCTCTTCCCAACTAAACCAAAGTGACGGAGTAGTTGTATATATAAAAAAAAGCTTAAAACACAAAGTCAAGGAAGTAATCTTGCATCACGCTTCATGTCTCCAGATTGATGTATTAAATAATACGGTATTATGTATTTACAGATCACCATCGAACCCAAACCCTACAAACTTTATCAATACGCTAAACTCTCATTTAGAGACTCTTCATTCCCATAGGAGCATTATAATAACAGGTGATATCAACATAAATATTCGAACTAAACCTAATGAACCTCTGCATGTGTACAAAAACAGAATGAACTATCTGGACATGCTTGCTAACCATGGCATATTAGCTGGACACACATTACCTACTAGGCAGCAAGGTTGCCTTGACCATTTCATGTTAAAAATAAATAAAATTAAATACAGATCAACTATAGCGATTTTGCAAACAACAACTACGGATCACTTTACAACTTTTCTAGCAATCTCAAAAATAAAAAACTTAACTAAAGACAATAGAACTAAAACCACTATAAATTTTGAGGCTGCTCTAAAATATTTACAAAATAGTAATCTATCTGATATTTTATTTACTGATGACCCAACAACTGTAATTACCTACCTAATAGAAAGAATTATAGAAAGCCTAAAGGTGAATACTGATGTGACGCGTATACCATGCAGCAAAAGAATCATACAGCCTTGGATCTCTCCAGGAATCCTGCGGTGCATAAGAAATCGCAACCAGCTTCAGAAAAGGCTACGTAATGACCCGCATAATGAAATTCTTCGCATTACTTACAGACGCTACCGAAATTTCTGTAATAATTTAATAAAAAGAATAAAAAAGAAAATACGAAAGGGATACCATTACAAAATCTTTAAATAATAATAAATTGCTTTGGAACAATATTAAAAACATTACATACTCGAAAAAAACACATAATACTAATTCTAAACTTCTCAATTTAAGGTCCTCGCCCTCTGAATCAGCAAACTTTATTAATGACTATTTCGCCAATATAGGATTACACCTTGCGAATAATATTCAACACGATACAAGGACAGCTAATACACTTATAGAAAATAAGCCGGCACAATCAAATTCTTTTGTACTACTGCATACTCATGTTGATGAAGTCCGTAGCACTATCCTACATCTGAAATCTCACAGCGCCCCAGGATGGGATAGTATCCCCAATAAATTTCTTAAGTTGGCGGTTGATGACTTGGCTCCCATTATCACCCACCTTGTAAATCTTTGCTTCTGCAAAGGTGTGTTTCCTGCACCGTTAAAAGAATCTATAATAACACCTGTGTACAAGGGTGGGGATGATGAAGATATTAGTAATTATAGACCGATCTCGGTTCTGCCAGCAATATCTAAAATCTTAGAGAAACTACTTAACACTAGACTACTAAATTACTTAAATAAATTTAATAATTTATCATCTTCACAATTTGGTTTTAGGCGGGGAAAATCGACAGAAGATGCAATCATGGAGTTAAGCTCTTTTGTAACTAGGCAACTTGACAAAAGTAAAAAATGTCTGTCGGTTTTCCTCGATCTGAAAAAAGCTTTTGATACTGTGTCCATCCCTATCCTTGTACATAAACTTGAAGCTATGGGAGTAAGAGGGACTCCGCTTGCCCTTTTTGAGAGTTACTTATCGGACAGGAGACAAAGAGTAAGACTACCTGGCTGCACTAGTGAAGCTGTTAATGTGACGTGTGGCGTACCGCAGGGCAGCGTTTTAGGACCTACGCTCTTTCTCATCTATATCAACGACCTATGTAATATAAAGATCCATAACGCCAGAGTCCTGTCATACGCTGATGATACGGCCGTAGTCTTTGCCGGTGATTCTTGGGAGGAAGTCAAAACTAGTGCTGAGGCAGGCCTGTTGCGAATCGCACTGTGGTTGAAACACAACCTTCTGACGCTAAATACTGTTAAAACAAACTTTATCTGTTTTAGTATTAACAACAACTCGCAACCTCAGGCCGACTTCAGCCTAAAAATTCATGAATGTACAATGGACACTAATAAAAACACCTGTAACTGCCCTAGAATCGATAAGGTAGCTCAGACAAAATATCTAGGGGTAATTGTAGACCAAAGACTATCCTGGTACCCACACCTTGATCATGTCATCAACAGAACGAGGAAACTAACATGGATCTTCAAAACCCTTAGACATGTAATGCTGGGCAAATCAGATGGGGAGTCATCAAATTATCTCCTCAACCAAATTTACATTGCTCTTGCTCAATCCGTCATGGCCTATTGTATTCCTGTCTGGGGTGGTGCAGCAAAAACTCAATTTCTGGAGTTAGAGAGGGCGCAGCGTTCTCTTATTAAAGTTATGTACTTTAAGAAGAGTTTTCCTACTGATCTTCTATATCGTACCAGTGGTTTACTCACTGTCAGGAAGTTGTATATATTCTGGACAATCCTCAGAACCCACAAATCATTATTTTATGATCCACGCCATTTAAATAAACGTCGTAGAAACATGGTTGCCCAGACGTACAGAGCTAAAACCACATTTGCAAGCAGACAATACATATCGCGTTCTGCCTTTATTTATAATAAAATAAACAAAGAAATATATATGTACGACAAAACATATCATAACTGTAAAAAACTTTTGTTGAAATGGATTCAACTTAAGACATATGACGAAACTGAGAAGCTTCTGGATTGTGTTATATGATTTGTACAGACTCAGACACACACACACACACACACACACACACACACACACACACACACACACACACACACACACATACACACATACGTATACATAAATAAATAAACTTTCACTCATATATCATACAGTATTTATAAGTAGACTAGTTCCTATCGTTTGATTGTCCTAATTTTAGAATATAAGTAATATATAGATAATTTTAATGTATGATATAATATGTTTACCAATACTGCCATGTAACATGAATGTAGTAATGGAAGGGCGGACCCTCCAAACACAGGCATTTTTTTTTTGCTTAAATGGAGGTTCCGATCCACAGTTCTTAAGACATGTATTTTTTAAAACGAAATAAAATTTATTTATTATTATTATTATTATTATTTATGTATTCTGAATGATGAAGTTTCGAACTTAAGCAGATGGAAGGAATACTTTGAAAGCGTGTATATGAGTGAAGAGTCGTCTGAATTAAATGAACAAGAAATTCCGAAAGAAGTGGAAATGGGTATGGAGATAAGTGTAGATGAAATAATGAAAGCAATGAAAAGCATGAAAGCAGGTAAGGCAGCTGGATATGATAGAGTATCACCCGAGATGCTAAGGGCTGGAGAGGGAGTGGTGGCAGGCCTGCTGTACACCTTGTTTAATTTGTGTTGGGAATTAAAACGGGTACCGGATGACTGGTGTAAAGCAGTTATAGTACCAATGTATAAAGGAAAAGGGTCACAGCTGGACTGCAAAAACTACCGTGGTATCAGCTTGCTTAGTATTGTGGGTAAACTGTATGCTAAGGTGTTAATTGAAAGAGTTATGAAAGAAACTGATGGAAAAATTTGTATTTGCAAGCGGGTTTTCGAAAGGGTATGGGGTGTACAGATCAAGTCTTTTCCATACGCATGATTGCGGAGAAGTTTTTGGCTAAAAACCAGAAAGTTTTTTGTGCGTTCATGGACTTGGAAAAGGCTTATGACAGAGTGGACAGGAATGTGTTATGGCAAACACTGAACTCATATGGGTTGAGCGCTGGTTTGATACAGGCATTGAGGTCTCTTTATAGGGATTCTAGTGCTTGTGTCAGGATCAATGGGGTCTACTCGGACTGGTTTGGCATCCGAAAAGGTGTCAGACAGGGCTGTGTGGCTTCCTCTTGGCTGTTCAACCTATTTATGGACAGGTGTTTGCAAACTTTGAAAGATGAAGAATGTGGGTTAAGAATGGGCGAGTTAACCGTCAAATGCCTTTTATATGCCGATGATCAAGTCATATTTGCGTCATCGGCGGCTGTGTTGCAAATGATGGTTACATTAATGAACTGGGCATTAAAAGAAAGGGGAATGAAAGTGAACGCAAGTAAGACGAAAGTGATGGTTTTTGAAAGAGAGGAAAGCAAAACGGTATGTGAAATAAGAAGAGAAGGAGAGTTAATTGAGCAAGTGGATGAGTTTGTGTATTTGGGATGTGTATTTAGCAGGGATGGTAGATATGATAAGGATATAGAACGACGAGTAAATGCAGGGAATAGAGTGAATGGGGCACTACACTCTATTGTGAAGAACCAGAATGTATCAAAAAAGGCACGTATGGTAATTCATATTGCTGTGTTAGTCCCCACTTTAATGTATGGTAGTGAAAGCTGGGTGTGGCAGAAGAAGCACGAAAGTAGAATAAATGCTGTAGAAATGCGGTCTTTAAGGAGTATGTTAGGGTTGAATCTGAATGACAGGGTGAGAAATTGCGTGATAAGAGATAAATGTGGTATGCAAGATGATGTTGTGACCAGGATTAAGAAAGGAATGCTTCGGTGGTTTGGTCACGTAGAAAGAATGAATGAGGAAAGAGTGACAAAGCAAATTTATATGGCAGATGTGAACGGCAGAGTCGGGAAGGGACGCCCTAGAAAAAAGTTTATCGACCAAATTGGCGATATTTTGAAAATGGGCCACGTTAAAATTACCCTTAACCGACGAGCATGTATGCGTGGACATATGGATGTAAAGGAGGCGAAAGAGGTATGTCAGGATCGTGTCAAATGGAAGTCCGTAGTCTCTGCCTACCCCTCTGGGTGACAGGCGTGAGTGTTTATGAAATATGAATTATGAAAACATTCGAAAAAAATTCCCGCGTAATAGGTACATTCTATCAAATATTAATGAACTGTGGCAAGCTGATTTAAGTGATATGCGAACTTATTCTCAATATAATGATGGTTTCAAGTATATACTTTGTGTTATTGATGTATGTAGTAAATATGCTTTTGCAAGACCAATGAAATAGAAACACTCAGAAACAACTAAAGAATGTTTTGAAAGTATATTTACTGAAAGTAATTTAACACCTACTCACATACAATCTGATAAAGGTACAGAATTTGTTTCAAAAGATGTACAAAAATACTTTAAATCCAAAAAGATTAATTACTATACCACTAACAATCCTGACATTAAGGCCAGTATTGTTGAACGATTTCAAAGAACACTAAAAATGAAAATGTTGTAATGCGTTATTTCACTCATAATAATACTTATAGATGTATAGAGGTTTTACAAGATTTAATATACTCTTATAATCACAGCTTTCACTCTAGTGTTAAGACGTGCCCATGTGATGTAAATTCCAACAATATTATGACAGTTTGGACTAATCTTTATGATAGACGGTCAAACAAACTTTCTTTAGAAAATGCTAAACCAAATTTCAATGTGGGTGATTATGTTCGAATAACTAAATATAAACATGTTTTCCAAAAAAGGATATGAATCAAATTGGAGTGATGAAATATTTATTATATCTTCAATAATTGATAGATCTCCATGGGTTGTTTATACAATAACAGATTTACAAAATGAACCAATAGTTGGTACTTTTTATGAAAGAGAATTACAGAAAATCACTTACAACCCCACCTCACAATATAAAATAGATAAAATAATTGACACTCGTTACTCAGGTAACAGAAAAGAAGTATTAGTGAAGTGGAAAGGTTATCCAGATAAATTTAACAGTTGGATTTTAGCTTCTAGTTTAAAAGAAATATGAATAAAGTTTTTATTTAACTTTGCTCAGCAATAGTTCAATGGAATACTTTCCTGATAACAAGACCACAAATTTTTCAACGAAATTACCGAAAGCTATTAAATTAGAAGGTGAATGGTCGGTTGGAGTTGTCGAGTTTCAATATCCATGTACCATGTTTACTGTTCAAGATCATGAAAATGTTATATACATTACAAAATCTATGTTAATGCCTAATGAAGATAAACCATCCACAGTGTACTACAAAAAACATATTCCAGCTACCAACTATGATAACGTTGAGCATATTTTAAGAGTGTTAAATGGTATCGGAGAGAACTTGAAATTTCGCTATGATTAAATAACATTTGTGTCTATTTCTGTTTTGGATAAAAATATAACATCCGTAACATTATCACCCAAATTAAGTTTACAACTAGGTTATGAACCAAATAAAAATCTCCTAGAGAGAAATTTTGGAAAGTGTCCTGCTAATTTACACTTAGGGTTACCATCTCAACTCTTTCTATATTGCGACATTATCGATCCTCAGATTGTGGGTGATGTTATGACTCCTTTACTAAGAGTCATTTCATTAGATCCTACAAAATACATTTATGGTGCAAATAAAATGCACGTTTTCTCTCAACCTCACTACTTACCTGTTATGCGAAGAGAGTTCGATACGCTGGAAATAGTTATAAGATCGAGCACAGGACAAAAAATACCATTCCAGTTTGGAACCGTGTGTATTAAACTACATTTCCGAAAATTATAATAATGAATTCTCTTCGCTCTCATCTCTTCGATCATCATAAATGTCCATATGAAAATTATTATACACACCAAGCTGGGTCAGGAGTTGGAGTAATTTATAAGGGTTCACTATACCAACGCGGTCATGGTATTGGGAGCTTCTTAGGGGGGTTATTTAGATCAGTTTTACCTTTATTTTCAAGTGGTGCTCGAGTGATTGGTAAGGAGGCATTAAGCGCTGGAGTAGGACTTTTATCGGATATGGTTCAAGCGCGTCCTATGGAAGCCTCAATAAAAGATCGTCTAAAGCAAGTTAGTACGAATTTAAAACGAAAGGCTGATGAGAAAATTGATCAATTTAACATGACAGGATTTGGGTATAAAACTAAAAGAAAACGATTGACCTCGTTCATTCCACCATTAACTGCTAAAGTGAAAGCTGCGAAAAAACTTGGTCTAAAACCAAAAAATATCAAAGATATATTTTCAAATTGTTCCTTCATAATCATTCTTGTGAGTGCGTTAAGTCAGAATTAGATTTGTTTGCACTACCGCCTACACAAACTAGCATTGAAAATGGATTGTGGATTCATTATAAACCAATTTCATCTCATGGTGATGATGGACCTACCGAGTTTCAAGTTCCTGGGACAGGCGATGACTACATAGATTTGTCTCATACATTACTCCACATAAAGGCAAAAGTATTAAATCAAGATTCAACTAACTTGATATCTACTACAATAGTAGCACCTGTAAATAATTGGCTGCGTTCACTTTTTAGTCAACTTGATGTTTATTTAAACCAGAAACTTGTATCACCACCTAATAATACCTATGCATATCGAGCATACATGGAAACCCTTTTAAACTATGCTCCTGCTGCTAAATAATCTCATCTTACTTGTAGTCTTTGATATGATGATACAGCAGGAAAAATAGATTCTACGGATGGTAAAAACATAGGATTTGTTAAAAGACAGGAATTGATTAGTGAAAGTAAGGAAATAGAAATGATTGGTCATCTTCACGGTGACATTTTCAACCAAGATAAATTTTTAATTAATGGTGTCGAAATGAGTGTTAAATTGGTTCGATCAAGAGAGAGTTTTAATTTAATTGCTGGGTCAAACGATGTAAAGTTTAAAGTTTGCATTACGGACGCAACTCTTATTGTTCGACGAGCACGAGTTAATCCAAGTGTATTACTCGCACATCAAAAAGTTTTAGCTGCTACCACTGCTAAATACCCTATTACTCGAGCTGAAGTAAAAGTTTTAACAATTCCATCGGGTGTTCAAGGAAAAACTCTTGATAATATATTTTTAGGATAGGTACCCAAAAGATGTATAAGTAATGGTTTCAATTCTGCATTTAATGGTTCCCTTACTAAAAATCCATTTAACTTTGAAAACTATGGTATTAATTCTTTCAGCTTATATATTGATGGTCAACAAATACCTTCAAAAGCTTTGCAACCATCTTTTAATAATACTATATTTACATCAGCATATCATACTCTATTCTCGGGAACTGGTATTCATTTTCTTAATTAAGGAAATGGAATCTCTTGTGAACAGTATGCCAAAGGTTACTGTCTATTAGCATTTGACTTAACTCCTGATTTATCAGCCAACTCATCAGCTCATTGGAATCTTATAAAGCATGGTAGTGTAAGATTAGAAGTACGATTTGAATCCTCACTAATACAAACAATTAACTGTCTAGTTTATGCTGAGTTTGATAATATTATTGAGATAGATAAAAACAGAAATGTTACTGTAGACTATAGTAGTTAAGGTTATAATATGTGTTGTGTGTTAGATTTTATGAGTTACGTGTAATGCATTTTGTGTGTATGTAACTATGTAAATCGTTATAAAATTAAATAAAACAAATTGTATGCGATATATTATTTTTTATTTCTTTATAAATCTTCTATTTAATCTAATACAAAACACTGTTCGAGTTTAAAGTTACATAGGACTCTCTCATTAGATCATCAATAATAACGAGATGTGGGTTTTCACCATCAAACATATTAAGATTTGGAATTCCTTGATGATAGTTAGTATTTGGTAAATTATATAAAGGTTGCATTTCATCAAAGCACCATTTGATCTGATTAAAATCACAATTACATATTTCTGTAACTGATTTTATGAAATTTGTTACAAAATTTGACTTCCCACATCCACTTGGTCCTGCCACAATAGCAGTAAACGGATGTATAAAGTGAAACATTACACACGTCTAAAGTTCTAAGGGGTGAAATAAAAAATGAAAGTGTTGGTGTAAACAATTAATATATATTGTGTACTATAACTAATGTTTTTGGGAAATCAAACAAAATTTATGATTAATTGAAAATTTTATTTTCAAGCAATAACCACTTGTAAAAAACCCACACTTCGTCAGAACAATGCAAAATTTTGTGATAATTTTTTGCAAATATATGATTATTACACACATAACGTTTGTTTAAATTTATGACATTTACCAAATCATTGTATTTTGGACATTTGTATTCTTCAATATTAAATATTCTATCATTCGTCGTCAACATTTTTAAAAATTGTTTTTCTGTTGAACCACCTTTGTATGCGATCACTTCGTCTTTGCACAAATTTCTAATACACCAATTTAATATGGGGATGATGTTCTCTTGTTTTTAAGCACTTTTTAATTCTTCGGTCACATCAAAATATGGAATGCCGTGCACGTGTGTTTCTTAATAACGAATAGTTTTTTTGTCTTTTGGTGACAAATAATTGAAAGGATAACTTGGCCGAAACAAATAATGATCGATAAACGCATCATTTTTATTAGATAGTTTTACGTCTAGAATAGCCATTTCTCTACATTGAAAATGTTTATGAGGATATGTAATGTAAAATCTGTCCATGTCGATGATGTATCTAATATTTTTTAGATTTTGTGCCATTTTGAACCAAAATGTTAAAAGTATTTACACGTGACTAAAAATATGTTTGTTCCAACAGACTTCACATAACAATGCTTCATTACTTCCCATCATCCCATTTCTTCCTTCTGCTCTTATCTTCCTGTAATTTAAGTAGACAGAATCACATTCACTAATGATCAACTAATGACTGTCATTGTTAAAAAAGTATTTTTTAACTACTCTAGTATTCGTAGATGTGGTACACACACAATATTTAAATATAATTTGTTAACACTAAATCATACACACGTAAGAAAATAACAGAAAGAAAAGTAAGTTTGCCAATAGAATAAACACTTACATCCATGGCCTTTGATGCGTTGAAGTAACACAAATGTGGTATTGATAGATCCACTGCGGTCAAACGACCATACACTAACTCCATGACTGCACTTGCTTGGTCTTATATAGTACCAGTAAGTAATAATTCTAATCTAAAGAATTTCTGCAGTGGAATTGATAGTAACTGTGTGCGTCAACAAGCTTATCTCACATTTTGTTGCTTATCTCAACATTACTTCGTGTCGCGTCTTGTTCAGTGTATTGATGACTCAAATACGTTTTGTATAACACAAAATAATGCAATTTAATATTTAGAAATCACTATAATTGATCATTCCTATGTTAGTCATTGAGTAGATTGTACTGTAATAATCTACTAATAGCAGTAATATCATGGATACACTAGGTGTACAACAACATCTGAAAAAGATTTACCCCAGTCTAGAAAATAATGTTTATGCTGCCAATAGACTGCCCATGTACACCCATGTGCCAACGTATATAATATGCAATTTGGATACACCATCACCGGATATCAATTAGATAAGAGTTAATTGATCTGCACATCGCCGGAACCGTGTATCCTACGCAAAAATGGACCGCAGATTCGTGATCAGAGCATTCCAAAACTTTTTTTTTTAGGATCGTGAGTCGACGATCGTTGTACTTGTACCACTTCTGACTCAGTTTGCCAGAACTGGTACTAACTACTATAGCGCTCCCAACAACTACCGGCATAGGTGTGACATGGACATTAAACATGATCTTTGTTTTGTCCATGTTCATCTTAAGACCTATCCGTTGGGAGACACCATTGAGGTCATTGAGCATAGTGCTAAGGTCCTCCAGCGATTCTGCCATAAGGACTATATCGTCGGCAAATCCAAGGTGAGTGATATACTCGCCATTGATGTTAATACCGTATCCTTTCCAGTCCAGTAGCTCGAAAACGTCTTCCAACGCAGCGGTGAAGAGTTTCGGGTATATAACGTCACCCTGTCTTACACCTCTCTGCAGTTGGATAGGTTTCGAACTCTGGTTCTGTACTGTGCGTTACTGTACAACACTTCAGCACTTCGATATACCGACAGTATTCAACTTGGCACCGCTGAAGGGACTATAGCACCGCCCAAATTTCGACGGAATCAAAGGCTTTCTCATAGTCCACATGGTCCACATACGCCAGGCAAAGTGGCAGATTGTACTCTTCGGTCTTCTGTACAATCTGCCGCAGGGTATGTATGTGGTCTATGGTACTGAAGCCTTTTCGGAAACCGGTTTGTTCGGGAGGCTGGAAGTCGTCGAGTCTGCGTGCGAGACGATTCGTAATGACTCTCGAAAACAGCACGTAGACGCGACTCAGAAGGGAAATCGGTCTGTAGTTCCTCAAGAGAGCGTTTTCGCCTTTCTTAAAGAACAAGACACCGCACTTCTGCTCCACGCCTCCGGAGTAGTGCCACCATGGAGGACGGAATTGAAGAGCTTCTGAAGGACTTCAAGTACCGGTGTTCCACCCGCTTTCAGAACCTCCGCTGTAATTCCATCCTCGCCTGGCGCCCTGCCGTTTTTAAGGTGCTGGAGAGCCATTCTAATCTCGCTCAGACGTCCGGGATATCATCGGAATAGTTTCGGGTAATACTTGCTCTTGGATCGTTACTCACACTTGCGTGTGGCTCCAACGATGATGTGTACAGCTGCCCATAGAACCTCTCAATCTCACTCAAAATCTCAGGTGTCTCGGAAACGATGCTGCCACACTCAGTCTTCAGCTTTGACAGTTGGATCTTTCTGGCAGACAGAACTCTGGCAAAGACTTTGCAGCCCTGGTTCTGCTCGATCGCTTCTTTAATACGAGCAGTATTAAAGTTGGTAAGTCTCGCCGCATGCATTTGGAGATCTGTCTGTTCAGTTGCCTGTATGCTGTCAAATCTGTTGACGATTGCAGTATTAGAACATACTTAATAGTGGTTTGTTTTTTATTAATTTTAATTCGATTTTGAAGAATAAAATTCAAATTTCTTGATCATTTAGATAGTAAATATATGTTAAAAGGTTTATTTCTTAAAATAATATAAATGTGACGCTGTTTTAAAATTATAAAAGAAATAAATAAAGACAAAAACAACACAATTGCTTCTAAAGGTATCAATCGGATATATTGTAGTTCTGTTCACCTATTATGAAATTCATGAGTCTATTCTGAAAATACAATTAAATTCTCACCACAAGTTTAAGTATTTATAACACTTAATATATATCCACTAAATACAATACTTAATAACGTTATGGATACACTTTGAATTCAAACTATTTTAAATTCTCTATAAGAGTCGTGTCTTAAATGAGTGTTATCATTTAGGTCACATTTTATATATGTAGGGGAGATTGGGGTGATTGCGGACACCGGATGATTCCGGACGTAGTTGTTGCTAGAAGGTTAGCCCGCTTCGCATCTCGCAATTCCTATATTTTTTTGCAACTATTGCCTTTATTCTATGGACAGTAGTTAAGACGGAAGGCCAAGCACGCACTTCAAGATATACCGACAATCTTTTTATGGCTTTTTTGAAATAAAAACTTCTTTAGCGGCGTTGTACACTTTTTTTGTAATGGGTAAAAAATGTTAAACTCGCGTCAGAACACGTAACCTGATCGAAAATTCGTAAGACGAACGGCGTAGGAGAGGGAATTATCCCCCTCTATTTCTACGGCGCGGCAAAAATGTATGCCTGCGCCTGCTGTTCCGTTTAGGCGGCGCAGGGCGCTTGCGCGAATTAAATAAATAAAATATAAAATTTCATGTTTGTGTACGATAGCGCAAAAAATAAATATTCTGTTCTACCACATAAATGATAGTACTTTTATACTGATAATTAAAGCAATTCGTGCAAAATTATTCCCTAACCATTCCAAAATATCAAAAATGCACAACGTTAATATTGAAGTTTTTACTTCTGCTGGTACTCCCGGAGTGCAACCCGTCGCTTTTTTTTATAATTTGTATTTGTTTTTTTTAATAAAGTGTATTACCGAAACGTTACTTCTGCCACCAAATCATAAGGCATACACCATTAAAACTGTAGCGAAATATAAATAATATATTATATCGTACACTCTAATATGTATATATATATATATATATATATATATATATATATATATATATATATATACAGTGTGTCCGGTCACGGACTAGCGATATTTTAGGTACTTAAAATACACACAGCTGCACAGGCAGGCAGTGCCAGTTGTCACATAACAAAGGTCTTTTGTGTTTGGGAATACGCCATGTTCAAACAACAATAATTCTTAAAGTAATAAACATACAGCTGTAAACTTTATATTTCATTGTAGCTTAACTCAAAATCTGTCGATCTAGTATAAAAATAAGAAGGGTAAACAGGGTTGTTTTTGCAGTAATTTACAATAATTTGCCGATTAGCATATTTTTTTGATATTTATTTGAAGTTAATTTTTTTTTCTTCAAAGTTACAAGTATGTCAACAAAAATTTTGATAATGTAAACGATAAACAATATTATTGGCCTCCGAATGAGTTAATTTTTATCTCAGTAAGATTAAAACTTTCAGAGATATGACTTTTTTTCGTAAACGCGTAGAGAATATCTCAAGAGAAAAACAAAATGGCTGCCAAATAGAGGGGGACGGGATTAGTGTGTAGTGTATATATATATATATATATATATATATATATATATATATATATATATATATATATATATATATATATATATATATATATATATATATATATATATATATATATATATATATATAATATTCTATTTCAGTTGCTCTGTACTTTGAAAAGAAAAACGCAAAAGTAATACACACTTTTTTATATGAGAGGGGCGGTAACGAGCACGCGGCTCACCTGATGATAAGTGACTACCACCGCCCATCAACAACTGTAACACCAGAGGAATTTCCGGCCTTTTTGTAAAGAGTAGGCTCTTTTCTTGAAGGTCCCTAAGTCGTATCGGTTCAGAAAAATGGTGGTAGTTGTCCATTGTATATATGTAGGTATGTGGAAAAACGCTGGTGGTAGTCTATTCCACAAGGAAGTTGTGCGAGGAAGAAAATTTCTTTTTAATCGCACAGTAGTGGACCGCCAATCATCCAGGTGGTAGAGATGGTATCTCAAGTTCTATCGCGATGTGCGATTGTGATACTGAGCGACTTGAATTGATCCGAACAATTCCTCTGAGCACTCCCCGTGGTGAATACGATAGAATAAGCAAAGAGAGCTTTAAAGAAACAAGTAGTGAACGTGGTACCTAGACAAGGACTGGACACACCGTGTGTGATGTCCATGTCTGGTAATTTTATTTGTGATTTTGTTAGGAACAATAGATCGTTTGCAATTACAATAGTAGTTGATTGGTTAAAAATAAAGTTATTGAATATGTTAATTTTATAGTTGTTTATTAAATATATTGAAAAACATATTAATAACCGCTAATGTTGTAGTTTTTATTGTAATACTAAGTGTCCATAATTCCCCACTCCCCATACACATTTCGTTCAATGTGCACATTTGTAATGTGATAAACATTTGTAACAAATAACATTAGAAATACTTATCTATTTTAGATATGATAATGATAACTATATATTTTAATTGATAACAGTGAAGCGATTGGCGAAAGGCGAAAAGGAATAAGAATTAATCAAGATGAATTTATGTGGTAGAGCCACGCTGTAGCTATATTACGTTTGTAGCAAGAACAGATCGACTCAACCAGGGAAGGACTTCTCTCTCACAGAATACCAGTGTGAAATAGCTATTCTATCTTAGCCCTCTGTTGTTTTTAATCGAAACACAGATGTAGACATCTACATCTACATATATCTTGAATTTGAATAAAAATGCAAATCGAGAACCTCAATAAAGAATCAAAATGCAGATTTGCCACTGTGTGCACTGTTGTCACTCTTATTTTATAACATCATTATGATCAACATCATTATGATTTACACATTATAATGATTATTAAATTCAAAAGTATGTGAGTGTGTTTTAAATAGCAATTTTGTAGATATTTTTGCATGTTGATTTCTTTTGAAATACTAACATGTTAAAAAAAGTTAATCTCTATGTACTATGTATAATGAAACTATTCCCGGACCAAATCTGTAGATTGTATATTTATTTTAATTTTAATGATCTATAAATCTTTCACTCATTTTCATTTCATCATTATTGATATAGTTTGGCTTCTATGTCGCATTTACTCTCAACAATTTTTCATGTTTTGTCTGTCTGTGGCTTTGAACACAATAGGCTTTAAAACTACTGAATGGATGTTGAAGAAACTTGGCAAGGTTAGGTTATACCCTTAAATGAAAATTTACTTCCTTTTTTAATAACTTTTACATACGAGCGCTTTTCTTAAGTTTGTATTTGTCATGTCGTAGAAAAAGTCTACCCTTAGGGTAATTACACACGTACTTATACTTCATAACTGATAGTGGTGTACTTATACGAAATATAAGAATAAATAACGATTGTGAGCAAAAAACTATCCTAAAAGATAATATTCTATATTTGTAAGATTCTATATTTGAAAGACCTGAAATAAAGGCTTTAAATGTTGTTTCTTTTGTTTCTACGGGTGAGTGTTTTTTAAATAGATATGTCATTGGTTAAAAGTTTTAAATTTTACCTAAATAAATCTTTTGTTCGTGTGAAAATAAAGAGGCAAAGCTTCATACAACCGCACAAAGATAGGCACACTATTATTATTACGAGGCGCGTTTGTACGTGAGCACTAGCAGCTTGTCACGTAAAGAGAGAAATCGGCTTAGTCTCCGCTAGTAGTAGTTGTTCTGTGAGTTCGGCCCATAGAATACCAAAATGTACAATAGATTGGCTGCCAATCATACCTACTTTGTAGAAAAACTGGTGTCACCATGAGCACACATACAAGCAGTTACGACGTATAATCACTACTTGAAAACCTAGTCACTCATTGGTTATACAAACTTCAATAAATAAATGTAACAAACTCATTTTAATATTGCATGATATCTGACTTTATTCCAAGGCAATAACAATAAGTTCACAATTAATATTTACAGACCGCCATGACAGACTGAACGAATTTGCACATGTTAGACTTTGATCGATATTTTGATAGTAATAGTATATATAGTTCAATTCATTTCGTAGTCCTTCAAACGCATACACCGTCACACCCATGTTTCTCCTGATGCCACACCAAACATTACTATTCTACTACGATCTGGAGCCGGTGAAGCCGGCCTCACTCTTTCTGACCGAAACGCAGGTGTCCTATCCGGCTGATACTTCGTAACTCTATGAGAATAATCCCGGGGTAAGAATTGGAATAGTCCTTTGTGACTCGGGCTGGAGTTTGCGAATACGTCTGATAGGATGTCTGTTCGTGACACATCGGCAGTCTTGAAGGTTCGGACCTGTTAATCCTTCGGCTACGCGTAGACAATGACGACCATCTGCGCGTCTACGGATGCCTCTATAGGTATTGTAGCGGTAATGCCGAAACGGACCGACTCATCGACCACGTCCAAATGGCTACAAATTCCTTGCTGCAGCTGATCCCATCCGCAGAGATCGTGATCCTAATTTTTGAGGGTGATTTTAACGCCCACCACTCCAAATGTCTCGGTTCACGTTTACCAATCATGCGCGGTGAATTGTTTGTGACTTTGTCTTGGCAATTTCATATTTGATCTGACACAACTGGTTACTTCGCCTACGTAGATTCCAGATGTACATGCACTTTCCCTGTCGGACCTTCTGCTGACCTCTCATCCAGACGGATATCAGGTTCGTCGACTTCCTGTTTGGCTCTTCGGACCATTGTCTAGTCACTCACGTTAATATCTCGGTTGCATTCCGCAGACTGCCGCCATGTTTGGCACTATAGGTCGGCTGATTGGGGTAGGCTGCGGTGTTTTTTTTTTTGCATCCTAACACAAAAATGTTATAATATTTGTGTATCGACTTTCTTAAATGTTCAATACAAAGCTGCAGTAAAAATTAACTACAATATAAATAAGAGGTGGATATTACGAATTCACAATATTTAAATTATTATAAAATTTCGAGATCAATTACTATTACAACTTATGACCAGGGTTGCCACAAAAAATCACAGTATTTTGTATCGTTGTACCACGGATGCCAAGTATTCATGGAAACAACTCGTTTGTAAAACCTACCACCATCCAAGCTTCTGACGTTACAGTTCTCATAACTTCTTTCCAGTATTAGAATCAAAGGCCCACATATGAGAAAATAGTTGGACCTAAGAAGTGTTGGATCTTCTGTAACCTATTCTTATGGGCGTGATCTAAATCAATGTTTTTGAAATTGTTCTATTTTGCAATTATGCTTCTGATAGGTGCACTTTTTGAATTCGTTTGCCTACACTCAAAGTACCTTCATGATTTATGACAGCTTACGGTGGTTGAAGTTTGATTGCCCCGCTGATGTTCCACTTTTAGTGATGTCATTAATATTATTTACGAACCTTGGTTCTCGAATTTTATAATGACCAGTTCTCAAGCATATGCTACCTCTTCGCAGATTAAGTATTTTTTTGGACTTTTAGGTTTTAAAACCTAAAAGTCCAAAAAAATACTTTTGCAATACGCTGTCACCCTTACATGTTTTTGGCAGTGATGAACATTATTTCCGCAATAGCTTGTCGGGATTTGTATCTACACGTAAAATCATACTCACAGATCTCTTTTCTACATCTGTGCTAATTTATTTTGTCTTGCTATAATTATGGATTGCTCATCAAAGTGCACGTTAAATGCTATACAAAAAGGTTCTGGCTGATAAGCGGTGTTGTCGTATCGTGCTCAGACTTTGGACATATTTTGTCCGTTATTGAGAGAAACATATCGACACATCTCTTAAAGTGTCACTAGTGTGTTTCAATTTGTTTGAAACTACATCTGGCGTGTGACATGCGTTAATATTGAACAAGCATGTGATTAAATATTTGTATATTAAATTATTAAATTTTCATAACATATTTGTTTACTAGAAACAGAAACTTTTTTATTCAATATAGATTATAAGTAATACTTATTGGTAGTCACTTTTTTAACTAACCACTGGTTCAGGATAAAACCCTGTGTCCTGGGAATAACCAGCAAGAAATCTAGTGGGAGTTCTCTCTAGCAATCATGTACGTTACAATTAACAATAATAATAATAATAATTCTTTATTGAACACAGAAATTAACAACACAGAATTTAACAATGCAAAACTAATTAGGAATAGCTTGATAGAGATCACCTTTCCCAGGGGTTATTATCATTTATTCACGAATTTCTTAATATTATAATAAGCCCTTTAAACTAATTTTTTTTAATAAAGTTTTTGAACTTTGTACAGGTCAAATTTTGTATATATCTGGGATTTTGTTGTAAAAGCGTCTACATCGCCTCAAGAATGAAATAGTGACTCGGTGGAGTCGAGTAACTGGTACTGCTAGCCTGTGTCTGTTCCTAGTATTTACAGAATGAATATCACGTATTTTTTACACTTGCACACACTTACATTAAATTTTTGTCCTGTGTAATGGCGGGTTAGAATACCCACTACCCCTTATCTTCACGTGTGTGTCGTCAGAGGCGACAGACGAAAACTAAGGCCGAAGATCAGCAGCATCTTTCTCATGGAATCATCTTTCTGACTGGAAAGGATACGGTGTTATCGTTAACGGCGAGTAAATCACTCACCTTCTCCTTCTCAAATCATTCAATTTTCCTTATAGCAGAATCGCTGGAGGACCTAATCACTATGCTCAATGACCTCAATAGTGTCTCCCAACGGATAATACTTAAGATGAACATGGAAAAAACGAAAGTCATGTGTAACGTCAATGTCACACCTGTGCTGGTAGTTGTTGGGAGCACTAAGCTCGAAGTTGTTGACGAGTATGTTTACCTGGGACAAATAGTCCGACTAGGAAGGTTCACTTTTGACTGAGAGGTCAATCGACGTATTCAACTCAGTTGGGCAGTGTCCAGAAAATTATGACACATCTTCTCGTCAGGCATACTTTAAAACCTCAAAACTAGATTGTTCTTGAGTGACAGCCTCGTACTGGTAGGCGAATAGTAGGGCGTCCCCTCGCTAGATGGAGTGGCTGCCTGGTAGGACATGCAAGAAGTCCATAGACGTAGGTGACTCGGGACCGTGCTTTGTGTATTGACTTATATATTACTAGCGTAAGGACCGAGCCGACCGAACAACTAAAACATTTTTAAAGTTTTATTTTACAATTAGTTTGACGTAACATGTTCGTTTTTCTCATGTGCCGGGATTTTGGCGTCACGCGTCTAGCATATATATATATATATATATATATATATATATATATATATATATATATATATATATATATATATTTTATATACGTTACTTTGATGGTTTTATTTTCATTTCTGTTTTATTTTTGTCTAAAGAACTTAGTGTAAGTTAAATTTTAAATATTGGTACCTAACATAGTTTATATTCAATAAGGGTAAAACGAAAAGAGTACAAAAGAAACCATATCTGCTTAATTGAATCTGAAAATGTGGTTCATAAAATATTTTGAAATTCTGTTTTCAAATCGATTGCTTCTTGGAGCATAGAGTTTTTATCGTGGTAGCCCCTCATTGTAGTTACAATGAGGGGCTACCACGATAAAAACTAAAACTAGTATTAAGGATGCAACATAAATGCATCGATCGAGCACCGATTGATTAGAAAGGGAGCTAATTCTAATTTTATTTAAAAAAAAACGCGGTACTCATGTATACAATACAGAAATTCTCGATATCGTAGGGTTAAAATTAAAAAGTAAAAGGACCCAATAATAATACAAGTCGACCTTTATGTAAAATAATGGTATTTTCGCTTAGTATTATTACGATACTATATACAACAAACTATGAAATAATGATATAATTATACTACGAAATCCGACCCTGGTTACGTCGTGTTATGATATGACGTTTGTATTATGACAGATGCGCTACTTTCTCTTGTACGAAAAAGTTATGAGTAAAATATTTAGATGGACCTATCCTTCCTTTTGAAGTCATTGGCTTTGTGGCGTTCCTTGTGGGAGGGCTATGTTCAGCACTGGGTCCAGTCGTAAAGGCAACTAATGGGATATTGGGTTTGTGATTGTGTAGGCGTCGGGCTAGCCACCTATCATTACTTTCACAATTTTTTTATCTAAACTTAATTAGTTTTATGACCCGTTTTCCAAGTAGCTGGCAGCTCTTTTGAATCTGTTGTTGTGACGTAAGAAACTAAAATTTCGTAAATTTTTCTAATACCTACACTGATGTTAATTTTGTTATGGTTATCTTATCCTTTCTACTTCTACGAGTATGGCCAGAACTAGAACTAAATGGTAAACTAAAACCTTTTATATTTTTAGTTTAACTTTTACCTATCTTTTATATTTTTAGATTGGCTGATCTTAGATGTGATAATACCCGTGTTAAATAAGCTCAGTTACTAATCTAGAAGGACGAAGCACAAAGTATAATAATAAAAACTACTGTTGATGAACAGGTTGCTTTGTTCAACTCTCTGTTAATTCAACTTTACGACGTTCATGCTCCTGTTCGTCCAGTGCGTGTAAAGCATCCTCCCTCTCCTTGGCTGACCGATGATATAAAAAAAATCATCCACATTAAAAATTGTGCCAAAGCTAAATACAAGTCAGTTCCTAGCGATTTGAATAGAGAGAAGTATATATTAGTACGGAATCGTTGCAACAATCTGTGTAGAAAAGCACAACGACGCCTTATCCATGAATCAGTACAAGATCCTGATCCTGCTAAGGTCTGGAAATTTCTTAAGTCCTTAGGAGTTGGGAAATTACGACAAAATCTCACACACCATAACCTTGATCTCAATCAACTTAATTTGCATTTCTCATCTTCGTCTTGCATTAACGATAAAGCAAAACATAATACTTTAGATTCTCTTTCAAAAGCTCCCACTCCGGACACCCCTGCTTTTAATTTTAGCCAATTTAACAGTTGTGATGTTAAGAGAGCCATAATGTCCATCCATTCAAATTCGATTGGTAGTGACTGCATTAGTCGGAAAATGGTCATCCCTCTCATTGATCTCCTTTTACCTATAATCACGTCTATCCTGAATAAATCACTGAATTCTGCTTTTTTCCCTTCAGCTTGGAAAGACGCATTTGTAGTTCCTCTTCCGAAAAAGTCAAATCCCTCTAGTTTTTCCGATTATAGACCTATCTCTATTTTGCCTTTCTTTTCCAAAGTTCTAGAACGTCTTGTGCACAATCAATTAAGCACCTATCTTTTAAAACACAATCTTTTAAATCCCTTGCAATCCGGTTTCCGTCCTGGCCATAGTACGACTACTGCACTTTTACAAATCACTGATGATATTCGGTATGGTATGAAGAAACAAAAGCTTACTATTCTCACGTTGCTTGATTTTAGTAACGCATTTAATACTGTAGATTTTGATATCTTGTTAAGCATCCTACGCTCTCTCAACATATCTCCAACTGTAGTTGACTGGTTTCGAAGTTACTTGTTTGGTCGCCGACAGCGAATTCAGGTGCAAGAAGTTTTTTCCACCTGGACTACTACAGCTGCTGGTGTACCAGAAGGTGGCGTGTTGTCTCCTCTCCTTTTTGCAATTTTCATTAACTCTATAAGCCATAATTTGTCCTCTTCCTACCACTTGTATGCTGATGATCTCCAAATCTATACTCAGTCCTCTCTTGAAGATCTATCTAAAGCAGTTGACACTATTAACGCTGATGTGACTTGTATTTCGAATTGGAGTAAATGTTATGGTTTAACGATTAATCCTAAGAAAACTCAGGTCATTGTCATCGGTAGTTCTAGATTAATTGGTAAAATTGACTGGTCTCCCCTACCCCCTATTATACTAGACTGCACTCTAATCCCTTACAGTAACAAGGTTAAAAACCTGGGGTTGTATCTTGACTCCTGTATGTCTTGGACCTCACAGGTTAATGAGGTCAGTAGAAAAATGTTTGCTGCGTTAAGCTGTTTACGTAGATTACGTAATTTCCTTCCCACAGCAACTAAAGTTACGCTCGCCCAGTCTCTTCTTCTGCCTATCCTTGACTATGCTGATATTTGCTATCTTGACATTACCGAGGAGCAGCTTAATAAGCTTGAGCGCATTCAAAATTTATGCATTAGATTTATATAAATAAATAAAGTAAATAAATAAAAAGTAATAGATATTGAATTCACAAAATATTGACCAACAGTAATGAAAGTAAAAATATAAATATTCATGTATGACTCACAGGGCAAAGAAATGGCTAATTTAGTAATAGGTCCCTATGAATATATGTACTATACTATAGGTACATGTGAAATTGGCGTTTTGTACGGGGGGAGTACAAAGTCAAGTTTTTGTAAAATTTATTTAATTAATCAAAGTATGCACCGTTGTTAGCTATGCACTTTTGCCATCTCATAGATAGTTCATTGATCCCTTTACTAAAAAGACCACGGGGGCGAGAATCAATAAATTCTTTGAAGGCGGTTTGGACTGCCGCATCGGAGTTGAATTTTTTTCCTTGTAAGAATTTGTCCAAATTTCGTAAAAAAATGGTAATCTGTTGGAGCAAGGTCCGGAGAGTACGGTGGATGTCACAGACATTCCAATTGTAGCTCATCTAACTTAGGTTGTTTGTTGTGCAGTGTATGTTCTTGCGTTGTCGTGAAACAGCAGTGGCCTAGAGCGATTGATCAATCTCGGTTGTTTAGCATCTAGTTCTTCCTTCATGCTCTGCAGTTGCAGACAATAGATATCTGACGTAATCGTTTGGCCGGATTTTAGAAAGCTGTAGAGAACGACACCGGCGCTAGTCCACCAAATACTCACAAGTTACTTTTTCTGAGTCAATTTTCGTTTAGATCAGATTGGCTAGGTGATGATGTCAGTATTTTGAAGTATTGGACTAGTACAGGAGTGAATTTTCTGAGAAAAAAAAATAATGAGGAAAAAACAAATGGATAACTGTTTTCAAAACTTAAATGTACCAGCTAAATGAATTTATAAATTTGAATATGGAATTCTTAACCAAAGAGGAGATATTTCAGATCAAAGTGGCCAGTACGACAAAACGCTAATTTCATATGTAAGGACCCAATATTAATGTTTTAATTTCTATTTTACATTTTATTAAAAACCAATGAAAATAATATTTATGAATATAATAAATTTCATAAGATAATGCCAACAAGTATACGAGTTATTAAAAGAATTGTTGTTTGTTTCATAAAATATTTCTTTTTTTCTTGCTCGCCTCTATTCTCTTTTCATGTTTTTAACCATGCTTTTTAGTGCAGTTCGATTGGGTTTTGAAGCTGATGTTAAAGGAAGTTCCTTCATGAAGATAACTCCTCCTCTTAGTTGCTTTGAATCGGTAAGAGAACCTGTAAAATAATTGAAATAATCATTATAATCTATTAAAACCCGTATGTGAACACAGGTTTCCTCCATGAACTGCTTTATATTGTATTACTGGACTTAGCATTATAACTTCTTAAGTTTTGAATAAATTATATAAAAAAAATAGTATAATTTTCAATATGAATTAAAATTATAGAAAAGGAAAATGTTACAAATATACCTATAATTTTTATTTATATCAATTTTAACTGAACAAGAGATTCATCTTTTTGAACTCTGCATATTATGAAGTTGGATGTCATAACCATTGACTTATATATTACTAGCGTAAGGACCGGGCCGACCGAACAAATAAAACGGACCAGTGCGTTGGCCCTAAAATTACAGTTTAAGTCCAACGCGAATCGGTCGACAGTGGTGCGCGCGCAGGACAGATTTGCTTGTCATAAATATGTCTAGTTGCATGGTAAAAGGATGCAAAAATTACGATACAAAGGTTAAAAAGAACATGGGGTATCACATCATCGGTTAATAACTTTATATTAATTTTGTTACAATTAAATTGTTATATAAACGCATTTTTAAAGTTTTATTTTACAGTTAGTTTAGTAACGTTACCAAGATTTGGCCAGGGTTGGATTCAGACCCTCAAAAATATTGTACATGCAAAATAAAATTATACTATGTTTAAAAAATTGTATCACGTTTGACGTTTCATGTTTCTTTTTTCCCATGTGCCGGGATTTTGGCGTCACGCGTCTAGTTTATCTATACGTTTCGTTTTTTGATGGTTTTATTTATATTTCTGTTTTATTTTTGTCTAAAGAACTTAGTGTAAATTAAATTTTGAATATTGGTACCTAATATATTTTATATTCAATAAGGGTAAAACGAAAAGAGTACAAAAGAAACCATATCTGCTTAAAATATTTTGAAATTTTGTTTTCAAACTTGATTGCTTCTGGAGCATAGTTTTTGTCGTGGTAGCCCATCATTATAGTTGTAACAAGGATGCAACATAAATGCATCAATCGAGCACCGATTGACCAGAAAGGGAGTCACTTCTAATTTTATTTACAAAACGCGGTACTCATGTACAATACAGAAATTCTCGATATCGTAGGGTTAAAATTAAAAAGTAAAAGGACCCATTAATAATACAAGTCGACCTTTAGGTAAAATTATGGTATTTTCGCTTAGTATTATTACGATATTATATATTACAAACTCCGAATACTACGAAATCTGACCCTGGTAATGTCGTGTTTTGATATGACGTTTGTATTATGACAGATGCACTACTTTTTCTTATATGAAAAAGTTATGAGTAAAATATTTATAATTAATATATAGATGGGCCTACCCTTCCTTTTTAAATCATTGGTCATAACGCTATATAACTTTAAGGTTTTTTCTAACCTTATCATTTTAAATAATGCAACTAAAAATATGTAAATATTCTTAAAATACGTGTTATAAGCCTGTGTTTGAACACAATCTGTCTAGTTAGTTTGTGACACAATCCTAACTGGTGGTAAGTGGTGACGTAGCACTAGATAGTAAATCGGTAATGTACATATTGTAATTTTCTGCGGTTGTTATTCTTTCACTTTTGTCGACATTCTATAAAAGATTGTAATGAAACCTAAAACACCTAAAATCATCTTTTCTTCTTTCTTTTTATCTTCTTTTTTTAAAAAAAACTTTAGACACTAGGATTTTATCCTGTTTCGTGGAGGCAGTTTACAAACATAAATTGCACAAGGACAAACATCCAGACCCGGAACAATTATTTGTAGGCCATACAAATACTTGTGTCGTGCGGGATTCGAACCCGCGACCCCCAGCGTAATCACTCATTGCCAAGCCACTGCAAAAAACATTGTATGTATATCTTAGAGTGGTGGTGATGTCGTAAGGTGTACTACGTGGGGGAATCTATCAATCCATTTCGCCATCGCACTGTTGTTGCTGCGTTCGTTATCCACCTGCCAAGTGTACAAAGGCAATGGCACAGGTCGGATAGTAGGAAAACAATGGCTTATTATAGTAAAAACAGAAGAATAAGGTAGTCTACTTTTAACTAAATCCTTAATCTCTTGAGCAGTCAGAGTATGATTTTCTTGTGGCACGACACACGCTACTGGCAGTTCACTACACTCGTCATCCGGTATGCCGGTCACAGCAACGTCGTAAACGCCAGGGTGTGTCCGTATAACCTCTTCGATTTCTGTAGGTGATATCTGAAAACACAATTAATATTTTTGAAAACAATGCTCTTCTGAGTTGGGAGCTAGGCGCCTGTCTTAATTTCAAAAGGGGCGATCAATCCAAGTTCGCTCCCCGTTGGCATCAATATAGTAAAAATCCTTTATTATCCCGTAACTAACTCGTTCAGGGTTATAAATAAGATTGTACATAAAGACACGTCCGTCACACATGCATTGGCGCAGTGCAACAAACTCTACCCGTTTTTACATGGGAAAATGCCTATGCATACCTGCCTCGCGGGGACAAGGGCGGGTAATGTCGGAGACGCACCGACTAACACCCCATGGTATTCTAAAGTACGCCTCTGACCGAAAATAAAACGACCGCTCGCAAGCACCAGCTTTCCTGACCCCAGCGGCGTATCTGGTTTGTGAATCCGCCGCCAACCAAGGTACCTCCGCGGCATCACCACCACCGCTTCAACGGTGTGGCTTCGACAGATTCGCGGAAGTAAGAGCGAGTTGCGCATCGCCATACTGCCATTCCTCTGAAGAGGGAGCTGACACTATCATTCCACAATCCACCAAAGCGCACCCGGAGCGAGTTAGCAAGCCCCTCGAAGTGGCCACCTGGGGCCAGCCAAGTGGTTTCCTATTTGTTCACCGTGGGTCCCTAAGCCACGGTAACTAAGCCCTCAGCTATGACAAAGTGGGAAAGAACCACAAATACTAGTTACGGTTAACGGTTAGAACGGTAATATGGCAGGGAATTACCTGGTGATTTTTATATTTAAGAAGCAGTTTCATGCGATCGGCAAAGAAAAAGTTCCAGTTCTCGTCCCTGTAGAAAAGATCACCTGACTTCAACCATTTATCTTCGGTGTATATCTCAGCTGTCATTTCAGGATTATTATAATAACCCTAGAAAAATAGTTAGTAGTAAATAGTACATTTAAAGTTGTATATTTAAAGTAATAATTTAATGTTTTATAGAAATTGTATTAGACATTCATTGTCCGATTTTTAGACACCTAGACTCTTTTTCCTGAAAACGAGGCGTTGCATCTCAGTCCTCAGGGATGAGCTCGCATCTGCATTGCGATTCTTAAGCGCAGATAGGTGCAGATGGATCCTTCCAACCGTTCGCGCAAGTAGCATTGGCATAGAAATAACTGATTTTAAAATTAAGTTATGGAACCCGTGTATTTTTATAACAATTATCTGATCGTAATAAATTAGGGACTAAAATAAAGTGAATGATTTAGAGATTTCATAAAATAAATAAAAGATAAACTAAAATTTCAACTCCATCCAATAAAAGATTTTTTTATAGGATAGGGTGACAAACTAGCACACAGTCCACTTAATGGTAAGTGGTTGCTGCGGCCCTTAGACATCTATATCTATCCTCGATTACAAATCAAAATGCAGATGCGTTGTCACCCTAAAGGACTAAGATGGAATGCCTCGTTTTCAGTTAAAAGGATCTCCGATTCTCTACACTCACCATACAAAACACAGCAGCATTAAGCTACTATTTTACGCTGGTATTCTGTGAGTTCATGGTCCTTCCCCGCTCGAGCCGACCCATTCGTGCCAGAACTATACTACTGATATAACTGTAGCGTTGCTCTAACACGTAATGCTTATGTTCTATTATATACTGCATCTAAATAAGTCCAAGTATATTAACTAAGCCTAGCCCAATATTAATCCTAGCCGTAATATTATATACTATATTCACGTTCTTATCATATATATTTCGATTAGAGCCGATCGAGAGCCGTGGTAGTTTAGAGGCTAAGCGCTCGCTGCAAATTACACAGTACCCGAGCAACCTGGGTTCGATCCCCACCGGCACGAATGAAATAATTAATTACAATTTTGAATGGTGATTTTTACCACATGCTGGTGGTAAAGTGAAGCTTCGTGAGGAAACTTGCATGTCTGAGAAGTAACAAAAAAAATATATTTCGAAGAGATGTGAAGTTCGCCATTTGGTCAGCGCGCACATTTCCTGGTCCTAAAACCTCATAAACTAGAGAAGGCCTGTGCTCAGCAGTAGTAAAGTTACAGCCTATATACTTCATATAGGCTGTAACTTTAAGAAACTTTTATCGTTTATATAAAAATCATAAAAATGTTGGTGTTTACTAAATGTTTAGTTTTGGTCACAAAATGCTTTCATTACTGCCTCGAAATATGTTTATACGTGGTAGAGCCACGCTGCAGCTATACGAGGGCGACACTGAATTTTTTTTAGAACTGGGCACTTGTAAACGATATAATAAAAAAAAATAAGTTCAAATTTTGAAAATGGAACTCTATCAATATTATTGTGTATGTATTTTATTAATTTATCATTTGTTTACGATTTGGCGGCAAATTGAAAATTGTCTGTGTCACTTCAGCGTGACTTTAACGCGAAAAAATTTTCGTACAATGATTTTTTATGACTTTCGATGTCATTTAAGTCAACAAGAAAGTTATTATAGACTTCGATTGACCTTTCCCGATGAAACCCCATCTTATGCCACTGTTTACAACTAGTTTAGTGAGTTTAAACGTGGTCGCATTAATATCACCCATGATCTGCGTGAGGGACGGCCTTCAACGGCGGCGACTGAAGATAGAAGAGACTGACAAAAGAGTGACTTATCAGCAGATTCGGAAAAGTTTAGGCATTGGGTCAAGGTCAAGTTTAGGCACACGAGTCAAATGCACAAAATCCTCTATGAACATTTAACGGTCAGGAAGCTTTGTGTCTGAAGGATACCTCATAATTTGACGGAGGCCCAAAAACTCCGTCTTGTTGGTTGTTGTCGTGAAATGGTTCAAAGATTTAATGGAGGTGTCTCAAATGCTGTGTTCAACATAGTTACGGGTAACGAAAGCTGGATTTATTGTTATGATCCTGAAACTAAGAGACAGTCTGCTGTCTGCGTGTTTCCTTCCGAGGAGTTGCCGACCAAAGAGAAGAGAGGTCGAAGCTTAAGAAAAAAGAGCCATTAAGCAACAATGGTTTTAGAGGATCGAAAAACAATTACTGCAGAGTGATACACTCACAATTAATTGTCATTATCTTGGAAAAAGTTCGGGAGAAACGACCTCGCAGTAGGATCCTCCTTCACCACGACAACGCCTCGTCGCACACCGCCAAGCAAACAATCGACTACTTGGCGACGTCAGACGTAGAAGCCCTGGATCACCCACCCTATATCCCCGAACTATACCTTGCGATTTTTATTTATTTCCAAAAATAAAAGAAAAACTTCGAGGAAATCGTTTTATGGACGCTTAGGAAGCAGTGGCTGCTTTTCAAAATGCCATCGAAGAGACTCCTGAGGATGAGTGGGTAAAGTGCTTTTCTCAGTGGTCCTATCGGATAAAGCGATATATTGATGTAAATGGACACTATTTTGAAAATATATAATAAAATTAATAACTTCCTAGTTTGTTCAGGTTTTAATTTTCTAAAAACTTTTAGCGTCACCCTCGTATTATGGTTGTAAAATAGCAGCTTTAGCAGCTTAAAGCTGCTTTTTTAAGCTAGTATTCTAAGCTATAAGCATCCACTTATCATCATGTGAACTGTGTGCTCGTTTGTCACCCTTATTCTATAAAAAAAGACAATATCAATTACGCGGGGTAGAGAATGTATTAATTGTTGATTGACTGCGGACCTTGAAATGTAAAATGTCAATAAATTATAGAAATAGAAAACAGGTTAAAACGCATACTTTTATAAAATAATAAAATAACCATACCTTAAAGGTTATCGGTCCTTTAAACCAAAGTTCGCCTGTTTTGTGTGGTTCCAAAACGTCTTTTCCCGTTCCAGGATCCACTAACTAAAAATTATTGTTAGCTTTAAATTATTTCTAATTATTATAAAACAAGTTATCAACCGAGTTCAAAAAATGAGAAGGTTATATATTCGACGTGTGTGTTTTTAATAAATTCATAAATTTTTTGAAAACGTCTGAACGGACTTAAATAATTCTTTTTTTTATTCAAAAGGTTATATTGTATATTAAGTTAAAAAATAAATTGTATCTCTAAGGTTTATTGTACCTACGTTCTACTCGTTCTATAGTAACGTAAGCTTATGGTTCGACTGGTTACCTTGAACTAGGGATAAAATAATTAAAATTTTAACAAGAAGTAGAACCGTGAACAATATCGTTCAAGGTCATTGAGATAACGCTATAGACGAAGGCAGTCAGAAGTATTTGTAATGGGACATAAGATTTTCATGTCATCAGCATAAAGGGTTATTTTGGAGTAAGTGAAGCAGGAACCTATAAAACTTATTAAAATCGCAAAAGCAATGGACCCAATAGCCATCCCTGCGGTATTCCTGAGGGATTTGCACAGTTGCTGATGTATAACCATTGAATTCTTCTGTCTGACAACGATTCTCAATATAAGACTTAAGCCACCTTAACAAATTGCCGCTGATACCTCCTTAGAAGTAGTAGTAGTTTGCTGAGAAGTATAACGTGATATAAACGGTCGAACGCTTTACTGAAATCAGTGTAGACTACGTCCACTTGTAAGCGTTCAGACATAATGTTAGTTAAGTAATCAGAACAGAAAATAAGGTTCGAAACAGTAGATCTACTTTTTAAAAAGCCGTGTTTATAATCACCGAGTGTATGTTAAATGCCATGATATACAGACGAGTATACGATTTTCTCAAAGATTTTAGTAAATAAACAAAGTTTGGATATTGACCTATAGTTCTTTAAACGGTCCTTTGGACCATTTTTTGGATGGGGGTAATAAATGAAGATTTACAAATAAAAGGTACTATTCCTTCCTTAAGAGAACGTCTGTATATTATTGTTAACGGTATTATAGTCAAGCTTTTAGCATACTTACTTATAGGAATGGGTGGTATACCATCTGAGCCTGCAGATTTACTAAGGTCAATAGAATTTAAAAGCTTAATTTTAAGCTAAAAAAAGACTTCAATTTCGCTAACTTGTATCGAGTTTATATCCGACACAGTCTGTGATCGCCAATTATCGGGCTCGTATCGGATGCCAAAGATAGTGCGAATTTGGTGAAATTACCATAGAAAAATCACTAAACATATTACAACTAATATCCCTTTGGCCTGATGATGTGTCTATATTTCATTATAGATGGACAAGCGTTTGGCGCTTTTTTATATTTCACGAAGGTCCAGAACGTCCTTGGCAATTTATCTATGCTGAGTTCTACATTTGCTATATAATTGTTGTACACTTGGGATTCTAATTGTTTGGTGCGGTTACGTAATATTAAAAATTGCCATATTTTTTATATTTAAACTTTTGCTTTAAAAATTTTATAAGAGGGGTTTTATACCAGGGGGGATATTTAGAAGAAGATTTTACTACTTTTATTTATTACACACCAAGCAAAGCACAAAAAGGCGGACTTATGCAACAAGGCATTCTCTATGAGTCTACCTCCAGGCTAAGCAGAGAAGATATTGTGGGTGCAAAGTGCAACTGAGTTAAAATATCTATGAGTAGTCATACACATTATGTATGTGTTATATTCTTATTGCAATACATGTTATAAACACAATTACACATATATATTATATAGATATACATACAATATATATAAATATATACATATATTTGCTTGATAATTCCTGTGTATATATGCATTATTAGTAGACACATAATCAAATATAGTTTCTGATTCAAACACCTACAAAATATTTGAAATTCAAACAGGAATAGGGAACAGTTAAAATTAAAGGATATAAAAAATGTTAATCCACAAACTACTCCTACAACGCCAGAAAATGATTCCAGAGCAAGCGTTTGAACGATCCCTTGCTATCACAATCTTATCGCGTGGGAAGTGATTGATATGTGATGATTTATACAAGAAGCTAGTGTGACAGAGGGTGACATACATTTGTTGGTATGTAAGTGCCGCCACAAGTTATTTAAACGAGTGTACAATAGTGACGACGCATCGTCCACTGTACCCTTAAAAAGATCATGAAACCATGCAAAGTTATCAAACTCTCGTGATATAGAGGAGAAATCAGCTAAATGATACATAAACTTAGTCCTTGGCTGGACTGATGAAGTGAGGTACTCGACAAAATCGGCTAGAACACTAATAGCCACTTGATGAGGGTCTTCAGGCACTAAAGGATCGGTACATTTGATGCTGATAAGTGATTATTACAAAAGATTAAGTCGAGTATTCTGTTGTTAACATTGTTATAAAAGTTATATTGTTGCAGATTACACGTATTAAGATATCAAAAAGTCGGACTGAAGAGAGAGAGAAGAGAGTATCCATCATCATCATCAAGAGTCTAAGATATATTTGGCAGATTAAATCTCCCAAAATAACGAAAGCATCAGTTAAATTCGTCTATATTATGTCGTATAATATTGTATAAAAACAAGCTAACTGTGCAGATAAGGAGTTACCCAGATTTTGTATGTCATTTTCGGTTTGGAACACCGACGAGTTAACGATACCCATATGTCTTCATTAGAAGAATGCCAGTCGAACCGCTCCTCCACTGCGTGCTCGCGCCTAACAGCAATAAGCACACCACGTTTTATTTGTAACACTGTAGTTTCTATCATGCCTCCAAACAACATAACGATCATCAAAGAGCTCGTTATTACAAAAGTCATCGTTAAGCCAGGTCTCAGTCAAGCATATAACACAACAAAACTTTCGTTCAAAAACGTCCGTGATAATAAAAACTGCCGATTGATTACCAAAATTGACACTTTAATTTCCGGATATCAATTGCAACTTAAAACATACTAATTAATCACACTTAACACTTTAGTTCGCAGTTATATAGCTTCGAAGTATTCGCTTTAATCGCCAATTCAATACTGATTCGGTCACGGATCTAAACGGCTTTATATAGGGCCACTTCCACTAAAACATCTAGAATGTTCCAGCACATACCGGTCCCGACCGACTAGAAAGTTCTCTCCTAGTTCTGCCACTCGATATGAGATGGCGCTAGTTGGAAAGTTCTAGTATAGAATTCTCTAGAAAGTTTCCCAGCTCTGCCACTCGACACTTGGTGCTAGTTGCGTTAATTATGGCGTGTAAAAATACGTTTGTTGCGTTTACCGTCTACCAACTGACTTAATGTAATATGTAATTAAGATTATTGTCCTGTCTTTCTGTTTTTATTTGGTAAGACTGTGTAACGAGTGATGAACAAGAAAGTGTAGGGGGGACAAAGGGGAAAACAAAGTATTGTACACTTACGCGGTAATCTGAGTGCCCTAATGGCCGTCCAGTGCATCCTGGAATAAAGCTGACTGGGTCTAAAGCAATTGTTCCTAATTCGCTCATTCCGTATCCTGTGCAAACATCTGCAAATGGCGCTACTGTCTGAAATTGTTAAGGTATTTTTATTAGCCGTTGTTACATAATAGATATATCCGTATTTTATTTAATTACGAGGATATAATAAGTGTATATATATAATCTATGGGATCAACTAAAATATCCATAGACGTTACGTTTGTTTTAAAACTTAAATTCCTCCTAGATTGCGTTTTCTCAAATTTACAAGTAGACAACAATTAGGCGGAAGATTTGTTCGTATTCACTACGCTGGGCAGGCGGGTTGGTTAACAGCGCCAATAGATAGTAGCACTGGTATTGTTACTGCATTATAAGTTTCAAGAATTGGTAGCCTTACCAATCATTAAACCTGCACGAGTAAACATTTTAAGATAATTTTTTTTTCAGGACAACAAACAATCACATAATAATACTTAAATCAAATAACAATTTATAATTAATATTAATCATTATGTAACCAGCACCATTATCCACAAAGAAAAAATATTGCGTCATCTTCCATACGCCCTTGTAGAGTCAGCTTTCACTAACTTTTTACATTAATATTACTCTGAAATTTAATATTTTCATAGCTATACTAATAATAAAATAAAAGGTTTTTTGTAAACCTATATAGGCTGCAATTTTACTTTACTTTACTTTTTGTTTGTAATGCATAAACTACATTATTATTAAGTAAAATATGATACATTTAATTTAAAATAAGTTAGGGATCTAAGAAAATTCCAATATTGTAACCTATGGTTATGGTTATGGTTGCCGTGTAGTGGCGGTTAAGAATATCCACTACCCCATATCTTCCCGTGGGTGTCGTAAGAGGCGACAGAGGGAGACAGGCAGGAGATGGGCAGCAGCGTCTTCCTGATGACAACTGTGACGTAATAAAAAACTGCGGTTGCCAACCCGCTCGCCAAGCGTGGCAACTATGGCAAATACCCCCCAATGAATAAATACACAAACAGACGGCCCCCAGTCCCCGGCGGCCCCGCTATTCCTGGCTACGGTGGCGACCATGGTAACGGCGGGGCAGGGGGGTGCTAAGAATCTCCGGTGGAGGTTCGGTTGCCACCTACGACGACTCGACCTGGCAACATATAACGCACGCACCCTGAGGACTGACGAGAAGATACTGGAGCTGGAAGAAGAGGTAGACAAGTTGCGCTGGCATATTATTGGATTATCCGAGGTCCGAAGAGAGGGGGAGGACACGGCAATCCTCGAGTCCGGCAACTTGTTCTATCACCGGGAGGGCGACCATCTGTCCCAAGGAGGTGTCGGATTTATCGTCCACAAATCTCTCGTCAACAACGTTGTAAAGATTGGGAGTGTGTCGACGAGGGTCGCGTACCTGATACTCAGAATCACCAAACGGTATTCGCTGAAGGTCATTCAGGTTTACGCACCAACCTCGGCACATCCCGATGAGGAGGTGGAGGAAATGTATGAGGATATTTCCAGAACCATACATTCCTCCAAAACCTACTACACGGTGTTGATGGGAGACTTCAACGCAAAACTGGGCACAAGAGAAAGCGGTGAGCTGAAGGTAGGGAAATTTGGAGTAGGGCAACGGAACCGAAGGGGCCAGCAGCTGGCCGACTTTATGGAGAAAGAGGAACTCTTTATGATGAACTCTTTCTTCCAGAAGCGGCCCCACAGGAAGTGGACCTGGTCGAGCCCCGACGGTTCGACAAAAAATGAGATTGACTTCATTATGACGACCAGACGCCAACTGTTCAGTGATGTCTCAGTGATCGCAAGGGTGAAAACTGGCAGCGATCACCGAATGGTTAGAGGCACACTGAACCTAAACGTTAAGTTGGAGAGGTCTCGTCTAATGAAGTCAACGCTCCGTCCCCCCTCGTGCTCTAATCCAGAATCCCGAAACCTTTCAGCTCGAGTTACGTAACCGCTTCCAGTGCCTAGAAGATTGCAATGCAGTGGACGATATGAACGACAAGCTCGTGGAAACTGTCCATGCGGTCGGAGCTAAGTTCTGCAAGACCCGCCGCAGAAGAACACAAAAACTCTCCGATCACACTCTTAATCTCATGGCTGTTAGACGGGAGATGAGGCTGCAATCGTCAACAGATTTGACAGCATACAGGCAACTGAACAGACAGATCTCCAAATGCATACGGCGAGACTTACGCAACTTTAATACTTCTCGTATTAAAGAAGCGATCGAGCGGAACCAGGGCTCCAAAGTCTTTGCCAGAGATCTGTCTGCCAGAAAGAGCCAACTGTCAAGGCTGAAGACTGAGTGTGGCAACATCGTTTCCGGGACACCTGAGATTTTGAGTGAGATTGAGAGGTTCTATGGGCAGCTGTACACATCATCGTTGGAGCCACACGCAAGTGTGAGTAACGATCCAAGAGCAAGTCTTATCCGACACTATTCCGATGATATCCCGGACGTCAGTCTAAGCGAGATTAGAATGGCTCTCCAGCACCTTAAAAACGGCAGGGCCCCAGGCGAGGATGGAATTACAGCGGAGCTTCTGAAAGCGGGTGGAACACCGGTACTTGAAGTCCTTCAGAAGCTCTTCAATTCCGTCCTCCATGGTGGCACTACTCCAGAGGCGTGGAGCAGAAGTGCGGTGGTCTTGTTCTTTAAGAAAGGCGACAACGCTCTCTTAAAGAACTACAGACCGATTTCCCTTCTGAGCCGCGTCTACGTGCTGTTTTCGAGAGTCATTACGAATCGTCTCGCACGCAGACTTGACGACTTCCAGCCTCCCGAAAAAGCCGGTTTCCGAAAAGGCTTCAGTACCATAGACCACATACATACCCTGGGGCAGATTGTACAGAAGACTGAAGAGTACAATCTGCCACTTTGCCTGGCGTATGTGGACTATGAGAAAGCCTTTGATTCCGTCGAAATTTGGGCGGTGCTACAGTCCCTTCAGCGGTGCCAAGTTGACTGTCGGTATATCGAAGTGCTGAAGTGTTTGTATAGTAGGGCTACGATGGCTATCCGAGTACAGAACCAGAGCTCGAAACCTATCCAACTGCAGAGAGGTGTAAGACAGGGTGACGTTATATCCCCGAAACTCTTCACCGCTGCATTGGAAGACGTTTTCAAGCTACTGGACTGGAAAGGATACGGTATTGACATCAATGGCGAGTACATCACTCACCTTCGATTTGCCGACGATATAGTCCTTATGGCAGAATCGCTGGAGGACTTAAGCACTATGCTCAATGACCTCAATAGTGCCTCCCAACGGATAGGTCTTAAGATGAACATGGACAAAACAAAGATCATGTTCAATGTCCATGTCACACCTATGCCGGTAGTTGTTGGGAGCACTATGCTCGAAGTTGTTGACGAATACGTTTACCTGGGACAAATAGTCCGACTAGGTAAGTCCAACTTCGACCGAGAGGTCAATCGACGGATTCAACTCGGCTGGGCAGCGTTCGGGAAATTACGGCATATCTTTTCGTCAGGTATACCTCAATCTCTAAAAACTAGATTGTACAACCAGTGCGTGTTGCCAGTGATGACTTACGGATCTGAGACGTGGTCCTTCACTGCTGGCCGTATGAGGACGCTTAAGGTCGCTCAGCGAGCTATGGAGAGGGCTATGCTCGGAGTTTCTCTGCGTGATAGACTCAGAAATGAGGATATCCGCAGTAAAACCAGAGTGACCGACATAGCCCAACGGATTAGTAAGCTGAAGTGGCAATGGGCCGGCCATATAGCTCGAAGAAACGATAACCGATGGGGAAGAAAGGTTCTCGAGTGGCAGCCTCGTACCGGTAGGCGTAGTGTAGGGCGACCCCCCACTAGATGGAGTGACGACCTGGTAAGACATGCAGGAAGTCGATGGATGCAGGTGGCTCAGGACCGTGCTTTGTGGCATTACTTGGGGGAGGCCTATGTTCAGCAGTGGACTTGTGAAGGGCTGTAATGATGATGATGATGATGAACCTATGGTTGATACCTTGGGTTACAAAATTGTTTGAAAAGTCATTGCTCTGCGTGCACTGCGAAAACTATTGATGATGGAATAACATAATGTAGGCACTAGACGTCTGTAGAACGTATTATAATAACATTGTAATATAAAAAGGAGCAGTCTGTATACTTCTATTTACTTTCGGTGAGAAAACTATATAGAAAACAGATCGTACCAAGTAAACACAAGAATATACCCTACGATACAAGAAAAATAATGTATCTACAGTACCCGAAACTAAAACAATCTTTGCTAGTACATAATACAATACACAAAAATCAATAAAGAATAAGACATTTACTCGAAAAAATATATCGAATGTAAAAGGTGGTACGTCATTGGCACGCAAGCACGCACGCCCACACGCACTTACGCTCGGCCATACGCACGTACGCACGCACGGCCGCACGCACGCACGAACGCACTCACTTATGCACGCACGTACGCACGCACTCACGTACGCACGCACGTACGCACGCACTCACGTACGCACGCACGTACGTGCTAATGGTCAAGCAATGCAATAGAGCAGTCCCGATTGTACTCTGAATGGAGATTTTGGGTCCTCTCGTATACCCTGATGGTAACCACTATAGGGTTTTTGCCGGTAGAAGTCCAACATAAAATTTTTGCCCCCTTTGCTGGTCATGTGGTCGGATCAAAATCAGTTATTGGGGAATTTCGAAGTTAGGAGTTAGGAAGTTGGCGGAGTTTAACCCCCGCGCTTTGGAAAGTACGTACAGGCCATTAGTCTTGTGTTTGATCTCTCTATGGTCATGTTTGCCGCCCCGTCAGACTATGAGGGAGGCAATAAGGACTGCACCTGTGTTTTTGCACAACCTTCGCTCTATAATCTGGTCCTGCGCAGATGGCTCGTCTCTGTGGCCAATTAAATTCGATCTGGAGTAGGTAAATAATTATTATCCCACGGTAATTATATATACCACCCCGGGCTACTTTATAATACTATCAAGGATAATATCAATATTATGTGATACTTACTTTTACATCATCAATTAATTTTTGCGGTACAGCACTGCCCCCTATTATGAACAGTCTAAAGCATGTGAAGTCACACTTTTCACGTTGACCCGGCTTTACTAGGCTGGTCATCATCGAGGGACTGATTACCACAAACTCAGGCTAAAATCAATTTTATTATTACATATAAAGTTTTTAACTTATATTAAGTAGTTTAGTACATACATACATAAACACTCACGCCTGTCACCCAGAGGGGTAGGCAGAGACTACAGACTTCCATTTGGCACGATCCTGACACACCTCTCTTGCCTCCTTCACATCCATACACCTACGCATACATGCTCGTCGGTTAAAGGTAGTCCTAATTTGGCCCGTTTTCAATAAATCGCCAATTCGGTCGATAAATTTTCGCCTAGGACGTCCCTTTCCGACTCTGCCATTCACTTCTGCAACATAAATTTTCTTTGTCACTCTTTCCTCATTCATTCTTTCCACATGACCAAACCACCGAAGCATTCCTTTCTTCATCCTGGTCACAACATCATCTTGCAAACCACACTCTTCTCTTAATACACAATTTCTTACCCTGTCGTTCAGATTCAGCCCTAACATACTCCTTAAGGACCGCATTTCTACTGCGTTGATTCTACTCTCGTGCTTCTTCTGCCACACCCAACTTTCACTACCATACGTTAAAGTAGGGACCAACACAGCATTGTGAATTGCCATACGTGCCTTTTTTGACACATTTTGACTCTTCACAATAGAGTGCAGGGCCCCATTTACTCTATTTCCCGCATTCACTCGTCGTTCTATATCCTTATCATATCTCCCATCCCTGCTAAATACGCAGCCCAAATATACAAACTCATCCTGAAACTCCCCTTCTTTTTTTTTCTCTTTCAAAAACACTTCGTTTTGCGTTCACTTTATACCCCTTTCTTTATGTTGTTTTATGTATTTGAGCAAAGGCATTTGACGGTTAACTCATCCATTCTTAATCCGCATTCTTCAACTTTCAAATTTTGCAAACAACTGTCCATAAATAGGTTGAACAGCCACGGGGAAGCCACACAGCCCTGTCTGACACCTTTATAGATGTCAAACCAGTCCAAGTAGATCCCGTTGATCCTAACACAAGCACTAGAGTCCCTATAAAGAGACTCCAATGCCTGTATCAAGCCAGCGCTCAACCCAAATGAGTTCAGTGTTTGCCATAGCACATCCCTATCCACTCTGTCATAGGCCTTTTCCAAGTCAATGAACGCACAAAAAACCTTTTGGTTTTTGGCCAAAAACTTCTCCGCGATCATGCGCATGGAAAAGACCTGATCTGTACATCCCATTCCCTTTCTGAATCCCGCTTGCACATCCCAAATTTTTCGATCAGTTTCTTTCATGACCCTTTCAATCAGTACCTTAGCATACAGTTTTCCCACAATGCTAAGAAGGCTGATGCCACGGTAGTTTTTACAGTCCTGCTGCGACCCTTTTCCTTTATATACTGGGACTATCACGGCTTTGCACCAGTCTACCGGTACCCGCTTCAGTTCCCAGCATAAATTAAACAAGGTGTGCAGCAGGCCTGCCACCACTTCCTCTCCAGCCCTTAGCATTTCAAGTGAAACTCTATCATATCCGGCAGCCTTACCTGCTTTCATGCTTTTCATTGCTTTCATTATTTCATCTATACTTATCTCGCTACCTCTTTCCTCTTCTTTCGGAGTTTCTACTTCACTTAGTACACACGTTGTCTCCTCACTCATAAACACGCTTTCAAAATATTCCTTCCATCTCTTTAAACTCAAAACTTCATCTTTCAGAATATAGCCATTCTCGTCTCTTATAACATTCATCATAGGCTGTTTTGAATGTCCCCTGGCAGTTCTTACAAGTTTCCAGAACATTTTAATATTTGCCTGGAAGTTATCCGATATTCTTCTATCATTCTTATCCGTTCTTTCTTGCTTTTTTCTTTCAACTACTTCTTTTACTCTCTTATTAAGATGTTTAAAGACTGCCTTTTTTCTTTCAATATCATCATTCGTACCGCTAGAATTACCAGCCTTTGTTGCTAGTAAATCTAGCCGTGCTCTCTTCTTTGCTTCAACTTCCATATGTATCTCATCATCCCACCATAACGTATTATTTTTCCTTTCATTCTTCCTCTTACTAACACCACATACTTCGGTAGCTGCATCCACTAAACCTTTCTTTACATTTTGCCATACATTCTCCAAGTCTAACTCCTTCATACATAATTCATCCAAACCACTTATATTTTCTTTCAGTCTACATTTGAACTTGTTTCTCTCACCTTCATCTTGTAACCTTTCTGTTCTAATACGCTGTAACGCAGTGGTAGACACAGATGATCGATGGCGCCAACGCCTGAATAGACCATTAATTCGGCATAAAACCAAATAATGATCCGTTCCTACGTTAGAACCCCGGTAAACCCTTGTATCTACCACTGCGCCCCTCAATCTTTCATCCACAATTATGAAACCTATCATGCTTCTATCGTCACCTCTTTCCCAAGTATACATGTGAATCCTCTTGTGGCGAAAGCAAGTGTTCGTCACAAAAAGATTCTTTTCCATACATACGGTGAGGAGACTTTCACCATTCTCATTTATACTTTCATCACCAAACGTTCTCAATATCCTTTCATAACCAAGCCTCCTCACCCCAACTCTTCCATTGAAATCTTCTAGTATAATAATATTTTCATTTCCCTTACACTTCATTAACACCATCCTTACCATTTCCCAAAACTGCTCTCAGATATAAGTGGGCTTAGACATGTCTGGGGCGTAGACCCCTAACACAAACAACTTCTTTAAGCCCACTTTCATTCGTATCCATAGCAGTCTTGGGCTTACACATTCATACTCTTTCACACATTGGCCCATTCTTTTTGAAAGGATGATACCTACCCCCCTGGCATGCCCGCTCGATCTCGTCTACACCAGACCAGTATGCGGTATACATGCCATGTGTAGTGACATCCTTCCCCTTCCTTTTCATCTCATTTACACATAACACATCTATTCCTCTATCATACATCATGTCGTATACTTCATCCATTTTATCATTCATTGCCCCACATACATTCAACGTAGCCAGACGGGCCTCTGCAATCCACTTTTAGCCTCTCCGGGAGACAGAACGTGACGGGTGGCGAACCTCGTCGCCGGTTTTCTTCCCGGAGATTCTTCGCACCCCTGCCCCATTAAAGGGGCGCCGGGAACTCGGGGCCATTTCTTTTATATACTTCCTCAAGGTGCGAAAATATTGGGTAGTATGTTTTACGCCGCTACCACGGCGTGGAGCCGAGTCTGTGGTATCGGCTTGTCGCTCATTTAGCACCACCCGGGGGACACGTGTAGGGTGGGCCTAGGAATAGGTGGTCATAGCCTACGGACGCGAGCGACTTATCCCCGATCGACTTATAGTAGTTTAGTATTTTTCACTTATTACTTTCTAAAAAATTACACCGATATTGTACTTGAAATGGACACAAGCTAGCGATACCTGTCTATCAATGCAACTCTACTTCAAGCTGCCTATTGAATGATGTGAAATATTGTAAGGACTATGGCATTATTCAAAAGACGTCTGTTAAATTACTTATTTTAATTTCTACTTGTTTTGGGCATCATTTTCTTTTATACTTGTTAATTGTTGAGTATTAATTATTTATCACTACTAACTTTATATTGTTCTTATGTGATAAATAAATGTCTTTAAACTGGATAAAACTAAACGTGAGGCGAAACGTTATCTTTAATACAGGCACGTTGAGCGTTAATGGAATGGATGCAGGGGAGTGTATAGGTGAGGCTTATATATTCTCTCATAGAGGGGCGGATATTTACAACACTTGGCAGACGAGGTGGCTACTGCAGTTTTCTATTTTTAGTTGTTACCGGCCTTGTTGCCCATCACTTCCCTTTGTCGCCTCTCACTACAAACACGGGGCGACTTGGGGCAATGAATATTCTTATATCGCTTCTACATGGTAAATTTTACTCGCAATGTTAATAAACATTTTACTATAGATAAATACCTTGTATTTATTAATGAGGTAATGGCTATGCTCCGTTGTGACTGGAAGTGAAGTTTGCACACGTGAAAATTTTAGTATTGGAGACATAACTAAAGTATTTATCGTCGACACCCACTGCACGGGAGATACGACCAAAGCCATTCTAATAGGTGTAGGAAATTCGCGGAACCTTATCCTGAAATCAATAAGAACTTATTTAGTGTCATATGAGGCGATTCTGGGAAAAGCGAGAGAAATATCATGACAAGACATTAAATTTTCGTAAATAGACTAAAAGGCTAATAAAGTTCATACATTTGTTTCTTTAAAAGACTCTCTCGATTTATGAATGTAAGTAGCTCGTTTTTAGTTCTAGTTTCTGAAAAACAAAAATAGTTTCTATATCAGCTGCATTTTATGTAGCAAACTTAAATAAGACATTATGTTATGGAAAGAATTGAAATAAAGACCTCTAATCTGTTATATAACATAAGCTGCAGAGCTTAGTCTGCTAGATAGTGTAGATATATGGAGAATCCAATGAAACGTCGAGACTGATGCCAAGAAAAATAGTGGATTCCACAGGGCTGAGCTCTTGCCCAGTTAAAAATACATTAGTATTTAAACTTTAAACATTTGATGTGGCAAATTTAATATATTTAGTTTCATTGCCATTTAAATATATACTATTAACATTAAATTCATGCACTAATTTAGATATAGCATTATTCACTTCGTCAAATTTAAGCGATTCACGTTTAAGTTCAAAAATCAAGAAAGTGTCATTAGTAAATAATAATACATCATGATTATGTCCTACAAGGGAAGTTAAGTCATTAATATAGAATAGAAATACAGTACAGGTGACGTGGACGAACTTTTACCATTGATAATACCTCTCTGCGTTGTATCACTTATATATTAAATAAGTTTAAGTGCTGTGTGCTTGACACCATAGTACTGTGCTTATTGACAACATACACAGTCGAAAGCCTTGGATGTGTCACACGGCTTATATATATATTAAAAATCCGTAAATTCGCAAATTTTAGGAGTCCATCGCGGACAAACAACGTGACACGTAATTTATATGTATTAAGGCAATCATCTACACTGAGATCTCAGAGGGTTAGTCGCATACACAGGCAGACAGAAAAGACATTGTGGTGATTCAACATAAGTATAATAATATCCTCCAGACCGAATTATTTCGATCACGGCGGCCACTCTCAACGGAGACTAGGCATCGGCGCAGGACAGGATTATAGCGCCCAAGTGTATGCGCATGCACAGGTGCACTCCCTATTCCCTCACTCTCATAATCCGATGGGACGGTAAACCGACAAAACCGGAGAGAGAGATCAGGCGCAGGACAGGAGGATTTACGTGCTTTTCGAGGCACGGGGGTGAGACACCGCTATAAGTATACCGTTTTACTAATTAAACATTTAATGAGAAAAGTCTTCTATGTATATGTACTACTAGTTACTGGCTTTAAAGAAATACGAAATAAAGTTACAAGCTTATCAGAAATAAACTTCAAATTAAGTTGGTGTTGTTGAAAGGCGTACATAAATAATGACAAAGTAAGTCTCATTAACCACTATGACGTCCGGGTGACCATAGTTGCCTAAAACTTTTTCCGGTTGAGCGTTCGGGCGACTAGAGCGGCCTCTTTGACTTCTAAACTTTAAACGACTTTTGATCTATAGAATGTGACAAAAAGCTTTATGAATGTTATACTAGATGGCTCTGTATTAAAAAACGCGTCTATAAAAGGTCTATGCCAGGTAACAAATGGCATTGAAAAAAAAAGAAACAAGCGTCGTGTCAAGTTTTGTGTAGTGGCCGGTGTTACTGTGAGTTCTTCATTTTAAAATGTAAGTAATAATGTATTTATTATACTTTTGTACTAGTGGTATATATTAAAATAATCCTCGGGATGTTTTCTTTTCGTATATCTTCATGTTTTATAAATCCAAAGTCCGTTATGATGTTTTTATGCGTGATGAAGTCGACATGCGATAACTTCGCCTTTGTATGTCGGTCTTTCGTTAAGTTCTTGTATTGTATATTGTTTATTTTAATAAAATATTTCTTATAATTAGTAAAACAGGTTATTAACTATATTTAAATACACTTAACTGAAAGGAAAATAGTGAAAGTAGTAATGATTTTACGTTTTTGTATTTTGTTCCCCAAGTTTAATGTACGGATGAAGAACGGAGTGTGTCGATATTTTAGGTATTCTTGCCTAGAAATACTTAACATTCATATAACGATATTGGCATCATTTGATTGGGTAGATCATGTATTTTAATAATTGTACAATAAATATATGTAAATAAAATGATACTGCGATATTAACGAAGAAAATAAAAAAAATTTAGGGTTTTTCATCTAAATTTCTAAAATTAATCATTTTTTACCTGATGTACGTCAATTGAGTAAATTATTATTATCATAATTAAATTCTGCATTTCATTAGCTTTTTGTGGGTGATTTTTATTCTGATATAGGTTAAGAACTTTCTCCATGGTAACCGTTTTAGTCGAACTGGTCGCGATCCGACCGTATAAAAACATCAACGACCGGGGCCCGGACGTTCAAGGGTATTGTTGCCGCGTCGCTTCGACGCTCAAGTGGTTAAACAAATTCAGTGTTAGTTTGTTGAAATCAAAACCACGAACTAGTTTGCTCGCAGTCGACTAAAGGAGTCATAGAGAATTGACTGTCACTTATTGCGCAATAGATTAAGGCCGTAGAGTCCACCGTATTATTATTTAAAGAAGTTTTGGTAAGAAAGTAAAGACCTCTTCTGGTGTGTTCTGAAATTTCCCAAGCAGGAAACAATTCACCCCTCTTCCCTTCGTGTTTTATATAAGTAAGGGTAGCAAGTGAGCACATAATACCACCTGCTGCTATAATATGGTTGTAGCACGAATAGGTCGACTCGATCGGGGAAGGACTACGCTCGTAGAGAACACCAGCGTAAAATAGCAGCTTAATGTTGCTGTGTTTTGTATGGTGAGTGTGGAGAAATGGAGACCCTTTTTGCTGAAAACGCATGCCATCATGTAATTGATGTTAAGTAGATGATATGGCCTAGAGAAATCTACATCTAATACCCTCAATTAAGAATTTACATTTTTTTTATAAATCCTTAATTGTAGATAGCAGATGCGTGAAGTGACAGTGTAAGAATATCCACTATACCATATCCTCTCGTTGGTGTCGTGGCAGGTAACAAAATGAAAGAATCAAGATAAAGGCCGTAGTGTCAACCCGCCTGGCAAATGTGGTAACTCGTAGGGGAAGTCCCGTAACGCCGGACGGCACCTAGCGCCGGACACTCGCACTATTTAAGCGAGTATAAATCTGTTCGATTCAAAATACAAGTGAAAGGGGCGCGGGGGGGCACACAGGTACAAGATCGTTTCGTATTTCCTAGGCAAAGAATGAATGAAAGGCTTATGGCGAATGCTCCAGCTGAGAGCATCGGTGTGGCCCAGCCAAAAGGGTGGATGAATAGTGACTTTTTTTTACCACCACACACTACGCACAAGCTCCATCCTCTGGACAGGAGATTTATGAATCCATTTAAAGATGCATACAGCCAACGATGCGACTTGTGGATGAGAACAAATGCTGGATGTCGGATAACGGATTACGACATTGCTGGTTTGGTCAAAGAAGCATTTATAAAAGTAGCTCGATTGGATATTGCAGTATCTGGATTCAAATGCACTGGAATCCATCCATTTGACAGACATTTATTTTCTGACCTAGATTATTTGGCTGCAGATATGACCAATATACCATTAGAACAAACAGAAACTTCATCGAACGCACTAAACAACGAACAAGCTGTCGTGGTATCAAACTTAATCATAGAAGAGCAAATGAAAGAATCTGAACAATCTATTAGTGAGCCTATAACCACAAGTCCTAAACCGTCGACAAGTTCTGCTTCCGATCTTGTTCAGATAATCCATAACTTATCACCGTTGCCTGACGCAGCAAAAAAAAACGAACATCAGCTCGAAAAAGAAAGAGTGAACGAAGTGAAATTTTAACTTCATCGCCGTACAAAAAAGTGGCAGAAGTAAAAGAAAACGAAAAGAACATGAAAGATAAAAAAGAAGGAAATAAAATCTAAGTTTGAAGTAGCAACAGGAGGTAAAGGAAAGCAAACCAAAGGAAAGAGCGTAGACAAGGGAAAAGAAGCGACAAACGTGAAACCTAAAGGAAAGAAAGGAAGTGAAGTAGAACCATTAACTGAAACATCTAACACAAACATAACAATTTGCGTAGTCTGCTTAGAAGACACTGACGAAGACTGGATCCAGTGCTCATCCTGTCGTGTCGTGCCATGAAGCATTTGTAGACATTCCAGAGTGTGGAGATGGCTTCATATGTGATCGATGCAGGTTATTTTGAAATGTCCGGTACTAGGGGTATGGCACAAATATTCATCCGGTACTAGGTGCCACTTTTTAAAATTATATTTTTTGTTACCAAAGTTTGATTGATTATATTAATTATTTTTAGCAGAGGTTGCATTTTTGTTAATTTAATTTGATTTCTAACTTTGTTATCTAATATAAGTCATAATTTAATAAACATTTCTTAAAACATTTTTTGTTTTATTTATAAATAACCTTAGGTGTCACCGCCACTAGGGACGTGGTACTCCTAAGTGCTGCCTCAGAGAGTTGTAAGCGAGAGAGATATAAGCCAGCGCTTGTTGGTGGCGATGAATGATTAAGCCCTTAAATGGTTAATCGCACTTTCTTAGCGTAACAAAAGCCTATCACTATTGCCTTGACGACACATATATTGCAATTGTATGTATGTTCTTAGTAATAATATTTAAAACAGCAAACTATCAAAAGGTTTTAAATTTACCAAGGGTAAGGCGACGCAAGCACTAGGTTTTTGTGAGTGATGGCTGCATATTTCGGCATTCCAGTGGTGCCACTCGTTGCTAGTAGTACGCTAATTGCCTCTTCCGGGTCTATGTTGGCAGGCCTGAAATAATTTTAAAATTTCTTTATTTCTGTATATCTAATCACTTAATTACCTTACGCATACAGTTAAAAGGTGAATAAGTTTATAACAACTGAAAGTGGAGATAGATATTAAAAATGTCAAAAGCGCTATGCCAATTCAATATTAATTGCCAATATTGTTTATGCATGAAATACTGACTTTCAAGTGGTTTAATGAAACCTATTTTAAAAGTTATTAGGTACAAAAATATTTTTAAAGATATTAACGTCAGGTTAACAGTGCAATTTAATTATCGTTTGTTGAGTAAAACAGAGAAATACTTTTTTGACGTTAAATATTATGACTCTAAATTTAATGAATATGTATAATAATAATAATAATAATAATAATAATGTCCTCCAGACCTGATTTCGGCCACGGCGGCCTGCCTCAACGGAGGCTAGCCATCGGGGCAGGACAGGATTATAGTGCCCAAGTGTATGCGCAAGTACAGGTGCACTCTCTATTCCCTCACTCTCATAATCCGAAGGGACGGTAAACCGACACGACTTGAGAGAGATCAGGCGCAGGACCAAAGGCTTTACGTGCTTTCCGAGGCACGGGGGTGAGATACCGCTAACTTCCTGAACTCGGGCAACTACTGAGAATTTCGCGACGGAAAAACTCATTAATTGATATTTGGCCCGACCCGGGATTCGAACCCAGGACCTCATGATCAGCAGTCGCACTACTACAACCACTAGACCAATGAGGTAGATATTTAATATAAATATTAATAAACGCGATAAAATTAAAAACTTCATTATCAAATATGTATTGTTCATACTCATGCTTCCTTACAGCGCAGTGGCAGTGTGAGAATATCTACTGCAGTACTGCTGCATATCGCTCTGTGGGTGCCGTGAGAGGCAGCAGAAGGGAACACCTGGCGCGTTGCCTGACATGGACTTCAGCACCTTCATGTAACAAACAGCTGCGGTTGCCAAACCGCCTGCTAAGCGTGGCAAATATTGCCAATACCCCCCTTGTGCGACATCTTTGGCGATGCCTACGTCTGGCAGTGTCCTTAAGTAAGCTATAACGAATAAATAATTTTGTATGTCAAATTCCTTAAGAAATTACTTAAAATATTGTTAAGTAATTATAAATACATACTGGAAATCATCTACTGGTGTATTATCCCCATATTTTTGCAGGAACTCAGAAAAACTGCAATGAGTGTCCCCTTTGTCGTATGTAACGACTGTCACGTCCAATTTTTGATGTTTCAAAGCTTCCCCGACGACAGCCACTTTTTCACTTTGGCAAAATATCATTTTTGGCAAACAAATTTGGATTGTATCTTTTAATTCCTCTAAAGAAAAGAAACAAAAACGTTTTATCTCAGTCTTTCAAATCAAAGTCTTTATTTGCATGAAACACAGTTGACAGGGTCTTAATTAAATATCTATAATGGACATGTGCTTAGTCTGCTCGCAGACGTGCAAATATTTAAAACAAAAAATATATATAAGTGAAGCACGTAAGTCATTTAATTTTTTTTTCTTTTTTTTTTAAATTCATGGGTAGTGTGTTATATAACAATATGCTCATGTTATATACATTTTTCTTATACATATCTTTATTACAGGGAGGTTGATATATTAAGTCATATTTACTTCTTAAACGCCTTGTTGTAATATCTTGGTGGGTTTTAAAATACTTAGGGAAAGATTTGACGAAAAGACAGGCTTCTCTGATATATAAAAAAGGTAATGGAAGAATATTATATTTTTTAAAGTAAGGTTTACAACTATCTAAATACCAAATGTTGCTTAAGGCACAAATGCATCGTTTTTGAACTAAAAGTGCTCTTTCTACTTCAACAAAGTTACCCCAAAGCAATATCCCATAGCTAAGCACCGATGATACGTAGCCGTGGTACGCGGTGAGAGCAGCCTCAATTGATATGTTTTGCCTAACACTTTTTAAAGCGAAAGCAAAACGTTGAAGCTTTTTACAAACGATATCAATATGCTCCTTCCAGTTTAGATGTGTATCAATATTTATTCCCAAAAATTTATTATTTTGAATAACCTTTAATTTAAATAATGATGGTTTTTATATCTCCCGCTTGTGGTTGGTTAAATTTAGGTTTATTCGATTAATTCACGGTACTGGTAATTCCAAAAGAAATAATGATCCTGGTTTAACTAAAGTTAACAAAATTAATAGCTATTTTGTTACAAATCGGACTACTAGATCTAGTTTTAGCCGGAGGAAACCGTATACAACTAACGCATCTTTAGGATGCAAATTATACTTACTGACACCAAGCAAATGGTCCACACCAGCTACACCTATCCCCATATAGAAAGCAGCATACATGGAAGTAGTCAGATTAATGTTAAGAGGAGCCATAATAATTATAACATCATTCGGTTTTAATCCTATGTTTCGAAAGGCAGTCGCACACCGGACTGATCTCTCCAAAGCGCATTGAAATGTTTCAGATTCTCCAGTAGCGCCGTCAATCTGTAATTGTTAACCTTTAGATAAATGTCCCGCGTTGTGTGAATTTTATGCTTTTACTTATTTCGTATAGTCCTATGCTTGAGCTGGTAGGGTTGCCAATGGGAGAAAAAGTTAGTTTATATTTCCTTATTTCCTCAAAAACAGAAATATTTTTTTTACCTATTATGAGGTCTTATATAAATTGCATTTTAGATCCGTCCCGATGGGATTACTTCACATAAATATCGGGTTATATTAAATTCTATAATATATGTATATGCCTAATAACAAAGTACTATTTTAAAAACCCTTTAAAATGGTCGAGGAGGTTGATGGCTGCCACGTTTGTACACCACATACCTTTCGCGTGGTATTTCACGTTTTTTGTTACATATTACTGGCTTTTTAAAAACATCTAAAAAGATGATACCCTTACACTTTCTTTCATACTTTTTTTTCGGACCGAGACACCTCCTTTTGAAAGTTGATTAAAAATATGTTGACGGTTGAGTAGAGAAATTTTAATTATTTACTATGAAAAATAAAACAGTTTTTTTTAATTTTTATTTCATTTCATATCCTGTTCAAAACTGAAGAATTTCCATGTAAAAAAATCCGTAGCATTTATTTTCAGTGAACAACACAAACAGATTTGACATTATTGCAAAACACGTTTAGTTGATAGTCTCAGGCTTAAACTGCGGTTCATAAGGAATCTTACTTACAGAAGTCCCAATACAGTATTCGTTATACGAAGTACATACACATATTTCATATTTAGTTTGCATATTTTCCATGGAACTTAAACAGAGTTTCGAAGCAGATACTAGTTATCAACTAATAGAACACGTAGCAATAGCCAAATTTAAACTTAAGTTCAAGTATATAAATAATGATATAACGCCATTGCAGTATTTGAACGTTTTTGCCTTACGATCGACACTTACAAATGTGTACGTGCGCAGTAAAATCAGTTAAAATAATGCATTACCACGCATTTTGAATATAAAAGATATGAGACTGAAGTTAGCCCTCCTAGTTTCAGCTCCAAAGAGATTAGGTCAGTTAAGGCCAGGCTACCTATATTCAAGTTTTACCAATGTCCAGAATATAATATAATACCGGATTTTTTAATGATATTGATGAATACATTTTGCGAAGAGTATCGGGGATAAAACGTCATCCTGTCTTACACCTTACACCTCACTGCATTTGGATAGGCTTCGTACTCTGATTCCATGGGGGGTATTTGCCACGCTTGGCCATCAGGTTGGCAACAGCAGGTTTTTAGATGTACAGATGTAATATATAATTTAAATACTCTGTTTATTTATATATTTATTACTGAAATGTAAAGTTACAGTATTTTACGTGGTAGAGCCATGCTGCAGCTTAACGCTGCTGTGTTTCGTTTGTTGAGTGTAAAGAACTGGATACCCTTTTAATTGGAAACTGGTTTCTGTATCGGAACCTACATTGGATGACGCAAATTGTCCGCAAATAACAATAGAAAATACACTTACACTTCTTGGGATTTATCGATCTCCTTTGTTCAATAATCCGGACCGTTTTATACAATCACTTGATTCTACAATTCATTCTAACACTAAAGTTCCTATTCCTATTATTGTAGCTGGTAACATTAATATAAATCTGTTATCTGAAGAATTAGACTCTCATCGATCTGACTATCTGTGTTTAATGGCTAGCCATGGTTTGATTCCAGCTATAACCGTACCCACGAGAAACAACTCTTGTCTGGATCACATTTTTACTAATTCTACCACTAAAACCAGCAATCGGTATAGTCTGTGATTCTGCATTAACTGATCACAAATTAACAATGATAGGCTTAGGGTTGTCTAATAGAAAAGCGACTGAGATTAGCAGGGTAAGATCTATCACTGATTTTGATGGGGTTCTTGCGTATTTGAAAAACAAAGATTGATCATCAATTATCGGTGCAAGTGACGTCAATGATGCGGTGAATAGCATGCATAACCTGATTGAAACGTCGACACGCTTACACACTCGTCGAGTTAGGATTAGTCGCTCAAAGTTCAATCTTAGGCCTTGGATAACCCCTGGCCTAATGAGATGCATGCATCATCGCGACAGGTTACATAGTCGAGTAAAAAAAAACCCAAATGATCTCGCTCTAGAACTAACGTACAAACGATGCCGTAATTTCTGCAATGATCTATTACATAGAGTCAAAGCGAACTATGAAAATTCAGAATTTCAAAAACATAATAAGAACCCTAAAAAACTCTGGCAAAGTATAAAAAACATTTGTGAGTGTGGCATAGGTTGTGAAAGTAAATAAATAAATTTGTGTGCAGGAATAAACTATTAGAGTATCTGTTTTATTGGAGTCAGGCAAATATACCTGGTCAGGCTAATAATACCTGTAAGTACAACAACGCCTCGTTAGAGTGAGATACGTAAAATTAATACTGATGCCAGTGAACTCATAAAGGTTAAAGGTAACCAGCGAGACTCACTGAACCTATGTAATCAAAACTTCTCCACAATAGGTAAAAAATTATATAGATAAAATCCTAAATAGTTTACAAATTACAGAGGAAACTTTGACCTCTGAATTTAATAATCAAATTTGTCATCAGGGTTCAATGTATCTCTTCCCAACCGATACAACCGAAGTCTCCACAGTGATTGAGTCCCTTAAGAACGAGTGTGCGGGGGCACAATCTAGTGGGAAAATTCTAGCATGGAACTTTCTAGAATGCTATCCTCGCTCTGGTACCCGACACTAAATGGTGCTAGTGGCATTACTTATGGATTGCAACACTGTCCCCTCCTAAGACATGCTCGTCTCGAGCATTATCGGCTCCATAACAACGCGCCAGTCAATCAATATGGACTATCTTATCTGGATCCTTGTCACAATTTGGTACGGTCCTTCCCATTTAGCTTGAAGCTTAGGAGATTTCCATTTGCTGCGGACTGGATTGTGAAACCACACTAGTGAACCTTCGTCGGACCTTTGTTGTTCATTTTGCGGTCGTACCGCATTTTTTTCTTTTCAGACTTTTGCTTGCCCGATTGTCTGAGGTGCTCATAAATGTCATTCATTTTGTTCCGCAAGTCTATTATCTTGATGTTAGTGCTGTTAGTCTATGCGACTCTTACAGCTTCATCTTGTCTCAGGACTCGCGGCCTGCAAGGCCGCGAGCTAATGCCACAAGTCATTTGTACAATCGGTTATACTGCGTGAGGCATCAGGTGGTATTTCGGTGATCAGGTCTACAGGCAGCCGTAATTCTCTTCCAAAGTTTGCGAAAGATGTTGTCACTGATGTACCTACTTTCGTGAACAGCACTTCGATATGACAACAAAAACAGTTGTATGTGCTTGTCCTAATCTTGTTGCCGATTTTCCATAACTTTTGCTAGGTACATCTCTAATGTCTGATTAAATCGTTATACCATTCCATCAGATTGCGGGTGGTAAGAAGTTGTTCTTGTTTTATGAGTACCCATATCTCGGCAAGTTTCCTGAAATATTCGAGATTCAAAATTTCTTCCTGGATCGCTGTGAATCTTTAAAGATACTCCAAAACGATAGAACTAGATTATCTGCAATTGTTGAAGCTTCTTGATTTGGAATGATGAAGACTTCTGGCCGATTAGTGAAATAATCCATCAAAACCATGAAATACTTGTTACCACATTCACTTTCCGGAAACGGCGCTGCCACGTCAATTGCTATTCTCTCCCATGGTGCACCAACATTGTTACAACTTCAATGCACCTCTACTACTAGTCTGAGGTCCCTTTATAACCGCAGAACTAGCACATTTGCGACACCAGTCCTCATCTCGACAGTGGACCCAGTAAAACCGTTCTCAGATCTTTAGTAGAGTTCGTTTAACTCCCAGATGGCCTCCTGAACAATCATTATGGTACAGCTGTAGAATATAGTAATAATATTTGCAAATGACAGCTGTCTCCCCGACCACTTTCCTATTTACGGCACAGAACTCCATCCTGAGCTGAGACGTCACTACAATTGGGTTCAGGAGCACTGGCATTCATCCATTCCAGAATTGGCTTGATATCCGAATCTTCCTGCTGTGCATGTTTTAGGCTGTCCCTCCACTCGTTGCTAGGGTGGTCTGTCCTAAGCATCATCACACATACCACTTTCTTACCCTCTTGCCTAGTACAATGCGTGCAATCTTCAGGACAAGGTCTTCTTGACAATGCATCTGCGTTTCCATGAGATTTCCCGCTGCGGTGTTCGATCACAAAATCGTATACTTTCTGCTGCTGGGTGGTGCTGTTAGCCGCAATACCGCAAAATCGCTAACCTTCCCTTTCTACAATTCGCTTAGGTAAAATCGGCATGATTTTATCCCACTTCTGACACCAATTGTTACGAGCTTAGGGTTCGTGACAGTAAAAACTGCCGATTGAATTACCAAAATTAACACTTTAATTGCCGAATACCAATAAAAACTTAAAACACACTAATCATTAATCACACTTAATACTTTAGTTCACTTTATTTCGCTCCTAAGTTTTCACTTGTATCGCCAATTCAATACTGCCCCGGTCGCGGTCCTTAACGCCTTCACATAGGATCTTTTCTACTGAAACATCCAGAATGCTCGCGTACATACCGGTCCCGACCGACCAGGTGTAGAAAGTTGTATCCCAGTTCCGCCACTCGATACAAGATGGCGCTAGTGGAAATGTTCTAGCATGGAACTTTTTAGAAAGCTCTTCCCGCTCTGCTACCCAACACTAGATGGCGCTAGTGGCATTACTTATGGCTTGCAACAGTACTATAAATAATACGACATGAAATTTTGATTGTATTTCATCTGAAAAGATTAAAACGCAGCATTGATAAGTTATCTTTAAAAATACCTGCAAAATAAGATTAGGTGCTTCTTTTAAACTCTGCAGGATTAGTTTCCCCGCGTGATAATTGTCTGTAGCAATACCCGACTTAGCGACCACACGGCATGCCAAGTCGTGCATATACCAATGTACTGCATCACTTCCGTGTTTGTTGAAATTCATTTTCTGTAATTAAATGGAATTAACTTGATAACTGTTTCTTTGGCTAAATAATTCCTTAGAGGAAAATTTAAATAAATAATAGGTATCTTGACATCCGTATACGTCAGATTTCTGAAACATGGCGCAAATCGTTAATGGTTACACGTATTTTAGCTATAAGAAGCTTTTACTTTTCAAAACTTTCTGCTTAAAACGTTTGCGAAGACAAGGCATAATTTTTTATATTCATGATGAAGAATTGGCCACCAAGGGGTAAGACCGGACGTCGCTAAAAATCGCAAATAAAAGTGATAGGGAAAGACCGGACGGACGACGAAAATACAAATATTACCCTGTTTTATAAAATACCGCGCAGCACACGCCCTACTTTTCGGAGCGACTGGCTGAAACTTGGGGTCGGAGCTAGATAAAATGGAGTCTTGTACCATATTGTTAGGTTTAAAAAATATAGCATAATTCACCGGAAATTTGAATTTTACGGACTTACCCCATCACTGATCTTACCCCAATGCACTATATTTAATTTTTCTTATAATATCATCATCATCGTCACCATTACAGCCCATCACAGGCCTAAGGCCTCCAAACCTCCACGTAGTGGGAATCGCCCTACACTTCTCTTAGTGGTTTGAGACTGTCATTCCAGAAGCTTTCTTCTACTGTGTTGTAAGTCCTTCCAACTATATGGCCGGCCCATTGTCACTTCAGCTTACTGTCGGTCTCAATGAAATCAATATATTTAGAAAAATTAAATTGTAAAGTAAAATTAAAGCCGTAGGTAGAACAATTTTTATTGTAAATAAATAAATTAATAAAAAAAAAATTTTCTGAAAGACAGTTATGGTTTTAAGTTTTAACATTAGTTCAAGAAAAGATATCTATGTCCTAAGAAAAACAGCGAGGAACGGGATGTTTTTCTAAATTAATGATCATTTTATTCCCAGGGTTATGTTTTAATATGTACAAATTGTTTATCACCCACTTAAATTGACTACTCTTGAAGAATACTAAATAATATAAAAATGCCAACGTTTGTGAAGATGTTTGGCTCTTTGTTAATATACTTCTACCTCATCAGCCCGTTAAAGTTAACTGTTATGTATTGTGTACTTGGCAGGCGGATTGTTCATCACAGTCGAGGTACTTTACTTACTTTACTTAAATCGCTTGCCAGTATATAATTTAGGCCGGCGCGGCGCCAGACTTGCTTCAGATACGCAAATAGCTTCAAAGTAGCCAAGTATGTCACGGGCATTTTGCAAAGTTTCAACACACATTTGAATTTTGTCATCCAGCGTTCGCTTTTTGAATGTAAGTCAAGTAAGCAAAATTAAAAGTTTATGCAGTCTTCCAACGGTGGCAGCCTATCAAAAGCCCACGGCTGGACATAGACTATCGTCATAGATTGTCTTAATATTAGCCCTAATTGAAAACGTTTTGTAAGCAAGCTAATTTGAATATTAGAATAGACTTAATAGTGGCTTGTTTTTTATTAATTTTAATTCATCATTTAGATAATAAATACGTTAAAGGTTTATTTCTAAAATTAACATAAATGTGACGCTGTCGTTATATTATATAAGACATAAATAAAGACAAAAACAACACACTTGCTTCTAAGAGTAACAATCGGATATTTTGTAATTCCGTTAACCTATAAATTAAAAAATTCATAAGTCTATTCTAAAAAATACAATAAAATTTCTCACCACAAGTTTAAGTATTTATAACACTTAATATATATCCACTAAATACAATACTTAATAATGTTATGGATACACTTTGAATAACAAACTATTTTAAATTCTCTATAAGAGTCATGTCTTAAATGATTGTTATCATTTAGGTCACATTTTATATAATATGTAGATGAGATTGGGGTGATTGCAGACACCGGATGATTCCCGACGCAGTTGTTTATAAAACGTTAGCCTTGAAGTTATATTATTTTTGCAACCATTACCTTTATTGCACGGACAATAGTTAAGACGAAAGACCAAGCACGCACTTCAAAATATATACCAACAAATGTTTAATTGCTATTGCTTTGGTTATTTACATTGACGTGTATATACAGTGATAAGTGTATTACCGAAACGTTACTTCTGCCACCAAATGATAAGATAATTTAAAAATTAAATAACATGAGCTAAACTCAAATGTTTTTCACGTGTACAGAAACTGTGATTGACTTAATTGCGGATATATAAATATTTATATTATTATATAATATTTATTTTTTATTTGACAGGGGGGGAAACGAGCATGCGGCTCACCTGATAGTGAGTGACTACCACCGCCGATGAAGGTTAGGCTCTTTTTTTGAAGGCCCCTCATGCTGCGGCTACACTAACGAGCAACGTCAATGCCCATAAACGTAACAATTATTGCCTTGAATTTAACGCGATAAAATGAGTGATTACACTTGAACGGTCAACGTCGTTTCCCGTTGAACGGCATTAAATTTGCCGTTGAACGGCGTTAAATTTGCCGTTGAACTGTGTTAAATGTTTCGACCGGGGAAGGACCGCGCTCACAGAATACCAGCGTAAAATAGTAGCTTAATGCTGCTGTGTTTCATATGGTGAGTGTAGAGAATTGGAGACTCTTTTTACTGGAAACGAGGCATTCCATCCTAGTCCTCACGGGTGACAACGCATCTGCATTTTGATTCGTAATCGAGGATAGATGTAGATGTCAATGGGCTACAGCATCCACATACCATCAGGTGGACTGTGTGCTTGTTTGTCACCCTATCCTTTAAAATAAAAAAATAAACAAAGAAAAAATGAATACAAAGAAAAAGAAGATGGTGGATGCTACAAATGCGCAGGAAACGTACACTGTAAATCTATTAGAAAGACGTCCAATGGTTTAAGCTAAATAATAAGACAAACGTAAATATATTTTAATGAAATAATAACTAATAAGCCAATCATAAATACTGGTCAAGTGCGAATTAGATACACGTACGCAGGGTTTCGTACCACTGTACACTATGAATTTTGACCTGCAAAAATTGTATTTTTTTCTCCTGCTTATTTGTCTTAGTTTCATACCGTAAATACCGTACCGTACTTTTGAAGTATTTTTTTTAATTCAATCTCGAAAAGTGCAACCCCGTGGCACTCACCGTGCACAATGAGACAAACGTAGTGTGGCCTCTTCAACGCGATAATTCGCGCGTTAATCCTTTGATGTACCGCCACTCGAGTTATCGGCAAACGGGAAACGGCATTGTTAATGCCGTTGAAAATTATCATGTTAATTCGTGGCCACACCTACATTCAACGTCCATCAACGCGATAATTAACGGCATTTCTCCGTAGAGTAGCCGCAGCATAAGTCGTATCGGTTCGATAAGATCGCTGCTGGGAGTCGATTCCACTAGCAAGTTGTGCGAGAAAGAAAACTTCTTGTAAATCGCACAATAGTGGACCGTCAATCATCCAGGTGGTAAGGATGGTATCTCGAGTTCTGTCGCGATGTGTGGTGGTGAAATTAAGCGGCTGGAATTAATCCGAACAATTCCTCTGATCACTCCCCGTGGTAAATACGATAGAATACGCAAAGAGATGCAAGTTACACACACGGCACCCCGACGGGCGACCCTATCCAAGAGAACTCTTCTCTATATAGATTAGGGAGTCGGGTAAACTATTACTCAATGCCGCAAGACAGGCCAACTTTGACTAACAAAAATTTTGCTTAAACACAAAATTACAAACAACCTCCCGGCGTTATAAAATTTACCAGACCGCGGCCAAAGCCGCTATAATTTTTTTTTCATCGCCTTATATAACACGCCCAGGACCGACACACTGTAGTCTGCCATGAAGATTACCCGGGTAAAGGGGTGTGCCCCGAGGTCCGAAACCTACTGAGCAGAAAGCCCACGCAGAAGACGACACGAAGCTCGCAATTGAAGTCGCGTCCGAGAAGTACAGTGCCAATGGCTCTAGGGGAGAGCGCAGGTCGTGTTGATCCCCAGGGCAAGTCTTTGAGGAGTTCTTCCTTTACGTGGTTACCGCCTGTTATTTGGTCTGGTTTAATAGTAAACAAACAGAACAGAAACACTCAGACGATGTTCTTCTTCTAATCTTCTATCCCAACCCCTTTTTCCCATCATAACCTATCCAAGGTGTCAAGCGTACTGTGTTGGATGCGTGGCTGGAGGGAGCCCAGTCGCAAACGGTACCTTCCCGAGACCAGGGCGATATTTTAGCCCTTCCTTCGACATGCGGGCTCTGCCGAGGGTGACAGAATATTTCCCTAGCTAATCATGGGACCAAAATGGACGAAAATTGACATTTTGAGAACGCGCCTGACCACTCTTGGGATGTACAAACCTACAAACGAGTGATCGAACCATAGATCTCTAAATATTCAATCATATTTGATCCGATTTTTAAGGGTATTATATCATTATTGGTATGTATTTACACGCATACAATTGATCGAGTCGTGTATTCGATCGCACGCGTCGTCTTCTGCGTGGGCTTTCTGCCCAGCAGGTCTCGGGCCTTGGGGTAAACAAAGCGATGTTACAAAAAAAATATCTTCCATCTTTTTCGTTTACATAAAATTCAACCACTTTCTTTCAACGCACTCTTTCCGGTGTTGTTTGTTCTAGTTTTGTTCATCGACCTATCGATGAATTTTGTTTTAAAAATTAAGAACGTTGAAAATTGAGATCCAATCAGTTGCACCGGTGACTTATGACCCGCGGCACGTGCTTGAAAGCGTCTTGTTATATTATTCAGGTTTTGCTTGCGTTTTAGTGGTTTTATTAGACATTATGAGTTTTGGTCGTTTAAAAAGATAAGTTAACACTTAGCAAACTATTCGGTGTTGGGTTTTATGCAATTGCATGACTCTGTGAATATTGAATTTAACATAGTAACTAAACTGTTATTACCTTAATTAATTTAATTTATTTATAATCGTGTTTGTTTTTTAATTTTGTTATTGTTTTGCAATTACCTAATAACTTAAAATGTTAGATCTGGCTAAAAAAGAAGTAAAAATGGAGTCATTTTTCTGTAATAAATAAAGATAAGGCAAAATGTGAATACTGCTCGAAAACGATTGGCTATCCTGGAGGTGGCACTGGTAATTTGAATAGGCACATGAAAAAATTACACGGGACAGTGTCTATTGAACAACTCTATGCAGGTTAGCCTACCGAGATGCGCTGAATCAAACGCTACAGGAACAAATGGTATTCCTTCCATATCAAGTGAGTCAGTACCTTCACTATGCGATAAAACTGCACCAGCAGGTCTAACTCGTCGCCAAACCACGCAATTACAAGTACTGTCAAAAATTAATAATTTCGCTGTGTCTACGAGACCATTACCATTCAGCAAAATAAAACAACTTGATGAACAAATTTTAAAATTTATAGTCAAGGGTTATCACTCGTTTGCTATATAGTTGAAGAGGAAGAATTTCAAAATATTTTTAAAACAATATTGCCCACATACACATTACCTTCTCGCAAAACAATATCTTCCAGTTTAATCATCATTATTCATCATTACAGCCCTTCAGAAGTCCACTGCTGAACACAGGCCTCCCGCAAGGTATGCCACAAAGCACGGTCCTGAGCCACCTGCATCCATCGACTTCCTGCATGTCTTACCAGGTCATCACTTCATCTAGTGGGGGGTACAGTTCGCCTACCGATACGAGGCTGCCACTCGAAAACCTTTTTTCGCCAATGGTTGTCGGTTCTTCGAGTTATATGGGCGGCCCATTGCCACTTCAGCTTACTAATCCATTGGGCTATGTGAGTCAGTCTGGTTCTACTGCGGATATCCTAATTTCTAAGTTTATCACACAGAGAAACTCCGAACATAGCCCTCTCCATAGCTCGCTGACGAACTTTGAGCGTCCTCATACGGCCAGCATTGAAGGACCACGTATCGGTTCCGTAGGTCATCACTGGCAACACGTATTGGTTGCACAACTTAGTTTTCAGGTTTTGAGGTATACCTGACGAGAAGATGTGTCGTAATTTCCCGAACGCTGCCCAGTCCTGATGAGTCCGTCGATTGACCTGTCGGTCGAAGTTGGACTTACCTATTCGGACTATTTGTCCCAGGTAAACGTATTCGTCAACAACTTCGAGCTTAGTGCTCCCAACAGCTACCGACATAGGTGTGACATGGACATTAAATATGCTTTTTGTTTTGTCCATGTTCATCTTAAGACCTATCCGTTGGGAGGCACTATTGAGGTCATTGAGCATAGTGCTTAAGTCCTCCAGCGATTCCGCCATAAAGCCTATATCGTCGGCAAACCGAAGGTGAGTGATGTACTCGCCATTGATGTTAATACCGTATCCTTTCATGCAGCGGTGAAGAGTTTCGGGGAAATAACGTTACCCTGTCTTACACCTCTCTGCAGTTGGATAGGTTACATACTCTGGTTCAGCACTTCGATATACCGACAGTCAACTTGGCACCGCTGAAAAGACTGTAGCACCGCCCAAATTTCGACGGAATCAAAGACTTTCTCATAGTCCACATACGCCAGGCAAAGTGGCAGATTGTACTCTTCGGATTTCTGTACAATTTGCCGGAGGGTATGTATGTGGTTTATGGTACTGAAGCCTTTTCGGAAACCGGCTTGTTCGGGAGGCTGGAAGTCGTCGAGTCTGCGTACGAGACGATTCGTAATGACTCTCGAAAACAGCACGTAGACGCGGCTCAGAAGGGATATCGGTCTGTAGTTCTTCAAAAGGGCGTTGTAACCTTTCTTGAAGAACAAGACCACCACACTTCTGCTCCACACCTCCGAAGTAGTGTCACCGTGAAGGATGGAATTAAAGAGCCTCTGAAGGATTTCAAGTACCGGTTTCCCACCCGCTTTCAGAAGCTCCGCTGTAATTCCATCCTCGCCCGGAGACTTGCCGTTTTTAAGGTGCTGGAGAGCCATTCTAACCTCGCTCAGACCGATGTCCGGGATATCATCATAATAGTATCGGATAAGACTTGCTCTTGGATCGTTACTCACACTTGCGTGTGGCTCCAACGATGATGTGTACAGCTGCACATAGTACCTCTCAATCTCACTCAGAATCTCAGGTGTCCCGGAAACGATGCTGCCAGTCTTCAGCTTTCAGCTTTGACAGTTGGCTCTTACTGGCAGACAGATCTCTGGCAAAGACTTTGGAGCCCTGGTTCCGCTCGATCGCTTCGTCAATACAAGCAGTATTAAAGTTCGTCTCAGTATTAAAGTAAGTCTCGCCGCATGCATTTGGAGATCTGTCTGTTCAGTTGCCTGTATGCTGTCAAATTTGTTGACGATTGCAGCCTCATCTCCCGTCTAACGGCCATGAGGTTAAAAGTGTGATCGAAGAGTTTTTGTATTCTTCTGCGGCAGGTCTTGTCGAACTTAGCTCCGATCGCATGGACAGTTTCCACGAGCTTGTCATTAATATCGTCCACTGCATTGCAATCTTCTAGGCACTGAAAGCGTTTACGTAAATCAAGCTGAAAGGTTTCGGGATTCTGGATTAGAGCACGAGGGGGACTGAGCGTTGACTTCATGAGACGAGACCTCTCCAACTTAACGTTTAGGTTCAGTGTGCCTCTAACCATTCGGTGATCGCTGCCAGTTTTCACCCTTGCGATCACTGAACAGTTGGCGTCTGTTCGTCATAATGAAGTCAATCTCATTTTTGTCGAACCGTCGGGGCTCGACCAGGTCCACTTCCTGTGGGGCCGCTTCTAGAAGAAAGAGTTCATCATAAAGAGTCCCTCTTTCTCCATAAAGTCTGCCAGCTGGCGGCCCCTACGGTTCCGTTGCCCTACTCCAAATTTCCCTAACTTCAACTCACCGCCTTCTCTTGTGACTAGTTTTGCGTTGAAGTCTCCCATCAACACCGTGTAGCGAGTTTTGGAGGAATGCATGGCTCTAGAAATATCCTCATACATTTTCTCCACCTCCTCATAGGGATGTGCCGAGGTTGGTGCGTAAACCTGTATGACCTTCAGCGAATACCGTTTGGTGATTCAGAGTATCAGGTACGCGACCCTCGTCGACACACTCCCAATCTTTACAACGTTGTTGACGAGAGACTTGTGGACGATAAATCCAACACCTTGGGACATATGGTCGCCCTCCCGGTGATAGAACAAGTAGCCGGACTCGAGGATTACCATATCCTCCTTCTCTCTTCGGACCTCGTTTAATCCAATAATATGCCAGCGCAACTTGTCTACCTCTTCTTCCAACTCCAGTATCTTCTCATCAGTCCTCAGGGTGCGTGCGTTATAATTATGTTGCCAGGTCGAGTCGTCGTAGGTGGCAACTGAACCTCCACCGGAGATTCTTAGCACCCCTGCCCCGCCGTTACTATGGTCGCCACCGTAGCCAGAAATAGCGGGGGGTTTGGGATATCCATAGTTGCCACGTTTGGCGAGCGGGTTGGCTATCGCAGTTTTTCCAGTTTATTAGGTATTAAACTGGAAAAACTGCGAACTTTATCAAAGGAAAAAAGATAAAGTACTACACTACGATACTACGAAAATAAAGCCGAATGCAAGATGTGCAAAAAAAAATAGGAAGGAAAGATTTCATTTCGTTAATAAAAAAAATGTTCCATCTAAATTGTGGCCCGACTCGAATTAGTCATTCACATATTATATATTGGCACTAACAAATACTTTCAAGTATTTTAAAATCTTGGTTGTCTGTCTGTCTGGAAGTATGTCTCATCTCTAGTACAAATTATACAAACAGACTGCGACCCAAATGATCGAATCTTTATAACCCCCGATCACCATACGAGTGGATCATTATCGACCCGGGTTATGAGAAACGATCAATTGACACAGCTCTAGTGTAAACCTTAATGATGTTATAAAATAAGGGTGACAACAGGTGCCAATATGCATTTTGATTCTTTAGTGAGGTTCTCGATCTGCATTTTGATTCAAATTCAAGATATATTTAGATGTCGATGTCTACATCGGTTTTGATTAAGAACAACAGACGGCTCAGATGGAATACATCATTTCCCAGAAAGTCCCTACGCTCACCATACGAAACATAGTAATATTAAGAAGCTATTTAACACTGGTATTCTGTGAGAGAGTAGTCCTTCCCCGGTTGAGCCGATCCGTTCGTGCTACAAACACAATATAACTGCAGCATGGTTCTACCACATAAAATCACCTTGATTAATTCTCACTTCTTTTCTATCACTCATATCTATTAAAATATATAGTTATCATTATCAGATCTTAAGAGGATACCTTGAAAATGAATCATAGTTTTGAGGGCATGTCTTATTCCTTTGTCGGCAAAGCTCACGGACGACTAAGGGAGTGTCAAAATGAAAGTGATGCAATGACTTCATAATACGCAAATTGAGATAGCTATACTGAGCACATGCAGGGAAAAAAAACTAAGTAAACGCCAAACATTATAATTTTTTTTTAACAAAACTTCATTATGGATTAAAAAAAAATGGTTTATGAGAACTTAGATATGATTACTATACTATGCCTTAAAGATAATTCCAGGAACTTACTCGTAAAAATATAGTGGTGTCATGGAGAAATGTAACTAATTAGAGCCTCCTTTGCAATTTTTTTCTATTGAGAAAATTACATCATACCATGTTTTCCTTTTATGGAATCCAAGGTCATATGATCAACAATCATATATCAAAATTTTGGGTTTGTAATCTATAAAACTTAAAAAAATACGTGAAATAGAAAAACCACCAAATTTTCGAGGTATTACCTTAAATAGATACGTATTTCTGATGTGATTTGTTATAAATGTTTATCACATTACCAATTTAGCACATTGTACGAAATCTGTACGGAGAGTGGGGGAATTTCGGACACTTAATATTACAACAAAAACTGTAACATTAGCGGTAATCAGTATATTTTTCAATAAAATTAAACATTGGTTATATTCTTACAACATTAATCATAATTCTTTATTTGTAACTAATCAACTACTGTTAAATATTTAAAAAAAATCTTCCTGTCTATAATTACCATATCGGGTAAATACGGACACCATTTGGGGTAATTGCGAGTACTCTGGGGTAATTACAAACGATCTATTATTACTAATAAAATGACAAATAAAATCACCAGACATGGATCCCACACACTGTATCACATCCTCTGCGGGTGGTCCTCAGTCCTTTTGAATTGCCTACAGTTTCGTGATCACTTGGAAGAGAAGGCCAAATTGGCTTCTAAAAAGCTTGTTGTGCTCAGCAGAGCAGGACAGTATTTCATGCCGGCATACCACAAGCGGCAACTTTAAAAGTCGCAGGTTCGGCCTCATATGGAATACTGTTCCCATCACTAGCGCCAAAGTCAAAAGCTTGTTTCTTATACTTATTTAATTATGAGATATTGGTCACTGTGATTAAAATTGTTCATGAAAACATGATCATCAAATTCTATAAGACCAAAAATAATGTACATACATAAATATGAGTGAAAATTAGTATAAGTACTACAAACCTTCAAGCTATCAGTAGTTGGTTCACATATGGTTGGCATCTGAACAGGTAAAGATGTAGTTGGGTTGGCTATGGTTGGCACCTGAACAGGTAACGAAGGTTCCAATTCTAGCATCTGAAAATTACAATGAGACGATTTTTGTGAACAAAGGTGATGATCAGTTTCAACATTACCTGAGTAAGAATCATTATGGTGATATTAATCTAGATAATTAACAAGCATTAGTTTGTTTCTTATTTATATGAGAAATTGGTCACCATGCTCGAAATAGGGAATATGCATAAAAAATATTCATAAGACATACAGTTTATCTAAAAATATACAAAAACATAATGCTAACAGGGCTATAGAATCAAAATTGATATAAAAACAAACAAGATATAACCATTTTCCATAATTATATCTATCCCTCTCCCGAAAATGCTGTTTTGTGTGGCAGATGTATGGTCTGCACAGACATTGCCGTCATAGTCTTTATCAGACTTTTCTTTCTAATTGCTATCTTTGTAGCTTTATAACATTGTCGCTGATGAAGGTATTTTAAAAATTATTTCATAATTGTTTACTAGAGCTAATAGTTAATTAATTTTGCAAAAAAAAATGCATGCATATTCCCTATTGCCCAGGAAAACATCATCATCAAATTCTATAAGACCAAAAATCTGAACAAAAGTTTTACAAGTTTTAATGTTGTACATACATACATGTGAGTAAAAATTAGTATAAGTACTACAAACCTTCAAGCTATCAGTAGTTGGTTCACATATGGTTGGCACCTGAACAGGTAATGAAGGTTCCAACACTTGCATCACACAATCACGAAAACAAACACATTTCTATACTCTGATATGTATATCAATAACAAGTGTACGTAACATTCACAGATTGAGTCGTGCAATTTTGAATTAGAACTATTCAAATAAATTATGTCCTTAAATAAGAAAAATCTAAAGATAAAAAACAGCGACAAAAAAGAAATGCAGTCAAGGCGGTCACTGCACTTAATTGTGTACTATTTTATGTAGAAAACACAAATCTACAATATCTCATCTATTTCGGAGAGACATCATTTTAAACTTATCCAGTCGCTGATAGTAAGGCTGCCTATGTGAAATACCACTTGGATGAAAGGCAAGATGTCGAGTAAAGGCGCGCTGTACACTTTTAACCCGTTGGGAGTGCACACTAGAAGATGGATTCCATATGACACCAGCAAATTCAAGGAGACTTCTTACAAAAGCATTATATAAATTATTTTTGACACCCTTTGTGCTTAATAAATCCTAAGAACTTCGCGGCTTGATTAACTATAATGTTTATATGAGATTTAAAGGTTAGCTTTCTGTCAATAGTTACTCCTAAGTCTTTAATTACCGGTATGTCTTGCAAAACTACATTACCAATTGAGTAACTAGAGACAAGTGGTTTTATTTTCCTGGTGTTTTATTTTATTTTGTGAACAAAGGTGATGATCAGTTTCTACATTTAAATTATCAGGATGTTTCAAATGCCATATTATTCTCATTTTTGTGTTCAAGTCGTTGAAAGCTTCATGCTTGAACTTCTAACAAAAAATAGTAAGTATACTTTTATGAAAACCATTATATGAGATTGAGGGTTGTGTATTTATTTTGGTTTTTAACAATACTATGGTTGACGTTGCGTTAACTGTTTTTTTTTATAGGATGGGGTGACAAACGAGCACACAGTCCACCTGATGGTAAGTGGTTGCTGTGGCCCATAGACATCTACATCTATCCTCAATTATGAATCAAAATGCAGATGCATTGAGGACTAAGATGGAATGCCTCGTTTCCACTAAAATGGGTCTCCGGTTCTCTACACTCACCATATAAAATACAGCAGCATTAAGCTACTATTTCACGCTGGTATTCTGTGAGAGCGTGGTCCTTCCCCGGTCGAGCCGACCCATTCGTGCTACAACTATACATCTAATATAACTGCAGCATGGCTCTACCACATATAAATTTTATTATTACTGATACAATTTTATTATTACTGATACAAGTCTGCTCTTGACCTGAATCATACCTCATGAAAATTAATGAGGTCTATTTATTTATTTAAGCTTTATGTGCAATAGTGGTACAAGGGCAGACTCAATGCATCAAGACATTCTCTACAATCAACCTTTTGGTTATTTGGTTTCTCTAAAACAAAATAAAATTTAAAATAGAATTTAGACAAGGCCTATTAATTTATTTCTGTGAGCTTAAGTAGTTGTTTGACTGTACCTATAAATTCCAACCACATATCAAGCTTTATGATTGATGGAGTTTTGAGTAATATAGTAATTAATGTTAACTTACTTGAGGTTTTTCAACTGAAATACTTGTATCTTGTTTACTTTCACTTGCAGTGGTACATTGTTCCTGGCGAATCTTTACCATTAAATCCTGTGTCCCAATAGGGATGGCAAAATTATGTAATCTTATCCTCGCACTGTTAGTGAATGAGGAGTCATCAAAGTGCTTACTGCATAACATTTTGTGTTGCCAGTGCAAGTCTCTTAGTGATTTCTCAGTTGACCACTCTCCAGTAGGGTAACAGTATTCAGCCCATACACGTGCCCTGAAATTATTGATTTTTATAAATCTAATAGTGTAGTTTTGATCACAGTTTGGGAGGCCTTCCACAAGATAAGACCAATAACCTGGTAAGGGTTGCGGCTAGCAGATGGATGCGAGACGCACAGGTCTCGTCATTGTGGTGACGAAGGATGAAGGAGGCCTGTGCCCAGCAGTGGAAATATTTCGGCTAAAAACTTAAAAAAGTGTAATTGACAACAACCATCATGGTCCGGGTAGTCTCGTACAAGGTAAAGTTTATGTATAGTATGTTGCATTGTTAAAAACATTAAGTACTAGGTACTTAATATTAAAAACATTAAGCACTAGGTACTTAACACGTTGATGGACAGTAACGCCTATAGACGTTGCGGTAAAGTTTGCGATATGACAGAATGTCTGTCGACGTTCGAGTTTTAGCCCTTATAATATCAGTACGCCTTACGACGTCCTAGATTCCTTCAAAATGTATGAAGCGACATTTTGTACTGTCACTGTACATACAATTTTTGTATTTGTACTGTCACATCGTCAAGTTTTACACACATTTGAAAAAAGTCCGGTCACTCACACAACGACGATTTTGTACTACCCCGCGAAAGCACAGTACGCCTCTCGACGTCATATTTACATATATTCAGTGAAGTAGTGCGCGTAAGTGGTGCCCCACGTGCTTACGCGCTGTTTTTGCAACCAAATATTTCGTAAAGGTAAGACACGTGTAATTTTATACGTTTTGTTTTGTTTTATTAGTACTTACAATAAATAATACAATTTTTCGAGCCTTCTAAGTTAGACTTTTAGAATAAAAACATATGATTGGGTCTTATTTTGTTTGTAAACGAAACGATTTACTTTTCCGACGGATCCCTTTGAGGAAAATCAAAGACGGTTACAGAAATTATTTGATGGCGCGTCCACTCCCGATTCCTCTGAAGAACTGTTTGTGGATGATGGAGAATATGGATCAGAAAAGGATTACCGACCTTTTGGAAGTAGATGTTCGATTTCTAAAGACCCAGGTGGAAGTTAGCAAACAAGTCACTTGCAAGAAACAGCAGCTATAATCTGGTGTGAGTCTTCTGATTCTTCGGGTGATGATGATGATAGAACTACATGTTCGTCCTTAGAATGTCATCAAAATACTGATGATGTTCAGAATCATGTCGAAAATGACGACAGAACTTCATGTTATTCAGTAGAACGTCAAGAAAATATGTATGATGAACAAATAACTGCTGGGCCTTCAAATAATGAAATGTTTGCAACCGAGTCCCAGAACATCTCTAATCAGCCAAACTTTGAGCATATTATTAATCGATCTATTTTACTTATTACAGAGGAGTCATGGTCTACATTAGTTACTGAAATACCTGAATTCGATTTTGCCACGTCTGAATGTGATTTGACTGCGAATATTGAAGATAAAAATAATGTTGTCGATTTTTTTCATCTCGTTTTTCCACAAAATTTCTTAGAATTTATTGAAATCTGTACAAACGGTTATGGGAACAGCCTCTTTAACACTAACAGACCTCATACTAGACATAGTCTTAAAACAGTACATCGTGAGACTAATTGCGAAGAAACTATGAAGTTTTTGGGTCTCACTCTTTTGAAAGGTCTCTTTGTAAAACTCTTTGTAAAATGCCCCAAGCAAAGAATTCTCTTTTCGCCATCAAATCCACTACATTATGATCACGTATTGAGCTACACGATGTCAGAAAGAAGATATGAACAAATTTTGTGTTGTTCATATGCAGCAAACTTGGATGCCAAAGGGGATGATAAGATCGTACAACCAATTGATATGCTAACACTAAACTTCAAAAAAATCTATAACTCTGGCTAAGAACTGTCGTTAGACGAGTCTCTTCTTTTATTTCGAGGTCGTTTGCACTTTCGCTAGTCAAATCAAAAAGGCTTGCTATGGCATCAAATTTTTCCAACTACCAACACCTGAAGCTATGTTCTGAACATGAAAATGTATAGTGGAAAGCAAGCTTCAACTCCTGAAACTGGATCAAAAACTGAAAAACTTGTTTTAAAGTTGATGCCTTCATACCCATTACGTGGTTATAATTTATTTATGGACAACTACTACAATTCTGTGAGCTTGTCACAAATATTACTTGAATTGAGAACTCATACAACTGGCACTTTACATACAAATCGCAAAGATAATCCTAGACAGTAAAAAAAACTGTAGAAAGGTGGAAGACGTGTCTCGACGCCATCATCGACAGGCGTTCTGGCAAATCATGCACTTTAAATGCACATTTCGGGTTGGGTTTACAATTCGGTCGCCTGAATTTGAAGATTCTGTCACTGTGGGGGAGTCAAGGGGGTTTATCTGAAGCACCCCCACTCGATTTTTTCTGCGGGAGCAGCGCGAAGTATTTTTAATTATTTTTTAAAAATATTGGTAAATGACTAATTTAATTACGTTTTTGACGTTTCATCTGTCAATGTCAAATCGATATATAGTACTGAATCGATCTAGTGAATCGATATTTCACCCTAGAGAATCGAGATCGAATCTTTTTCTGTTTTATTTAGATTTGCAAAATTATTTACAATTGGTTGAATGTACCCCAACTCGTAAAAAATGACAGTTTTTAATTTAATTATTCAATGTTATCTGTACTTTATTGTATCTTTTGATATCGTAAATATAAACTTTTAACGCAAATAAAAAAAAACGATTTTTTGCGAAATTGATCTTTAAGATTTCGATTTTTTTGTGAATCGATTCATCTAACTTCGATTTGAATCGATTTAAAAATATGTAAAATTAAATCGCTATGCCGGCCATTTTGTTGACAGCTTTTCCTCACGGTGTTGCTTCCGTGTTTCAGAATTTTGGTGAATAGTGAAATATTTGTGGCGGCGGAATACTGCTAAATATCGCAAAGATCTTTTCTTACAAATGGTGGCAGCCATAAATTATGTTTATAAATTAAAGTAGTTAGGAAAGTTAATAATTTGGTGTTATATCGAGTGTAATAGCGAGCGAAGCGAGCGAATAGATCCCGTCATCCTCTTCATGGTTATTTTTTTGTAAACCACTCAGAAGTAGGAGCCCCGCGAAGCGGGCTCCGTCGACCGGACGTCCCTCGACTGCACCACGTTAAGTGGCGTGGGGCTTCCATCCTCCAACTCTCTCTACCCATAAATCAGGTTAAAATTGTCATAAAAATTACGAAACATAACCTCAAAATGAGATTTTTAAAAATTAATAAAAAAAAAACTAACTCCCCCCACGCCACCCCCCACCCCCAAATTCAGGCGACCGAATTGTAAACCTTACCCCACATTTCATGTGCCAGTTAGAGATGAGTCGTACTAGGTAAATTTCGTACTAGGTGCACCTAGTCCAATTCCGTATAAATACTCGATCCAAATACCTGTTCCACCTAGTCCATAAAGTATCAAGTACACATAAAGGTTAGTATTGTTGGAATAGGAATAGGATACGCTATAGCAAAGAGTATAATAAGTACAGGAAAAGAGAGCCCTCTGACGTTATTTTATTGCAGACAAAATTGAACTACTAGCGCCTCCTACAAATTGAATCCGAACTAATTCGCTATATATCTAGCTCTACATATACCTCTTCTATAGTAGTAAAATGTATAATATTGTTCTTTAATTCGTATACATACTGAAACAGTTTTACTGCCTACTTTTTGTAATACTGTTTTTGATATTATTAAAAGTAGGTAAAACAGTTTCAGTAAGTACACTGGTATTTATGGGGTATTTGCAATGAAACAAGAAAGATAACGATGAGCACACGCAAAAAGTAGCCACCATTTTGACTTTCATTTTCGTTTGAATATTTGACGTTTTGAAGTTTAGGGTGGCCAGTATCATAATTATCATAATCGATTGATTTCATGATGTTTAAGTTTTTATTTTATGTGAAAATAATATTTGTTATAAACAAAATCACCAATAAATTTATCGTGCATTTAATTTAATTTTTAAGCTAATTTTAGTTTCTTTTTAAAAGTAGCGACATCTGTAAAGACCTTAGACCAATAATAAACATAATGTTTTCGGAAACAAATTATGGATGGCGCTACCTTCAATTGAATTCTTGTGGTCCAAGGCAACTGTCCTACCCCCCCTGCGCTATAGTTTCAAGTACCATATTTTACGTGCGTACTGCTGAAACGTGTGCAATAATGAATTCATACATCTTCCCTTCATACTTTACAAAATTATTATAATTATTCTCGTAACTAAATTACGAGAATTAAGGTTATATGAAAAATAAATTAAGATCATTTACTTCCAATTACTTCAAATGCTACTTAGTAGTACTTCATATTTTGTAAAATTTGTTTTAAAAGATGTTTATCTTTGATTTATTTGAAAAACTCTAGAATGGGAGTACTCACCTATTGATTTTGCATGTCTTGATTTTAAGCTGCTATGTTTTTTTTACTATTGCTATAATTCTATAATTGGTTGATGCAGCTCATACTAAAGACGGAAGGGAGAATTTAAAGTGGATTATTTTCATTTATCTCTCATATAATCTTAATAGTAACGAGCCTAATTATAATATTTTTTTAGAATATTGTTTGCATAATTCTTATAAATAACATTAAAAAAAAGAATTGTTCTGAAAAATAAAAAGTGAGTTTGTCAGTTCTGGCGCACGACTGAAGTTCACTCCCCTTACGAACGATTATAAAATATATAGATTAGTAAATGTGGGTAAATGAACGCATTTTTATACTACTAAAAGCATGCATGACACATTTACTTATATTAATTATTTAATGTATATTCATCAAAATATATTACATAATCATCGAAACGTAAATTGTTTACGCTTCCAATACTATGTTATGTAGTCATGGAAACATGAAAACAGCGTCCACCGAGATCACATTCGCATGAGTCCGTACCGTATTTGACAATAGACACTCGCCTGCCTTGTACTCTTGTATAAGTATTTGGTTGAACTAGTCCGAGTCCCGACTAGTCTCGTACTAGTATTTGGTTGAACTAGTCCGAGTCTCTACTAGTCTCGAGTCTCGAGTATTGACAGACAAAGATAGAAAGACTACGGAATAGTCTAGTTAAAAAAGGACAGAATATATTATTATACAACAAACACGAGTGCGCGTCACGTTACCTTTATGTCCATTAAAATTTGGTTCAAATTCAAATGACTGACAAACTAATGATTTAGGCAAAGACGACCCGAGTTGAGCGCCTAGTAACTATACAGTCTACGGTAATAAAATACGAGTACGACGCGTAGGCACAGTGAGACTAGATGGATCAAGTATTTTAAAAGTTGGAATAGGTGCAACCTAGTCTCGTTAAATACTTAGTCCCTGGATCTGTTCTAGTATATACGCTTCATCTCTAGTGCCAGTACGTCGTGAGACGTTTACGTCTATATCCGTTGTGTCACTATAGGTAATTATTGACGCAGTGTTGTGACACAACGCCTATGGCCAATGTATGGAAAAAAGTAGTGTATTTTCAAGCGCAATCGGTAAGCGAGTACTGTCCAGCAACGTGTTAATATGATAATGAGGGAAAAAGTAATAAAAAATTAGATTAGCTTAATTACTTACTTTAAAAATGTATGTCTACCAGGTAGAGGAAATCTGTGGAAACTCAAGTTTCCATCTTCTGTGGCAGTGATGTTACACTTTGCACACTTTCTTTTTCGTTCATAGCGCGTATGGCGTGACATATTAAGAAATAATGCTCAGACACACGTACACAAAATAAAAAAAGAAATGAGTCTATATCTCGTAGAATTGTCCAGGCACAAAGAATTACAAACACCAAATAATATAAGGAGTCTCTATCTCTAAGTGTCCAGCGGGCACACAAAACAAAAACACAGCAGCACGAAATAATGAGTCTCTATCTCGTAAAAATCTTCAGGCACATGCTATAAAAGCAAAGAAATATACAATAAAAATAAAAATATTTTAAATTTTAAAGTATGTTTAGCGCGTAGGCGCGTAGACAGAGAAATATATTTTATTTGTTATTATTTTTTTATTATTAACTGGCTTTACGGCTCTGGGTTCTAGCCCTTCTGAGACTATTAGCGCGTTCGATAAACAACCATCATAGATTAACCATATTGCAAGAATAGAAAAAAATCGTAGATAGAGAAAAAATCCTCAACTCGTCAACGGTTTGTTTATGGCGGTTTATAGAGTGTAGAAGTAAGGAGTACAAACTAAACTCTATTCCAATTACGAAGTCCCATTTGACAGATGTCAATAATCAAGAAAGTACCGCTATAGTCGATACTTGACGATATTGATCTTCGATTACTTTAACCAACAAATTAAAATCGTATTGACAGAAAAAGGATTAGCATCAAATTAAAATTTATAAAACTGTTTTTTTTAATTTTAATTAGATAAATTACATGATATTTTTATCAAGATGGAATATATTCATCATCACTAGCCGAAATCGATATTTCATGGTCGGCATCGTCGTCATCACCCTCATCATCGTCTGTAGAATCCCCTGTATTTATTATAATTTGGTTATCTATGATGGCATCGATATGTACGTAGACAGAGAAACCTATAGACAAATTGACGCCTTCTTTCGCATTCGCACACGAAAAAGATAGATTTATGCATACGCCTTGCATAGAAATGAGATAGAGCGGTGTGATTGTTTGTCCCTTTCACCGTGTCGGTTTTTTTGTTTAGCAAACTCTACAGGTTGCTAAACAACTTTGAAAGCGTAGCGATTTAAGGAGTTTACAAGTTGGTTTAAGTGAGAAAAAAGTGTTTTATGAGCCTAAGATTGGTGAATCTTGTTCAGTTCAGTTCTTAGAACAATTAAATTTTTTATCTAAATGTATTTAAAAGTCATAAAGATTATTGTATAACCTAAAAATTCGTTATCGTCGTTTCTCACTCGAGACCACGCCGATCATTAGTCTATAGGTTTCTCTGTCTACGGATATGTATGTCTCTGTCCCAATCAGCGAAAATCAAATTTTTTGTTCGTAAAACCAGTGGCGTAGCTACCTTGGGTGGCACCCGGTGCGGAAGTTGGTGCTATCACCCCATCGAAAGTAAAAAGCAATAAATTTTACATGATAAAGGGCATGGATCATTTATTATTTATAATATTGAAAATAACAAAACACAATAATAACTAAGATAGAAAAGGAATTGTTATACAATTAAAATTTCTTCTTTCTAGCTTTGACAGCTGCAAACTCAGCAATAGCTTCATCGAAATTCATATTTTGTATTGCCTCGTGTTCGATGGCTAATATACCAAGATTGCTAAGTCGCGATTGGGTCATTGTTGCCCGCAAATAGTTTTTTATTAAATTTCATTTTCTGAAACTCCTCTCACATGAAGCTACGGACACGCAAACCGTCATGAACAATTTCATTGCAATTATAAGATTTAGAAGAGATTCTGTAAAATCCCATTCTACAATAAACTTTAAAAAATCTAGAGACACCCAATAAGTAACCGTAACATTAACGGCTTTTAAGTGTCTTCGCAGTCTTGGTATCTCCAAAAGTAATTCGGTTTCTGAGACCTCATAATAAAAAATCAGTAAATTTAGATGTAGCTAATTTCAGTTTTTCGGTATTCGCCAAAAGCAAAACATTAGTTTGTACGATCTCGAACAATGAAGCTACATCTTGAAGAGATTTCGAAAGCGTCGGTCTCTTTTGCAGGAATCCCCGAATTATACATAGAGCTGAGCTAGTGCTAGTGGAGGAATCCCCGAAAAAGAAATTTTTGTGCTAGCGATTTATTTATTTTTTGTTTGTACATTGTTCTTAAAGTTGAGAGACCGGGTGGGTGTCACCTCAAGAAAGTGACACCCGGTGCGGCCCGCCCCCGCTGCCCCCCCCCCCCTTTGCTACGCCACTGTGTAAAACCAAACTTTCCCAATTCGCGGCAGTAACACTATCACAAGCTTCTTGCAACAATGACAGCATTTTGTTTGCAGTAAACGGTGGTCTGGTATTTTTACGAGCCGCATAACCTAAAATAAAGGTTTGCGTGTTAATATAGCAACAGATAAAATGTTAAAATAGGTAAAAATAAATTATAAAATAGATTTGTTTAAATTCTTCCCTTTAATTTGCGCCCAAATCAATTCTATGGCATTGTATTGACAATGGTAGGGTGGAACGATCATTACAATGTGTCCGGCTTCCTTAGCCATTTCGTCCAATACGTATTTTGGTCTAGCTGGCTTATTCATAGCAACAAAATGCAGCAGCTCAACTTTTAACACGGACATGTCACCAACAATATTATTGTCATTCAGCCATTTCATAATATCGGCTTTTTTGCTGCTAGAAGTTGGAGGCTTACTTAATTGTACTGAATGATACGGTGCATTATCCATAATGATCGTCGATGTCAATAAGGTACAAAACCATTCCTTAAATTTAAAAAAATCGTCTTTTCGTGGTATTCCACAGTTTTCTTAGATTTAAACGCCAAGAGGCAGTTCGGAACAAATCCCTTCATGGAACCCGCATGGCAAATAATGAAGCGTTCGCCTTTGCCACTAGGTACTTTTGTGGAGGAGTGAGGAGTGTCGTCTGTCCATATCTTGTCAACTGTATGATTAGCGTTTAGCCACGTCTCATCTAGAAATATAACATTATTCCAAACGGCAATGGACTTTGCTGATCTTAGAAAATTAAATCTGGCTAAAGCTATATCTCTACGTTCCATCAAAATCCGCCTTTTATCACATTTTTTATAAGAAAAGCCAACATTTTTTAAAAACCTCCAGAAAGAAGTTCTACTGCCGTGAAACACTCCAGATTCCCGTAAAGTATTTGACAATTTATCGAGAATCGGGAATTCGTTCCTACTATAGTAGCCATAGATATGGTTTTTTTTTTTTTAAAGAATATTAACAATGCTATAAACATTACTAATATTCCCGTTAACCACTCGTGGTAAGCTTAAATTGCTTGTGTTACGAGTGGTTCACGCCAGTAGTCGAATGGTGGATTCGAACCCACGACCTTTTAGAGTTCGCGGTCCGCGCCCTGCCATTAGGCTACTGTCACTTTTTAAATTTCTAAGTTTCTAATGGCGTCGTTATCAAAATTGTCGATATTTGTAACTATCGATCTTCTTTTTTCTTAAGTGGCGATTTAAATTTGTTATCTTCCATTAAATCTTTACCATGTTTTTCCTTACTTATTCGAGAAACAATATTTCGATGAATACCAAGAGCTGCACTTACTCGGTTAGTCACTTGTGAAAGTGGCAACAATGGACCACCATTCAGATACTCTCTTTCAAAGTAATCTTGTAGGCGTACTACAAACTCTCGCGCTTGACTGCGCATCACTGTTCTTTTAGTGGTCTCAGTTTCGGCCATAGTGTTTTAAATACAAAAAAAAAAACAAATCAAATAACAGTAAAAACTTAATAACAACGAAAGAATTATCAAGTCAAGTATCGACTATAGCGGTTTTTTACTAGTTCTTGATTATTGACATCTGTCAAATGGGACTTCGTAATTGGAATAGAGTATAAAGTCGTTCGAAACCTTTGAGTATAGAAAATATGCTCAAAGTTCGAAACGACTATAAATCAATAGCACGCTACAGACTATAAACTATAAATTTCTTCTCGACGGTAAATCTGCGCGAAATCACTCTTTCGATGTGATCTCTGGAAAACGAATTTTAACTTTTTTTATTTTTATTATAATAGTCTATAAGTTCTTAATCTAAATTAATATCTGGCTTGAATGGATGTATCATATTATCTATATAATAATGGCAAATCACCGATATTCACAACCCTTTTTCCGAAAAGTAACGATCAAGTGGTTTTTGTCTGCGTTTTACAACGAAACTACAAAATATTTCAAACATTAAAAAATATAAATAACATAAGTCTATTTGTTTGTAGCTAGATCAGTTTTTTGAATCTCTATCCAAATATAGCAGAAAAAAATTGTTGAAATAACGTAATTTCCAGAAAACTTCGTTCGAAATAAGTATTTTTTTCTATTACATAGAAACTTTTAATTAATAAAAAAATTACACATTAATCTTAAGATAACCCTTTATTGGAACGTAAACATTTCCAGAAATTGTACGCCGACCACCAAATTTTGATCAGGGTAAGTATATTTTTTTGATAGTTTGTTTATTAAGAATAATAATATGTTGCACTCCTAGTATTTATAGAAAAAGTTCAGGTGTGCGTGTTCGTAATTCTTGTTATCCCAAACGGCTATACCAATTATGACGATTTTTTCTTCGTATGGGATCACCTGGGTGGTTCTTAGTACCTAATAGTTAGACCCGGCTGCTGTCTCAGTACGTCTGCTATGTTCATTGATATTTTATTTTTGATAGTTTTTTTTAATGATTATTACCCATTTCAGATACCATTCATAAAATACGATTTTGTCTACTGTTGCATTTCATTATGTCCGCATGAAATAATGCAAAAATACCGCCCGCGGCTGCATCGAATTGGGTCAAAACCTTACCTAAATTGTGATCTATGGCAGGGTGACGAACCTATAAAGATCAACGTGCCATTCTTTGTAAATAAATGTTTAAAGCGGCCATAGATGTGCCATCCAATAATTGAGACCTAGCAATTATTGGGAAAATAAATAATAAAAACAATGATAGCAACTCCACGCACCGCGCCTACTCACTCCGTAACGTAGGCTTAGTCGCGTTCTTTTGTTTTTCATAGTGTTTGTTACATACTTTGTCGATCGGTGGCGTGCCCAAAATGTTTTTCCGCGTGCCATTGGTTCGCCATCCCTGATCTAGGGTATGCTCTGTAGGTAACTGGTTATAATGTATAATTTTGTTGTAGACAATGGGACGAATAAAAGGAGCACGTTACCAGTGCATTACTAAAAGAAGAAAAAAATAAGGCAGGATTGGCATATGCTAGACAAATTCTTGCATAACGTAATTCTAATACGAATTCGTCTCTAGAACACGTGAGTTTTTAATTTTGCTCAGCGCTAGACGTCCATAAAGTGCAGACGCCAGCACGTCAACCTATCCCAAGCTTTAAAATTTTTCTCTTCCTACCTTCTCATTTTGTAATAAAGTAAAAAATCTATTAAAAGAAATTTGACAGATATTTAAAGAAATTTGACAGATTGGCGTAGGTTCATGTGCTGGCGTCTATAAATTCAATGTATTGTTATTTTATTCATATTCATATTCAAAATTAATAATTTTAGGATATAGATGACACTGGAAGTTGTGAAAGTGCAGTTTAAAGGTGATGTTGACCATTCACATCAGCTTGATTTAGGCATGGTAATTATCATCTTGGTCTCAATTACATCACCGCTCAAAAATATTTAGAAACCTTAATTTTTCTTCTTATTAGACCTTTTAAAATCATATTATTAAGCCAAATACTTTGGAGTGGTAATGTAAATAAATTATTAATTTATAATAATTATTATAGGTATCTAAATGATGTGCATAATTTTAACTATTTATCCTTTCAGAATAAGGAAGATAATGGTTTGAAGTTAGTAAATACTTATAAAAATTCAGTAATTCCAAATGTTGAAGAAGTACAATCAGACATGGTAAGAAATGCACGTTTATTATGTTTTCAGGGTTCCGTAGTCAAATGAATAAAAATAACATAGATTCATATCATATTTTAAACTAGAAAGTTTAAAAAATAAATTAGAATTTGGTTTTTTTAATTTAAACTTTCTCTGCAAAATACTATGATGCAATTTTTTATTTGCAATCGACGACGTAATCAATATGTTGCATGCGTAAATACTCATCCCAATCACTGTGATGAGTAGGGCCGGACAAGCACCTAGCCGCTTTTTAAAACCTAATATTTTGCATTAAAATTAATACGATTTGTTACAGAACAAAGAAAATGACAATCAACATCAGGAAAATACACCAATGGATTTATATACCGATCACGACTTTGTGATTGAATCAAATAAGGTATTATTATCAAATGCTTTGTATTTATTCAATACCTAACATATTTATAATCACGTTTTTGTGACACAAAATTTGTCGGAAACAATTTTGTTTCAGGAATCACCAGACTCACCTATACTTATTAAAGGGCGAAGAATTGTCGATTTCTAATATTTATTTGAGCAATTGATCACTATATCTAACCATAACGATAGATTTGGATGTAAACTTTCAAATCTGATAATAACAAAAGAAAAAATGCAGTTGTTTTCATCCAAAATTTATTTATCATGTGGTATGTGCGGAAGTAATTTTCAGATAAATACATGTCAGGAAATAACAAATGCATTAGGAGTTAACCATAGCGCTGTTTCGGGTATAATCAGTATTGGATGTGGCCGAGCAAACCTAAACGAACTAGCAGCTTCTATTAATTTGCCTCTTATTAGCAAATGTTATGACGACTTGTATAACTGGTGGAAGACCACAGCTGAATCTTCCATGATTGAAGCCGGTAAGGATGAAGCTAGTATGGCTTTGGAAAAAGGGAGTGTGAGTCCTTCAGGCATACCTTCCATATCGGTGACAGCTGATGGTGCATGAGGTAAAAGATCATATAAAACAAATTTTACATCCGCAACAGGTGTAGCAGCAATAATAGGGCTAAACACAGGCAAAATACTACACGTTGGCATAAAAAATAAATATTGTATCATGTGTTCTCGTGCAGCCCACAAAATTAAAATACCACCAGATCATCAGTGCAATGCAAACCACACAGGCTCTTCACCAAGTATGGAAAAGTCAATTATAGTTGAGGGATTTCGAAGTTCTGTGGAAACACACAATTTAGTTTACGCAAAACTTATTGCAGATGGAGACTCGAGCACCTTCAAGAATATTTTGGAAAGCAGGCCGTATCCAAATGTAATAGTAGAAAAAATTGAGTGTTCCAATCACCTAATGCGGAACTATAACGGCAAAATTTCAAATCTAATAAGAGATACGTCCATTCCCTTAAATCAGCGTAAATTTCTAAATACATAACGCGTGAAACGATTGCGCATTGCTGCAAAAGCAGCAGTAAGGTTCAGAATGGCGCAGGATTTTCCCTTTAACGGAAAAAATTAAATCTCTGCAGAAAGAAATCGTAAACAGCCCCAAGCATATATTTGGTGACCATTCCCAGTGTGATGGATACTACTGTGATGACGAGAAAAGGTCAGAAATAAACCTTATGCCTGATGCCAAAATATTAATCCAAAAACTAATTGCAATTGCATCTATCCTGGCATTCAGTACGCGGAGTTTGTTACACAACTTAAATAATAATAGAGCTGAACAATTTAATTCTATAGTAGCCAAATATGTAGGTGGCAAACGCGTCAATTATTCTTTAAAAAATTCATTTGCCTTGAGGTGTTATGCAGCGGTCGTTGCTTTTAATACTGGGAAACCTATAAGCGAACATTACAAAACCATTTTTAACAGCAGTCCATCAACAGCAACCAAAAAATTTGAAGCGCAGAAATGTTAACTGAACCAAAAAAAGAAAGACAAAAACAAACCCAGACGCAGACTATTATTCAACAATAACAACATGGATTACGGCGATTCTTGCCAAAGGCCGGACATGACAGATGAGCAATATTTAGCGGCCAAGGCATTGTTTCTGCAAAACCTCAAATCCTTAACAAAGCAAAGGCATGATATCGAAAGGGAGACTATATTGCAGGCGTAAAGCGCCTTGTGGTTGGAGTTACGGAGATGCCTTTTGACTGAATAATATAAGTTCTGCAGGTCTTGTTAGAAATTTGCTGTATAAATATTCCATTGGCCACGTTGCAGCCATTCAACATGGCAAATCTAACGAGCGGAATGCATTGGCTCAGTTGGAAAGGCAAGAACACCTCGTTTATGAAAAATGTGGTCTATTTATTATCGATGTGAAGCACTTTTTCCTGGGTTCAACACCAGATGCATTATTTGAAAACGGAATCGTCGAATTAAAATGCCCCATCTCAGCATTTGGAATGAACCCCGATGACGCTATAAATAGAAGCCAAAAAAATAAAGTTTTGGAAAATCCGAAATAACGAATTAATAATAAATAAAAACCACGATTGGTGGTACCAAGTACAAGGCCAACTCCACATCGCAAAGAAACATTTGTGCCTTTTTGCTGTATGGACAGGGCCTGAGCAACCACTGAAAGTTGAACAAATATATAGGGACGATAGTTTTTGGAAGACTAAGATGGAAAAAAGGCCTTTTACCAGAAATAGTTGATCCAAGAAAAACTCGCTCAATGCCACTGAGAGACACAACATTTTAATAATTTTTTATTTTAACCGATATTGGACATAGATTTAAACTAAATAGGCCGAATGTTTTATCAAAAATACAAGTATTCTTTAGCACGTTCGGCTTATTTTTACCAAAATGTGTACTTTGTATCCCTCATGGATAAAAATAAATTCAAAACATTGAGTAAATATTATAAAAGAAACGAGTATTATCAATTTTAAAATCAAAGTATTTACTTGACGTGTACGTCACGCACTCGTGCTCTGTATTTTATTTATCCCTTTAACAATCTGTTTCTCATATACGGCCTAATATTTAAATTTAAATGTTTTGCATTTACAAAAACTTAGTTTGAAATCACGATGTTTGATTTTCGGGCAAATACCAGTAAGACATGTTAAATTTGTCTGTACTCTCTAGCAGATATTAATGAGAACGCAGAACGAAAACATTGAATTACTTAAATATATATGCATAGTGTGTTTGTCTAACACATTTCTTTTTATTTTCATTTTACGTTGATTGTAATAAATATACTAAACTATTATACAAAAACATCCCAGACTTTTATTTCTAAACCGTACTTACTATGTATCCTAAAATAATTATCAACTAAAGGATCAAAATTGTTTAAGCGAGCACTGCGCTCGGTCGGAGTCGGTAGCTGTGTGTGCGTAAACGATAGCACCGCAATGCATTTGCCTAAACTCTATCGAATAAATTTTCTGCACGGCCTCTCAAAATGTGCTGCTAAACTGATCAGTAGCTCTAAAATCTAAAATAATTTTGTTTCGTAAATATAACTTCGAAAAAGTCGTCTATCCCACTAATATTTTTCGATGCGTTCTTTAAAGTATACCCCGTATAATTAGTATAGTTTATAGTTTTAAAGGTTTATATGGACACTTTTTCATACCCCCCGTTATGGAGTGTAGAAGTAAGGAGTACAGACTGTGTATAAAAGAACAGAGAAGAAGTGTCCATAGAAAACCGTTAAATAAGGGTGGCGCTACTATACCTACAGGGTAAATTTTAAAGAACGCACCGAAAAATATTAGTGGGATGGACGACTTTTTCGAGGTTATATTTACTAAATAAAATTATTTTAGATTTTAGAGCTACTGAGCAGTTTAGCAGCACACTTAAACCGTCGACAACTGCTAAGTTCATTTCATCCCAGTAGCTACTCCAGCGCTGTTGTGGAGAGTTTTTGAACTGTTATTTACTACTTACAGATTATACTTAAGTTTGCACGTAAGATCTATTTATATTAAGTTTACTTTGTAAACAGTTAACTGATAGGATGGTGATGTTTATGTTTGCTAAGTTTTAGTTTATAAATTAGTCTTATAGTTTACATACCTTACTTATATATATATATATATATATATATATATATATATATATATATATATATATATATATAATGTTCCCTTTTTTATTGCTTTTTTATGTTTATTTAATTTATGTATTATTTTTGTCTATGAATTATGACTGATGTTGGGTCGTTTAGCTCTGCAAATGATTCTTATGCCTTGTCACTTTACTCTTGTGATGATTCTTTTAACCACAGCGTGCTTGATTTACACCAACTGCTCAAAGGAGTTTTTGCGTCTTTTAGCAACTTTTTGAACATATGTCTTATAAACGCTCAACGTATCCCAAGCCACTATACTGAACTCGAAGCGTCATTTTCGCTCGAGCATATTCATGCCATATTAGTGTCGGAAAGTTGGCTGAAGCCTTCTTTACCGTCGACTTTATATCCACTACCCAGTTTTGTACTTATTAGGAATGATCGTGTTGGAAGTTGGAGGTGGTGTAGCCGTCTATCTACCACGCATCAATTCCTCATAAAATTGTTTTAGCATCTCCTTCCTCTTATTCCACCTCTTCTGAGTTTTTATTTGTGGAACTCGATGTCAAGAGTATAAGGATGCTTTAGGGGTAGTGTATTGCCCCCCTTCGACAGACTACTTCGCCACTTTCGATATAGCTCTTGTTGTCATTTGTTCTGAGTACACACACTGTATAATCATGGGTGATTTCAATACAGATTTGATGAAAAAGTCTTCACGTTCCAATAAGCTTCTTTCAATTGTTGAGTGAGGTAATCTTTCTATTCTCCCTTTAAAGGCTAGTCATCATAATATTGGAACCGATGACTCATTGATTGATCTTATGTTTGCTGCCTCTCCTGATCGTGTAATGTTGCATGGTCAGTTACCTGCTTTGGGCATCTCACGTCATGACTTAATTTACGCTTCGTATAAGCTTAAACCTCCCAAATATTCCCCTTCTGTACTGCTTCTACGCAGATTTTCTAAAATAGATTTTGACAAGCTAAGGAATGACGCTCTTAATCTCGATCTTGCCTCATTTATTGAAGCCTCTACTGTTGACGACAAAGTCTCTATTCTTAACCGTAAAATTCTCAGCCCTTATGATGCTCATGCTTCAGTTCACAAGGTTAGATTGAAGCGTCCCCCGGCACCATGGATGACAGAGGGCGTAAGGTTAGCAATGTCTAGACAAAATCGAGCTTTTCTTCGTTTCAAGAGAGAACGGATTGAAGAAAATTGGTTGTCTTTTAAAGCAGCTAGGAATAGGTGCAATCAAATGGCACGGTCAGCTAAACATCGATATTTCCATAGTTGTGTTAACAACTCTTCTCCCGCCGAACTGTAGAAATTTCTCAGAAGTTTTGGTCTCTGCAGGCCAGCTACATTGGATTGTGGTACTTCTCTATCACTTGATTAAATAAACCATCATTTCGCTCTGTAAAATCAATGGGCCCTACAATTTGCACCCAAACTGTTGCTTCCATTGCTTCTATGCAAATTCCTAACATACCTACCATTAAATTCTCTCCTGTTTCTCAGTATGATGTCAAAAAGTCTATTTTAGCAATTCAGTCCAAGGCGGTGGGTTATGATGAGGTTAGTAGACACATGGTAGTATTTATACTAGAGCACCTTCTTCCGGCTATATCCCATATTATAAATGTTTCTCTTGATTCAGGTCAGTACCCTAATCTTTAAAAAAGGGCTTTTTTATATTCGCTCCCAAAAGTCCCTACTCCCATTCTTCCCAATCATTTTCGCCCTAAATCCATTCTACCCTTTCTTTCCAAAATTTTAGAATCCTGTGTTTACAAGCAAATTTGGAAGTTGAAGCAAAAGAAGAGAGCATGGCTAGATTTACTAGCAACAAAGGCTGGTAATTCTAGCGGTACGAATGATGATATTGAAAGAAAAAAGGCAGTCTTTAGACATCTTAATAAGAGAGTAAAAGAAGTAGTTGAAAGAAAAAAGCAAGAAAGAACGGATAAGAATGATAGAAGAATATCGGATAATTTCCAGGCAAATATTAAAATGTTCTGGAAACTTGTAAGAACTGCCAGGGGACATTCAAAACAGCCTATGATGAATGCTATAAGAGACGAGAATGGCTATATTCTGAATGATGAAGTTTTGAGTTTAAAGAGATGGAAGGAATATTTTGAAAGTGTGTTTATGAGTGAGGAGACAACGTGTGTACTAAGTGAAGTAGAAATTCCGAAAGAAGAGGAAAGAGGTAGCGAGATTAGTGTAGGTGAAATAATGAAAGCAATGAAAAGCATGAAAGCAGGTAAGGCTGCCGGATATGATAGAGTTTCACTCGAAATGCTAAGGGCTGGAGAGGAAGTGGTGGCAGGCCTGCTGCACACCTTGTTTAATTTATGCTGGGAACTGAAGCGGGTACCGGTAGACTGGTGCAAAGCCGTGATAGTCCCAGTATATAAGGGAAAAGGGTCGCAGCAGGACTGTAAAAACTACCGTGGCATCAGCCTTCTTAGCATTGTGGGAAAACTGTATGCTAAGGTACTGATTGAAAGGGTCATGAAAGAAACTGATGGAAAAATTTGGGATGTGCAAGCAGGATTTAGAAAGGGAATGGGATGTACAGATCAAGTCTTTTCCATGCGCATGATCGCGGAGAAGTTTTTGGCCAAAAACCAAAAGGTTTTTTGTGCGTTCATGGACTTGGAAAAGGCCTATGACAGAGTGAATAGGGATGTGCTATGGCAAACACTGAACTCATTTGGGTTGAGCGCTGGCTTGATACGGGCATTGGAGTCCCTTTATAGGGACTCTAGTGCTTGTGTTAGGATCAACGGGGTCTACTCGGACTGGTTTGACATCCATAAAGGTGTCAGACAGGGCTGTGTAGCTTCCCCGTGGCTGTTCAACCTATTTATGGACAGTTGTTTGCAAAATTTGAAAGTTGAAGAATGCGGATTAAGAATGGGTGAGTTAACCGTCAAATGCCTTTTGTACGCCGATGATCAAGTTATACTTGCGTCGTCGGCGGCCGAGTTGCAAATGATGGTTACATTAATGAACAGATCATTAAAAGAAAGGGGTATGAAAGTGAACGCAAGTAAGACGAAGGTTATGGTTTTTGAAAGAGAAGAAAGTAAAACGATTTGTGAAATAAGAATAGAAGGGGAGTTGATCGAGCAAGTAGATGAGTTTGTATATTTGGGCTGCGTATTTAGCAGGGATGGGAGATATGATAAGGATATAGAACGACGAGTGAATGCGGGAAATAGAGTAAATGGGGCCCTGCACTCTATTGTGAAGAGTCAAAATGTGTCGAAAAAGGCACGTATGGCAATTCACAATGCTGTGTTGGTCCCTACTTTAACATATGGTAGTGAAAGTTGGGTGTGGCAGAAGAAGCACGAGAGTAGAATGAACGCAGTAGAAATGCGGTCGTTAAGGAGTATGTTAGGGCTGAATCTTAATGACAGGGTAAGAAATTGTGTAATAAGAGAAGAGTGTGGTTTGCAAGATGATGTTGTGACCAGGATTAAGAAAGGAATGCTTCGGTGGTTTGGTCATGTGGAAAGAATGAATGAGGAAAGAGTGACAAAGAAAATTTATGTTGCAGAAGTGAATGGCAGAGTCGGAAAGGGACGTCCTAGGCGAAAATTTATCGACCAAATTGGCGATTTATTGAAAACGGGCCAAATTAGGAGTACCCTTAACCGACGAGCATGTATGCGGAGGTGTATGGATGTGAAGGAGGCGAGAGAGGTGTGTCAGGATCGTGCCAAATGGAAGTCTGTAGTCTCTGCCTACCCCTCTGGGTGACAGGCGTGAGTGTTTATGTATTATGTATGTATGTACAAGCAAATTTCTACTTTTATTTCTAAATATAACCTACTGAGTGTATATCAGTCTGGGCTTCGTCCTGGTCATTGTACCACTACTGCTTTAATGAACGTCACAGACGATATTCGACAAGGTATGGAAAAAAAGTAACAGTTACTGGTACTAGTTGATTTCTCAAATGCTTTCAACACAGTTGATCATGAAATCCTTTCCTTACTGTCTCATCTAAATTTTGGCCCTAATGCTTTGGAATGGTTTGCATCTTATCTTCGCGGTCGACAGCAATCAGTCTGTGTGGGGCAAATGACCTCAACCGTCCAAGCTGGTGTGCCGCAAGGCGGTATTCTTTCTCCTATATTTTTTTCAATTTTTATAAACTTTATTACCTCCATTTTCGATTGCTCGTACCATATGTATGCCGATGATCTTCAGCGATACGTGTAAACTGTAATTGGGGACATCCATAATGGTATTAAAAAATTTAACGACAACTTATCAGCTATCAAAGATTGGTCTACCCGTTATGGAGTTTTGGTCAATCCTTTGAAATGCCTAGCTATACTGGTGGGTAGCTCAAGGATGCTGGCTAAGATTAATTTTGCAGACTTACCTCCTTTTTATTATGATAGTACTATAATTCCGTTCAGTAACTTTCTTAAAAATCTTGGCCTACACATCCACAGCACGCTGAATTGGAAAACTCAGGTTTCAGAAGTGAGTCGTAAAGTCGTTGCCACGTTACGTTCTCTACAGAGAATACATACGATACATCGTTTAAAACATTTTCTTTCCATGAAGTCTAAGACCTTGCTTTGTTCAATCGCTCATATTGCCCATAATTGATTATGCATATGTGTGTTACTCGGATCTATCCCAGGATCTTCTGAACAAGCTGGAACGCCTTCTCAATAACTGTATAAGATTTATTTTTGGGCTTCGTAAGTATGACCATATTTCGCAATATAGATCTAAGCTTAATTGGCTTACAATCCGGCAGAGCCGCAATTCCAGAATATTACTTGTTCTTTTTTCTATATTAAATGACCCATTTTCACCTTCTTATCTTAAGAATAAATTTCACTATCTCTCCTCATCTCATGGTATGGTTCTACGTTCTTCTTCTAACAACAAATTAAGTATTCCTGTTCACTTCACCGAGTTCTATGGTAACTCCTTTACAGTTCAGGATACAAGACTTTGGAACTCCTTGCCCGATGACATCAGAGAAGCCTCCAATATGTTTGCCTTTAAAAATAGGTTCGTAATCATCTTTTAAAGACAACGCAGCATACTTGAATAATCCATGTCATTTATCCTGTTATCAGACGTATATATTCATAGTTATTTATATGTACTATTTATATATTATGTATATTGATATGTGTATATGTATATATGTATATGTTTGTATATATGTATAAATAGGAGATATTTCTATAATTTATTTATTTTATATATCGAATTTCAGATCGAATTTTAGATAGAGAATGCCTCAAGGCATTAAGTCCGCCCTTGTTTTCTTATATATTATTAAGGAATGCAATAAAGAATAAATAAATAAATAAACCCACCACAAGTTTGGCGCTCTAGCTCGATGGATCTGCGTTCTCTCCGGGACGATAGGCTGAGCAAATGATTGCTCTGGCCCCTGTGCACCCCTTGAGATTTATGAAGGCTGTAACCAGGGTATCATTGCAGTACTCTGGAACAGCTAAAAGTTCAATATTTTTATTATATATTATACAAGCTGTGGGTCTACTTCCTTTAGTATTGACAAGAATCTTACAGGTAGCCGCCAATCCCAGAACTTGACCGTTGGCCACCCAAGACTTTTGTATAAGGGCGAGGTCAATGTTGTTCTCTGCAAAGCAAACCTCCACCACGGCAGAAGCAGCTGCTGCATGGTGAAGATTTGCCAGGAGGACCCTCGTCTTACCCTTGGGTTTAGTCATTTATGGGCGTGGAGGGGCAGGGGTCTTTTCGCCTGTTGAGGACGAGGACGTCCTTTACCTGCGCACTTGCCCCCACCTTACCTTTCGTCAAACCGCTCCCACCTCCCCTCCCCCAGGCCTGGATAACACCAGCGGAGGCCGTCGGACCGAGGCGAAATGTGCGCCTTGGGTCTTCGTTGCACTCACTGGTGGCGTTCCAGTCTCACCCTGAGAGGTGGAGGGCTGGGGGGATTGGAGTTTGAGCAGTTCAGGCTCCATTGCCACGTCAGAGCCTCCTCTGACTAAAAGTCATCATCTTAAAGCCAAAGACGACTCTGCCGCCTACCTTCTGAAGAGCCTCCTCCGATGGGTCGTCCAGAGAAAAGGTTACTAAGAACCCATTCTCCTCGTCCCTACGGTGGAGGATTCTCCAGAGCCCTTCAGTATGGAGTCCTTCATTTTGTGCCCTCAACAGCAAAGCCACCTCCTCTGGCGAGTTGGCATCGCTGCGGGGCAAGTAGGTAATGCCCAGCTTAGAGGCTTAGGCAGTTCGCCCTCGGGTATTGCCGGGAGCTCTGTCTCCGGCCAGGGCTTCAGTTTTCCGATTTCACCCACAATTCAGTCCTGGTTTGCCTTATTCAGGCGCGTTACCAGAATTCAACCTGGCTTGTGGGTGAAACCCGAAAATTTTGGACCCATTCCCGGTTGCGCCCCACAGGCCGTCTTAGCGATGGCCTGTGTTAGTGCCCGGTGGACCAGCCGCATCTGCTCCACACTCATAGAATTCGAATTGCGAATTCCTATACGCGCGGAGCTAGCTACGGCACTGAAGCCGAGCTTCTTCTCCCCAGTTGCCAGCTTCACAGACTTCCTGGGCTGGTCTATGGGGGACTCTTCCTCAGACCGACTGCGTTTTTTCACCTTCGGAACTGGGGGAGGCTTGGGCAGAGGAATTTCGTCCCAGGGCTTCTGGCAGAGAGGGCATCTTCGGCTCCTATCTCAGCTACTATCAGCCTTCGGTACCTTTTTCTTGCTGCCCCACTAAGCTTATAAGGCCTAGCAAACTTTTTATTTTCCGCTCCCTGGTTCGTTTCTGATTGTGGTTCGGCTGCAAGTGCCCTCCACTTCACGGCTCGTCCCAGGTTGGGGCGCAATGTTGCAGGGTGTCTGTGAGGCTAAAGAGCCTCTTCCAAACCTACAGCTAGTTCCATTAAAGGAGATTTCTCAATATCTTTTCCAAAATGTTGGTTTTCGTCTATTTTTTTTCTCACGATTAGCTAGGGAAATACTCGGTCACCCCCGGCAGAGCCCCGCATGCCGAGGGAATGGCTAAAGTACTACCTGAATCGCCCTGGTCTCGGGTAGGTACCGTTAGCGACTGGACTCCCTCCAGCCACGCATCCATCGGCACGGTACGCTTGATACCTTGGATTGGGTTAGGATAGGAAAAGGCGGTGGGATAAAAGAAAAGAAAAAGAGGATCGTCCAAGTGTTTCTGTTCTAATGATTTCTTATGTCTACGCGAACACTACACATTGAGTCAAACTACTTTTACGGATTTTATCGCGTTTATTTATATTATTTTTAATACCCGACGTTTCGGGTACTTTCCAGCACCCATGGTCACGGGGGACTGAGGTGACTGACGTCCCGATGTCAAAGTTAACCCGGAGTACCTTCAGCTTTTTAATTATTGTCTTTGGTCCGATCTACGGAGAATGAACTAACTGTGTTTTGAAGTCTTGCAGTGGTATGATTGGGTTTAGTTTTAATTTTATTAATTATAGAGACAGGCACACGCTCGACTGTGGCCTGCTGAACATCTTGAAGCGAACTTACATGCCGGATTCAGATATCATTTAAACTTGTTTAATTTTTTTATCCGAAGTTCCCCTGTAAACAAGAACTTCGAACTTGAGGAGGAAGGTGTTACGTGTGGCGAGACCCACCAAGATGTTCCCGTCAGCAGAATATTCTGATTGTGGACGAAAACTGCCGAGCTTCTCGGCGGGCTCTCATGCACTTTGTTTTAAGAATACAATTTTAATTTAGTCGTAAGGGTGTTCTTGTAGCGATTAAAAATCTTTTCTTTTCACTCATAAATTAGTATTTTTAAAACGTCCTCCAGCACCTGCATAACATGACTCTATCGAATATGATTTATGGGCAACAACGGTTTTGCCTTACGATCGACCCTTACAAATTGTTTTTTGCGTGAACGGTAAAATCAGTTAAAATAATGCATTAGGCCCAAAGAACTGGAGACCCTTTTTACTGGAAACGAGCAATTCCATGTTAGTCCTCATGTGTGACAACGCATCTGCATTTTGATCCGTTATCGAAGTTAGAAGTAGCTGTCTATGGACCACAGCAACCACTTACCATCAGGTAGACTGTGTGCTCGTTTGCAACCCTTATACTATAAAAAAATCCTATATACGTCCTAGAAGTTGGCAAAGGTCCTTTTTGAGAAGGCTTTTTTAGGGCAAGTTATTGTATGCCGCGCTCCCATAATGAATATTTTGAGGCGGGCCTCCCATGTCTTCGATATATTTTCTTATTCCTTAGACATGTAAGCCTACTCACAATGTTTTCCTTAATCGCGAATCATGGTATTAAATCAGCACTTATCAGACGTGCAATACGTCAGACCTGCAATAATCGTGCACAACGAATTAAACGTGGGTTGATCGCGAACAAACGCTTTTGTCCTGATGGCTCTCTAACATCTAGTAATGTATTTATTTTATTAGTAAACTATTTAAATATTCAAAAGGTACCTTCTTACAGAAAATCTTCTGCTTAGTTATATTGTGGTTTATATTCTAAAAGAAGCGATTTCAATTTGGTAATTTCAAAGTAAAAAATCGTGTTTTTTTAAAGCGTTACCTCCACATTAAGATTTTCTCCTGTATTGTGGGGGCAGTTTACAAACACACATTTCACAAGGACAAACATCCAGACCCGAAACAATTACTTGTAGGCCATACAAATACTTGTTCCGTGCGGGATTCGAACCCGCGACCACAGCGCAGCCACTTATTGCTAAGCCACTGCGCCACGGAGCCGTCAAAAGTCGTTAATTTCGATGTATGATAAACTGATAAAACTTAGGACCCTATTTTTGTCTACTAACTACCTTATGCGATTTCGTCTTTTACTATGGGATTATTGTAGATTTTCTTATTGATGGATCTTAATAATACAATACTCTTTGCTTTCATTTTCATTTTAAACTCAGTTTAAAGAATCACGCAACAACTAATATAACAAAATGTACATAAAAAGAGAGGAGTAAACAAAAAAAGCGCCTGTATTATTGCTACCCAGATTTTTTTTTAACAGAACACCCGTACTGATTAAATAACAATACAAGAGATAATGGTTTATGGGTACGGTGGTTTATGGTACTATAAATAATATGATATGAAATTTTGATTACCTATATGTCGTCTGAAAAGACTAAAACTCAGCTTTGATAAGCTATCTTTAAAATACCTGCAGAATAAGATTAGGTGCTTCTTTTAAACTCTGCAGGATTAGTTTCCCCGCGTGATACCTATCTGTAGCAATACCCGACTTAGCGACCACACGGCATGCCAAGTCGTGCATATACCAATGTACTGCATCACTTCTGTGTTTGTTGAAATTCATTTTCTCTAATTAAATTGAATTAACTCGATAACTGTTTCTTTTGCTAAATAATCCCTTAGAGGAAAAATTAAATAAATAATAAGTATTTAATTTTTCGTCATAATATCATCATCAGTAATTGTTCGGACTAATTCCAGATGCACAGTTTCACCATCTCACATCGCGACAAAACTCGCGATACAGTCTATACCATCTGTACTACTGGCGGTTCACCACTAAGCGATTTAAAAGAAGTTTTCTTCCTCGCATAACTTCCTTGTGAACTCAATTACCACCAGAGATTTTTCCGGACCGATACGACTTAGGGACCTTCAACAAAAGAGCCTATTCCTTTTTAAAAGGCCGGCAACGCATCTGTAATCTACCTGGTGTTGCAGCTGTTAATGGGCGGCGGTAATCCGTTACCATCAGGTGAGCCGTACGCTCGTTTCCCCCCTCTTCTATAAAAAAAATCATCATCACCACTACAGCCCATCACAGGCCTCCTCCAAGGAATGCCACAAACATCTATCTAGTGGGGATATTCCTAGAATTCTCTTAGTGGTTCGAGGCAGTCATTCCAGAAGCTTTCTTCCCCTCGGTTGTAAATCCTTCCTACGATATAATAATAATATAATAAATAAATTATTTATTTCGTCAAACATTAATTTTACATTATATGATCAGTGATCGAAGTCACCTAGTAAGCAAAATAATGCCTGTAGCAGGTGACTTCGCTCTTCCATAGCTAAGTATTACAATATTATTTACGAAATAAAATATCCTAAAGTAAATAATAAAAATAATAAAAACATCCCTTTAGTATCCTACCATCAGTCTCAAAGCATTAAAACATCAATAATATAATATATTAGGTAGTATTTTACATCCATAGAGTGTATGTGTATTTAGTAGTTGTAGTATGTGGTGTGGTATATTGTATGAGTAGTGTGTGAGTATGTTCTGATTATGTATGTGTATGTGTTCATTTAGTATCTGTATTGTAATGTCTCTGTTTCCTCATAATTTAAGGGAGTTAAAAAATTTGAAATCAATTTCTTACATTCCTTTTTTGTTTTGCTATAGATTTCTAGTTCTATGTTTAATTTGTTATATAGTAAAACGGAGAGGCTTGAGTATTGTTTACTAGCAAATGCAGTTTTAAATTTCTTTAATGCAACGGCAGTTTTTCTTCTTTTTTGTTTAATGCTGTCATCGTAGGATATGACCGGCCCATTGCCACTTACGCTTATTCTCAGTCTCATTAAAATCAATATATTTTGGAAAATTAAATTGTAAAGTTAAATTAAAACCATAGGTAGAATTTTTTTATTTTAAATAAATAAATTAATTAAAAATAATATTTTCTGAAAGACAGTTATGGTTTTAACACTAGTTCAAGAAAAGATATCTAAAGATGCCCTAAGAACAGGAAACAGCGGGGAACCAAACGGGATGTTTTTTCTATATTAATGATCATTTTTTTCCCAGGGTTTATGTATTAATATTTATTAATACATAAACCCTGGGAATAAAATGATTATTATTATATTTTTTTTGGGGAAAAGGGTTCTCGAGTGGCAGCCTCGTACCGGTAGGCGAAGTGTAGGGCGACCCCCCACTAGATGGAGTGACGACCTGGTAAGACATGCAGGGAGTCGATGGATGCAGGTGGCTCAGGACCGTGCTTTGTTTGTTGACCGTGGCATACCTTGGAGGAGGCCTATGTTCAGCAGTGGACTTGTGAAGGGCTGTAATGATGATGATGATGATGTGTATTAATAGTGTTACGAGCTTGAGGTTCGTGACCGTGTAGTGGCGGTTAAGAATATCCACTACCCCATATCTTCCCGTGGGTGTCGTAAGAGGCGACAGAGGGAGACAGGCAGGAGATGGGCAGCAGCGTCTTCCTGATGACAACTGTGACGTAATAAAAAACTGCGGTTGCCAACCCGCTCGCCAAGCATGGCAACTATGGCAAATACCCCCCAATGAATAAATACACAAACAGACGGCCCCCAGTCCCCGGCGGCCCCGCTATTCCTGGCTACGGTGGCGACCATGGTAACGGCGGGGCAGGGGGTGCTAAGAATCTCCGGTGGAGGTTCGGTTGCCACCTACGACGACTCGACCTGGCAACATATAACGCACGCACCCTGAGGACTGACGAGAAGATACTGGAGCTGGAAGAAGAGGTAGACGAGTTGCGCTGGCATATTATTGGATTATCCGAGGTCCGAAGAGAGGGGGAGGACACGGCAATCCTCGAGTCCGGCAACTTGTTCTATCACCGGGAGGGCGACCATCTGTCCCAAGGAGGTGTCGGATTTATCGTCCACAAATCTCTCGTCAACAACGTTGTAAAGATTGGGAGTGTGTCGACGAGGGTCGCGTACCTGATACTCAGAATCACCAAACGGTATTCGCTGAAGGTCATTCAGGTTTACGCACCAACCTCGGCACATCCCGATGAGGAGGTGGAGGAAATGTATGAGGATATTTCCAGAGCCATACATTCCTCCAAAACCTACTACACGGTGTTGATGGGAGACTTCAACGCAAAACTGGGCACAAGAGAAAGCGGTGAGCTGAAGGTAGGGAAATTTGGAGTAGGGCAACGGAACCGAAGGGGCCAGCAGCTGGCCGACTTTATGGAGAAAGAGGGACTCTTTATGATGAACTCTTTCTTCCAGAAGCGGCCCCACAGGAAGTGGACCTGGTCGAGCCCCGACGGTTCGACAAAAAATGAGATTGACTTCATTATGACGACCAGACGCCAACTGTTCAGTGATGTCTCAGTGATCGCAAGGGTGAAAACTGGCAGCGATCACCGAATGGTTAGAGGCACACTGAACCTAAACGTTAAGTTGGAGAGGTCTCGTCTAATGAAGTCAACGCTCCGTCCCCCTCGTGCTCTAATCCAGAATCCCGAAACCTTTCAGCTCGAATTACGTAACCGCTTCCAGTGCCTAGAAGATTGCAATGCAGTGGACGATATGAACGACAAGCTCGTGGAAACTGTCCATGCGGTCGGAGCTAAGTTCTGCAAGACCCGCCGCAGAAGAACACAAAAACTCTCCGATCACACTCTTAATCTCATGGCTGTTAGACGGGAGATGAGGCTGCAATCGTCAACAGATTTGACAGCATACAGGCAACTGAACAGACAGATCTCCAAATGCATACGGCGAGACTTACGCAACTTTAATACTTCTCGTATTAAAGAAGCGATCGAGCGGAACCAGGGCTCCAAAGTCTTTGCCAGAGATCTGTCTGCCAGAAAGAGCCAACTGTCAAGGCTGAAGACTGAGTGTGGCAACATCGTTTCCGGGACACCTGAGATTTTGAGTGAGATTGAGAGGTTCTATGGGCAGCTGTACACATCATCGTTGGAGCCACACGTAAGTGTGAGTAACGATCCAAGAGCAAGTCTTATCCGACACTATTCCGATGATATCCCGGACGTCAGTCTAAGCGAGATTAGAATGGCTCTCCAGCACCTTAAAAACGGCAGGGCCCCAGGCGAGGATGGAATTACAGCGGAGCTTCTGAAAGCGGGTGGAACACCGGTACTTGAAGTCCTTCAGAAGCTCTTCAATTCCGTCCTCCATGGTGGCACTACTCCAGAGGCGTGGAGCAGAAGTGCGGTGGTCTTGTTCTTTAAGAAAGGCGACAACGCTCTCTTAAAGAACTACAGACCGATTTCCCTTCTGAGCCGCGTCTACGTGCTGTTTTCGAGAGTCATTACGAATCGTCTCGTACGCAGACTTGACGACTTCCAGCCTCCCGAACAAGCCGGTTTCCGAAAAGGCTTCAGTACCATAGACCACATACATACCCTGCGGCATATTGTACAGAAGACTGAAGAGTACAATCTGCCACTTTGCCTGGCGTATGTGGACTATGAGAAAGCCTTTGATTCCGTCGAAATTTGGGCGGTGCTACAGTCCCTTCAGCGGTGCCAAGTTGACTGTCGGTATATCGAAGTGCTGAAGTGTTTGTACAGTAGGGCTACGATGGCTATCCGAGTACAGAACCAGAGCTCGAAACCTATCCAACTGCAGAGAGGTGTAAGACAGGGTGACGTTATATCCCCGAAACTCTTCACCGCTGCATTGGAAGACGTTTTCAAGCTACTGGACTGGAAAGGATACGGTATTGACATCAATGGCGAGTACATCACTCACCTTCGATTTGCCGACGATATAGTCCTTATGGCAGAATCGCTGGAGGACTTAAGCACTATGCTCAATGACCTCAATAGTGCCTCCCAACGGATAGGTCTTAAGATGAACATGGACAAAACAAAGATCATGTTCAATGTCCATGTCACACCTATGCCGGTAGTTGTTGGGAGCACTATGCTCGAAGTTGTTGACGAATACGTTTACCTGGGACAAATAGTCCGACTAGGTAAGTCCAACTTCGACCGAGAGGTCAATCGACGGATTCAACTCGGCTGGGCAGCGTTCGGGAAATTACGGCATATCTTTTCGTCAGGTATACCTCAATCTCTAAAAACTAGATTGTACAACCAGTGCGTGTTGCCAGTGATGACTTACGGATCTGAGACGTGGTCCTTCACTGCTGGCCGTATGAGGACGCTTAAGGTCGCTCAGCGAGCTATGGAGAGGGCTATGCTCGGAGTTTCTCTGCGTGATAGACTCAGAAATGAGGATATCCGCAGTAAAACCAGAGTGACCGACATAGCCCAACGGATTAGTAAGCTGAAGTGGCAATGGGCCGGCCATATAGCTCGAAGAACCGATAACCGATGGGGAAGAAAGGTTCTCGAGTGGCAGCCTCGTACCGGTAGGCGTAGTGTAGGGCGACCCCCACTAGATGGAGTGACGACCTGGTAAGACATGCAGGAAGTCGATGGATGCAGGTGGCTCAGGACCGTGCTTTGTGACATTACTTGGGGGAGGCCTATGTTCAGCAGTGGACTTGTGAAGGGCTGTAATGATGATGATGATGATGAGCTTAAGGTTCGTGACAATAAAAAAGTGCTGATTGAATTACCAAAATTGACTCTTTAATTCACTTTACACTAATTAAACTTAAAACACTAATAATTAATACATGCAGGGAGTCGATGGATGCAGGTGGCTCAGGACCGTGCTTTGTTTGTTGACCGTGGCATACCTTGGAGGAGGCCTATGTTCAGCAGTGGACTTGTGAAGGGCTGTAATGCTGATGATGATGATGTATTAATAGTGTTACGAGCTTGAGGTTCGTGACAATAAAAATTGCCGATAGAATTACCAAAATTAACTCTTTAATTCACTTTACACTAATTAAACTTAAAACACTAATAATTAATCACACTGATTCACTTTATTCCGCTCCGAAGCTTCGCTTGTCTCGCCAAATTCAATACTTCCCCGATCGCACCTTGCAGCGCCTATAAATACACATTAGCACCGAAACATCCAGAACGTTCAAGTAAATACGCGCAAGGCGTCGAAAGTTCGAGTGTCGGCTTCTAGAAGCTTAGTTCTTCGTTTAGACACTAGATGGCGCTGTCGGTTGAAAGATTAGTGATGTCATTTTCTGAAAAGTTCCCCCCACCCCCTCGTCCCTGACACAACATGACGTCAACTTAGGCGCGCAACAGTAGGTACAAATTGTTTATGACCTGCTTAAATTGACTACTCTTTAAGAATACTAAATAATATAAAAATGCCAGCGTTTGTGAAGATGTTTGGCTGTTGTTGATATACTTCTACCTCATCAGCCCGTTAAAGTTAACTGTTATGTATTGTGTACTTGGCAGGCGGATTGTTCATCCCAGTCGAGGTGTACCGCTCTTGGTATATCACATCAACGTGTACGGCACTTGGTCCAAATCCCACAAACGTGATTAGGAACAACATTGCCAATCGATGGTGTCGGCCCTACTCTCAGCTCTCACTAAATCGCTTGCCAGTATATAATTTAGGCAGGCGTGGTGCCAGATTTGCTTCAGATACGCAAATAGCTTCAAAGTAGCCAAGTATGTCACGGGCACTTTCCAAAGTTTCAACACGCATTTGAATTTTGCCATCCAGCGTTGGTTTTACAACGCAAATCAAGTAAACAAAGTTCAAAGTTTGTGCAACCTGCCAACGCTGGCAGCCTATCAAAAGTCCACAGCTGAACATAGGCTACCGTCATAGAATATCTTAGTATTAGCAATTATTGCCACGCTTGGCAGGCAAGCTTTTTTTAATATTAGAAAAGACTTAACAGTGGTTTGTTTTTTATTAATTTTAATTCGGTTTTGGTGAATAAAATGCTAATTTCTTGATTTTTTTATTCTAGGCATACATTTTCAGTTATTGAGAGAGATACATCGGCGGTTGAAATCTATTAAAGTGTTGCCAGTGTGGTTCAGTTTGTTCGAAACTACATCCGGCGTGTGACATGTGTTTATATTGACCGTGAATGCGATCAAATACTTGTTTATTTAGTTATTCAATTTTCATACCTATTTGTTTACTAGAAACAGAAACAAAAACCTTTTTATTCAATATAGTTATAAATAATACTTATTGAATGTCACTTTTTTAACTTACTACTGGTTTAGAATAAAACCCTCTGTCCTGGGAAGAAACAGCGAGAAATCCAGTGGGAGTTTAAAAAAAAATATCAGCGAACTATCGTGTATGTTACAATTAACAACACAAAGATAATTAGGAATAGCTTGGCAGCGATCACCTTTCGCAGGGTTTATTCATATAAACATTTTTTTTCCCTAACATTATAATAACCCCTTTTAACAAACTTATTTTAATAAAGTTTTTGAACTTTGTGTAGGTCAAATTTTGTATATTTTTTGGGATTTTGTTGTAAAAGCGTAAACATCGCCCCAATAGTGAAATAATAACTTGGTGGAGTCGAGTAACTGGTACTACTAGCCTGTATCTGTTCCTAGTATTTACAGAAGCAATATCACGTATTTTTGTAAAACTTTTTTTTATAGGATTAGGTGACAAACGAGCACACAGTCCACCTGATGGTAAGTGGTTGCTGTGACACATAGACATCTACATCTATCCGCGATTACGAATCAAAATGCAGATGCGTTGTCACCCGTGAGGACTAAGATGGAATGCCTCGTTTCCAGTAAAAAGGGTCTCCGGTTCTCTACACTCACCATACGAAATACAGGAGCATTAAGCTACTATTTCACGCTAGTATTCTGTGAGAGTGTGGTCCTTCCACGGTCGAGCCGACCCATTCGTGCTACAACTATACTTCTAATATAACTGCAGCATGGCTCTACCACGTTAAAAACTACTTTTATAGTGATTTCTTATATTAATGCGAACACTACACATTTAAATAATACTAGTTTTTACGGATTTTATCGCGTATATTTAACTTTTAACTAACTATGGTAACCGCGGTTAACTATGACATCTAGACGTTGAACGTCTGAGTCCGTCCCCCGTGACCATGGGTGCTGTAAAGTGCTCGAAACGTCGGGTATTTAAAAAGTTAAATTTACGCGATAAAATCCGTAAAAACTAGCATTATTTAAACTACTTTTAATTTTGTTTACGTACATTAAATTTTTGTCCTGTGTAGTGGCGGGTAAGAATATCCACTACCCGTTATCCTTACGACGTGTGTGTCGTCAGAGGCTTCGTTCTGATAGACTGGAAAGGATACGGTATTATCGTCAACGGCGAGTAAATCACTCACCTTCTCCTTCTTAAATCATTCCATTTTCCGACGACATAGTCCTTATAGCAGAATATATATATATATATAGCAGAATCGCTAGGTAAGTCCACCGAGAGGTTAAACGACGTATTCAACTCAGCTGGGCAACGTTCCGGAAATTATGAGACATCTTCTCGTTAGGCAAACTTTAAAACCTCAAACTAGATTGTTATCGAGTGGCAGCCTTGTACCGGCATGCGAAATGTAGGGCGTCGCCCCACGAGATGGAGTGACGACCTGGTAAGACATGCAAGAAGTCAATAAATGTAGGAGACTCAGTACCGTGCTTTGTGGCGTTCCTTGGTAAGGGTTATGTTCAGCAGTGGACTTTTGAAGGGCTGTTATTATGATGATGATGACATTACATTTTCATAAATGTATTGGGAGTGAACTTATAGTCATATTTTTATTTTAATCTTTGCCCACGACCACGTTAATGAAGTATTCACAAAAATAAATAACCTTTAGAATGAGGCTAATACATAGGCGGCGTAAGAGAATTTACCAGTGCATTTCGTCGGTTGGCCTAAGTAAGAGGCGACGTCGGGAAGTATGAGAACGATCTAATAGTTTCTAATGCTGCGGCTACACTAACCAGCAACGTCAATGCCCATAAACGCAACAATTATTGCCTTAAATTTAACGCGATAAAATGTGTGGCTACACTTGAACGGTTAACGTCGTTTCCCGTTGAACGGCATTAAATTTGCCGTTGAACGGCGTTAAATTTGCCGTTGAACGGCGTAAAATGTTTCCACCGGGGAAGGACCACGCTCTCACAGAATACCAGCGTAAAATAGTAGCTTAATGCTGCTGTGTTTCGTATGGTGAGTGTAGAGAACCGGAGACTTTTTTTACTGGAAACGAGTCATTCCATCCTAGTCCTCACGGGTGACAACGCATCTGCATTTTGATTCGTAATCGAGGATAGATGTAGATGTCTATGGGCTACAGCATCCACATACCATCAGGTGGACTGTGTGCTTGTTTGTCACCCTATCCTATAAAATAAAAAATAAACAAAAAAAAATGAATACAAAGAAAAAGAAGATGGTGGATGCTACAAATGCGCGGGAAACGTACACTGTAAATCTATTTATGTTTTATTTTCTTTTCCCGCACCCAAATTGCACTTGAAAGACGTCCAATGGTTTAAGCTAAATAATAAGACAAATGTAAATATATTTTAATGAAATAATAACTAATAAGCCAATCATAAATACTGGTCAAGTGCGAATTAGATACACGTACCCAGGGTTTCGTACCACTGTACACTATGAATTTTGACCTGCGGAAATTGTTTTTTTTCTTCTGCTTATTTTTCTTAGTTTCATACCGTATATTAAAGTACTTTTGAAATATTTTTTTTTAATTCAATCTCGAAAAGCTTTTTAATTATTCCACTCCATCGCAGCCATACGTGCAACCCCGTGGCACTCACCGTGCACAATGAGACAAACGTAGTGTGGCTGCTTCAACGCGATAATTCGCGCGTTAATCCTTTGATGTACCGCCTCGAGTACTCCGTACTCCGTACTCGAGTTATCGGCAAACGGGAAACGGCAAAATTCTTTGAATTGAAAAAAATCGCATGAAGAGTCCCAAGCTGTGTTTGTATGTCACTTACATTGTATGTAATTAAGAAGAAACTAAAATTTCGTGAGTTTTTCCTAATACCTACACTGATAGTTTTTTAAGGTTTTCTTATCTTTTCTACTTATAGGGATATGGATAGAACTAGAACTAAAGTAATATATTTGTACACAACACTATGGTAGAGTACATGATACCTCTTGTAGGTACTTAGTCAAGAAATGCTGAGGCCGGAGGATGTTTTTAAAATACTTATTTATTAATGAAAAAATGTTTTATCGCTAGAAGAACTCGTTTAAGGCTAACTTAAAATTATATTCTTAAAACAAAGTGCATGAAAGCCCGCACAGGAGCTCGGCAGTTTCCGTTTGTCCACTCAACATTGCATGTTGTCTGCAATCAATATATTCTGCTGATGTGAACATCTTGGTGGGTCTCGCTACCCGTAACACTTTTCTCCTCAAATTCGAAGTTGTCGTTTCCAGGGAAACTTCGGATATAAAAATTAAGCAATTGAAAATTAACCCTTAAACCCTACCCATTCTAGAAGAAACACTATTGCTACCCAGGGGTTTTAAGGACCCCAGTATATAAAAATTCATACTCAAAAAATAAAAAACAATTTAATTACAATAATTATTATTTATTATAATAATCTGCTTATTAGACAATACAAAAAAATTGTTAATGGTTTTTGGTAACACATTCTTGGCACATAGCCTCAGTATATTCACCACAAAGAGGTTTTTGGCACATGCCAGAGGTGACCTTGGTTTTTAGATCCTTACCCCTTGGGCACATTGCACATCTTTTTTTTAGCAGAGGGAGCAGAACTTGGTTCTTACAATGGCCGCTTCTTTTGCAAGATTCCACCTAAGAGAACTTGAAGATTCATGGGCAAAGAGGGCCATATCAATCGTCCTTCCAATTGATTTTTTGACAATTGATCAGATCTATGGCGAGTTTTTTCAAGAAATGACGTTTTTTGTAACTCTTTTTGTGGCCATTTTTAGCAGGACGTATGAGTTAACACCTACTATATTCAGAAGGCCAAAATAAATTGCCATTGGCCACCTTTTTGATCTCCTAGATACGCTGTACTTTTGGCATAGCTGATCCATCAAATCGACTCCGCATTTAGTCTTATTATAAAACTCTATCATCTCTGGTACTTGAATCGTTGCATCAGGATCTGCTGTTGCATGCATATTTGACAACATGGGGACAATTTTTTTTTGTTTGGATTTTAGGGGGCAGTAAGGCAAAAGCGTAAGTTCTCCTGTAAAGGCAAACTTTGCCGTGTTGCGATCGCGATCTTTTAGCTCAAGAAAAGAAGGTGAAATTTCTCTCTTGTTTCTACGTAGCGTACCTACAAGAGTCACCTGCTTTTGCAACAATTCTTTTGCTGCTGGTATTGACGTGAACCAATTATCAGAAGTGAGGTTGCAGTTTGTGCCATGAATTGTCTCAGTCAATTTCAAAGTAAAGAAATGAGCAGCTGGTACATTTGTAGGGCACGAGCCTTCGCTCAAATATACAAAAGCATCTAACATATAGGCAGTTTTAGCATCGCAAGTCATCAAAATTTTTATACCATATTTGTCTGGTTTACTCGGGATGTACATTTCGAAGATACATCTACCTCTAAAGCCCAATAACATTTCGTCTAATGTACAGCAATCTGAAGGGCTATATACTTCACTCGAAACTTTGACAATGTGATCAAAAATGTTTCTAATTGGTGCTAATCTATCATTTTGCTGTCGTTCTTCTCTGGTAGACCGGTCGTCAAAACGCAGTTGTCAGAAACTCAAATCTGGCTTGACTCATGGTGGCACGATAATAGCCAACACCTGAGTTCTTGTCAAACAATTCCTTGATGGTGACGTGATTCATATTGAGTACCCCTGCTAAGTAGTAAAGTCCAAATAAAACCTTGATTTCCACCACACTTGTATCCTTAGCAAAAGAAGGACGTATTTTTGTGGAACTCGATGCGTCCGCGTTTTCGTCTTCCGTATTCTGTATAGGTCTGTCTCGTTTATATATTTCTCTCTGTTTACCAATTTCAGCATTTGTATTTCTTACAATTTCTTGAAGATTTTCATCAGAAAAAAAATACTCCATGCTTCTAGCTCTGTTTTTATTTCACGAGCTGCAGCTTTAGGTCCAGGAGGATGAAACAAAATATTTCTTCGTGGGACTCTAGACTTTGCTGGTTTTTCATCTGTCCACCTAAACCGTATTTGCCCTTCAAATTGTAAGGGACAGGTAAGACACGAAGAAAATTACCTGAACTGTAATTACTCAGAGGAGTGTCATCTCCCGATGAAGAATCTTCTGTATCATCATCTGGATGTTCTGCTCGAAAGTCTTCAATAATTCCGTCTTCGTCAACATCATTTTCAAGATCAGGAACAGCGATTTCACATGCCTCTTCATCTTCTGATTGGTCTTCATGCAACCACTGAGTGATCTGTAGGTCCATCTTACGCAATTTTGATCGTTAAAACTAAAACAATGTCATAAAATACAATATTGAATAAACTGTTAAAACGAAACAACAAAATTGCTAGATTTGTACATATTATACGTTCCTAAAGAAAGAAACACTATTGTTATTGTAATGAATACATCAAATATTAAACTTACCCTTTAAAATATTGTATCAAAAATAACTGCATTCACCAATGTATCGACAAAAAGAAATGACAAAATACTACGTTATTACTACCCTGGGGTCTGACAGACCCATAAATAGCTATAATTCCGTCTAAACTGTGTAAGCGTTGACGCTAGACTAGTGAAAAGATGGTCGCCGACGTAAAGATTAACTCGAGTGGCACAATAGTGCGTTTAGTTATTGCAAAAATATCTACAAATATTCAATTTGCTGGACCCCCGGGTAGGGTTTAAGGGTTAAAAAAATGATACTTATGAACTAAGACACAGGTTACAATAATGATTAACAGTCCATACAATAAAATTGTCCATATGCTAACACTTTTAATCACCACAGTTGTCTTTTCACTTTCACTATTTTTAATTTCACTTTTACTTAATGTACCTGATAGGAGTTTGAGGTCCGTAAGATCTTTTCCTTCTAGGTTCAAGTGCGGCGGGGCTAACATCTCAAGAGATAAGTTTATTGCAGACAAGTTAATTATAGGTAATATAGGTGGTGAAGTGCTTTCCATTTCCATAGGATTCTTAGTTAAATTAATATCATTAATTTTGGCTGCACAGTTATCGTTTAATGTTAAGATATATGTATCATGAATCTTCTGTCTCGCTTTTCGTTTTATTCCTATTATATTCTTTCAGAAATTGTTTTACTAAATCTAGTCGGTTTAAAGGTAAGTGTACTTCTAGGATTCTTTGTTTTTCCCTAGACATGTTTTTTACAGATAATTTGTTCAATGTTCAATGTTCGAGCTGAACACTAAAATTTGATTGGGTTTGGTGTCGATCGCTTCCTTTAAGATCGGAATTCCCTGTGATTCAGGGTCTTGCCTTGAATATGCGGTTTCTATACTAGAAGGTTTTTCAGAGGCTGTTAATGTGCTACTGGAAGTATACGGTATGGAATAATCGGATTTAATTGATAGGGTTTTATCTGAATCTGTGTCGTCTATAACGATTACCTTCTCAGAGTCTGTGTCTGAAATGGATGTATATTCCGGAGGTGGTTGTCTAAATGTCCTTTTTTGCAATTCGCCAATTTTTTAAATAGCTTTTGTTAAGTAATTTAACTGAATTTCTTTATTTTTGTCTTCGTCCTTATCTACAGTTGCACGAGTGGATGAAATTTCCTTTTTATTTAAAGCATTAATACTAATTCGCGAGAAGGCATCCGCGTTAGAGTCCTGCTTACCGCTTTTAAGTACAATGCTAAAATAATATTCGGCTAGTCGTCAGCGCCATCTAGTCAATTGGCTATTTGTTTCTATTAGAGTTTAATCAGGCAAGAGGTTTATGATCAGTAATAATCGTAAACTATTTGCCATAAACATATGGACGGAAGTGTTTGATAGCCCAAACTATTGTTAGCAACTCTTTTCAATTACACTGTAGCGTGTTTCGGCATTGTTAAGAGTTCGACTAGCATAAGCAACGGGTTTGTCTAGTCCTACTTTTCCTTGTAAAAGGACGGCACGTAAAGCAGATTCCGAGGCACCAGTAGTTAATATAAATGGCATGGTTTCCAACTCGATCGCGACACACTCTTCGGAATGGGGTGTACAGATCGAGTCTTTTCCATGCGCATGATTGCGGAGAAGTTTTTGGCCAAAAACTTCATTTGGTTTGGTTTATGACAGAGTGGACAGGACTGTGTTATGGCAAACACTGAACTCATTTGGGTTGAGCGCTAGTTTGATACAGGCATTAAGGTATCTTTATAGGGACTCTGATGCTTATGTCAGGATCAACGGGGTACTACTCTGACTGGTTTGGCATCCAAAAGGGTGTCAGACAGGGCTGTGTAGGTCCCCTTGGTTGTTCAAGCTATTTATGAACAGTTGTTTGCAAACTTGGAAAGATGAAGAATGTGGGTTAAGAAAGGGCGAGTTAAACGTCAAATGCCTTTTGTGCGCATCGTCGCATCATCGGATCAAGTCATATTTGTGTCGTCGGTGGCTGAATTGCAAATGATGGTTACATTAATGAACTGGGCATTAAAAAAGGGGAATGAAAGTGAACGCAAATAAGACGAAAGTGATAGTTTTTTAAAGAGAAGAAGGCAAAACGTTATGTAAAATAAGAATAGAAGGGGAATTGATTGAGCAAGTGGATGAGTTCGTGTATTTGGGATGTGTATTTAGCAGGGATGGTAGATATAATAAGAATATAGAGCGACGAGTGAATGCAGGAAATAGAGTGAATGGGGCTCAACACTCTTGAAGAATCAGAATGTGTTAAAAAAAGGTATGGTAATTCATAATGCTGTGTTAATCCCTACTTTAATGTATGGTATTGAAAGTTGGGTATGGCAGAAAAAGCATGAAAGTAAAATAAATGCTGTAGAAATGCGGTCTTTAAGGAGTATGCTAGGGTTTAATCTGAACAACAGGGTGAGAAATTGTGTGATAAGAGAAAAATGTGGTGTGCAAGGTGATGTTGTGACCAGGATTAAGAACGGAATGCTTTAGTGGTTTGGTCATGTAGAAAGAATGAATGAGGAAAGAGTGTATGAATATATGATGTGTAAAAAAATATAATTTTTTTTATTACTTTATACAAAATTTATAAATAATATATAAAATTTATATATAATATATAAAATTTATAAATAAATGAAATATATTAACGCACTTCAAATTTTGGAAATAACGCTACAACTTTCTAAACACATGATTAAAATGGAATAGGATTGAAAGATGCAAATGGTATAGCGATTGGGTCTACTCACATACTGCCCATGTCCCTCCGATGAGTCTTAGTTCTGAAGCGTGACGTCCTCGCTGCTTTTCTTCTCGACGAATTTATTTGGTTCGTGGATTTTCGTTGAAAACGTTAGAAAGCGCTCTTCGTATTTGACTGAATATAAGTACGACGCGAAAATTCTACTGGCTGCGCCAGTCAAGTTATGCCCGCACAGGAGCTCGGCAGTTTCCGTTTGTCCACTCAGCATTGTCTGTTGTCTGCAATCAGAATATTCTGCTGATGTGAACATCTTGTTAGGTTGCGCCACCCGTAACAACTTACATTTTACTAACATCCAACTCGGTGTATTCACAAATAAATTAACATTTGAATTAGAAATTGAAATTGAAATTCAAAAAAAATTAGAATTTGATTTAAAAAAAAGTTGCCACTATGTAAGTAGCATAATTAACGCAAGTTATTCAAGCTAGACGAGGGTATTAACACGTTCGTAACGTTCAAAATAAAGTAACCGAATATTATCCGAGACGATAATACGAAAAAGAAAAGATGTCTGCCTATTCTGGTGAGTTTGGGTAAACCTTGATACTAAAAATAAATGTCTCGCGTGCTTCGCCTTGTGCTGATATGCTCTAACGCCTTGTTTAATATGTACTATCTAAAAAGAAAAAAAAATAGTATTGCTTTTAAAGCGGCAAAGGAGCTTTGGATTTTTTTTCTGAAAATTTGCAAGAAATGGGTGATATGACGATTGAGGCTAATTAGTAGAATTAAAATAATTTTGTTCTTTTTATCTTTGCAGTCAGCTTTTACTTTTGATTAAAAATTATATTTTTGATAATTCTTAGTAGTAATTCGTATATTGGTGCCAAGAAATGGAAAAATGACAAATACTTAAATATATCTTTGTGTTCACTTTATCGGGTGGTTTTCTTTCTAGGCGTCCATCTGATTTAATTTAACCCTCTTATAAATTTTGGCCGTCAAGCAACAGAACGTCCTCTACGAGTATGTTTCAATTTGAATTGTAAGAGAGCTAATACAATTACAAGCTGTGAAGCCTTTCTTATCCTTATGTCCGAAAAGAAAACTGCGGCCTTCTTTGGTCAGCGTAGGTTATAGATGCCCATGAGCTGTACTTCTCACTTATCAGTGGATTAAAAGCTTATTTCTTACTCTATAGTCTTCAAAAATTATAAGCTGTACCAATTAAGGCTACATAAAATACTTCTGTGGCTTCGCTTATTTTTCATTTAAGTACACGGCTGGATACGAGGCTCTTCCGTTATAGCGATCATGTGCCTTAACCGCCTCGCCTGGCGGGTAGGTTACCAATTGCAGTACCAGACATGGAGCGGCTATGGCGTTGGTCTGAGCAGGCCTAAACCTGGCGTAAAGAGTTGGTTATATTACCATCTTTCGGAAGCCATTAGGTTTGATAGGAGGCATTTTACATAGCCGCCTTTTATGACAAATGGGTGATTGATTCACACTATGCAATTTCAAGTTTCGTTCAAGCCGATACCAATAAAAGTAGTGGGTAGTGAAGGAATTACTAAGAAATTGTTTACAGAATACGGATTTTTTTGGTCTGGTCCGGGATTTGAACCCTGTTTCTCATAATCAGCAGTCGCGCTTACGACCATCAGCATTAATTTTCAGTCATGTTTGACGGTGCTGAATCTGTTGAAAAATTTTCGAAGCATCAAAACTTTATCAGAAAGGCCAGAACAAATCAAGTTATCACGTTTTTTTTTCGTCTGAAAACAGTAAAGAAGAGAATTTTAATTACCGCTGCTGAAGTTACTTTAACCTTCCATGGTATCAAACATCATCACAGTTATAATAGTCAAGATTGTGGACACAAATTAAACGTTATCATATTTTCTGATTCGCTAACTGTCAAAAAAATATCATGCTGAAGAATTGCTGCTTTGGAGCTATATGCAGTATTGCCGAAAATGTTTTAGTCAATATGTTTGACTTACATAGTAACAAACTGTACGGAGGTTTTTGAGGTACTTTTGGGTGAGATGCAACCACAGCTCGTTAAAGAAAATTGAGTGGATTTACGTTGGGTTGACTTCTTTTCGAAATCGAAAGACAGAAATCCCTGTCCTGAATTTAAAAAAAATGGTTACGTTGTTCTTTCCATTCATGTCTCTATAGTAAAATTATTTTGTCCGTGCAGTTGGGGTCATAAATCACAGCTCGGCCTCAGCCCGGCTAGGGCGGTGAGCATGTTGCGCGGGCGCACCGCTATTATCAATAAGATCAATCACTAATAAAGAACTTTTATATTTTATATTAGTGATCGATGATCGATAACAACAAATGAATCATCGAAATCGCATCGCGAGAAAGCGTCTATCGGCCTTATACGTTAACTGCGTTAGAGGGCTTTGACAAAAGTGTAATTAAAGAAATAGTGTCATCGTTCTATCGCGACGGTGAATATAATATTGAATTAAAATTGAATAAAATTTTGAGTACAGCAAAAGAAAGAATTGACGGATTCTAGTGTTCTATTTCTTCTATGCGTAAAATACTCATAGAACGTGAGTACAAGTACACACAAGCTCCAGATGATCGTAAACAATTGATGGAAAGGGCTGACATCGTTTGTGCGCGGCTACAATTCCTGAAAAAACTCAAGACCCTGATAGATTGTGAAAATACTCTACCAAGATGAGACTTGGGTGAACCAAAATCACAGCCGCAAACGAATTTGGCTAGACAAGAATGGACAAGGCGGCTTAAACACAAAAACGGGAAGGGGGGGGGGGGCAGACTATTTATTGGTAAATATTCATTCATCGTTTATGTTAGAAATACGACTTAATAATAATTTAATACAAAATATGAAATTAATTTAATTATGTTGCTTCAGTTTGTCATGCAGGCTGCGCAAAATATGGTTTTATACCCGAAGCCGTGGTAACTCAGATGGTTAGCGCTCGCTGTAAAGGGAATTGCCCACTCTTCATAGACATTTCGGCCATGGGTGCCCACATATAAAAGCATATAGATATGATAATATACAATTAAAAGAATGAAATGGTTAAGAAATTGGTTTAAAAAAAGTCGGGAATTTTAAGATATAAAAGTTTTTAATTTCACAAATACAGTTTTTTAACAACTAATTTTACCGATGTTATCGCGTTTAATTTCTTTGATTTTTAATTCCCGACGTTTCGGGTGCTTTCCAGCACACATGGTCATGGGGGATTGAGGTGACTGGTGTACCGAAATCAGTGTTAACTTGGAGTAACTTCAGCTTTTTAATAACTATTTATGGTCCGATCTACGCAGAATGAACTTACTGTCTTGAAGTCTTGCGTGGTATGCTTGGGTTTAATTTTAATTTTATTAATTACAGGGTCCCAAGCAGGTGGGAGTACCCAGCTTCATTCTCTATTGAAATTAGAATGTTTGAATCTGGGTGCAATACATTACCGACTTCAGATTGCAATGAGGATGAACTAGATGATTCAGATGGTTCCCGTTCTGCAGTTGCATGTGATGCTGCTGCATTTATGACACACACGAGATAACGATGGCAACTAAAATAATATTAAATACAAAAGTGAAAAAGTGAACTAAATAAAAATAAAATAGATTTGTTTCCTTTAAACTCAAATACATATAAAACATTTATCAAGTTAATTGTTACTGCACAAAAGCAGACTTATTGGCCTATATTATTTAATAATTAAGCACTTAAAACTACCAGTAGTCCAAAAACAATGAAAAATCAATTGTCTCATTACTTGGTAGTTGGTAAAAACGGTAGCAGTCTATCTGGTGGTGACAAGCTAATCTTATCGCCATGTGTTATGTGTGGATGTAATCAGAGTAAAAACATGTATCACTATCAGATATGAGCACACACACTTAATAAATTAAAAAATGTTGAACACGTACCTCACGTGGTGCAATTTGATGGGCAATTTCATTCCTTATGAGTTCCTCACGTGGAGAATCAGACCCAAACAATGTGTGTGATCTTATTCTCAAAAGTGACTTGCCACAGCTGATACATACATGTCCATGACTAATAATTGGTGGATTTTCCTGTTCGCTAGTTGGATGTTGTATTTGATTCCAGGCTGCAGTCTAACATGCGTGGCATACTACACTATCACTCGAAACTTGTACCTAATAAAGAAGCCATAATTATTATATCAATTGATATAATTATAAGACAACTCAGTTAATAAGCATTGCTGCAATTGTAGAATGAAGAAAAGGAAGACATGACACATGATTGTAACTATTTACCTGCTGTGGCCGAACCTATTCTTGTATAAGATTTCGCAGTTCTGGAATTTCCAACAAATGCCTTCGTGTTTTCGCTATATTTATACAACAATTTACACAGCGAAAATGTCCTCTTGAATGAGTTACCGAGGGCTGGGAAGAAGTCTGGCCGGCGTGGAAGCTGGGATCATTGTTAACAGTGGATATCGAGTCTAAGTTCGTGCAGGGGTTATGGAAGGAAGCGGGTGCGGGGTCCATGTACAGGCCGTGGTCAGTAGGGTGGGAAAAAATGTCAGAGTCCATTTATAAGGCTTGTTCGTTACTTCGATAACAAATTCACAAAAATAAAAACAAACAAAATAACACGCAAATAAATTCTACATGTGACTATATATATATATATATATATATATATATATATATATATATATATATATAATAAGAAGAAAAGGAAGACATGACACATGATTGTAACTATTTACCTGCTGTGGTCGAACCTATTCTTGTATAAGATTTCGCAGTTCTGGTTCCAACAAATGCCTTCGTGTTTTCGCTATATTTATACAACAATTTACACAGCGAAAATGTCCTCTTGAATGAGTTACCGAGGGCTGGGAAGAAGTCTGGCCGGCGTGGAAGCTGAGATCATTGTTAACAGTGGATATCGAGTCTAAGTTCGTGCAGGGGTTATTGAAGGAAGCGGGTGCGGGGTCCATGTACAGGCCGTGGTCAGTAGGGTGGGAAAAAATGTCAGAGTCCATTTATAAGGCTTGTTCGTTACTTCGATAACAAATTCACAAAAATAAAAACAAACAAAATAACACGCAAATAAATTCTACATGTGACTATATATATATATATATATATATATATATATATATATATATATATATATATATATATATATATATATATATATGTATATATATGGTTGCGCGGAAAACCATTCGCGTTTTTATTTTTGACGGTAGGAACTTGCCGAATCATTATTCCCTTTCCCAAACGATATCATTCGTACCCTCCTATCGACACATCGGGGTGATGGGGTGGGAGGGGAAAGAAGACGATTCTAGAACATCGCGTAATCATCGGACCCGAGGATATATAAGACACGCGCGACCGACGCGCGCTCTTCTTCCCGCCACGCTCGTCGTTAGAATCACACCGCTCTCTTTGCGCCGCGCTCGTCGTTGGAACCACACTGCTCTCTTCCCGCCGCGCTCGTCGTTGGAACCACACCGCTCTTCTTCCCGCCGCAGCCGTCGTTGAACTACAACGCTTCTCTCCTGACGCACCACTGGGGCCCCAGAGTGTCTGTCCGGAGGAGGTTCCGGAAATCGCCGCTATAGTGCTCTAAAGGATAGAAGAACCCCGGTGAGTCAACATTCCTTAATTTACTGCCTGATAAATATTTAATAATTGTTTAACCGCTCCAATTCTGTGTTCTCCCCATCAGGCAGGATTCCTTTCATCGATTTGGCAAGTAATAGTTTTAGTTTAGGGAAGAGCGAGTGCATTGTACTGCATGCTATAGTAGTCGCTTTTACATAAGCATAGAAGCAATCGCAAATACAGTCCACTTTAGTTAATATCTCGCGTAATAGGTTTGAGGTTTGACCGGGGAACTAGATTTTCGGCAGCCTTAAACACGTGGCTCCACCATTTTATGGTCACTTCGGCAGGATCTGGATTGGTGTTTAGTGGTTATCCAACCATTTTCTGGTCGAATTTTAAATTAATTGTTTAGATAACGCACTGTAATTTATGGAATAGACTTAAATAGTGTTCGTTTAAATTAAAAATTTGATTTGGTACTCGCAAACAGAATTATTCATTTAATAGCGCTCGTATTTGGTTAAATTTAAAGCTTATTAAACAATTGAAACGGTGTGATAGCAACCGTTTGATACGCTTACCCACAATTTTGATAAAATTATTAGGTTTAGCAAACGACGCGTAGACTCGACCGCAACGGGTGTTCGATCTGATTACGTAATACGGCACGCCGAGTGTTCATCCTACGTCGTTTATGCGTGTGAGATTAATTGTGATTAATATAACTTTATTATAATAATTTAAAATGGCAGTTAGTGGAAGTGAAATCAAAATTAAAACGCTTTATGCCAAGAGGGACATACTCTTTTCGCGTGTGCAGAATATAAGTAATTATATAAAGAACATTAATATAGAGGCAGTGCGGGAAGCCTTTTTGAATGAAATCGAAACGATAGATACTTTGCGGATAGATTACGAAAGAATATTAGACCAAATTAATCATTTGGAATTACAAAGCGACCCGAAATACATAGTGAACTACCAACCGCTGCTGGCATTCGAAGATATGTTGTGTCGCGTAAAAAGAACTGCAAAACTCCTACAATCTCAAAGCGAAGCAAAGCCGGAAATACAGGTACGCCCTCGTGACTCAATTAGGTTACCGCCAATAGATATTCCGGTATTCAATGGTGATATTAAGACGTGGCCCTTCTTCTTCAGTAGTTTTCAAAACAATATACACAACAACCCATCGTTATCGGACGCTGAAAAATTATATTACTTAATTAGCAAACTTAGTGGCAGAGCACAGTCGATCTGCTCGGGTTTTACACCTACAGCAAACAATTACGTATTAATATTTGAAACGCTTAAAACTAAATATGAAGATAGGAGAATGTTAGCTTCCGAATATTTGAACCAGATATTCGATCTTAAACCTATATCATCCGCGAACATCAACGGCTTAGAGCAGTTTCTAGATAAATTTGTGGCATCGGTGGCTGCACTTAAGAATTTGAAGTTTGATGACCTTATGGACGTGGTGTTTCTCCATATAGCATTAAAGAAATTAGACTCCGACACCGTGCGTGCGTTTGAAATGGAGCATCGTAGCTCGGAGATGCCTTCCTTTCATTCATTAGCATCGTTCGTGCGAGATCAAATAAAGGTGATGCAGCGCTCTCCGAACGTTAAACAGGAGATTAAAAGGTGCGTCGACCGTAGACAGACTCAACCATCTAAAATAGCAGGGTCGTTAACTTACGTAACCGCTACGCCGACATCACTCCAGCATACTTGTATAGTATGTAAAGATAAACACGGTAATTTATATAATTGTGCGACTTTTCGTAAATATTCACCAAGCGAACGTTATAAGTTAGTAAAGACAAACAACCTATGTTTGAACTGCTTAAGCGATAAGCATTTAGTTGCAAAATGCAATTCGAGTTCCGTATGTAGCAAGTGCGCCAGGAAACATCACACGCTATTACATTTTGAAAATAGCAACATAGCGGCGTCAAGTAAGGCGGATAAGGAATTCACCCCTACTAAGGTCAACGATTCTAGCGGTCGACCTGGTGATGTTGCTCTGTGCTCATTGGCAAATATGGGAGTACAACCTCCTTCGACCGTGTTACTGGGTACGGCGCGTATTTTGGTTAGGGATTCGCGTGGAAACGAACAAAGCATCCGTGCACTGCTGGACAGCGGAGCCCAAAATAGCTTTATAACACGACAATGTTGTCAGCGCTTAGGTTTAGTAATAAATAGGTCACTTTCATGTCCTGTAGTTAAAGGCATCGGAGGTACTAGTAAAGCGACACAGGGATATATAAATTTAAAATTTTATTCTCGGATAGATCGTAATGTTAACTTTGATATAAATGCACTAGTAGTAGATAGGGTCACTGAACGGTTGCCAATCGTTTCGGTTGACACCTCGGCAATGATTGAATTTAAAAATTTGCCTCTAGCAGACGACACTTACGCCGTTCCTGGAAACATAGACATGCTCATTGGGGCATCGCTTTTCCCTTATCTTTTGTTAAACAATAAGGTCAGGGGCAACTCCTCGCATACCGCGCCTTACGCACTGGAAACCGTATTGGGCTATGTGATCCTTGGCTCCGCCCCCATCCTAGATAGTATTTCGGCAACCTCTTATTGTGGTATGGCTGTCGAACCGCTCGAGTCGTTAGTCCGCAAATTTTGGGAGATGGAGGAGGTGAACGTCCCACCTATAGCTAGTCCAGATAACAGGTTATGCGAGGAAATTTACGTCCGCACGACCGTTCGTGATCGCGACGGTAGATATAGTGTAGCGCTACCCTTTAAAGGAGATGTTTTATCTCTCGGCGATTCGCGTCAAATGGCGGAAAAGCGTTTCTACAGCTTGGAGCGTAGGATGCTCGCTTCGCCCCAGTTAAAGGAAGCTTACGACGGCGTCATTAACGAATATATAAGAGAAGGTTACATATCGCTTGTGGCTTCGAAATTAGATAACTACGAAGACACACCGTCGTATTTTATACCACACCACGGAGTCATTAGAGAGGACAAACTTACATCTAAATTACGTGTAGTGCTCGACGCTAGTGCTAAAACTAGCACTCACCTGTCGCTTAACGATATCCTCTATAGTGGGCAAAATTTACAGGGCAGTTTATTTAATATAATAGTCAATTTTCGTTTGTTTAGTATAGCACTATCCGCCGATATTCGCCAAATGTTTCTTTGCATAGGGGTCCGTGAATGCGACCGTAGGTTCCAACGCATTTTATATCGTTTCAACCCAAAGGAACCTCTAATGGTGTTTGAATTTAACCGCGTTTGTTTTGGTTTAAAGTCGAGCCCATTTCATGCGTTACGCACGGTGAGACAGCTCGCTCACGATGAAGGTCCCTCTTATCCTAAAGCTAAGAGGGCAATTGAGAGCGGATTATATATGGATGATTTTGTGTATTCGGTCGATAGCGTGGAGGAGGCCACCCTAACCACCGCCGAAGTCATAAGGCTCATGAAATCGGGTCAATTCGATCTTGTGAAGTGGACTAGTAATTCGCGTACGGTTTTAGATACAATCCCACTATCACACCGTCTTTCGGCGATAAAGGAATTCGACGATTCCGATACACACAAGGTGCTCGGTCTGTGTTGGTCACCAGAGTCCGACGTGTTTAGCCTTAAGGTAAATCCGCCCGTAGAGAAATGCACAAAGCGCACAATACTGTCATGCGTTGCTAGATTATGGGACGTCATGGGTTTCGTAGCTCCTGTGGTATTGTACGCTAAGCTTTTTGATTAAACAACTTTGGTTATTTGAATGTGATTGGGATGACTCGCCGCCTGACAGCATTGTTCGATTGTGGCAGCGTTTTAGAGAGGAACTTCCTTTACTAAGAGAAATTAAAATACCGCGTCATATAAATGTCGATAGAAATAGCAGCATAACGGTCGTTGGATTTGCAGACGCCAGCGAGAGGGCTTACGGGGGCGTTGTATATTTCCATGTCCAGAATAATGGTAGAAATTCGATTAGCCTCATTAGTTCTAAGTCGAGAGTCTCCCCCCGTAAGGTTGTCTCTCTGGCGCGCTTAGAGCTTTGCGCAATATTAGTACTCACCAAGCTTATTACCACAGTTATCGGCGCATGTAGGGATAGAGTTCACATAGAAAGGATATTTGCCTTTTCCGACTCCACCGTCGCCTTATGTTGGGTTCATTCTTCACCCCACCGTTGGGATACGTTTGTCGCGAACCGAGTGGCCAAGATCCAAGACGAGTTAGAAACGCGGAACTTTTATCACGTGTCCGGTAAGGAAAACCCTGCCGATTGTCTATCCCGGGGACTCACCCCGATGCAAATAATGGACCATCCGCTTTGGTTCCATGGACCTTCTTGGGTTCACTTAGATCCCTCACAATGGCCAATAACCGATTTCGAACCTTCGTCAGTGTCACAACCGCCGGAAGAGAGGAGACACGCTCTAGTGGCGAGCGTTTCGAGCGAGGTTTCTCCAATTATTGCTCTGGCGAACCGCTTGTCCTCTTGGTCGAAATTATTGCGTATCGTAATTTACGTTTGTCGATTCGCGAAGCTTTTACCGCGACGTTCGTATATCTTAGCATCCGATTACAACTATGCCGAGTCGCTAGTATTACGTGAACTTCAACGTGCGCACTTCTCCGAAGAAATTACAAGATTACAATCGAATAGAGCTTGTAGTCGCGCCTTTCAACGCCTTAAGCCATTTTTACAGGATGGGATTGTAAGGGTAGGTGGACGCTTGTCCAACTCGCAATTGAGTTTCGACCAACGGCACCCTATAGTTTTACCGCGTAAAGACCATATCATGAACTTATTAGTCGATTATCATCATAAATTGAACTCGCACGCTGGCCCCGATTTATTGATGTCGATCTTGCGTCAGAATTATTGGATTCTTTCTGCACGTAGTTTAATACGCAATCGGGTGCACAGATGTATAGCTTGCTTTCGGGCACGCCCCAAGCCGTCATTTCCGGAAATGGCGGAACTTAGATCTTGCAGAGTGATACAATCAGTAAAGCCCTTCACGCACACCGGGTCTGATTTTGCTGGTCCGTTTAAGGTCACGCTCACTCGCGGGCGCGGTATAAGATCCACAAAGGCTTACGTCTGCATTTTCGTATGTCTAACTACTCGAGCAGTGCATATAGAACTCGTGGGTGATCTAAGCACAGCAGGCTTTATGGGTGCATTTAAAAGATTTCTATCCCGCAGAGGCCCTGTAAGTAAATTATATTCGGATAACGGTACGAACTACGTCGGTGCAAAACGTATTCTATCGGAACTACATGAGCTCTTAGCTAGCAAGTATTATAATTCGGAGTTCGCTCACATTCTAGCCGAGAACCGCATTGAGTGGTCTCTGAACGTCCCAGCCGCGAGTCATTTTGGGGGCAATTGGGAGACTAATATTAAAAGTCTAAAGAGCCACTTATACCGAGTAATAGGAGATCAAATTTTGTCCTTCGAAGAGCTAAGTACGGTGCTCGCTCAAATTGAATGCGTAATGAATAGCCGCCCACTTTGTCGGACGTTATCTAGTGACCCCTCGGAACCGCTGGCTCTAACTCCAGCACATTTTTTGAATTTAACGCCTCTAAGGTATCTGCCCGCCGCGGATATGGATGAGAACATACATACAGACATTTCCGCACGCCACAAATTATTAGATCGGTTAGTGCAATCGTTTTGGAAACGATGGAGGATGGAATACTTGCATACTTTGCAGTCTCGGCAAAAATGGAACACAGCGACAGAGCCTTTAGCTGTAGGAACGGTAGTTGTGCTCACTAAGGAGAATACGCCGCCTCTCCACTGGCCGTTAGGAATCGTCGAGGAGGTCTTTCCCGGTTCCGACGGAGTAATTAGGATAGCTCGCGTTAAGACCACGGTTGGGTCTTACCTACGTCCTGTTGTCCGTTTGTGCCCCTTGCCTCTTCCATAATTTAAATTATATTTCTAGATTAAAATTGTAGTTGAATTTAGGTAATCTTAGCGTTAGTTAGTTATTTGTTAGTTGATCTTAGCTCTAGTTGTTTAGTTATTTTTTGAAGGAAATCCTTCAAGGGCGGGGGGAGATGGTTGCGCGGAAAACCATTCGCGTTTTTATTTTTGACGGTAGGAACTTGCCGAATCATTATTCCCTTTCCCAAACGATATCATTCGTACCCTCCTATCGACACATCGGGGTGATGGGGTGGGAGGGGAAAGAAGACGATTCTAGAACATCGCGTAATCATCGGACCCGAGGATATATAAGACACGCGCGACCGACGCGCGCTCTTCTTCCCGCCACGCTCGTCGTTAGAACCACACCGCTCTCTTTGCGCCGCGCTCGTCGTTGGAACCACACTGCTCTCTTCCCGCCGCGCTCGTCGTTGGAACCACACCGCTCTTCTTCCCGCCGCAGCCGTCGTTGAACTACAACGCTTCTCTCCTGACGCACCCCTGGGGCCCCAGAGTGTCTGTCCAGAGGAGGTTCCGGAAATCGCCGCTATAGTGCTCTAAAGGATAGAAGAACCCCGGTGAGTCAACATTCCTTAATTTACTGCCTGATAAATATTTAATAATTGTTTAACCGCTCCAATTCTGTGTTCTCCCCATCAGGCAGGATTCCTTTCATCGATTTGGCAAGTAATAGTTTTAGTTTAGGGAAGAGCGAGTGCATTGTACTGCTTGCTATAGTAGTCGCTTTTACATAAGCATAGAAGCAATCGCAAATACAGTCCACTTTAGTTAATATCTCGCGTATATATATAGTTGTGAACTGAATTGTGATTTCATTCTATGACAGGGCCTAGCTGTCAGACTCGATGTTGCCACTTAACTGACATAAAATCGATGAAAAGATATCGATTTTTATTCGATTAATAAGATCGTTAAAAAACAATCTTTGAGGCGCTTTAAGTTCTGCACACTTTTTAAAATATATTTTCCTTTATTTATTTAAATGCTATTTGAAATGTATTTTTAAGAACAGTTAAATTGTGCAGTAGCGTTTTGTTAAGCTTTAACCTTTTGAGCGCCACGCCAAAAACGCATTACCGTGTCCTGTACGCCAAAGCGCCAAAACAAAATAGTGTTGCCAAGAGTTGATATATCGATAACGTAAAATAACTTGTTTTTGTTGGTTTTTTATGCTATAAATGACTCTTTATATACTGTATGTTTTATTTAATCTCGTGCTGTCTTACACTCTTTTTATATATGTACTTTGTACATATAAACATAATTAAAAAACAAACAATAACAATAAAATAGTAGTAAACCACAGCACTACTCTCCATCCTAATGACGACACTGTCACGACTGGACGACAACGGCGTAGCTGACCTTCCTTTTTGAAACATTCTTAGAATGTTGTGTATCGATTTCAAAATCGATCTAACCGAAATATACAGACATCGATTCATAATATTGTTACGAGCTTGAGGTTCGTGACAATAAAAATTGCCGATAGAATTACCTAAATTAACACTTTAATTTTATTTACACCAATTACAAAACATTAAACAACTTAAAACACTAACAATTAATCACACTGATTCACTTTATTCCGCTCCGAAGCTTCGCCGAGCCAAATTCAATACTTCCCCGATCGCGTATTGTAGCACCTTTATATAGGGCTCTTCCACGAAAACATCCAGAATATTCCAGAATATTCGAGTAAATACGCGCGCCAACCGACCAAGCGCAGAAAGTTCGAGTGTAGAGCTTCTAGAAAGTTTAGTTCTTCAATTTGATACTAGATGTCGCCGTCGGTTAAAAAAATTAGTCATGTCATTTTCTGGAAAGCTCTCTCCTCGCTCTGTTACCCGACACTAGATGGCGCTAGTGCCATGAGATGAGATGTCAACTTAGCCGCGCAACAATATTTTATGTGTCGGGGAAGGCGTAGGCCAAGTGAAGCACAGAAGAAAAGTCTTACACTCTTATGACAATGGGGATTTGATATGATGCTGATGCTGCTAGATGACTTTGAGACTGAGAAAGAAAATGGCACAACACAAAATGAAAAATTGCTCTTCACACCTTAAGTAAAAAAAAACATTAATTGTAATTTTGTATTATTATTAAAAAAGGTACATAATTATTCATCATCATCATCATCATCATCACAGCCCTTCACAAGTCCACTGCTGAACATAGGCCTCCCCCAAGTAATGCCACAAAGCACGGTCCTGAGCCACCTGCATCCATCGACTTCCTGCATATCTTACCAGGTCGTCACTCCATCTAGTGGGGGGTCGCCCTACACTACGCCTACCGGTACGAGGCTGCCACTCGAGAACCTTTCTTCCCCATCGGTTATCGGTTCTTCGAGCTATATGGCCGGCCCATTGCCACTTCAGCTTACTAATCCGTTGGGCTATGTCGGTCAATCTGGTTTTACTGCGGATATCCTCATTTCTGAGTCTATCACGCAGAGAAACTCCGAGCATAGCCCTCTCCATAGCTCGCTGAGCGACCTTGAGCGTCCTCATACGGCCAGCAGTGAACGACCACGTCTCTGATCCGTAAGTCATCACTGGCAACACGCACTGGTTGTACACTTTAGTTTTCAGAGATTGAGGTATACCTGACGAGAAGATATGTCGTAATTTCCCGAACGCTGCCCAGCCGAGTTGAATCCGTCGATTGACCTCTCGGTCGAAGTTGGACTTACCTAGTCGGACTATTTGTCCCAGGTAAACGTACTCGTCAACAACTTCGAGCATAGTGCTCCCAACAACTACCGGCATAGGTGTGACATGGACATTAAACATAATCTTTGTTTTGTCCATGTTCATCTTAAGACCTATCCGTTGGGAGGCACTATTGAGGTCATTGAGCATAGTGCTTAAGTCCTCCAGCGATTCTGCCATAAGGACTATATCGTCGGCAAATCGAAGGTGAGTGATGTACTCGCCATTGATGTTAATACCGTATCCTTTCCAGTCCAGTAGCTTGAAAACGTCTTCCAAAGCAGCGGTGAAGAGTTTCGGGGATATAACGTCACCCTGTCTTACACCTCTCTGCAGTTGGATAGGTTTCGAGCTCTGGTTCTGTACTCGGATAGCCATCGTAGCCCTACTGTACAAACACTTCAGCACTTCAATATACCGACAGTCAACTTGGCACCGCTGAAGGGACTGCAGCACCGCCCAAATTTCGACGGAATCAAAGGCTTTCTCATAGTCCACATACGCCAGGCAAAGTGGCAAATTGTACTCTTCAGTCTTCTGTACAATCTGCCGCAGGGTATGTATGTGGTCTATGGTACTGAAGCCTTTTCGGAAACCGGCTTGTTCGGGAGGCTGGAAGTCGTCGAGTCTGCGTGCGAGACGATTCGTAATGACTCTCGAAAACAGCACGTAGACGCGGCTCAGAAGGGAAATCGGTCTGTAGTTCTTCAAGAGAGCGTTGTCGCCTTTCTTAAAGAACAAGACCACCGCACTTCTGCTCCACGCCTCTGGAGTAGTGCCACCATGGAGGACGGAATTGAAGAGCTTCTGAAGGACTTCAAGTACCGGTGTTCCACCCGCTTTCAGAAGCTCCGCTGTAATTCCATCCTCGCCTGGGGCCCTGCCGTTTTTAAGGTGCTGGAGAGCCATTCTAATCTCGCTTAGACTGACGTCCGGGATATCATCGGAATAGTGTCGGATAAGACTTGCTCTTGGATCGTTACTCACACTTGCGTGTGGCTCCAACGATGATGTGTACAGCTGCCCATAGAACCTCTCAATCTCACTCAAAATCTCAGGTGTCCCGGAAACGATGCTGCCACACTCAGTCTTCAGCCTTGACAGTTGGCTCTTTCTGGCAGATAGATCTCTGGCAAAGACTTTGGAGCCCTGGTTCCGCTCGATCGCTTCTTTAATACGAGCAGTATTAAAGTTGCGTAAGTCTCGCCGCATGCATTTGGAGATCTGTCTGTTCAGTTGCCTGTATGCTGTCAAATCTGTTGACGATTGCAGCCTCATCTCCCGTCTAACAGCCATGAGATTAAGAGTGTGATCGGAGAGTTTTTGTGTTCTTCTGCGGCGGGTCTTGCAGAACTTAGCTCCGACCGCATGGACAGTTTCCACGAGCTTGTCATTCATATCGTCCACTGCATTGCAATCTTGTAGGCACTGAAAGCGGTTGTGTAACTCGAGCTGAAAGTTTTCGGGATTTTGGATCAGAGCACGAGGGGGACGGAGCGTTGACTTCATTAGACGAGACCTCTCCAACTTAACGTTTAGGTTCAGTGTGCCTCTAACCATTCGGTGATCGCTGCCAGTTTTCACCCTTGCGATCACTGAGACATCACTGAACAGTTGGCGTCTGGTCGTCATAATGAAGTCAATCTCATTTTTTGTCGAACCGTCGGGGCTCGACCAGGTCCACTTCCTGTGGGGCCGCTTCTGGAAGAAAGAGTTCATCATAAAGAGTCCCTCTTTCTCCATAAAGTCGGCCAGCTGCTGGCCCCTTCGGTTCCGTTGCCCTACTCCAAATTTCCCTAACTTCAGCTCACCGCTTTCTCTTGTGCCTAGTTTTGCGTTGAAGTCTCCCATCAACACCGTGTAGTGGGTTTTGGAGGAATGTATGGCTTTGGAAATATCCTCATACATTTCCTCCACCTCCTCATCGGAATGTGCCGACGTTGGTGCGTAAACCTGTATGACCTTCAGCGAATACCGTTTGGTGATTCTGAGTATCAGGTACGCGACCCTCGTCGACACACTCTCAATCTGTACAACGTTGTTGACGAGAGACTTGTGGACGATAAATCCGACACCTCCTTGGGACAGATGGTCGCCCTCCCGGTGATAGAACAAGTTGCCGGATTCGAGAATCACCGTGTCCTCCCCCTCTCTTCGGACCTCGGATAATCCTATAATACTCCAGCGCAACTTGTCTATCTCTTCTTCCAGCTCCAGGATCTTCTCGTCAGTCCTCAGTGTGCGTGCGTTAAATGTTGCCAGGTCGAGTCGTCGTAGGTGGCAACCGAACCTCCACCGGAGATTCTTAGCACCCCCTGCCCCGCCGTTACCATGGTCGCCACCGTAGCCAGGAATAGCGGGGCCGCCGGGGACTGGGGGCCGTCTATTTGTGTAATTGTTCATGGGGGGTATATTGCCATAGTTGCCACGCTTGGCGAGCGGGTTGGCAACCGCAGTTTTTTTTTGTCGTACAGTTGCTGTTATCAGGAAGATGCTGCTGCCCATCTCCTGCCTGTCTCCCCTCTGTCGCCTCTTACGACACCCACGGGAAGATATGGGGTAGTGGATATTCTTAACCGCCACTACACGGCATTATTCATTAATCAACAATTGTATATAATTATTCGCACTAGCCTTATAATATTAAAATCTTGGTCATGGAATAAATAAACATAATTCGTCAATCAAAAATCAAAATTCATCATCATCGACGCTTTCCAAAATCCGAATGAGTTCTGAGGAATCGTTCTTGTTGCATTGCTCTACTTTTCTCGGTAATCACTTATGACATCATCAGGGTGTCGTCTATCCTTGATCACGGTGCCCAGTGAACTGATTTTGATGACGCGCTAAAGATGCGCTGAGTTGAGATATTAGATTTATTATGTGAAGATGATCTGATAACATTTTTTTATTCATGTAGCTAATTATAGTTTTATGTTTCTAATCTTTCATTTTATTCAAATATCAATAATAATAGAAAAAAACACCATTGAGCTGAATTTTGGATAGTTTTCAAGAAATCTATGCCTCCCACGTTTGACACTAGCGGTCAACCATAGATGACTTTGGCGTGCTGGACATAGTATTTGCTTAGATAAAAATCCATTTTTATTAGTTCAATGTTTCTTAGTACTTGTGGCTCTAGAAGACTTGTTTTTTATACTCACATGTTGCTGAGTTATTCCTATTTTGAGGAGTGTAGAATTAAAATACCTGTAATAATTTTCCAATATTTTTATTTCATATTTTTGAGAGCCGGGTTTTTTGTCAACTATAGACGTCGTTGGCGCTCAGGGCCCGCAGGTGTTGGTCAAGTATAGGCGACTTTGGCGCTCAAAAGGTTAAAGAATACATGGTAAATCAGATGGAAACTAACTTGTTTCGTTATCATAACATGATTCTATTTTAAATGTATTGTTATAAACAGATAAGAATAACTTAACCGATCTTCTTTGAAAACAGATAAGAATAACAGTTCTTATCTGTTTTCAAAGAAGATCGGTTAAGATTAACAGTAAAATTGTGCCGTAGCGTTTTGTTACTCTCTAAAGAATTCATTGGAAATCAGCTAGTAATTCGCTTGTTTAATTATCATAACATAATAATTATTTAAAAATTATATTAGCACTGTAATGATGACACCGTAAATAATCGATCGAAAAAGAGAATCGATTTTTAAATGTGTTTTGTGATTGGCAACACTTTTTTTTATTCACAAACTAATGACATAATGATTTACCTAATTTTTATTATTATCTTTTCGGTACTTTTAATTTGTACAGAAATATTCCCATTGTTTGAGGATAAATGAATACCGCGATTAATAACCATAAATAAAGATATAATTTTTTAACAAATGCACATTGTTGGGCGTTCCATGCCGTGTAGTGGCGGTTGAGAATATCCACTACCCCATATCTTCCCGTGGCTGTCGTAAGAGGCGACAGAGGGAGACAGGCTGGAGATGCGCAGCAGCATCTTCCTGATAACAACTGTGAGATAATAAAAAACTGCGGTTGCCAACCCGCTCGCCAAGCGTGGCAACTATGGCAAATATCTCCCCATGAGTAACGACGCAAACAAACGGCCCCCAGTCCCCGGCGGCCCCGCTATTCCTGGCTACGGTGGCGACCATGGTAACGGCGTGGCAGGGGGTGCTAAGAATCTCAGGTGGAGGTTCGGTTGCCACCTACGACGACTCGACCTGGCAACATATAACGCACGCACCCTGAGGACTGACGAGAAGATACTAGAGTTGGAAGAAGAGGTAGACAAGTTGCGCTGGCATATTATTGGGTTATCCGAGGTCCGAAGAGAGGGGGAGGACACGGTAATCCTCGAGTCCGGCAACTTGTTCTATCACCGGGAGGGCGACCATCTGTCCCAAGGAGGTGTCGGATTTATCGTCCACAAGTCTCTCGTCAACACCGTTGTAAAGATTGGGAGTGTGTCGACGAGGGTCGCGTACCTGATACTCAGAATCACCAAACGGTATTCGCTGAAGGTCATACAGGTTTACGCACCAACCTCGGCACATCCCGATGAGGAGGTGGAGGAAATGTATGAGGATATTTCCAGAGCCATACATTCCTCCACAACCCACTACACGGTGTTGATGGGAGACTTCAACGCAAAACTAGGCACAAGAGAAAGCGGTGAGCTGAAGGTAGGGAAATTTGGAGTAGGGCAACGGAACCGTAGGGGCCAGCAGCTGGTCGACTTTATAGAGAAAGAGGGACTCTTTATGATGAACTCTTTCTTCCAAAAGCGGCCCCACAGGAAGTGAACCTGGTCGAGCCCCGACGGTTCGACAAAAAATGAGATTGACTTCATTATGACGACCAGACGCCAACTGTTCAGTGATGTCTCAGTGATCGCAAGGGTGAAAACTGGCAGCGATCACCGAATGGTTAGAGGCACACTGAACCTAAACGTTAAGTTGGAGAGGTCTCGTCTAATGAAGTGAACGCTCCGTCCCCCTCGTGCTCTAATCCAAAATCCCAAAACCTTTCAGCTCGAGTTACGTAACCGCTTTCAGTGCCTAGAAGATTGCAATGCAGTGGACGATATGAATGACAAGCTCGTGGAAACTGTCCATGCGGTCGGAGCTAAGTTCTGCAAGACCGGCCGCAGAAGAACACAAAAGCTCTCCGATCACACTCTTAATCTCATGGCTATCTCATGTTAGACGGGAGATGAGGTTGCAATCGTCGACAGATTTGACAGCATACAGGCAACTGAACAGACAGATCTCCAAATGCATGCGGCGAGACTTACGCAAATTTAATACTGCTCGTATTGAAGAAGCGATTGAGCGAAACCAGGGCTCCAAAGTCTTTGCCAGAGATCTGTCTGCCAGTAAGAGCCAACTGTCAAAGCTGAAGCATCAACTAAAGCTAAAAGTACAATTGAAAATGTTTTTTTGTAATTAAAATACAAAGATCCACTGTTTGGAGGTGCTAAAATAATAACATGCTTTCCGTCAATAGCACCTACACAATTTGGGAAATACCATTTATTCCAGAATTCTTCGATATTTTTTCCCATTGTTCTGTGCCAGGCGTAGGAATACCTTCTCGTATTATATTTTTTATTATAGGATCACAAACTTCCAACACGGCACGCCTCACAGAACTGATTCCCATACGATAGCTAAAAGCAATAGTTGTAAACGAATCACCAAGTGCTAAGTACCTGCAAACAAAATATTAATTAAACAAATAAGTCAAAGTATATGTTATAATATTTCACTTAGTTAAATGTATTTATGATTATGTATTATTATTGTTACATCAAAGCTGTATGTATATATTTTTTAATAGTGTGTTTTGAGTGCGTATTGTATGTTTTATGTATGTATTCGTATTTATACGAGTAATTTTAAATTCGCCAAACCTCCCGGGTAGTTGTTCTATTTATGATAAGTACTAGACAAGTCAACTTTAAAATTTTCAAAATTCTAAAACTTTTATAAATTAAATGTTTTTTTAAATCTCTTTACATAAGAATCATTTGGTCAGGCCAGGCATGGGGAATCAAGAGCAGAAGTATTGTAGTTAATTTTTATGAGTTAAGGAACCATCCCAACAACAATGTTTATTAATAATACTTATTACTTGTATTTTTTTTTACAGCTGCAGCTTGTAAACAAAGGTGGCATGGGCTAAGGGATGCGTACAGAAGAGCATTAAATAAGAAAAAGGGCAAAAGTGGACAGGCAGCTAAGAACATTAAGAAATGGAAGTAAGAGGAAGAAATGTCGTTTGTTGGTTCGTTTTTTGCTGAAAAAAAAAACCTTTAGAGTCCGTTGAGCTGACAAGCGACGATGAAGAGTCTCAGAACAAAGATGCGGAAACTGAAGTTCAGAACCCTAACGCAATTAATGAGATTAACAATACTGATGCTGTGATACGATACTGAAATTCGAAACGAAGATAACACTATTATCCACAATAAATCCACAAAATCAAAATCACAACACAGTCAAGCAAAAAAGGCAAAGGAAATAAAAAGCGCTGAAAACCTACCATTATCAGCATCCGCTGTGTTGATGTCTAGATTATTAGACCAACAAGGAAGTATTCCACAACAACGTGAACACGATGAACTAGATCGTTTCTTTTTGAATATATCAGAAACAGTAAAAAAGTTTTCACCTTACATACAAGCAATAGCAAAACACAAAATATTCAGTTTAGTTTCCGAAATGGAGTTACAGCAGCTCGTGCCACCTAGTTTTATTACAACTTCACCTCAATATGCAAATACTCCATCTTCAGCATCGACTTATTTATTTATTTTATTTATTTATTCTTTTTTGTACACCACAATACAGAAACATCAAGTTCAGTTAAAACTAATTAAAGTATGTACAATAGGCGGTCTTATCACTCTGAAAGTGATTTCTTCCAGACAACCTTTGCGTAGAGGAGTGATGCAAACAAAAGTTAAAATAGAGGGGGGCATACATAATAATAATAATAATAAATACATACAAATAAAAATAAGTGAAAGTTATATGTAAAATATCATATAATAGATTAAATAAATAGAGTACGAGAAAGGTAAAGGAATTTATCTAATAGCGTTCTAAATAATACGATTTAACAAGACTTTTGAAAGAGTGAAGAGATTTAGCACGACGAATATGGAGAGGTAAGGAGTTCCACAATCGCACAACGGTTACGGTGAAGGATTTCTTGAAAAAGGAAGAAGAGTGCAAAGGTGTAGAGAGAGAAAGATTGACGGAGGAACGAAGGAACCGATTATGGGTAAGAGAAAGATACTGGAAACGATTTTTTAAATAAAGAGGAGTAGAAGGATTAAACAGCACACTATACAACGCGGAGAGAATGTGAGTATTCCTGCGAACGCGGATCGGGAGCCATTTGAGCTGTTTGCGAATTTCGGAGATATGATCATATTTGCGAAGCCCAAATATAAATCTAATGCATACATTTTGAATACGCTCAAGCTTATTAAGCTGCTCCTCGGTAATGTCAAGATAGCAAATATCAGCATAGTCAAGGATAGGCAGAAGTAGAGACTGGGCGAGCGTAACTTTAGTTGCTATGGGAAGGAAATTACGTAGTCTACGTAAAGAGCTTAACGCAGCAAACATTTTTCTACCGACTTCATTAACCTGTGAGGTCCAAGACATACAGGAGTCAAGATTCAACCCTAGGTTTTTAACCTTGTTACTGTAAGGGATTAGAGTGCAGTCTAGTATAATAGGGGGTAGGGAAGACCAGTCAATTTTACCAATTAATCTAGAACTACCGATGACAATGACCTGAGTTTTCTTAGGATTAATCGTTAAACCATAACATTTACTCCAATTCGAAATATAAGTCAGATCAGCGTTAATAGTGTCAACTGCTTTAGATAGATCTTCAAGAGAGGACTGAGTATAGATTTGGAGATCTTCAGCGTACAAGTGGTAGGAAGAGGACAAATTATGACTTATAGAGTTAATGAAAATTGCAAAAAGGAGAGGAGACAATACGCCACCTTGTGATACACCAGCAGCTGTTGTAGTCCAGGTGGAAAAAACCTCTTGCACCTGAATTCGCTGTCGGCGACCAAACAAGTAACTTCGAAACCAGTCAACTACAGTTGGAGATATGTTGAGAGAGCGTAGGATGCTTAATAAGATATCAAAATCTACAGTATTAAATGCGTTACTAAAATCAAGCAACGTGAGAATAGTAAGCTTTTGTTTCTCCATACCATACCGAATATCATCAGTGATTTGTAAAAGTGCAGTAGTCGTACTATGGCCAGGACGGAAACCGGATTGCAAGGGATTTAAAAGATTGTGTTTTAAAAGATAGGTGCTTAATTGATTGTGCACAAGACGTTCTAGAACTTTGGAAAAGAAAAGCAAAATAGAGATAGGTCTATAATCAGAAAAACTAGAGGGATTTGACTTTTTCGGAAGAGGAACTACAAATGCGTCTTTGCAAGCTGAAGGGAAAAAAGCAGAATTCAGTGAATTATTCAGGATAGACGTAATTATAGGTAAAAGGAGATCAATGAGAGGGATGACCATTTTCCGACTAATGCAGTTACTACCAATCGAATTTGAATGGATGGACATTATGACTCTCTTAACATCACAACTGTTAAATTGGCTAAAATTAAAAGCAGAGGTGTCCGGAGTGGGAGCTTTTGAAAGAGAATAGTATTATGTTTTGCTTTATCGTTAATGCAAGACGAAGATGAGAAATGCAAATTAAGTTAATTGAGATCAAGGTTATGGTGTGTGAGATTTTGTCGTAATTTCCTAACTCCTAAGGACTTAAGAAATTTCCAGACCCTAGCAGGATCAGGATCTTGTACTGATTCATGGATATGGCGTCGTTGTGCTTTTCTACACAGATTGTTGCAACGATTCCGTACTAATATATACTTCTCTCTATTCAAATCGCTAGGAACTGACTTGTATTTAGCTTTGGCACAATTTTTAATGTGGATGATTTTTTTTATATCATCGGTCAGCCAAGGAGAGGGAGGATGCTTTACACGCACTGGACGAACAGGAGCATGAACGTCGTAAAGCTGAATTAACAGAGAGTTGAACAAAGCAACCTGTTCATCAACAGTAGACGCATTGACGACTACACTCCAATCAATCTTTACAGCGTCATTTAAAAGCTGCTCCAAATCCAAGTCACTAAAGTTACGCTGAAGTAGTATCCTTGACTTAGCTTTAGGGGGACGGATTTTGTATGACAAGTATAAAAGGTCGTGATAGGAAAAAGAATCAGCAGCATGTTGCCCAAATTTAAGAACATGGTCAGGTAAAGACACAAACATAATGTCGAGAAGAGAAGGGGCACAGTTTGGGAAAAAGTGTGTGGCAGAAGTAGGAAGAAGTTTTAAATTTGCTGCTTCAATAATAGATTTAAGTTTTATTGATCTAGCGTTGTTTTTTAAAAGACAGGTATTAAAATCACCCATAATAATACTGTGACAATAGATAGGTGTAAGATTGTCAAGAATATTTTCTAACGTGGTGAAGTAGTCGACAGTGAGAGAGGGACTGTAAAAAACTCCGAGAAGTAATTTTGTATGACCAAGAAGAACTTCGATAAAGAGAAATTCAGCTTCGCATCCAGTCTGCGAACCATTTGAAACTTGAATTACTGAAAAAGGTATATGAGAGCGCAGATAAATAGCAGCAACACCAGCGCCCCGACCGGTACGGTCGTTACGAATCAAATGAAAACCTGGAAGCGAGTAGGAAGTTGATGGAAGACATGGTTTTAACCACGACTCCGAAACAAGGATAGCGTGTATGTTTTTTCTATTAAAACTTGACAACATGTCGGGGTAATGAGCAGGAATACTTTGAGCATTTATGTGAATAGCGTTAAAGTTTTTGTTAAATTCAGAAAAAGTTGAATCTAACATAATATTTAAGGGTGCAATACTTTCAAAGCTGTCAATACTGCTTAATCCATCAGAGGCAGAATCAAAGGCGAAGGAATTGGAACTCCGAACACTATCATCTGAAGAAATCATATTAAATTATGTCTGATTACTAAATATATGTAAAACTAAGTAAATATGTATTATTATATGTATGTATTATAATATATATATAATTATAAAATAAATAATTCAAAAATAAATAAGTCATTAGTAAACTACCTGCCAGCATTATGGAAAGAAATGTTTAATTCACTTAACAATAAGTGAAGAAACGGAACGTTAACATACCATAGACACAAAAGTGAGAGGTGTTAATGTCAGATGAGTCAAAGTGTCAAAGTTACAGTACGTTAAGTAGCAATTATCTACCTGTCTGCCGTCAGAGTGATTGGTGGTTACACGTGTTTTTGTATTGGAATAAGTTTTTAACCCTTTTTCGATTCAAATTGGTATAAAATCTCTCAATTTTTTGTGTGTTGTCTCTGTGTGTTCTGTTTGTTAGTAGGTGAGTAGTATTTTTTGTTTAGTTAATGTAGATCTGTGTGACGACGATGGAGGTTGACGGAGGAGATGCTGAACCACCGGATTTACCTGGTGATTCTGGCCCTGCTAAACGTAAATTCACGGATTCCTTACCATTACCCAACTTCCCAAAGAAAAAAATAGGGCACGAAGATCACCCTTCTGCCTCCTACCAAAATACTTACGTCCACCCTGACTTCCAAGATAAAAAAAAGTATTTAGATAGCGATAAAGGCCCATTTGTAATACATTTAAGCCGCTCAGAACCTAATCCATTAGCAGGTTATACAATTAGACCGGTGAGAATTGGTCATATCCTTACCCAAAATAAAGTGGCCAATATTGAAAAACAGGGTATCAAAATTTTAGGGCGCAACAGGGTTTCAATTGCTTTTAAAACTGCTAATGATGCTAATAATTTTATTGACTCTGAGTTTCTCTTGCATTATAAACTTTCTGCTGTTATTACAACTTTTAATGTTACCCGTATGGGTGTGATCAGGGGTATCCCGACTGACATCTTTATGGAGGAATTAGTGAGAGAGTCTGAGCTCCTTCCTGGCAGAGGAGAAATCATTAAAGCCAGAAGACTTAACAGAAAGGTCAAAAAGGGCGATGAAGTGGAGTGGGTTCCAACTCAAACTGTTGTCCTCACCTTCTCAGGACAAGTGCTCCCCTCCCATTTATATTGTTTTTATGCTTCCATACCAGTCAAAACTTACCTTCTTCCTACTATCCAATGTCTAAAATGTTGCCGTTTCGGACATGTCAAAGCCCAATGTCGATCGAAACCACGATGCTTTAAATGCAGCAAAGAGCACACCGGAGATAATTGTCCCACAGATTCCCCAACCTGTCTTTTCTGTTTGGCAAATCATATGGCTATTGAAAGAAGTTGCCCAGAGAACTCAAGGCAAAAAGCTATCAAAATAGTAATGTCACAAGAGAATGTATCATACCTTGAGGTTTCCGCCCGCTTCCCGGCTGTCAGAAGACCTTATTCTGATGTTGCATCTTCACAAATTCCTGTAAGCCATCTCCCATCTCCTCAGGCATCGGTAAACCCTCCTACTCTGTCTCCTTCTTAGTCCTATAGGAAAACTATTTATAAAGCCAAATCTGTGCCAGTGCAATCTACACAAGGATATGATAAAGTTTCACACTATAACATTACAAGTACTCCTTCGTCCTCTCTTCCCAATGGGCATGCTTTACAAAGCAATATAATATCCCCTAATGATAACCTTCTAGAAAATCTTGTGGCCTCTCTTACAGATATTGTTGGCAAATTCGATGATTCCCATTTACCGTTCAACGTGAAAAGTAAACTAGATGTCCTCTTCTCAAGAATATATAAAGTTCGAATCCCTAACCCTCCTCCAGTGGAATTTTCGGAGCATCAGGAATAAAAAACCTGATATAATTCACTTAATTAATACTCATAACCCTTCTATACTAGCAATATCGGAAACCTGGCTTAAGCCAGGCTCTACATTTAGAATCCCAGGCTTCTCCTGTTATCGTAGTGATAGGAGCGACGGCTATGGTGGCGCTCTGATTTTACTTAACAGGACCATTCCCTTATCACCCATTCCTCTTCCTCCTGTACAAGGCAATATAAATGCAGTAGCTGTTAAGGCTATGGACATCACAATCCTATCCATTTACATTCCGGCTCCCACTCCTTCTTGTATACCAGAACTCAATTTAATTCTATCAAGCATCTCTCCACCTTACCTTATCCTCGGAGACTTTAATAGCCATCATGTTATGTGGGGTTGTCATAAATCTGACTCTTTTTCTTATCTGCTACTTGATGTTTTTAATGAATTTAATCTTTGTCTCCTAAATGACGGTTCTCCCACCAGAATGGCCTACCCTTCGCAGAATTCTAGATCTGCAGTAGACTTGTCATTGTGCTCTCCAACTCTGGCTGCTAGCATATCATGGAAAACTCTCCCTTCTTCTTTTGGAAGTTATCACTTTCCCATCCTTTTAAACCTAAGTAATAAATGTGTTCCTACTCGAAATTTATCACCCCTTCTTAAATTCAATCTGTCTGAAGCTGATTGGGTTGTATGTAGTTGGATGTATTCTCCTCGGAAACAGAAATTAATATCAATAATCTTCCCCCTGTATCTCCAGATAACCTCCAGAGTGCCTATTCCCAATTTATAACCCTTCTGAATAATATAGCATACAAAATTTTCCCTTTGAAGAATTCCTCCACAAGTAAAATTTCTTCACCTCCATGGTGGGATGCGGACTGTTCCTCAATTATTAAAAAACGAAAGGCAGCAGAACGGCTATATTCCTCTAATATGACAATGGAAAATTTTCTTAATTATCAGAAAATAACTGCTCAGTCCAAAAAACTTCTTTCTGAAAAGAAAAAAAAGGATGGCTTTCGTTTTGTGAGAGCTTAGCTCCTCGATCTCCTTCTTCTCTGGTTTGGACACGTATTAGGCAATTCCGTGGCGCTTTAGTTGATAGCAATTCCCCTTGTGCAGACCCCTTCCATTGGTTAGAAGATTTCAGTAACCGTCTGGCTCCCCCCTGGGTTCCATTGGAGGAAGAGATATCTCCTTCCTCAAAACCATTCCCCCTAACTCATTTAACTCTTTTAATAATCTTAATGAACCATTTTCACTAGCTGAATTGCAGTTAGTTCTTAGGCACCTTAAGGATTCCTCCCCTGGCGCTGATGGTATCCCCTACTCATTCCTTGTTAATATGGGTACTACGTGTAAACAGTTCTTTTTAAGCATAATTAACATGGTATTTACAACCGGTTCTATTCCAGATGACTGGAAAACACATACTATTATTCCTATTCTAAAACCTGGTAAAGACCCCTCTTCCGCATTAAGCTATCGCCCTATTGCTATTTCATCAACACTGTCGAAAGTCATGGAACATCTTGTAAAAAATCGCCTTGAGTGGATTCTCGAAAATAGAGGCATTATATCAAAGACCCAATTTGGTTTTAGAAAAGGTTTTAGCACAATGGATAGCCTTGGCATTTTAGTATCTGATATAAGATTAGCATTCTCTAATAACAACTTTCTCGTAGGTATTTTCATCGATGTTTGTGCAGCATATGTTAATGTTGTTCTCCCTCTGCTCAGGCAAAAAATGCATCAGCAGAACATTCCCGAGAGAATAACAAATTTCATAGCAAACCTACTTTCACATAGACGCATATTAATTCGCTCTGAAGGAAGATTTCTACCAGGTAGATTTACCTGGAAGGGACTACCACAAGGTTCTGTCTTGAGCCCCTTGTTGTACAGCCTTTACACCCATGATATAGATAGATCTGTAAATTATCTAGGTAATATTTTGCAATATGCAGATGATCTAGCCTTATATGTATCTGATGCCTCTATTACTGAGGCTACCTCTCGTTTATCCCAAGCTGTCAACTTTCTTAACAATTAGCTATTGGAGCATGGTTTATCAATGTCTCCTTTAAAATGCAGTACTGTGGTTTTCTCTAGGCAAAGGTATATACCAGAAGTGTCCATCTACATTGATAATACTCTAATCCCCACTGAAAATCAAGTGAAATTTTTAGGAGTAATCCTGGATAACAAAATGACAGGAATTCCTCACTTATCATATATTGCCTCCAAATGTGAAAAAAATCTCAATGTTATTCGGTCTCTATTAGGTGCTTGGTGGGGTTCTCACCCCTACTCACAAAAGCTTTTATACAATGCTCTAATTAGAAGTCACTTTGATTATGGGTGTTTCTTACTAGAGCCTTGTAGCAAAATGGCCCTTAATACCTTGGACAAAATCCAGTCAAAATGTCTACGTATAATAACTGGTAGCATGAAGTCCACTCCCATTCTCGCTCTTCAAGTTTAAAGTAGCATGTTATTCACTCCATCCTCTCCTTTCCAAACTTCATTCCTTGTATCGGTTGGTCAGGGACTCCCCATATTGGTCCCACAAGGATTTGCCATGCATTATAAAAAGCTATATTAAATTGCTCAACATTCCCTCTCCAATCTATCAATCCCTTAGTAACCCACTTTACAATATCCCTTACGAGGCTCTAATTTTCAATCCAGACATTATTCTAGATATCGGAATAGATAAAAATACTATTGAAACAAATAACAAATTAAATATGCTCCTCCTCCAAAATTGGCATGATTGGTTAACTATGTACACTGATGCTTCAAAGTTAAGTAACGATGGATTAGTAGGGTCTGCAGTGTGGATCCCTAAATACAGGATTATTTAAATTTTAACTCTCCCCCTGACTCATCTGTATTCACAGGTGAGGCTTTGGCTATTTTAGAGGCAGTTTCATATGCAGAATCACATGGTCTGAAAAGGACCCTCATTTTTTCGGACTCCCTTAGTTGCCTTCAAAGTATTTTATCCAGTCCTTTTCACTCTAAGATTAGATACCCGCTAATTTTAAATATTAGAAAGTCTCTGTACTATTGTCATAAAAAAAGGGCTGAACATTGTATTGGTTTGGATCCCTAGCCACTGCGGGATTCAGGGCAATGAAATTGCTGATAATTTAGCTAAAGATGCCACAAAATCTGGCTCTATCCATAGACAATGCCTCTATGCACATGACCTCCTGCCAAAGGCCAACTCCGGCCTTCTGTCTTCTTGGCAAAGTTATTGGCATCAGTCTAAATTTTTAAACTGTAATCAATATTCCAAAGTCCAAATTAATGTCCCATCAAAACCCTGGTTCTTTCAATATCGCCACTTTAGTAAAACTACCACCTCTACTGTTTGCCGCCTACGCTTTGGTCATGCTTGTACTCCTGTACACATGGCCAAACTCAGGATTAGGGATAGCTCAATCTGTGAATGTGGCCTAGATGAAGGATCTGTCAATCATCTGTTCTTTGAGTGTCCTAAACTTTCTTTCTCTCTCTACGATATCCTGCCCAATAACATCCCTGGTCCAGTAAACTTCCAATTTTTGCTAACCCTAGTGTATACTCCCTTCGTAAATATTTTATGCGCTTTTATTCGTACTAATAATATTAAACTGTAAAATTACTTAACAACTTTGGTGATGGTAGTTTAAATATGTGACGTCTTTTGTTGTAGATTGTGAACTCACTAATTAAATTGAGAACTCTTATTTTAACTATTATTATCTTGTCACTTCCATGACTGACTTGACATTGGCAGAATTCTACCAAGAGAAGCCATAATTTAAAAGAAGAAGAAGAATTATCTACCTTACAATATACTTCTATCACTAATACTAAACATTCCAAAGAAAGATTACAATAACAATTACCAACATACAAGAAAAATTATAACACTAAATAATAAACATTACAAAGAGAGATTATTAATCATTACATTTTACTATCTAATCTACAATTAACAAGGAAAAGTAATGAAGATATAACGATAAAAAGAAAACTAAAATATGAAGTCCAGAGAAAAGTTATAACATAATTACAAAAATTAATAAAATATAAAATAAAATTATTTACGAAAAAGTTCATTTTTTCCGGCCCTCTTTGTACGCTGTGGTGCACCTTTATCTTCGGGGGCCTTATTTGCCTCAACCACAATAGGATAAACGGGTGAAGCAGAAGTTGACCCGTTGCATAATGCGTCAAGCTCAGACAAGGTCTCAAGTTGGTGCCTTGTGCCATCTGGAGTAAAGATATTGATAACTCCATCCCTGGTCCAACATTTGGTGATGCCATACCTTCGCCTAGCTTCTAGAAAAACACTGTGGCGCCTCCTTGTTAGAAACTCAGACTGGGTTATACCTGTGCCCTTAAGTTTGGTTTTGGAGTGCCAAACCTTGTCTTGCATCACGATATCGCTGAATTTGACAACTATAGGCCTGGAAGATTTATCAGAAGGGCGTCCCAGACGATGACAACGGCTTATGGATGTTTTACTGAAACCTGGGACTAGGATTTTAGTGCTGATAAGTGTACTTATGACGGCGGTAGTATCCTCAGATTTTTCTTCAGGAACTCCATGGAGTAGGATCATCTTTCTGTGGCGACGCATTTCACTACGATCCAGTTCTCTTCCCAAAAGATCTACTTGGTTATGCAAATATGAAGCAGCCAAGATGAATTTTCTAAAAGCATTAAAATCACCTGGTAGAGAAGATGAAGTTGTGGCAGTAGAACTAGATTGTTGCAGTTCCCGCTGAAAGTTATCCATTTGACTTTGGAATGACTTTGACATCTCCATAAGTGAACCTTTCAGTGCTTCCATGGTGAAAGTAGTTGTAAAGTGCAGTGATGTTAGAGAAAATACTTGGAAATAAGAGCTGGTAGGTAATTTATTATATATAAATAACAGACATGAAATTCAAACTGTAACTATTTTTAAAAATATATTTAAATCTAAGATGTCTAAAATGTGTACTACTCAATTGACCTACCCACACAGAAAAAAACGACTTCTTCAAGCGTTCGAGCAAGAGACACACCTATGCCTACGTCTCCTGAGACTATGACTAACGATTGGAATCAGTCTGGAAATGTTCTTGAATAGGTTTAGGTACATACAATATGAGTACACATTCTGAATATTTGAATTTAAATAAAAGTTTGATTTAAAATATGTTGAACAAATTGTATTACTTACCGTAAACACACAGCAAGCTTTTCTTTAAATGACAGACATTCTCTAAAGTTTGTGTTTTTTCTGAAAATATAATTTTCAATTTTTTTCAGCAAAATATTAAATTGGAATGTAGACATTCGGAAATACTGAAAAAACTTTTCTTCATCCTCAACTAAATGTCTGAATAATGTCCAATACTCTCCTTCGGTTTTTCGTTCTTTTATAGAATCGTGAATCCAGTAGCGCCGAGTGTTTTTTTGTTTTCTTCTTCTTCCTCATTCAATATTAAAGCAATCATCGCCAGTTGTCTAACAGTTAATTTTCTGATAGCCATACCTATTTTACAATTTCAAAATTTGGTAGCACTCCAAGACGTCCACGCAACACTGTTACACATGCGAGAATGTAACGGATTCCTATTGGTTTTGGTGGATGTTACATACGGGTTGCATACTGGCATCATACGGGTTACATACGGGTTGCATACTGGCATCATACGGGATGTATACGGGCACAGAACGCCGTCGATCCGTTCAGTGGGCATAGTAGAGCGTATCGTGTTGCTTCTCGTGCCTGATACGCTCCTAGCACGGTCATGGTATGATACGGTGTAGTGGGCAGAGACCTTAAGATTTAATTTTAGATATAAATTATTATCTTTATATTTATTTTTAATGAAAAGAAAATAATAATTATAGTTTATAAAAATACACAACGCAGTGAAGAGAGTTGAATAGTGAAGTGAAGTTGCATAGAGATTATACAACTCTTTTAAAGGATAGGGATCATTTCCAGGGGACAGTCAAAGGGTTTTAACCTCATTACAAATTAAGTAAAATAAATATAAATTAACAGATCATAAGATAAAAGAACACATACCGGCCATGGATAATAGTCATCAAAATATAACGAGGAACGTTTTGACTCCATAATAAACATCATAATGAACATCTGCATTAAATGCCAGGTTCTTTAGTGACAGTGTGTGATAAAAATAAAAAAAGCAGCGAATATCTCATTTTATTCACCTACACTCTACGACAGTACCATAACAAAGCAGTATAAATTTAAAATGATGCCAATAATCTAGTCTCCTATGGGCGTGCCCGTGCAGGAAGGGCAACAGAAGTGAAGAGAAAGGAAGTATTGCCAGCTAATACAGCAGACTAAATGTGCGTTTCGCGCAACCAACTTTATTCTTCGTTATTGAATATTATTTGATAAGTGTGTTTCATTTCCTCCGAAATAAACGAACCTTACTTAACTCTTTATTATCGGATATTATTGAAAGGTGTGTGTTCAGTTCCTTCGAAATGAACGAAACTAACTTTATTCTTCGTTATCGGATATTATTTGATACGTGTGTCGTGATTTCCCTTGAAATATACGAATCTTACTTTTTTTTTTATTATCAGATATTATAGAAAGGTGTTTGTTCAGTTTTTTTCGAATTGAACGAACCTTACTTTATAAAAGGCACTATGTGTTTTAGTTTCTATGAAGAGAACGTGGCAAACATCTTAAGGAATTATATTATATTACATTTTATTTGAAAAGAGAGAATCCATTTAATTTCATTGATATATTTTCTGCCATACATTTAATCCAAGTTCAGCGGCGAATAACTCGGAGACTTGCTTGATATTCCATCTTACGCCTTCAAACACGCTGTAATTTGTACTTTAGTTTCTTTTTCTCGATTTAAGTAACACTTACTTTTCGACATAATATCAGCCGATCACTACGTTTCACTTACAGTTATATCAAACAAAATTGAACACGTTTTAAAAATAGAGACAGATGTTGTGTGGTGAAGCACTAAACTGTATATATACAGTAATCTATGCTGTGAATGACATATCAAAATCAAGATTCTATGGATGATCAACGGCACGGGAGTGGGACTCTCCACACTCTTGCGACCGGCAGAAGAAAGGAGGGTGTTTTAAATTTTTTAATTCTCAACTATAGTGCGATTGGCTAATCTTAGACGTGATAATACTTGTGTTAAATAAGCTCAGTTACTAATCTAGAAGGACGAAGCACAAAGTATAATAATAAAAATAATTGTTACTAAATTTACCAAATACTGACCAACAGTAATGAAAGTAAAAATATAAATATTCATATATGACTTACATAGCAGATAATTAATGTTTTAATTTCTATTTTACAATTTATTTAAAACTAATGAAAATAATATTTATGAATATAATAAATTTCATAAGATAATGACAACAAGTACACGAGTTATTAAAAGAACTGATACAATTTCTCTTTTTTTTCTTGCTCGCCTCTATTCTCTCTTCATGTTGTTAACCATGCTTTTTAGTGCAGTTCGATTGATTTTTGAAGTTGATGTTAAAGGAAGTTCCTTCGTGAAAATAACTCCTCCCCTTAATTGATTTGAATCAGTAAGAGTACCTGTAAAATAATTCATTATAGGATATCATTATAATCTATTGAAGCCCGTATGTGAACACAGGTCTCCTCCATAAATTGCTTCATATTGTATAATTTGAGTCATATAGGATCAAAAGTGGCAATCTGTCATTTTTGTCACTTTTCATTTTTTAATCGGGCAACATGTAGAACCGAAAACCATACAGAATATTTAGACATCTTCGGATCAAATATGGCTATATTCGTTGCAAATTCAGTGACAAATCTGTCTTTGGCTTCAAAGACGGCATTTATCACCTAACGAGAAACAAAGGCGGTATTCTGTGCACTTGACCAATCACAGGCATGCATTTGGACGCTTTACAAGATGGCGGTTAACTCGTTTTGATAGCAATATTGACGTAAATGTTTTGTGCATTATTCTAGTTTTAGCTTGCAAAGTTAAGTTATTTCACTGCGCTTTTAATAATGGATAGTAGTCCAACAATTGTGACTAATCGTTTTGCTAGAAAAACGTCAGAAACACCCCGAAAATTGGAAACGAAACGTTGCAAAGAACAACAGGTAAAGTAAACTGTAGGGTTGAAACAACTCGACAACTATATTTTTAATACAATTTTTTTTTAATACTTCTCTTGCGTGGACTGATGGCATGCCACGACGATGATTGACAAAAACATATATTTATTTAATCCGTTAATTATTTTATCAATATTTATTTAACATTTATTTTATTTATATAATATTATATATATTTATATAGTATTATAAATATTTATATAATTTTATAAATATTTATTTAATATTATCAATATTTATTAAAAAAATTAATAAATTATTGGAAGTTGAGTTGGCTGGTGATTTATAATACTACTACTAACTAATACAGAGTAAGTTACCACTAACAATAGGTAAAGAGTATGTTCTTTTTTCCTAAGGTACGCATCTAAATCACTTCCGAGTCGAGTTTGTGACCATGATTCAAAAGCATTTCAGTGCTCAAAATTGGCGATGCCTGATTTGTTATTACTACACACAAAGTTTTATACCAACAAAACAAAAAAAGATCAGGATACACTGTTGTTGAAATATTGTTCCATCAAGCCTGTTCAACAAAGGAAAAACACAAAATCGATGAAGCAGACTACTATCAAATATGCTGTATATGTCAAAAAACAGAAAGTGCCTATTTGTCTAGAGCCTATTTGTCCTACTGTTTTTTTTTTGAATATTTTTGGTATAATAAAGCATAGAATATCTTACGTTATGAAAAGATTTTACTACACAAGTGATATTTTTGAAAATCGCGGGGGGGATCGGAAACGAGTCAAATTTTCCGAACAGAAACAGTCCATTCATAAGTTTATTGAAGGCCTCAAATGCATGGAAACACATTACTGTCGCAAAGGGAAGTATGCTGAGAGAAAATACTTACCTGCTGAATTAAATATTAAAAAAACTGTACGACATGTACAAATCATGGGAACTAGCAAGTCCCAAAGTAAAGCACTCTTACTTCAGACACATTTTCAACAACAATTCTAACATCGGATTCGGTTCACCGAGGACCGATGTTTGTTCAAAATGTCTAGAACTGGCGGAAAAAAAAAAGAGTTCTACTGATCCCCAAGAAAAAAATATACTTATGACAGAAAAAACAGTCCACAAACGAAGGGCGGACGCTTTTTTTGAGAAATTACGTGAATCAAAACCTGGCTTAAAGATAATATCCTTCGACTGTCAGAAAAACTTACCGCTGCCAAAATTGCCCGACCAAATATGTTACTATAGTCGCCAACTATATTTCTACAACTTAACTATGGTTGAGGGTAGTTCAAATCAACCGATGATCAGAGACCGAGTTTTTACGTACTGCTGTACTGAGGATGAATTCCATAAAGATTCTAACTTAATTGCATCTGCCGTGTACCACCGTCTTACTGAAACCGATAACTGATATCATCAAAGTACGTTTGTTTGCCGATGGTTGCGGTGGGCAAAATAAAAATAGCATAGTAATTGGAGCCTGTTGCAAATGGTTATTGGAAAATCTTAATATTAAAACCATTGAAGTGGTTTTTCTAGTAACTGGGCATTCTTATATTGACCGACAATTCGGTATCATAGAAAAAAAATTAAAAAAAATGGAGGTCATATTGCACCCCGATGAAATAAAAGATGTAATATCCCAAACGTCAACCATAGTCAGATTTGGTGTTGATTGTGTCGTTAGCGACTGGAGATCAACAACCAGAAGCATTCTGGCTCAAACGACATCGTGGAAAGTAAAGTTCAAGGAATGCAAAAGATTTATTTTGGTCCGCTCTAAAAAAGCCGGCAACGTTCTTGTTAGAGGCGAATTATTTTACAAAAGCGACATTGGTACAGCGTTTAATGTTTGTCAACGGCAGAAAACCATTTCAATGATTGATGCAAAACCCTTACCCAAAATTGTAGCCGTAAATAAAAATAAATTGAGAGATGTCAAAAAACTTCTCACAAATCATTTTGGAGTTAATTGGGAAAATTTACCAGTTTTAAAAATATATAAAGGTTTGTTTGCTTCCCAAGAGGCACTTCAGTGCACTTTGAATCCCGAAGCAGAAGATTATTGTCAGGAGCCTTTGGATGAAGTATGATCTTCGTGTTTAGATGACAAAATATTATCTAACCTTTAATAGTTACCTACGGTAATAAAGTCATCTTCAATATCAGTGTTTTTGCATCCGATAAAGAAATTGACTATTCTTACTTACGTAATCTTGATTGATCTTAATAAACTTTGTAAAAACAGTAACAAATGTTATGATTTTGCTTAATCGACAACCCTATTCTAACGTTACATGAATTGGCAACAAAGGTGGCAATCTTTACGCCGCTTGATATCAAAGCCGGAAATGTGTATTTAACTTGGGATCAAATCCGGTCATTTTAATTTGTTGGTATCAAAGTCAGCCAAAACGACACTTCAGATTTAAAAATTGCATTAGATTTCTACCTTTTATATGAAAGTGTTATATAAAACACATAGGCTACGTCTAAAAATTATGTTAACAGTACAAAAATCAATTAAATACCCCAACCCGCAGCAAAAAGTGTTTTTTTCATTTTACCACAAATTGACTAAAAGTCAGATTGCCACCTTTGATCCTATATGACTCATTTGTCTTAGCATTATAACTTCTTAAGTTTGGAACAAATTATATAAAAAATCGGTATAATTATCGATATGAATTAAAATTATATAATAGGAAAATGTTACAAACATTCATATTATTTTCATTTATATCATCTTTAAGTGAACAAAATATTTTTTTGAACTCCCCACATCAGAAGTAGGATGTCATAACGCTACGTAACTTAAAGGTTTTTTTTAACTATATCATTTTAAACAATGCAACAAAAATATGTAAATATTCTAAAAATACGTGTTATAAGCCTGTGTTTGACACAATCCCACCTGGTAAGTGGGGACGTAGCCCTAGATGATATTTTTATTTAAAATTCTGACGCAGTTGTTATCTAACATATTTATTATATTTATATTTTTTTCACTTTTGCCATAAAACACAACATTCTATTTAAAATTGTGTTGAAACTCAAAACACCAAAAAGGCAAAAAACGCTATATATCTTAATGTGGTGGTGATGTCGTAAGGTGTACTACGTAGGCGAATTCATTACTCCATTTCTATCGCGTCGTAAGAAAAGACTATTGGAATGACCATAAAGATACTCACGACCGCCGCCTTCCGATAGACGGCAGTACACTGTTGATGACAGATGTTAAACCAAGATCGGCGTCAAAACAGCGTGTTGAACTTTGGTGGGATTCAATTACAATATTTTAACGTTTAGTTTCGCTGTACACGAGGGTAGCCGAAAAGCTTGACACCATCGATGGCAGGAAAGAATGTGTGGAAAGAACATGGCAGAACGTGGAAAGTAAGTGGAACGACAAAAAGAGGAAGTAGTAAAAGAAGAGATGCATGGTGGAATGATGAAGTGAGAGAAGCTGTAAAAAAGAAGACAAAAGCATGATTAGACTACTTGGCCTCTAGTAACGATAAGCACACGAGAGAGAAGATGAAAAAAAGATATAAGCTGCAGAAAGTTCATGCGAAAACATTGATTGAGGAAGTACGTGAAAGGTGTAGAATAGAAGCGGACGAAAGGTTGTCGCACAACTTTAAGGAAAGTAGGTTGGAAGGTCGGTGAAAAGGACGAAGAGAGAACGAAATGTGAAATATGGGTAAATCAGGCATGTCTAGAACAGGTAAATGAAATTGTATACTTAGGGAGTGCTTTCAGCCGGGATGGAAGATGTGATTTAGATGTGGACAGGCGTGTCGCTGACGGGAACAAAGTCAATGGTGCCCTGAATGTGTTAGTCAAAAGGCGTTAGTGAAGAGTGCACGCCTTGCAATACATGACGCAGTGTTGGTACCGACTTTGTTATATGGCAGCGAAACCTGGGTATGCCAGAAGAAGCATAAAAGCAAGTTGAATGCAGTGGAGATGCGATCTCTTCGTAAAATGTGCGGCGTTACCATAGCCGACCGAAAGCGAAACGAAGAAATTTGCAATATGGCAGGATTGAAAGATGACCTTATCACAAAAATTGATAGGGGCGTACTCCGATGGTTTGGGCACGTTAAAATGAGTGAAGATCGAATGGTGAAGAAAATATATAGCGCGAAAGTAAATATTAAAAGGTGTCGAGATAGACCGAGACTAACTTTCGAAGACCATGTGGGCAAATTACTCGAAGAGGGGAGGGTAGAGTACTCGGATACCTAGACGTGCATGTATGAAGAAGTTAATGAACCTGAAAGAAGTGAAAGAGGTATGTAAGGATCGTGACACTTGGCGATCTGTTCTCTCTGGCTACCCCGTTAGGGATTGTGCGTGAAGATAAGTAAGTAAGTAAGTAAGTTTAGCTGTCATATATTATGAAAATGTATCAGTATCGATTATAAGGCAATGTCTTGTTTATTAAGAGGATATAGTAAGTCAGCTCAAATTCTAATTTCGCCCCCACTTCCCCGCGCGTCGTACGCTATGTACCGACATGTTTGTAATCACTAATACTGTAAGTAGATAGGTCGTTAGATACTTATTTCATTAGGTTTATCATATTTATGCCTGTTTCTTAACGCCAACCCAGTCGCTTCTTATTTTTATAACGGTTATTTCACATTTTAATTTTACGTCGTCCTGTTGCGTAATGTGTATTCTGATCGCAAGCGACACAACCTCCCCCTTCAAAGGCCGAAGCCAAACTGACTGGGCGGCAGAAATCAAGCTTAAGACGCCGATAGTTTAGGTAATTTCTTTTTACAGAGAAAATAAAGGCATTTAAAAAAAAGTAAATAACATAAGCACCGCTTTATAGTTAGTTCAGTAGTATGCAAAGTTTCATGACCTTATATATATATTTTATGAATAACAGCGGTTTATTGTTTATTTTGGAGGTAACTTTGGATATTTTTTCTATCGAGAAAATTTTACGGAATCGTGTTTTCGTCTAAAATAGTCCTTAACATTAATCCTCAACTTTACTATATATTTATTTCAAAATTAATGCTGCAATATTTTCGGCATAACGGAGGATCTTGCTAAGCCATTTGAGGTTATATTTCCCCTTAATTTTATTTATAGCTGACTTCAAAAAAAATAAAGGTTTACAATTTCTATAATTTTTCTTTAAACCTAATATAAAATATCTAAGCACCGACTTCAAAATGTGAAATTATATTTTTGACTTTACAAAATATTATCATCAGGACTGGTAAACGATTCCCACCAGAGTTACACAGTCGCACTGTTGTTACTCCGATTGTTATACACCTGCCAAGAGTACAAATGCAATAACAAACATCAATAGCTTGGAAGAGACCGTGCAAACATCATACGTGTCGAGCGATGAAGTTATACGGGTTGGTAAAGAGGAAATACGGGTGTTTTTAAGGCAAGAGTAAACAGGCTTTTGTTAAGCTAAGGCAGTGGGCCTTACCATCTTCGGTTGCATCAACACTTACCATCAGGTCGGATAGTAGAAAAACAATGGCTTATTATAGTAAAAACAGAAGAATAAGGCAGTTTACTTTTAACTAAATCCTTAATCTCTTGAGCAGTCAGCGTATGACTGTCTTGTAGTACGACACACGCTACTGGCAGTTCATTACACTCTTCATCCAGTATGCCGGTCACAGCAACGTCATAAACGCCAGGATGTGTCCTTATAACGTCTTCAATTTCTGTAGGTGATATCTGAAAATACAATTAATATTATTCTATTAACAATGCTCTTCTAAGTCAGGGGCTAGGTCTGCCTTGATTTCAAACGACGCGATCAATCCAAGTTCCCTCCCCATTGTCATCAAGATAGTAATCGATTTTTAAATGCAACTTGCTCGGGGTTTTAAATAAGATTGTACGTAAAGACATGTCCGTCACATACACATTGGCGCAGTGCAGCAAACTACTCCGTTTACGTGGGGAAATTGCACCGCCTCCAAAATGTCTATCTCTGTTTAGCCTAATGATTGACTAGGAGAGAATGCCCTACGACATTAAGTCCGCCATATGTACTACTTTGTGCATGAAAGTGTAAATAAATAAATAAAATTGACTGGCCTGTTGGTCTAGTGGTTAGTGACCCTGACTGCTATGCCGGAGGTCGTGGGTTCGATTCCCACCAGGACAAATGTTTGTGTGATGAGCACGATCATTTGTTCTGTGTCTGGGTGTAATTTATCTATAATATTTATGTATTTAGAAATATATAAGTATGTTTATCAGTTGTCTAGTACCCATAACACAAGCTCTGCTTAGCTTGGGACTAGATGGCGTTGTGTGTGATAGTTGTGGAATATTATTATTATTATTATTATTAAAATAAATGTCCACTCATACCCGCCTCGCGGGGACAAGAGCACCACTCATTCCACAATTCACCAACGCGCACCCGGAGTGGGCCAGCAAGCCCCACGAAGTGGCGCCCTCGGGCCGGCTCTATACCTCGGGCCAGCCAAGTGGTTTCCTATTTGTTCACCGTGGGTCGCTAAGCCACGGTAACTAGGCCCCCAGCTACGACAATGTGGGAAAGAACTACAAATACTTGTTACCGATACTTGTTCCATACGGGATTCAAATCAAGGTTATAAGCGTCGCAACTCAGTGCTAAGCCACTGGGCCACGGAGCCGTCAAAAAGTTTTATACTCTTATATTATACTTCTTTACAAATATAAGTTATGAGTTTCGCATCAGACTAGGATTAAACAGTATAAAACGGTATTATGGCAGGGAATTACCTGGTGACTTCGATATTTAAGAAGTAGTTTCACGCGATCGACAAAGAAAAAGTTCCAGTTCTCGTCCCTGTAGAAAAGATCACCTGACTTCAACCATTTATCTTCAGTGTATATCTCAGCTGTCATTTCAGGATTATTATAATAACCCTAGAAAAATAGTTGTACATTTAAAGTAATAATTTAATACCATTAAAAATATAACTTGTAAAAAAAACTAAGTCTCGCAACTCAGTTCTTCTGCCGTAAAAAGTTGTGAGAACCATGTAATACCAAGTCGGTTAATTTATTCAGTTCCTACTTAAGGGGTCCTTCTGTTTTAAGTTATTACGTAATTAGCTAACCTAACAACATTTTATAGTGACCATATCAATTTTAAAAGTCTTTTATGTTTTAAATATATAGATTGACTTGGCCATCGCATGAAACCACAATGTATCTCACAAGTAATACGTATTATATTAAATTAGATTGCTTAATGCGATTGACAAGTCTATCTATATATTTAAAACATAAAAGACTTTTAAAATTGATATGGTCACTACAAAATGTTGGTTGGTTAGCTAATTACGTAATAACTTAAAACAGAAGGACCCTTAAGTACGAACTGAATAAATTAACCGACTTGGTATTACATGGATCTCACAACTTTTTACGGCAGAAGAACTGAGTTGCGAGTTGCGTTGACTGGTTACAATTCTTAAACTACTCGTTCAATTTGAATGAAATTTGAAATATACCATATTTATACAATGCTTACTCGGTTACTGAAAATTCAGGCCTCTAGTTTTATTTTCCACGAAGTTATAAGGGGTCGAAAATGGCCTGAGTTGCTTCGAGAAAAGATGGTACGGCCGTGCCGCTTTTTTGCTCGACTTGGCGGGGGCACTGCCGTGCCCCCAGATGTTTTATAGAAATTGTGCGCCTTAACACTTTCATTGTCCAATTTTAAGATACGTAGACCCTTTTTCCTGGAAACAAGGCATTGCAGAGCAGCCCTTTTGATTTTTAATCGACATCTGCATTTTGATTCTTAATTGAAGATAGATGCAGATGGGTCATTCCAACCGTTCGCGCAAATAGCATTGGAATAGAAATAACTGATTTTAAAATTGAGTTGTGGAACCCGTGTATTTTTATAACAATTCTCTGAGTGTAAGAAATTAAATAAAGTGAATGATTTAGAGATTTCATAAAATAAAATAAAATTAAATTTCATCTCCATTCAATACAAAATTATAATGCTATATTCTATATAACGTATGTAAATAAGTTCAAGTGTATTATCTAAGCCTAGCCTAATATTAAGCCTAGCCTTAATATTATATACTACATTCACGTGCTTATCATATAAATTTCGAGTAGAGCCGATCGAGATCCGTGGTATCCCCGCTTGCACCAAATGTAAATATTAATTGCAATTTTTAAATGGTGATTTTTACCACGAGCTTGGTGGTGAAGGAAAACATCGTGAGGAAACCTACAAGTCTGAGAAATAAGAAAAAAATATTTCGAAGAGATGTGGAGTACGCCAGCACGTATTGGGACAGCGCGGCGCACATATCCTCGCTCCTAAACCTTATAAATTAGAGGAGGTCTATGCCCAGCTGTGGGACGTATGGAGGCTTTAACTTCACCTAACTTTTATCGTAATCCTCTCAACTGTCCCGGCCAAAATGCCCGCTTTGGCGTATCTGTCCAACCCTGAAGTTTATATGTAAATAGCAACCTTCTAAAGGTTGTGGACAGACGCGTACTTTTTTAATAGCGACCTTTAGAAGGTTTTGGACTGACGAGAGAGAGGATAAATAAAAATCATAATATAATTTAGGAAACGAAAATGTCGGTGTTTATATCTTTGGTCACAGAATTTTTCATTACTGGCTCGAAATATGTTTTTACGTGGTAGAGCCACGCTGCAGCTATATTATGATTCTACCATGAATGGGTAGGCTCGACCGTGGAATGACCACGCCACTATGTGCTATTTGGTGAGTGTGGAAAAGGAGAAACTGGATTTAAAGTACCTATAATGAAGTTTCTCCTTCGCAGAAAGTAATCAAGGAATTGAAAGAAAAAATAGTGAATTATAAAAAGTTAACGTTAATCACAAATTGAAAACACATAAAACAGACGTACATAGAATATGTGTATAATAGAAAAGAGAGTTAATAAACTAGTTACAGACATAAAGCGTGATAAAAAAAAATTCAAAAAACATGCAGGTGAAGAGGCACCTAGGAGTATTGAGCATTGGAATCGAAATCGAAATTTGGGCGGTGCTACAGTCCCTTCAGCGGTGCCGATTTGACTATCGGTATATCGAAGTGCTGCAGTGTTTGTATAGTAGGGCTACGATGGCTATCCGAGTACAGAACCAGAGTTCGAAACCTATCCAACTGCAGAGAGGTAAAAGACAGGGTGATGTTATTTTCCCGAAACTCTTCACCGCTGCATTGAAAGACGTTTTCAAGCCTTCTATTTGCCGACGATATAGTCCTTACGGCAGAATCGCTAGAGGACCCCTAAGCACTATGCTCAATGACCTCAATGGTGTCTCTCAACGGAAAGGTCTTAAGATGAACATGGACAAAACAAAGATCATGTTTAATGTCCATGTCACACCTATGCCAGTAGTTGTTGGGAGCACTATGCTCGAAGTTGTTTACGAGTACGTTTACCTGTGACAAATAGTCCGACTAGGTAAATCCAACTTCGACCGAGAGGTCAATCGACGGATTCAACTCGGCTGGGCAGATTTTTTTCCCATTTTTCATAAAGTATAACAAGATACATAAAATATTATGTTGAAGGATACATTTTGTTTGACGGCAAAATATTTGACTCAATAAGCTAACTATTAGAATTAGGTTAAGTTTGTTAGGTATTGATTTGTTTTTTTGTTTATTCAATATCTTAATATCAAGGTTTACTATTTATATTACTGATTTATTGCTTAAATTGATTCTATTCAGTTTCAGTATTTCAGGTTTAGTCACTTTGACTTAAGACTATGTTGGTAGTTAATTAAATAAGATACAAAAATTACATTTGCATGTACAAAGAGTGATCGTCAGGAGAGATAGTGGGTCCCCGTGATCGCCACTCTTCCCACAAAGCACGATGGCTTTAAAGCCATCAATTTGCTACTCTGCAAACATCCCCGATGCACTGCAAAAATACGGCAGAGCCAAAATCATCCCGGTTTCCCGTTTACACGCTTTAACAAAATGCTTTAAAAGCGTCACTTTTGCCTTTTCCGTACAGTACAAAAACCTGCGAGCCAACATATTACCACTAACCTTATTGCCTTTGTAATTAAATTAGTTAAAAATACGATTATAAAATGTAATTATTAACTCGTGTTTTCATTACCATCTCGCAGTGATATTACCTTCCAGGTTTATTTCATTCTTTCCAAGCTGTTTTCATCATTAAATTCCGTCCTTTTTTTGAAAATTATTCAATGTAACATTTTCTTTAATGCAGATATTTTACAGTTTAGCAAATTTTAAACTACATATAAAAATAATCAATTTTTTTTTCATGGAACAGACCGATTTACGTGAACGGACGGAATGACCCAAATATCTGTGGACAAAGCATTCAATTATCATCAGGTGGACTGTGTGGACCCGTTTGTCACCTTTATACTGTAAAAATAAAAACAATAACAATTACGCGGCGCAGAGAACGGATTAATTGTTGATTGACTGTGGACATTGAAATGTAAAATGTCAATAAATTATGGAAATAGAAAATAGGTTAAAACGCATACTTTTATAAAAAACAAAATAACCATACCTTAAAGGTTATCGGTCCTTTAAACCAAAGTTCGCCTGTTTTGTGAGGTTCCAAAACGTCTTTTCCCGTTCCAGGATCCACTAACTAAAAATTATTGTTAGCCTTAAACAACTTTTAATTATTATAAAACTAGTTATTTGCCCGAGTTCAAAAAATGGGGGTTATGTCTTCGAAGTGTGTGTTTTTAAGTAAATTTATCGGTTTTTTGAAAACGGCTAAACCGATTTAAATAATTCTTTTTTTTTTATTCAATAGGTTATATTCTATAAACATTTAAAGAATAAATTGTATCTCTAATGGTGGAAAATATTAAATTAATATTTTATTGTACCTATTTGAACGACGTTCTACGTAATATCGTATGTATATGAACCTTAAGTGATAAAATAATAAAAAATTTAACATGAAGTAGAACACACATCAAAGATAACACAAACAAAAACACTTCTGCATAATAACTTCTATTGTCGGGGCTTTATTCGTAATCATGATCATCATCAACGGATGCCAATAGCTTCTGAAGTGCACGAAGATTCTGAAGCTTCTGAAGTCGGAGCTAAGGCTTTTTTTATTATTAGTGTGTCTAAGGTTTTATTAACAGTTTTATTACTTGGTATTAAGAATCACTTATATTTTTAGTTACATTAAATAATAATTATAATTTACGTTAAAGGATTTTAGTCAAGTTTAATGCATCAATGTTTTAGTTTTGTTATGTAATATGTGAGTTAAGATTATTGGTCCGTCTTGTAAGAAGTGATGAAGAAGAAAGTGTAGGGGGAAAACAAAGTTTTGTACACTTACGCGGTAATCTGTGTTTCCTAATGGCCGTCCAGCGCACCCTGAAATAAAGTTGACTGGGTCTAAAGCAATTGTTCCTATTTCGCTCATTCCGTATCCTGCGTATACATCTGCATATGGTGCAACTATCTGAAATTATATATATATATATATATATATATATATATATATATATATATATATATATATATATATATATATATATATATATATATATATATAATATAGCATAATATTAGTTCTTATTATTATTCATTATAACATAATGTTACGAGCTTGGGGTTCGAGTCAATTAAAAACTGCCGAGTGAATTACCAAAATTGACACTTTAATTACAACTTATAACTACACTAATAACAAAACACAATTGTATAACCTGTCGGAAATATCTGCGAACCTGGCTTGATGACGTCATGCAATATGGAGAGATAGCAAAAAAATCGAAATGCAAAAATGAAATATATTTTTTGTGCGCCAATTTATTTTTATACTTCTATACAAAGCCTTAAAATAAATTTAAAATAAAAAATACATTCCTATTAAAAATAAAACTATTTGTATATATCAATGTAATGCTTTTATACTGGAAAAATAAATGCAAGAAACCATATTAAGTATAAAATTTTGTTGTTAGAAATGCTTTTTTAGTAGTTTCTATTCTAGGGTAAGTATAATAAAAAGTAAAATAAATTAAAATCAAATAATTTTCAAGCCATTTAATTAGCAGGTATTTAACATTAAAATTCTAATTTAAAACAATTAAGTACTGTCATTTTCAAAAGTGGTCTATTAATTTTTTTAAAAAGCCTCAACACCAGACATTGTTTCGCTGTCATTGTTGTCAAATTCTTCATTGTCGCTGAAAATGTTGTCATCACTTTCGTTGTCACTATCTTCTCCACCTAATGAAATTACTAATTCCTGTTCCTCAAGTTCATACAATCTATCAGCATGCCAAAACTTGTCTCTTAAGCGATCGACATGGTTGCATTCTTTTTTCCAATCTTCTGGGGTTATACTCTGTATCGCTTCCTTTGTTAGTCTTTCTATATCTTTTTCTGATTGGTCTACATTATTGTCTGCCACCCTTTGCTTCATCAAATTCCAAACATACTCGATTGGGTTAAGGTCACAATGGTAGGGTGGCAGACGTAATACCTCTTGTCCATGAGATCTAAATATTTCATCGATGAAATATACCTTCTCGGGCTTATGCCTTTTAATTAAAACATACAGTTCTCTTTTTGTCATTTTCTCGTCAAATTCGATGTTGTGTTCTTGCAGCCACATTTGCATTACGTTTTTACGTGCACTGAAATTTGGCGGCTTATTCACCTGCTTGCGGTACGGTGCGTTGTCCATGACAATGATACCGTTGGGTGGAAGGTTCGGTATCAATTTCTCTTCGATCCATTTTGTAAAATTTGATGCATCCATTTCGTCATGGTAATCACCGGTTGTTGACTTACTTTTATAAAGGAGCTCGGCACCTTGTACGAAACCATTCTCATTGCCTGCGTGGACCACAATCCAGCGCTGACCAGGAGAGTGATTAGTTCCAATACTGGAATCACTACTATTTTGCCAACATTTCGAGACAGTGTAATGTGAATGTATCCAGGTTTCGTCGATGGAGGTCACTGGTTTTTTTTCGGCACCACATTCCTCATTTTCTTTCATCGCCTTAAATATTTTGCTCCCCAGGCTGCTATTTCAGGTCTTTGCACCAAAAATCGCGTTTACGTTTACATTTCTTAAACCTGTACCCCAAAGAATTTATTAGTATATTTCTTAGGGCGTCTTTTTGTCCGGGAAAGTTCAGCTCCTGCTTGGCTATTCTCAAAATCTTTTTTAATGTAGGTATTTCTTTTCTGGTGGTATAAAAACTTTCAACTAAAGAGCGTATGGCGCATAAATCAAAACTATCTTGATCAATTTTCTTTTTGTATTTTTTACGCTTCTTCCCTGGTGTCGAGAGCATAATAGTGTCCGTGGTAACTGAAGCTGACGTACTAGGTTGTGGGTCTTCTTCGAAGGACGTCATCTCTTCCTGAACATTTGCCTCTCTAGTTGATTCTGACAAAACTTGTAACTTTTTTTGCTTCACTTTTTATTTTCATTATGGTCGTATTAGATAAACCAGTTGCTGCACATGCCCTTTTTGTTGCTTGTTCAACCGGGATACTGAAACAGCCTTGTTGTTTTTCATTGTCAAAGAATTTAATTACTTTGAGCACTAAATTCCGCTCGGCACTATGTATAGTCTTACCCATCTTGTAAGTAGTCTATTGTAATATTTCACCAAACAGAGAAACAATAAACAATAATGCGATTACGAAAGCGAGATTAATATACGTGCGTCGGCGCTTGCGTTGGCAACGGTACTGCATAGACGATAACGGGCGGAGGTGCGGGGAAGCGCGAGGGGAAGCGCATTCCAGCGAGGTTCGCAGATATTTCCGACGTGTTGTACTACTGATCACTATAGTTCACAGTTGAATCGCTTCGAAGTATTCGCTTGTATTGCCAATTCAACGCTGACTCGGGTCGCGGTCTATACCATCCTTGTATAGGGCCTCAGATAATTCCAGAACTTTCCACTGTAGAAACATCTGGAATATTAGAGTACATACCGGTACTGACTGCCTAGCTGTCGATAGTTCTAGAAAATTCTTCAATGGAAATTTCTAGAAGGATCTTGACTCTCATAGTTCTGCTACTCGATACTAGAAAGCGCTAGTAATAACTAGTGTCGCCATGTACCGGGCATTAGTTACTAGTGTCGCCATGTACCAGGCATTAGTTGTGGAGCGCAACACTACCCTCTACTAAGACATGCTCATCTCTAGAATTATCGGCCACATCTGGTCCGATTGTCGGACGTGCTTATAAATTTCATTCATTTTGTTTATTTATTTTTATTTATTTATTCTTTATTGTACACACAATAAGTTGGTAACAATTATTAAATATTTAAATATATATATTATTTAAATGTACAAAGGCGAGCTTAACCCTAATAAGAGTTCTCTTCCAGCAAACCTATTGGGAAAGAGAAATAGTTTTATATATAAAGCAAGTAGGTAGCAGCGTGCGTACTTAATAATTAACATAACGCTACTTAATAGAAATTGGCTATAAGTTACAGTCAACAATTAACATATAAGTGTATAACATATAAGTATAATTTATTTTCTTATTTCTTTTATTCTTATTTCTATTAATTTACATACATATATACCAATAAAGATAATAAATATATACATATATACACATACACACATACACACATATATATATATATATATATATATATATATACAATTATACATATAAATACATAAAATATGTAAATATTTATAATTATAAGTTGACAGATAATATTTCTTTACTCTGCTCCGAAATATATCAAGAGTAGAGCTAGCACGTATGTCATGTGGAAGTGAGTTCCATAGCTTGACCGCCCTTACAGTAAAGGATCCACCACATCGGCTTGTGAAATGAAAAGGAGTTTTGAGAAGTAGTTGTTTAGTGGTCCGGCACTGAGTTTCACGAGGTACAAGATACTCAAAACGCTCGCGGAGATATGGAGGTGCAAGAGGATTAAAGAGTAGAAAGTATAGAAATGATAACACATGTAAGTCTCGACGTCTAAGAATAGGAAGCCATTTTAATTGAGCCCTGTACTCTGAAACATGATCAAACTTACGAAGACCGAAAATAAAACGTATACACAAATTTTGAACACGTTCCAGTTTGTTCAACAGCTCCTCTGAAGCATCCAAAAAACTAACATCAGCGTAGTCAATGAGAGGAAGAAGAAGTGCTTGAGCTAAGGTTATCTTAGTTTTTAACGGTAAAAACATCTGGAGACGCTTGAGAGATTGAAAAGAGTAGTTCACTTTTCTGCTAATCATATTAATGTGAGCGAACCAAGACAAATTATTATCAAAAATAACACCTAAGTTCTTAGCGGTCTCTGTATATGGAATTTGAGTATTATCATACGTTACTGCAGGGATCTTCGAACGATCTAATAAATTAAGCATATATGAGCTGCCGATAATCATTACTTGGGATTTAGCAGGGTTAACAAGAAGACCAAACGATTTTGCCCAACTGCTTATGCTACTTAAGTCAGCATTCAGCTTATTAATAGCCTCATCTTTATCTTGGACTTTGAAATGACGGTATAATTGCAAGTCGTCAGCATAGAGATGATAATGAGAGGAGAGAACAGTAGTGAGAGCATTGATAAAAATAGAGAAAAGAAGTGGGGAAAGAACACCACCCTGAGGAACACCCGCCGTAAGATCACACCACTCGGAGAAATCCTCCTCATGGCGGACACACTGCGAGCGACCCCTAAGGTAAGAATTAAACCAAGAGATTACTGATGGTGAAATGTTTAAGGACGCAAGAATACCAAGAAGTATGTCATAATCAACGGAATTAAATGCACTGCTGAAATCCAATAATGTTAGAACAGTGAGAAGTCTTTTGTCCATGGCCTTGCGAATATCATCAGACACTTTAATCAGAGCGCTGACTGTGCTATGGCCTGGACGAAAACCAGATTGAAAAGGACTAAGCAAGCTGTGAACAGTTAGGAATTGAGATAGTTGCCTCTAAACTATATTTTCTAGTACTTTAGATAAGATCGGAAGAATGGAAATAGGGCGGAATTGGGATAAAGATGTAGGATTAGAAGTTTTTGGAAGGGGAATGACGAATGCTTTTTTCCAGCAATTCGGAAAGGAGCTCGTCTCAAGCGAAGAAGAGATAAAGTGAGTGATAATAGGGACAAGTTCATTAGTGATAGGTTTAATCATTTGCATACAAAGATTGTCATAGCCAATAGCTTTAGTGGAAATAGATAAAAGGCATTTTTTTATGTCACCATCAGTAACTTTACTGAAATTAAAAGGAGAACACAGCGGTTTAGGAATATTGGAGAGAAGATTAAGTGTAGTAGACTTAATAGAGTCATCAATAGAAATCGGAGGCTCAGAAAAGTGCCGGTTGAGTGCAGTCAAATAAAACGAGATATTAGAATCAATATATGATTTGCCTATACCCAGGGTTCTAAAAAATTTCCACATCTGAGCGGAATGAGAATTTTCAACCTCATCATAAATATGTCTCCTCTTAGCATCACGACACATCTTACTACAGCGATTACGCAGTTTTTTATATGTGAATAAATTTTCATTAGTAGGGCGCTTATTATAACGCCTCTTAGCTTTATCTCTTTTGGCCATTACTGCTTTTATAGACTCTGAAAGCCAGGGGGCTGGAAAGTGTTTAACCCTGACTCGCTTAAGTGGTGCATGTGTATCGAATAGTTTTAAAATGAGGTGATTAAAAGCATAAACCTTATGAACCAACCTTACGCCCGCCAAGTAGTGATCGAATTAGATCAGAATTATGTAAACATGTCTACCTATGAAAAAACTATTTTTTCGTTTTAAACAAAACCAAAGACACTATGCAATAGATATTAGTATCAAAGACAAAGATATGCTCTTTTATTTTAAACCATAACCTGGCAATGTTTCTTAGAAAAAAAAAAAGAAATCACTCTGAACTTCCGGCGTTCCACGTGTCACTTTGTTGAAGGTGCTCCGTCTTTTTTATAGAATTTTATATTTGTGTCTGGACTAAAAACGAAAGTATTATACTTTTTTATATTCCTTGTAATATAGTGAACACATATATATATATATATAATTTGTGGTATAAAAAGTAAAAAGTAAATTGCCAAAAGTGCTTCAAAATCTGGAAGGCCCATTATGGCGGCTGGGTCATAAATGTGGTATTTTTCACATTCTCATTTATTTTTAGTGTAAAATGTAAGTAAAAATAGTTTTCTTAGATATTTCAAATAACTTGACGTTGTATTTATTTCAAATTCACACAAAGCTATTTTAGAAATATTGTTCTAAATGTCACACAGATAAAATATTATTATTTATTTTTTTTTAATTTCTTTAAATTTTAATATTTTGGTATGAGTAACGAATGGAAACACATAAAACATAAAAATATACATATTTCCAAACAATTTGATATAAATTTCTCCAAAAACAAAAGTGTAGAATTCAAATTAGTAGTAATTTTGTCACTAAAATTGAAGTATATGCTACTACTATGCTATACAGGGTAATTTACGTATTTTATTACAATTTCTAGCAACCAAAAATAATTTTATTCGATAGTTTATACATTCAACAAGAATTCCTGTAAGTTTTATCCATAAATATTGTCTCAAAGTGAAAATATAGCAAAATTTGCAATATAGCAAAAAATTTGCTAACTTACAAATTTTCCCGCCAAAAAGGTCCCGAGTGAACGGGAGTATAACATGGCGCGCGCTCGCTTGGCGAACAGGTTAACATCTTCGGAATTTAGAACAGGGGACCAGTCAATATTATTTACATCATCTCTCAAACGCCCCAGGTTAATTGATTTAAAGCTTCTTAGGAATAAGAATTTCGATTTACGCCTAGGACGTTGAATTTTATAGGAGAGGAAGATAAGATCGTGGTAAGAGAAAGACGCAGATAGTTGTCCTTGCGAAGCAACCCAATCAGCATCAGAAACAAGAATAAGGTCTAAAAGAGGAGGGGTATTATTAGGCGAATGGTGAGTAGCAGAAAGAGGAAGAATATGTAAATTAAAAGATGACACCAGGGAGAGCAATTTTTTGCTACGAAAATCGTTCTTTAACAGGCATGTGTTAAAATCACCTAAAATAATGGTATTATCATAAAGCGGAGTTAGATTTTCTTCCAAAGAAGAAAAATAATTTATATTGCGAGAGGGGGGATAATAGACCCCAAGCAAAGTCCTAGAATGATTAATAGTAATTTCAATAAATAAATGTTCAGCAAAATTTGTGTATATATTGGGTGAATGATCAACTATTTTATAAGGAATGTCAGCTCTCAAATAGATTGCCACTCCACCATAACCTTTGCCGACCCTGTCATTACGTATAAGTTGAAAACCAGGGAGACAATACTGTACCGACGGAAGTTCAGGCTTTAGAAAAGTTTCAGAAACAAGTATGGCATCAACATATTTAGAATCGAAGGTTGATAAAAGATCAGCGTAATGAGCATGAATGCTTTGAGCGTTAATATGGACTATATTAAGATTTTTACTATAATTACAGAATACGGCTACTAGTTGATCATGTAAATGAGTGGAATCATCGCTTAAGGCGCTTTTATAGGTCTTATCGGATGAGCTAGAAGAAGAGCAAGAAAAATAACTATCAGCAAATTCTAAAATATCACACATGCTAATCAAAACTATAACATAAACTAAGCTATAACAAAATCAATAAAAATTAAATATATACTTGTATAATGTATAACAAATAAATATTATATAAGTCTGGATATAATACCTACAAAATAAATAATAATATGTTATGAAATATTATGAAACTGTAAATATATTAAAATTAAAATAAAATTGCCAACAATTATGCACTTAACAAAACATTTATTTCATACCTGCCGGCAGTGGCATCGGTAGAATTTTATATTTAGATAACTTACTTAAGACTAATTAATATAATAAAAAAATATAGAAAAAGCACAGTCTTACCATAAATAATAAGACAGACAAATATTATCTACGGATTTTGTCTGGCAAAAAGACTAGTAGTATAAGCAATCGAATGACAGCATGACAGATATTAATAGCTGTTAGGTGTCACATAATAAACAAAATTATGAAGGTAAATTATTATAATATTAGAGATAACTACGAACTACGATGTTTCAGTTAACACACAAAATTGAAGAGATGCAACACTATGCAAATGGAGACTACACAAAAATACAAATAAATTGTGGTAAATAAACACTAAGTTAACGCGAAGACACTATCTCTTGCCTGCGGTGCCAGTACGTCGACTTTTGGAAGCTCCAGCTGGTTCCCTGACCGCGGTTGTTGTCTTCGACTTCGACACAGGAGACTCAACAATTTTATCGAGTTCGATCACAGAGCTAATGCGATGTCGAACGCCACCGCTACCCAGTACAAAAACAAAGCCTTCACGTGTCCAGCAATTCGATATTCCATATCTCCGTCGAGCTGCCATAAAGGCTTCATGTCGAGTTTTAGTTAAAAACTCCGACAGAGTGATACCAGTGCCCTTCAAACACGTCTTAGCTTGCCAGATTTTGTTCTTCACCTCTAACTCACACAACTTAAACAAGATAGGTCTTGGTTTGTCAGAAGAAGAAGTATGGCCCATGCGATGGCAGCGAGATATATCTTTGTCCAAGAAACTAGACAACTTGAAACGGCCAACAAAAGTCTTCACTAATACCTGTACAGTGTCCTCGTTCTTTTCCTCCGGAAGTCCATGAAGTAATAGAATCTTCCGCCGGCTCCGCATCTCCATATTATCCACCTGGTGCATCAACAGGCTTACCTGGTCTTGAAGATTGCGTAGGGCTGTCATGATAAATAATCTGAATGAGGGGAACTCGGATGTCAAATTGGCAATGGAGGCTGAAGGTGCTGCAGCTTGAAGCTCACTTTGATAGATATCCATGTGCTGAGTAAACATCTTCTGGAGTTGTGATATTGAGTCTTGAATGGCATCCATTTTGAAAATATCTTGTGCAGTGAGAAAATTGTGAGACAGATTTTTATTGACTAAGTTTGTGAAAAGCAAGGATTTTACTGCCTGGCAGGTATAATGGTTAGTACATTAGTTTCCCATATAGTAACAACACTATTGTAATGTTTTATATATTAAAAATTATATTAAATTGGGAGACTTCACTAAAGCAATGTACTTATTGCACCTACCCACACTAAAACTTTTGTTCTGCAAGTCTTTTGCATAATCGGTTATACTGCGTGGGGCATTATGTGGTATTCCGGTGATGAGGTCTGCAGGCAGCCGTAATTCTCTTCCAGTGTTTGTGCAAGCTGGTGTCACTGATGTACTTTCGAGAACAGCGCTTCGATATGACAACAAAAACGGTTGTATGTGCTTGTATGAGTCTTCTTGCTGATTTTCCACAACTTTTGCTAGGTACCTCTCCAATGTCTGATTAAATCGTTCTGCCATTCCATCAGATTGTGGGTGGTAAGAAGTTTCTCTAGTTTATGAGTAACCATAACTCAATAAGTTTCCTGCAATATTTGATTCTCAAAATTCCTTCCTTAATCACAGTGAATCTCTAAAGATACTCCAAAACGATAGAAGATTTCATGAAATAGTTTATCAGAAACTTTTGAGGCTTCTTGATTTGGAATTGCGAAGACTTCTGGCCACTTAGTGAATTAATCCATCACAACCATAAAATACATGTTATCACATTCACTTTCTGGAAACAGCCCCGCAATGTCAAAGGCTATCCTCTCTCATGGTGCACCAACATTTTAGAATTTTAATGCACCTCTACTACGATTCTAAGGTCCCTTTAAAGGCACACAACTTGTAGATTTGCGAGACCAGTTCTCGATATCGTCACGACAGTGGACTCAGTAAAACCATTCTCGGATCTTCTACCCTCGGATATTCTAGAGTTCGTTTAACTCCCAGATGACTTCCTGAACAACCATTATAGTAAAGCTATAGAACATCCGGTACTTTAGCTTTGGAGACAACCATTTACAAATGACATCTGTTTCCTCGATCATTTTCCCATTTAAGGCACAGGACTCCACCCTGAATCAACAAGCTTTCCCATTGAGCCCCATTGCTTTTCGTGGTCGAACTCTTCGCTGAGACGTCTTTCCACTTGGGCTTGGGTTCCAGCAAAAATGTTGCTTCTTGTAGGTCAAAATGGCGTAAGGCGTCGTAGGTTCAGTTAAGAAAACAGTTTATATTTACGTTCACAGTCTTTTAATAGTCCACGACACAAAGCACACTACAATAAAGTGTCTGAAGGGAAGCGAGCACAATAATAGTTACAAAGAATAGCACAAGCAAGAAAGTAAGAGATAACATTAACAAATAAACTGTACGTGGTTAGCCGCGGGCGCAAAGGTGTTACAGGGGTCTAGTCGCAGAGGCGATCAGCAGGTAACGAACTTGATACAACAGAATATGCGCGAGCGCCGCGGTTCAATCCCCGGCCGCTCTTGCGTTGTCGTCTAGAAAAAGGTCGATACACAATGGTCCCAATGTGTTAAATGCTTGTTCTCTAATGGTGACAGAATATATAATTAATTACGTTTACTGTAGGTGTTGTATGTGTTTATGTGTAAGTGTTACTGTGTTTCTGTGTGTATATATGAGGTGTGTGTAATAATGTGGTGGAATCCCCATATTCTCCTCGGTTAGCTTGTGCTGAAGTTAGGCTGTATCTGCAAAGTTCTTCAAAAACTGCTGATAATAGGAACACAAAAACTTATAGCTTTAACCTGCGTCTTGTAATCCGTGCTACAGCAATTTTCTCTGGATCCGTGCAAATACTCTTTGCCGACACTACTTACACCAAGAAACTAACTAGCCGTTTGAATAGTGAACATTTAATGATTTCTTAAATTAACGTGAACACTACACATTGAATAAAACTATATTTACGGATTTTAACGCGTTTTATTCACTATTTTAAGTTATTTTTAATTCCCGAGTGCTTTTACTTTGTAAATCCGTAAATATAGTTTTATTCGATAGTAAACATTTCTTCGGATTCAACTTGAGGTTGGCACTGTGGATCTTCTTCAGCACGCGTTCCAGGTTTTAAAGGCGTTGTTAAAACGTACTGCCTACGATGATGAGGTCATCCAAGTAGACCAGACAGGCATTGCCAATTAGCCCGGTAAGTACAAGCTCTATGAACTGGAGCATTGTACAATTCAAACGGCATAACTTGCCACAAGTTTTTTTTTTCGCCACAGACCCTTTCCTGTCGAGAATGTAGTTTTCTCCTTGTCCTTAGGATCAATTTCAACTTGCCAGTAGCCACTTTCAGGTCCAGCATGCTAAACCACTTTACGTATAAGCATGTCCAGCGTGTCATCAACTCTCGGCAAGGGATAACTGTACTTCTTACACAGTTATGGCCTAGGGTGGGTTCGTTCACTTTCATGACAGCCTCGAACTGGATTTTGTAGACCGACCAGGAAGAAGTCCCGTCAAACGGCGGCACTTTGAATCCACGTAGGGAAGGCGTCGCAGCTACCATCACGTCGTCAACCCGATTTTTTACTTGGTCAATTCGAGTTTCGGCTTCCGACACGCAGTAGTCATGTTGGAGAATCCTATCCTTCACCTCCCTTATCTCCTTGTCTTTTCTGAAGATAGCGTGAAGGTCCTTGATGAAGAGCATCTGCACTTCCTTACCGCGCTGCAGCTGCTCTTCCAACCAACGGGCCTGTTTCTCCTATCGGCGGGACTGTTCCTCCTTTCGGCGATCCTGCTCCTGCAGCATCATCATCAGAGCACCTAAGTCTTAGACTTAGGTGAAATGCAGCTGCTTACTGGCTGCCCTCTATGGTCGGCAAGCGTCCCTCCGACGTCTGCGGCGTTGCACCAACAAATCGTCGCTGTTCCGTCTCCCGCTGGCGTTTACCTTAGGTACGAATACCCTCCGTGTTGTCTTTAGGTAAAATCGGTATGATTTGATCCCATTTCTAACACAAATTATAGCGATATTGGGTTTCGAGTGTATTAAAAACTGCTGAGTGAATTTCCAAAATTGACACTTTAATTACAGAACACTAATTACAACTTAAAACTACACTAATAACAAAACACAATTGTACTACTGATCACTTTAGTTCGCAGTTGTATCGAAGTATTCGCTTGTATTGCCAATTCAACACTGACCCGGGTCGCGGTCTATACCGACCTTATATAGAGACTGCTTTTCCTCAAATTCACCAGTTGACAAATATTAGGCAGAATATTTGTTCATATTCACTATGCCGGGCAGGTGTCTTGGTTAGCAGCGCCAATAGTAGCACTGGTATTATTACTGCCCATCATAACTTTCAAGAATTGATGGCCTTGCCTATCATTATACGCGGGTATCCTGTATGAGTTAGCATTTTAAGAAAATATTGCGACATCTTCCATATGCTCTCGTAGAATCTGCTTTCATTAACTCTTCACATTAACTAATAATACATTGAGATTTTATTTTTGATAGCTATACTAATATTAAAGAGAAAAAATATTTGTTTTTTTTTGTACTGGATAAAAAAAAATATTTTGCGTATAGAAAACTACATTATCAGTGAGTAACCGATATATTTTATTTTAAAAAGTAAGTGATCCCTAAGAAAATTTCAATAATCTAACCCAAGCCAAGGTATCAAAAATAGTCTAACATGTCGTTACTTTGCGTGCGCTGCGAAAACTATTGATGGTAGAATAAACTTATGTAGGTGATAGACGTTTATAAAACCAGTCACGTTCCACTCCTGGGTACAGGTCTTTAGGAGAGAGTTTTCTTTCTTTTTGTATTTTAAATTCCTGTCTTACTGCAGTAGTATGTGGTTGAGTGACGGGCCTAAGGGTTACCGACTTCCAATTCCCCGGTCGAGCCTTAAGCCTATTACGTGAGATATTATACTAGATGGACTGTATACGCGGATGACTTCTTCTGCTTCAACAAAATGGCGGCTGTAGCATGCGGTTCCTTGACAATGCACTCGCTCTTCAAAAAAAACCTTTTGCTTGCCAAGGTTTATGAAGGAATCCTGCTTGATCACATTAGGAGAAATGAAATTGGGGCGGATTAACTAATAAACACAAATATTCAAGCAGGCGTTATAGGGAAGAAGAACACTTACCGGGGTGTGACTTTCTGGACGCCATTTCCGGAAATGACGGCTTGGGGCGTACCCGAAAGCAAGCTATACATCTGTGCACCCGATTGCGGATTGATTTACGTGTGGAAAGAATCCAATAATTCTGACGCAAGACTGACATCAGCAAGTCGGGGCCAGCGTGTGAATTCAATTTATGATGGTAATCAACTAATAAATTCATGATATGGTCTTTACGCGGTAAAACTATAGGGTGCCGTTGGCCAAAACTCAACTGCGAGTTGGACAAGCGTCCATCTACCCTGACGATCCATCTTGTAAAAATGGCTTAAGGCGTTTAAAAGCGCGACTACAAGTTCTATTCGATTGTAATCTTGTAATTTCCTCGGAAAAATGTGCACGTTGAAGTTCACGCAATACTAGCATCTCGGCATAGTTGTAATCGGACGCTATGATATACGAACGTCGCGGTAAAAGCTTCGCGAATCGACAAACGTAAATTACGCTACGCAACAATTTCGACCAAGAGGACAAGCGGTTCGCCAAAGCAATGATTGGAGAAACCTCGCTCGAAACGCTCGCCACCAGAGCGTGCCTCTTCTCTTCCGGCGGTTGTGATACTGACGAAGGGTCGAAATCGGTTATTGGCTATTGCGAGGGTTCCAAGTGAACCCAAGAAGGTCCGTGGAACCAAAGCGGATGGTCCATTATTTGCATCGGGGTGAGTTCACGGGATAGACAATCGGCAGGGTTTTCCGTACCGGACACGTGATAAAAGTTCCGCGTTCCTAACTCGTCTTGGATCTTGGCCACTCGGTTCGCGACAAACGTATCCCAACGGTGGGGCGAAGAATGAACCCAACATAAAGCGACGGTTGAGTCGGAAAAGGCAAATATCCTCTCTATGTGAACTCTGTCACTACATGCGCTGATAACTGCGGTGATAAGCTTGGTGAGGACTAATATCGCGCAAAGCTCTAAGCGCGCCAGAGAGACAACCTTACGGAGGGAGACTCTTAACTAGAGCTAAAGAGGCTAATCGAATTTCTACCATTATTCTGGACGTGGAAATATACAACGCCCCCGTAAGCCTTCTCGCTGGCGTCTGCAAACCCAACGACCGTGATGACGCTATTTCTATCGACGTTTATATGACGTGGTATTTTAATTTCTTTTAGTAAAGGAAGTTCCTCTCTAAAACGCTGCCACAACCGAACAATGCTGTCAGACGGCGAGTCATCCCAATCGCATTCACATAACCAAAGTTGTTTAATCAAAAGCTTAGCGTATAGTACCACCGGAACTACGAAACCCATGACATCCCATAATCTAGCAACACATGACGGTATTGTGCACTTTGTGCACGTTTCTACGGGCGGGTTTACCTTAAGGCTAAACACGTCGAACTCTGGTGACCAACACAGACCGAGCACCTTGTGCGTATCAGAATCGTCGAATTCCTTTATCGTCGAAAGACGGCGTGATAGTGGGATTGTGTTTAAAACCGGACGCGAATTACTAGTCCACTTGACAAGATCGAATTGACCCGATTTCATGAGCTTTATAACCTCGGCGGTGGTTAGGGTGGTCTCCTTCACGCTATCGACCGAGTACACAAAATCATTCATATATAATCCACTCTCAATTGCCCTCTTAGCTTTAGGGTAAGAGGGACCTTCATCGTGGGCGAGCTGTCTCACCGTGCGTAACGCATGAAATGGGCTCGACTTTTGAGAGGTTCCTTTGGGTCAAAGCGATATAAAATGCGTTGAAATCGGCGGTCGCATTCACGGACCCCTATGCAAAGAAACATTTGGCGAATATCGGCGGACCGTGCTATACTAAACAAACGAAAATTTGCTATTATATTAAATAAATTGCCCTGTAAATTTTGCCCACTATAGAGGATATTGTTAAGAGAAAGGTGAGTGCTAGTTTTAGCACTAGCGTCGAGCACTACACGTAACTTAGACGTAAGTTTGTCTTCCCTAATGACCCCGTGATGTGGTATGAAATACGACGGTGTATCTTCGTAGTTATCTAATTTCGGAGCCACAAGTGATATGTAACCTTCCCTTATATATATCGTTAATGACGCCGTCATAAGCTTCCTTTAATTGGGGTGAAGCGAGCATCCTACGCTCCAAACTGTAGAAACGTTTTTCCGCCATTTGACGCGAATCGCCGAGAGATAAAACATCTCCTTTAAAGGGTAGCGCTACACTATATCGACCGTCGCGATCACGAACGGTTGTGCGGACGTAAATTTCCTCGCATAATCTATCATCTGGGCTAACTATAGGTAGAACGTTCACCTCCTCCATCTCCCAAAATTTGCGGACTAACGACTCGAGCGGTTCGACAGCGATACAATAATAAGAGGTTTCCAAAATATTATCCATGATGGGGGTGGAGCCAAGGATGACATAGCCCAAGACGGTTTCCAGTGCGTAAGGCGCGGTATGCGAGGAGTTGCCCCTGACCTTATTGTGTAACAAAAGATGAGGGAAAAGCGATGCTCCAATGAGCATGTCTATGTCTCCGGGGACGGCGTAAGTATCGTCTGCCAGAGTCAAATTTTCAAAATCAATCATTGCTGAGGTGTCGACCGAAACGGTTGGCAGACGTTCAGTGACTTTATCTACTACTAGTGCATTTATGTCAAAGTTAATATTACGATCTAGCCGAGAATAAAATTTCAGATTTATATATCCCTGGGTAATTTTACTAGTACCTCCGATGCCTTTGACTACGGGACATGAAGGTGTCCTATTTATTGGCAATCCTAAGCTCTGACAACATTGTCGCGTTACAAAGCTATTTTGGGATCCGCTGTCTAGCAATGTACGGACGCTTTGTTCGTTTCCACGCGAATCCCTAACTACGATACGGGCTGTACCCAGTAACACGGTTGAAGGAGGCTGTGTTCCCATATTAGACAATGAGCACAGAGCGACATCATCAGGTCGACCGCTAGAATCGTCGACTTTAGTAGGTGTGATTTCCTTGTCCGATTTACTTGACGCAAATATGTTGCTGTTTTCGAAATGTAATAATGTGTGATGTTTTCTGGCGCACCTGTTGCACACGGAACTAGAATTGCATTTAGCAACTAAATGTCTATCGCTTAGACAATTCAAACATAAGTTGTTTGTCCTTACTATTCTATAACGTTCGCTGGGTGAATGTTTACGAAAGGTCGCACAATTATACAAATTACCGTGGTGTTCATTTTTACATAGAATACAGGCGCTATGAGACGATACAGGTGCGGCGGTTACGTACGTTAGAGACCCTGCGGTTTTAGATGATGAAGTCTGTCTGCGGTCGACACATTTCTTAACTTCTTGTTTAACGTTCGAGGAGCGCTGTATCACTTTAATTTGGTCTCGCACAAAGGATGCCAATAAATCAAATGAGGGCAACTCAGAACTACGATGCTCCATTTTAAACGCACGCACGGTGTCGGGGTCTAGTTTCTTTAGTTAGTTAGTTTAGTTTTAGTTTAGTTAGTTTAGTGCAATATGGAGAAACACCACGTCCATAAGGTCATTAAATTTCAAGTTCTTAAGTGCAGCCACCGATCCTACAAATTTATCTAAAAACTGATCTAAGCCGGTGATGTTCGCGGATGATATAGGTTTAAGATCGAATATCTGGTTTAAACATTCGGAGGCTAACATTCTCTTATCTTCATATTTGGTTTTAAGCGTTTCCAATATTAACGAATAATTGTTTGCTGTTGGTGTGAAACCCGAGCAAATTGACTGTGCCCTACCACTCAGTTTACTAATTAAATAATATAATTTTTCAGCGTCCGATAACGATGGATTATTATGTATGTTGTTTTGAAAACTACTAAAGAAGAAGGGCCATGTTTTAATATCGCCCTTGAATACCGGAATATCTATGGGGGGCAACCTGAGTGAGTCACGTGGGCGTACCTGGGCTTCCGGCTTTGCTTCGCTTTGAGATGGGGACTGCGAGAGCTTCGCCGTTCTTTTCACGCGACACAACATATCTTCAAATGCTAGAAGCGGCTGATAGTTTACAGAAGAGAGCGCACGAGGGCCATGCGCGTACTTATATTGCTTCGGTTCTTCTCTCAATACGTTTCGGTGGGGCGCTTCTCATTGGTTGCGAGAATCACGTGACATTCTGGAACTTTCTTCTTTCCCCTCTCACCCAAATGGAAAGGACAAAGCTTGGCGAGCATACCCTCGAATAAAATAAAAATACGAATGGTTTTCCGCGCAACCAGTAAGACTGAAGAAAAAATTGTTCAGGATATAAACTCTATATTTTATATTCTATTGTAGACGCAAGAATAAAATGTCAAATTTGATTGGAAGTTCGCCATTGTCGTTCTGGATCATCTCGTATACGCTAATGTTGACTACCGAAGGATTTTAGCCAGTAGAAGTCTTTTGCCTTAACTGCGGTAAGTTTCCATGAGGATTTCCCCCACGATAAAAAAGTGGTTATAAGTGTAGTCAGACCGAAATTAGTAATCAAGATTTTTTTGTCAAGAAATTCTGAGTATCAGTTCGGAGTTAGGAATTTGACGGTGTTTCGCCCCCGCGCTTCAGAAAGTACGTAAAAGCATTAGTGTTGTGCCTGATCTCCCTCCCTCCCTCTCTCTCTCTCTCTGGTTGTGTGGGATTGCTGTCCCACCAAACTATGAGAAAGCATCTGTGCTTTCGCACACAATCGTGCATGTTAGTCTTGTCCTGTGCAGATGGCTCATCTCCTTTGCGACTTAAATTCGGTCTAGAGTATTTACATAAATAATATCCGAATGTGTTTATACCTGCCACCTAGGACTACTTCGTAATACTATTAATGATTTGTTAATATAATGTGATACTTACCTTTAAATCTTCAAATAATTTTTGAGGTAAAGGACTGCCAGCTAATAGGAACAGTCTAAAGGATGTAAAGTCACACTTTTCCCGCTGTCCCGGTTTTATTAGAGTGGTCATCATCGAGGGATTGGTCATCACAAATGTAGGCTAAAATTATCTTTAATATTAGTGTTCAGTTTCAAAAATTGTTTTTTATTTTAAAAAGTGACAGAGCAATGAAGGGGTAAAAACGAAAACCACGATGTGTTCTTCTGCTACTTCTTTAGTCTATTTATTTCAAAGCGCTTAAATCGGCTAAATAGAACGCATTTCATATCACAGCCTTTTTATAATAGGTCTATTGCTCTTTAATCTAGAACATATGTGCGTGCACTGCAACTTGGCTACAGACACATGTATGACAATGTACCAACGCAGACGATCACTTGATAGAAAGTGAGTATTACTAATTAAAAATCAGGAAATCATTTGGCAATTAATTATATTCTGGGTAATTGGCCGTTTTTAGCAGTATTCGATTGTGACTGTAGAGTATAGTTTAAGCTTACTGCATTTTGAGGGACTGCATTTTCAACTGTTAACATTCTATATTTCATAAAAACTACCTTTCCTTTCTCCTTATGATCCCTTCTAATCTAAATAAAAACCATGAGAAGTTCATTTACAAATTATGTAATAAAAAAAACACGAGTAGCTTATAAACACAATTTTGAACGCGGCAAAACGTTTTTTTGAATACAGACATTAATGATGCAAATGAGATGAATTTGACTTGCAATGTTAATAAAAATTTACTATCAATAAATACCTTGTATTTATTAATGAGGTAATAGGTATGGTCTGTTGTGACCGGAAGAGAAGTTTGCAGGCGTGTAAATTTTAGTATTGGAGACATAACTAAACTGTTGGTCGCCGAAATCCACTGCACGGGAGACAGAGTCAAAGCCATTCGAGTAGGTGTAGGAAATTCATGGCATCTTATCCTGAAATCAATTATGACCAATTTAGTGTCTTAGGCGACAACCGATATATGGCGGTATAGCCATATAGTTTAGTGTAGGATAGTGTTATCAGTTTTAATTATAATATCAGTCTTTAATCTTATAATTATACGAGCTGGCCAGGGCACCACGATAAACGTTATTCTGCATTATCCGACGACTCTTTCACCTATAAAAATCCTTAAATTAACAATAAAAAATATTGAGCGTAACTTATCGGGAATAAAAACTATTCTATCTTTCAAGTTGGAGCAAGCAATACGTATTTGGGTCATTCCGTTCATTCTTTTTTTATGGAAGAGGGGGCAAATGAGCTTGCGGTTCACCTGATGTTAAGTGACTACCGCCGCCCATGATCAACCGCAACACCAGGGGAATTGCAGGTGCATTGCCGGCCCTTTAGAAAGGAGTAAGCTCTTTTCTTGAAGGTCCCTAAATCATACCGGTCAGGAAAAGTCGTCGATGGTAAACAATTACACAGAGAAGTTGTACGAGAAAACTCCTAGTGATACGTACGTGGACCACTACGCATCAGATGGTGAGGATAGTATCGGGAATTTTGACGCGATGTGCGTTCGTGAAATTTGGCGGCTGGAACTAATCCGAACAATTCCTTAAAACACTCCCCATGGTTAATACGATAGAAAACGCAAAAGGATGCAACATCCCTACGCAGCGCCAGTGAATCGAGCCGATCAGAAAGACTCAGTTATCGACAATTCGAATCGCTCTGCGCTGGATGCGGTTAAGTGGTAGGAGCTGGCACTCGGGTGCCCTGGCCCAGAGATGAGAACGGTATTCCATGTGAGGCCGAACTATTATTTTTACCTTAGGTGTTTAGCACTATTTTTGAGTTTAATTGGTGTAAGTTATTCTGTCACTTTAAAACAAATCTTTGGCGAATTCATTCAAGAGCACATTTTCGTCATATTCATAAAGCAACACGGGCCACCGATGTACGGGACAGAAATAGCCATATGTAGGCGTTACCCTGTAGCTATTTTCAGAGAAAGCCCCCTAGCCTTGCCCCTTTGCGGAAAAGTATAGTTTATAATAACGATTTTTTTTTTGTATTATCTAGAAGTATTGACCAATGACGTCTATTTTCAGCCTGTGTGATATTTTTAACAAATCACCTGATTTCAAATTGGAGGAGCTAATGAATAACTGTGACCTTGAAAATGTTAATCATAGCAATTGCTCTCAACTCAACCTTGTGCTATACTCCGACCTTTCGCATAGTTATCGCAACGAAGCGTTTTTTCATCAAAAGTAGTTCATCAGATCAAATTGATGTGCTATAATAATACGAACGTTTATGAAATATAATATAGATTTATAATAAAATTGCATCAAATTAAATATAATACAATACTGACGAGTATGAATACATTATATTAAAATTACTAAGTATGGACTTCGACTATATTGTCTTTTTTTATTTATTACGGGTTTCCTAAAGACCAGAGTTTAAAGCATATATAAGTTATTTTGTAATAACATGCTTACCTGGGTCCCTACACCAAACAATGTCATTTGCTCCGATCTTTTCTAAAACTCTAACTTTAAATTTTAGCCGGACAATAGAAGGCAATTGGTCGAGGTCGGTACCAGAAGCATCACATATTTGACACTGTTCCTCGCCACCTGTCTGTATATTTTACGTCTAGCGTGTATGGAATTACGAAACCTTCATCGGATCGGAGAAATAAGATTTTGTTACATTTTCATAGTCGCTTCTTTGAAAACTCACAGGACGAAATGGGTGTATAACCGCTACTACATGGCATGTGGTTACAGACCTCTCATATCCATGTGGGCTATAGAGCATTTACTACTAAGTGCTGCCTAAGGGAGTGTTAACAGACTCTGTACATTTTTTTAACTTATTATAAGCCAGTTCCGTGATAAATCGTACTTTCTTAGAGTAACAAAAGCTAGGCTTTTGTTATTCTTGTCTTTGAGATACACATGTGCGATTTTCATGTATGTATGTTCTTAGTAGTAATATTTAAAACAATAAATTCTATAAAAGGTTTAGATTTACCAAAGGTAAGGCAACCCAATCATTAGGTTTTTGTGGGTGAGGGCTGCATATTTTGGCAATCCAGTGGTGCCACTCGTTGATAATAGTACACTAATTGCCTCTTCCGTGTCAATGCTGGCCGGCCTGAAATAATAAAAAAATTATTTCTTCCTTTATAATCCCTTCATTACTTTACACATACAGTCCAAAGGTGAACAACTTTATAACAACTAGAAATGGACATTATATCTTAAAATGTCGGATGCACTATTCCAAATCAATATTAATTGCCAAAATTGTTTATGCGTGGAAAACTTATTTTCAAGTTGCTTAGTTAAAACTATTTTAAAAGTTATTATATACATAAATAGCTTTATAGATAGTAACGTAAGGTTAACTGTGCAATTTAATTATCTTTTATTGAGTAAAAACAGAGAAATTTTATTTTTGACTTAAATTTTGTGCCTCCACATTTTTAGATACTATCGCACAGGAAATTGAAAAACTTTTTAAACGACGGGAATGTTTTTTATAGAATAGGGTCAAACGAGCATACGGTTCATCTGATGTTAAGTGGCTACGGCCGCCCATGAACATCCGCAACACCAGGTGAATTGCAGGTGCGTTGCCGGCCCTTTAGAAAGAAGTAAGCTCTTTTCTTGAAGGTCCCCAGGTCGTATCGGTCCGGAAAAATAGCCGGTGGTAAACTATTCCACACAGAGGTCGTACGCGGAAGAAAACTCCTTGTGAAACGTACAGTGGTGGACCGCCAAGCATCCAGATGGTGTGGATGGTATCGAGAGGTTTGCCGCGTAGTGCGTTCATGAAATTTGGTGGCTGGGATTAATCCGAACAATTCCTCAGAGCACTCCCCGTGATAGATGCGATAAAACACGCAAAGAGATGCAACATCTCTTCGCAGCGCCAGTGAATCGAGCCGATCGGAAAGCACTCGGTCGTCGACGATTCGAGCCGCTCTGCGCTGGATGCGGTCAAGTGGAACGAGCTGGCATTGGGGAGCCCCAGCCCAGAGATGGCAACAGTATTCCATGTGCGGCCGGAACCTTGTAAAGTTGCAGGCCATGTGCCGGCATGAAATACTGTCCCGCTATGCTGAGTACACAGAGCTTTTTAGAGGTCAATTTGGCCTTCTCTTCCAAGTGACCACGAAACTGCACGTCACTCGATATGTCAACGCCGAGAATTCCGATACTGGCTGAGGCAACAAGGAGAGTGCCTTGAAACTGACGAGATACGACAAAGGGGTTCTTTTTGGCGGTTAACGCGCAAACTTGCGTCTTATGAGGGTTAAACTGGACTAGATTTAGTCGCCCCCAATCTGAGACTTTGTTCAGCAAAGATTCGACTTCAGACGCAAGTTTGTCCTGGTACTCGGAGACGTTTTCCCCAGAAATATTGCCACGGCCGGTGTACAGAACATCACCAGTGCTATCATCTGCATGGCAATGAATGTTGCCGGTTTGCAGCATATTATTATTTTATAACGCTCCCCCCCTCTCTAACTAAAAAAAAATAATATTAAATATGTAATATATATATATATATATATATATATATATATATATATATATATACTCCCTTTTCAATAAAATTATATATATGTGACCAGGATAAATAAGATATGTTTTGTTCTTTCCAAATGATCTTTCAAAAGGTTTAATAATAGGCCGCTTGTAATGATCGTCTTAGTTAGGACCCTTATTTACGTTGTGTTTGTTTAGTAACTTAGTTCTTTGAGGTGTCTTTTGGAAGAATGAATATTCACTAGAGCAATTGAAAGCTGTTGGTAGTGCCTTATAAGCTAAGTAAACCCCGTTCACGAAGACAGGGCTCGAGCAAAGTTAAGAACATAAAATGTCCCTATTCCACTTGTATCGGGTTTACATTATAAATTTATTATTATTTATCCCTTCCCGCTTGGAAAAGGCTCACAATATATTTACACAAAATACGCGATACAAGAGCTTCGTTCTCCTACATTTATTTAAAAAAATGTAGTGGTCCCGCATGAGGTCGACACATATGCTCCACCAACCAATACAACGGCAGATATAGCCTAAAGGCAGTTATAAGATGTTAGTAATAATTTGCCATCAGAAAGGGTTTGTGTCACTGACGTTGAGTATATATGCATTTTCGATCATGTTCGTCTCACTCACCAATAAGTTGCCTTCAATCTTTCAAAGGTGGGAATGTTACAGAGATATATTATTATGTTGTTATATAAAACATCATGGAGGGCAGACAGTCTGCAGCCCCGTAGTGAAGGGACCCGACTTGGGCAAAGCTACTTAGGTGTGAGTCAAACCAAGACGCAGAGAGCGCCATTGAGAATAGCGTCCCACCAAACAACCATCGCAGAGACGCAATGCTGCAGCACGCAACAAGCATCAATACGACTAACGTCTACTTACACCATCCCAAGGTCCCCCATACATCCCAGCAGACATCACCACCCGCATACCTCCATCGACCAGAACCACAAGAATGCGTCAAATCAGGCGCAGTACATCCGCAGATCCTTCACAAGACGCAATACCACAAGAAGCAGTAAGCAACAATGCAACTCTCATACGCATGGCGCCCCCTCACAACACACTCACATGATCCCTATTGACTTTGGTAACAAAGTTTGTATTGTTGTTAACTAAAAAAATATCACCAACGTATCATAAGTAGCACACTACTACGAGGGCGGCACTGAAAATTTCGGGAATCAAGGAAGTGACATTACTATTTAAAAATGTATTTATTGCTTTTCGAAGTATTCTCCGCGAAATTTGACACATTTTTCCATACGATGGAACGACGATCAACGTTTTCTTGGGTGACTGCAGTTTTTGGACGACCTTGACGGGGATCATCACTGAGCTTGACACGTCCACGTTGAAATTCAGCAAACCAGCGATAAATTGTGGTTTTGGATGGGGCTTCATCACCAAATGCAGAAATCATCCGGTCAGCACACTGTTTTTGTGTTAAACCACTTCGAAAGTCATAATAAACCATCGCTCTTGAATTTTCTCGAGTCAATGTCATTTTCTCAACGACTAAACAAGTTTGACTAAACCTTGTGACAAGACCGATAATCTTTTTTTAAATAAATAAATGGTATTCGATTTTTAAAACCAAGTAGTTTTTAATTAAAAAGATTTTAATATGACAGGAACAGTGGAAATATTCCGTTCCCGATACTTTTAGTGCAGCCTAGGTAAGACGCCAGTGAACAAAACTCCACGTATCATAGCGCTAATGCACTAAGACTTGTCTTAGTGCATTAGCGCTATGATTGTTGAGTGTGCCTGTTACACTTAAAAGTGCTACCAAACACACTCATCCCAATCCGAAAGGTAGACGACGCATCGCTATGCGCTACGACGCCGCGCACAAACGGTATGGGTGTGCGATGTCCACAGGAAAGCCGTATTGCTACAACAAACCCGCTTACCACCGACACTAAGATGATATGTCTAGGACACATCGGTTAGCGAGTCCAAGTTTACCTCGGACCAATTGCTCGTGAAGCACCATACACGCCACCATAATATTCCTTTTCAAGTCCCTAATAAGGACCAGTCATTTTGCTACAGTACTAGGAGCAGTCAGTCATCCGACCACCCCATACAATGCTTATGCATCAAGGAGACCTTCTATAATAATGCTTTTGTATCATATACCTTACTTTCATAAGTCATTACTACACGATTCTACCATTGTAATGCAAATTCATCATAGGGACCTTTTATAGTATTGCTTTTGTATCATGGACCTAACTTTCATTAGTCATTAATATATGTATAGGACTTGAACCCACGACCCTACTATTGTAATGCAAATTCATCATAGAGACCTTCTATAGTATTGCTTTTGTATCATAGACCTAACTTTCAAGATCTCCTGAACAAGCTGGAACGCCTCCTCAATAACTGTATAAGATTTATCTTTGGGCTTCGTAAGTATGATCATATTTCGTTTTTACGTATTTTAACGTGGTAGAGCCATGCTGCAGTTATATTAGTAGTATAGTTGTAGCACGAATGGGTCGGCTCGACCGGGGAAGGACCACGCTCTCACAGAATACCAGCGTGAAATGTAGCTTAATGCTGCTGTATTTCGTATGGTGAGTGTAGAGAACCAGAGACCCTTTTTACTGGAAAAGAGGCATTCCATCTTAGTCCTCACGGGTGACAACGCGTCTGCATTTTGATTTGTACTCGTAATAGAGGATAGATGTAGATGTCTATGGGCCGCAGCAACCACTTACCATCAGGTGGACTGTGTGCTCGTTTGTCACCCTATCCTATAAAATAAAATAAAATAAAAAATATTTCGCAATACAGATCTAAGCTAAATTGGCTTACAATCCGGCAGAGGCGCAACTCCAGAATATTACTTGTACTTTTTTCCATATTAAACGATCCATCTTCGCCTTCTTATCTTAAGAGTAAATTTCATTATCTTTCCTCATCTCATGATAGGGTCCTACGCTCTTCTTCTAACAACAAGATCTGTACTCCAGTTCACTTCACCGAGTTCTATGGTAACTCCTTCACAGTTCAGGCTACACGCCTTTGGAACTCCTTGCCCGATGACATCAGAAAAGCTCCCAATATGTACGCTTTTAAAAAGTTGGTCCGTGATTATTTATTAAAGACAACGCATTTTACATGGCTCATCTGTTTAATATGTATTGCCAAACAGACGTATATATTCATAGTCATTTGTATATACTAATTATGTATGTATTTAAATATGTTTACTTGTATGTATATCCATTTATTTATTAGTAGTTTGTATATATTATGTAGTTAATTATCGTATTGTGTTATCTTATTCTATATTGCCACACCTAAGTCAAACTCTCACCACTCCATGGGTTGACTGGTAGAGATGCCTCAAGGCATTAAGTCCGCCCTTTGTATTCTTTTGTTAAGGATGCAATAAAGAATAAAATAAATAAATAAATAAACTTTCATAAGTCATTAATATATGGGACTTCAACCCACGACCCTACTATTGTAATGCAAATTCATCATAGAGACCTTCTATAAAATTGCTTTTGTATAATTGAGTTTACTACCTTAAGTCCCTAATATAGGACTAGTCATTGTGCTACATACAGTACCACAAGCAGTCGGGCACCCGACCACCCCATATATATGTGCAACTGCAGATATGTATTACTCTAGTATACTGTAGTATATTTCGATAGTATACTCCTTCTAAGACTTAAACAATTTTTAACCAATTTTCTAATTATAAGATAAATGTTATTTATCTTTAAATAATATTTTCTACTTGTATTTCTATTGTTTATCGTATTTTTAAATATTTTTACAAGTTTTTCTAATAAATTTATTTATTCTGAAAGATAATATTTTGCCTTTAATTTACTATATTATTTGTCTAATGTATGAAATGTATTTAGTACCGGAAAAGACGAGTTAAGACCGGTGCCAATTATGGAGCACACGTTCTCGGCACAATTGGAGGGATACCGTCAGAGGAGTGCTTTGCGAACCGAGCGCTGTGTGAACCACACCTCCAGCATGGAGCACTCACACCGCATGGTCGGCGGCGTATTCCCCCCGTCATCAAGAGTCGAGTTAGACGCAAAGAAAGAGCCTAGCAGATCGGCTTTCTCCTTTGTGGCATGGACCAGTGAGTCGTCTTACCTGTGCAGAGATGGCAGAGATGGCTGACATAAATTCTCCTGGACAGCCTTGGCGAGAGACCAGAATGCACGTGTTCCAGAAGGAAGGCGAACTAGTTTCTCGCCAATTCTGCCTATGTTATCTGACTTTGCCTTGGCAATCAGTCTTTTGAAGGACCTGGAAGCGGAATTATACTTCTTTTTTAGAGCGAAGGTGTTTACATCTCGAGACGTTGATGCGTCAGCCCAGGCTTGGTGGCACTCCTGCTTATAGCATGATGCTATTTTACAGGAGCAAACAAACCATGGCTGAGATTTGCCTCCGATGGGCACCACAGAGGAAGGAATAAAAAGTTCCATACCCTATATACCCTGAAGTACCACACCAGCAACAACGTTGGGATCGTCCGGCGAGAAGCAAATCGGCTCCAAAAGGTATAATGCAAAGAAAGATCGCATCCTATCTCAATCAGCTGACCTATAGTGCCAAACTCGGCGGCAGCCTGAAGAATGCAACCGCAATTTCAGCGTGAGTGGCACCACACTCCGGACAAGACAATAATCCGAGGAGCCTAAAGGGGCGTCGACGGAAATCTGATATCCGTCCGGATGAGAGGTCAGCAGAAGGTCCAACAGGGAAGGTGCGTGATCCTCCATTAGGAATCCGTGTAAGCGAAGTAACCAGTTGTGTCAGATCATATGCCAAAGCAAAATCTCTGGAGAAAATGAATAAATCTCCCCGCATGATCGGTTGAACGTGAACCAAGCCATTTATCGTGGTGGGCGTTAAAATCGCCGAAAATCACGATCTCTGCGGAGGTGATCTGTTGTAACAACGAATCTGTAGCTATTTGGACGTGATCGAAGAGTCGGTCTGTTTCGGCATTACCGCTATGGGACCTATAGAGGCACCCGTAGACACGCAGATGGTCGTCACTGTTTACGCGTAGCCAAAGGATGGACAGGTCCGAACCTTCAATACTGCTGAGGCGTCGAGTACAGATGTCCTCTCTGACGTATATGCAAACTCCAGCCCGAGGCACAAAGGAGTGTTCCAGTTTGTACCCCGAGTGGGGGGAGATACGGAGCATCAGCTGGAGAGGACACTTGCGTCTCGGTCAGCAAGAGCAGAGCCGGCCTCGCCGTCTCGAGATGGTAGTGGACTGCGTTTAGGTTAGAATGAAGTCCCCTGATATAGCAGAAATTCGCAGATAGCGTGGCAGGGGTCGCCTTGGTCTTGTTGCTCAATTTGCCTCGAGCTGTTATTGTCTTGAGCGGAATTCCACCCCCCGCAGAATACGCAGGGCAGCCTGAGTAACTTGCTGCTATAAAATATTGCTATCTATGCATATAAAAGAGGATGCAGGAACTTAGAAATATATATATATACATACATACACACACACACTCACACACACACATATATATACAGGTTGTTAGTGTAAACACCGTTATCCTTGAAACCAATGGTTTGGTTTCACTTATAGAACATAAATTCAATGAAAAATAAAATTTTTTTTAGTAATATCTCAATTTTTCCTTAATTCCTCATTTTTTCCTGTCTTAAGCCACCATGAAAGTATGAAGGAAAACTTACATCACAGGTGATGTGTACCTATTGTGTTTTTATTGGAATGTTGTGTAGGTAGCTAGCGCGGGCGGTGATCTTTACAGTGATTACGTCACTCGGGCGCATAGGGTATCCATGAATTTACGGACGGTATCGGATTTTTTTTAAATTCATTGAATTTAAGTTCTATAAGTGAAACCAAACCACTGGTTTCAAGGATAACGGTGTTTACACTAACACCATCTATATATATATATATATATATATATATATATATATATATATATATATATATATATATATATACATATACAACGGAGAAGGTTTATATTTATAAATTAAAAACACTTTAAAAATGTAGAACCAAACTAAAATTTAAAATTTTCGAATTTATTTCCTTTTTTTTCAATCAAGCGTGGCAATTAATAAATTAAATTGAACACAACCTCTGATACTAACTGGCAGGACAACGTCTGCCAGATTCAGCTAGTATTAGTAGTACTCATGATTTCTTATAGTGTAAGATATGATTCTTACACTATAAGAAATCGCCTGCCAAGCGTGGTAAGTATGGCAAATATCTCTTTTATGAGACAATCTATGTCTAGCAGTAGACTTTAAGAGGTTATAATAAATAAATGAATTACTTTTTTATCTAAAGTTACTTAAAAAAATGTTAAATATTTATAAATACATACTGGAAATCGTCTACCGGTGTATTATCCCCATATTTATGCAGGAACTCAGAAAAACTGCAATAAGTGTTCCCCTTGTCATATGTAACGACTCTCACGTCCAATTTTAGGTCTTTCAAGGCTTCCCCGACGGCTGCTACTTTTTCACTTTGGCAGAATATCATTTTTGGCAAACAAATTTGGATTGTATCCTGTAATTCCTCTAAAGAAAACAAATAAAAATGTTTTATTTTAGTCTAATTTTGAATTACCTTTACCTTTTATTTTTATATCTCCCGCTTGCGATTGGTTAGATTTGAATAACTTTAATTTGAATAACATATATGGTTTCATATCTCCCGCTTGCGGTTGGTTAAATTTAAGTTTAATTGATTAATTCATTTTTGATTGATTCGTTAATTAATTCATCTAAGCTCACGATAGGTACTATTTGGATTCTTGGCGGTCCACTACTGTACGTTTTACCAGAAGTTTTCATCTTCGTACAACCTCTTTGTGGGATCGTTTTTTAGGACCGATACGCATCTGCAATTCCACTGATGTAGTTATACATGGGCGGCATTAGTTAGTTACCATCAGGTGAGTCGCGTGCTTGTTTGTCCCCTCTTCTTAAAAATAATTGTACTGGTAATTCCAGACGAAATAATAATCCTCTACGAAGTAAAGATAACAAAATTAACAGCTACCTATTAAAATAATAAATCGGATCTAGTTTTTGAAGAAAGAAACCGAATACAACTGACACAGGATGCAAATTATACTTACCAACACCAAGTAAAGTGTCCACACCAGCTACACCTACCCCCAAGTAGAAAGCAGCATACATGGAAGTAGTCAGATCAATGTTAAGAGGAGCCATTATAATTATAACATCATTCAGTTTTAATCCTATGTTTCGAAAGGCAGTCGCACACCGGACTGATCTCTCCAAAGCGGATTGAAATGTTTCAGATTCTCCAGTAGCGCCGTCAATCTGAAATTGTTAACCTTTAGGTAAGCGACGTGTTGTGTGAATTTAATGCTATTTCTTATTTCGTATAGTCCTTTGCTTTAGCCACATATGTACACCACTGTGTACCCATAACACAGTCTTTCAGGCAGAAATAACTTCTCCAGCAGAATACTGACTAAAAGTATGGCGGTACTACAAGCTCTAAGCTGCAATGCGGTGAACTCTAGACATATATATATATATATATATATATATATATATATATATATATATATGTATATTATTATATATATATATATATATATATACATCTCCAGATTGGACTTATTAAATGCCAGCGAAGTTCTGGTCGCATCCCTCGCCATGCAGCCATTAATGACGTCATTCGACGAGCCTTAACCAGTGCAAACGTACCTGCAATTTTAGAGCCAAACGGTATATTGCGGGACGATGGCAAGAGGCCTGATGGAATAACGCTCATTCCGGGAAAAATGGGCGCTCCTTAGTATGGGATGCAACTTGTGTTGACACATTAGCGCCATCACATCTTGCGGCGACTGCACAGAAGGCAGGCGCTGTTGCTGCTGTTGCCGAGTCTAACAAGCGGCGCAAATATGTAGCCCTCGGAGAGGTATACATGTTTGTGCCGTTTGGTGTAGAAACGCTGGGGCCGTGGGGTCCTGATGCAAGACGTTTGTACAGGGATATCTCATCACGCCTTGTCAATGTCTCTGGCGACCCAAAAGCTAGAGAAGATATTTTGGTCAGCGAATCAGCCTCGCAATACAGCGAGGCAACTCAGCCAGTCTTCTGGGCACACTACCAACAGACGGCGGCGATTTAGCAAGTATTTTTACTTAACGTATAATTTTGTAAAATACTATTTTTGTTTAACTTGTATATTATGTTAATTGGAAATATTTATGTTTTATCAAATTATTTTATATAAATTAATTTAATTGGAAATACAATAAAATTTAAATGCCTACAGAGTTAAAAAAAATGTACTTATTATATTATTATTACATTACTTTAGGTCAATACATCAATAAGAAATCAGCATTTAATAAAATTAATTATTTCTGATATTTAATTCATAAGAAATGTATGTTTATCTCGCGTCGCCAACAATACCTCATCTAATCGTTGATGTCATATATATATATATATATGTATATATATATATATATATATATATATATATATATATATATATATATATATATATATGTATATGGATGTATTGACCTAAAGCAATGTAATAATAATAATAGTAATTTAATAAGTCCAATCTAGTTCTGCCTCTCTTTGAACCCTCTCAGTACTTTACTGGAGGGCTCCGGGAGGGGTTTTCGGCTCCGGAAAGGAGGTACAAAAGTGACCCACTTTTTTATATGGATGACCTCAAGTTATTCGCCTCCACTCGCTCCCATTTTGTGGAAATGCTAAACATCACTTGTGAATTTAGCAATTCTATTGGAATGGATCTGGGGACGGATAAGTGCGCGGTCCTCCATGTTGAAAGGGGAAGGATTGCTAACTCTGATAGACTTATCTATGCCCATCAACTTAAGGACCCTTTCCGAAACTGAAACATACCGATACCTGGGTATGTATGAACATCGGTATCGATGAGGCTGGTATGAAACAGTCAGTTGGCGACGTGTTTTATGCATGCTTGACCAAAGTGCTTAGCAGGCTTTTTGTCCGGTGTGAATAAGACACACGCATATAACGGTTGGGTCATGCCAATCCTCATGTATACCTTTGGCATACTCAGGTGGACTCAGACTGAACTTAACGCCCTGGATAGAATAGTCCGCACTACCATGACGTCCCATAGGATGCATCATCCGAGATCGTCGGTAATGAGGCTGTACTTGCCGCGAAAGCATGGTGGGCGTGGCTATTTGAGCGCGCTCACCATGCATAATCGCGAAGCGTGCAGCCTCCGTAATTACTTCCTGGTGAGATCGAATGATCCATTCTATAAGGACGTCATTTTTTGTGATAAAGGACTTACCCCTCTATCCTTAGCCAACGAGCAATGGCAAAGGCCCGGCAGTGCAGAGCATTTCCGACCGGAAGACCGTATGGAAGGAAAAGGAGTTCCACGGGAGGTTCTACAAGGCTCTTCGTGAGCCTTTCGTAGACACAGTAGCCTCCCTCCACTGGCTACGCTTTGGTGACCTCTTCGGGGAAACCGAGGGTTTTGTCTGTGCAATACAGGATCAGGTTATTAAGACCTACAACTATCGGAGATACATCCTAAAGGATGGCACCGTCGACGTTTCGGTGGTTGGGCTTTTATTTATTTATGTATTTTTGTATTTATTTTATTTTATTGATATTTATGTATATTTATCATTTCATCCTAAAGGATGGCACCGTCGACATCTGTCGAGCTTGTCGCCATCCCAGTGAGTCACTTAGGCATGTCATCTCCAGTTATTCGGCGCTTTCTAACTCTGAGTACTTGCACAGCCACAACCTAGTAGCCAGAATTCTTCACCAGGAGCTCGCGCTGAAATACGGTTTCGTGGACCGGAAATTGCCGTATTACAAGTACTTGCCGGAAGCCGTGCTCGAAAATGATCGCGCCAGGCTCTACTGAGACCGGGCCATCATCACAGACAGGACTATTCTTGCGAATAAGCCTGATATTGTGCTGATAGACCGAACACAGTCAAGGATATTTTTGGTCGACATTACCATTCCGTATGACGAGAACCTCGTGAAAGCCGAAACAGATAAACGAACGAAATATCTGGACCTGGCTCACGAGGTGACCGACATGTGGGGTGGTCTGCCGACTGAAATTATTCCTGTAGTCGTTTCTGCAAACGGGCTAATCCCAGTCAACCTCTCGGGTCATCTGAGGAGGCTGGGACTCCGTGACGTACCGCTCCAGGCTCAAATGCAGAAGGCGGTGCTCCTCGATACCGCCCGCATCGTCCACCGGTTTCTCTCCCTTTCCCCCTAACCCTCGGCTGTTTAGTCTCCCCTGCCGAGGGCCTCCATCTCGTTGGGTTTTTATTTATTTATGTATTATTTATTTATTTGTGCTGGTATATGAAATATATATTTATGTATATTTATCATTTCCTTTTATATATTTATTCAGCCCAACCAGATGAGAATACACTACTAATACCACAGTAACAATAATAAATAATATATAATTATAATAATAATAATAAATAGGCGTAGGGAAGTGACAAAACTGCTACGTCGGTGCAGTTAGTCAGCGCCTTGCCAAGAGGTGTGAGCGCCGTGCCTCGGCAGTACTCAGGGTGCAAAGGCCGTTTGTGCTTACGGCCGTACAATGATACAATAAAACGGTGCCGGGCCTGGGCGTCTCCCGTTAATTGGCGCCCAAAAATGGATGATGGATTTTAATAGAAAGCGTATAGGGCCGCTGCCTGGGGGTCGCCGGGGTGCGTCTGGAGCTGGCGCTGGACGCGATAGCATGCGGGCCGCCAGCCAAACGCGAGGAGCTGCAAGATACCCTATCAGCCCGCCGCATCCATCATCCCCACCAGATGGCTTGATCTTGGCAGTATTATTGGTAATATTGGCGCGTATTATTGGCGCCAATCTTCCCATGGCTGGACGCGCTACTAAACAAAGTATCGCCATCCCAGCCTGGACAAAAAGAATTGAGGACCATATCGCAAAAACAAGGCCCTTATCGGCAGACTGACAAGCTTCAGGTCGGGTAATAATAGAACGAGGGTTGTGTGCACCGTAAGAATGGCGTTTGCTGGAACAAATATCAGTTTGTCACAGCTGGATATCACGCAGAAACTAACGGAGCGCATAGAAGACCTGAAGCAAAAGATCGCTGCTTGGGGGAAACGGATTCGACGATTTACCGAGAGGTCAAGGCGGTTCAACCAGAATCGTCTCTTCCAGAGTGATCAGGAGAGGCTTTATGAATCACTGGAGCGACCAGAGGTATGTGGAGCGGGCCCAGGACCGGATCAGGCTAACACTGTCACATTTTGGTGTGGCCTGTGGTCAGAACCCGTAAACCACAGCGAGGGCCCTTGGATGGAAGTTGTGGCGAGCCAGAGTGCGAGTGTTACGCCTATGGACCCCGTCACCATAACGCCGGAAGACGTAGCTGAGGCGGTCCGTAGGGCCCCGAACTGGAAAAGTCCGGGGCTCGACGGGCTGCATCATTACTGGCTGAAGGGGTTCGTAGTGTGTCACGCTGCTCGCCCAACAGTTTCAAGAGGCTCTCGATCAGAAGTCGCTCCCGAGCCTCTTCACTACTGGGATCACTTCCTTGGTTCCTAAAGATCAGGATACCACAGACCCGAGCAAATACCACCCCATCACGTATCTACTCACTATATATGACACTGAAATCCATTTTGAGCGCGAGAATCAATCGTCACCTGGAGCTAAATCAGGTGATGTCACGCGCTCAAAATGGATGTCGGGGCGGTGGTCGTGAAACCAAGGAATCTCTCCTCATTGACGCGTTCATTGGCAAAGTGGTGAAACGCAACCGGAACTTCTCCGCCGCCTGGATAGACTACCGAAAGGCATTCGACTCGGTGCCCCATACACGGCTAAAGAGAGTCCTCGAGCTGTACAAGATAGACTGTACAGTTACAGACTTCCTCGAGCAGTATATGGGGCAGAGGAGTACGATCCTTTGTCATCTGGGCGAGCGGATGATAGCTGCGGAGAATCACATAAGGATAAGAAGGGGTACATATTGGACTTAGACAATCGCCCTGGAAGATCCAGGGCGATTGTCTGAGTCCAATCTGTTTCTGCCTCTCTTGAACCCTCTAGTACCGGCTCTTTTCTGCCTTTCTCTGAACCCTCTCAGTACCTTACTGGAGGGCTTCGGGAGGGGATTTCAGCTTCCGAAAGGAGGGACAAAAGTAACCCACCTTTTCTATATGGATGACCTCAAGTTATTCACCTCCAGTCGCTCCCATCTTATGGAATTGCTAAACATCACCTGTGAATTTAGCAACTCCATTGGAATGGAGCTGGGGACGGATAAGTGTGCGGTCCTCCATGTTGAAAGGGGAAGGGTTGTTAACTCTGAGGGTATAGACTTATCTATGCCCGTCAACTTAAGGACCCTTTCCGAGGCTGAAACGTACCGATACCTGGGTATGTCACAGAACATCGGTATCGATGGGGCTGGTATGAAACAGTCAGTTTGCGACGTGTTTTATGCACGCTTGACCAAAGTGCTTAACAGCATTTTGTCCGATGTGAATAAGACACACGCATATAACGGCTGGGTAGCCTGTCTCATGTACACCTTTGGCATACTCAGGTGGACTCAGACTGAACTTAACGCCCTGGATAGGAAAGTCCGCACTACCATGACGTCCCATAGCATGCATCATCGGAGATCGCCAGTAATGAGGCTGTACTTGCCGCGAAAACATGGTGGGCGTGGCTTCCTGAGCGCGCTCACCATGCATAATCGCGAAGTGTGCAGCCTCCATAATTATTTCCTGGCGAGATCGGATGATCCATTTTATAATGACGTCATTTCTAGTGATAAAGGGCTTACCCCTCTATCCTTAGCCAACGAGCAATGGCAGGAAACGGTACTGAAGAGCTCCCTGGTAGGACGTTAGCTATATGGTCCGGAGTCCCGGAAAGCGAGAATGCCTGCCAGGGAGTGGGGGGTGCCGTTGTCGTCCCGGTTGGTCGATCTTATGACTGAATATAAGGTTGTGAACTCAAGACTTCTCTGGGTTCGCTTTAAACTGGGACTGACAAAGTTATTCCTTATGGCTGTCTATGCGCCGGTAGCTTCGTCGTCCAGGGATGAGCTGGACGACGAAGTTTTGGGAGAATGTAAGAGAAGTTCTAGGTATGGTTAAGGGAAACGAAAGAACTGTTGTATGTGGTGATTTGAATGGATGGGTAGGTATCGCACGACCAGGGTACGAGTCAGTGCTTCGAAAGTTTGGCGATAAAAGGGTTAATGATATTGGCAAGCTTATACTGGCTGTATGCAAGGAAAAGAGTCTTATTGTGACAAACACTATGTTTAATCACAGGAAAATCCATATGTACACTAGAGAAAGAAAGAATGAGAGAAGTTTGATTGATTTGTTCCTGGTGGATTACCGACTGCGAAAACAGGTGATGGATACACCTGTGTTCAGGGGTGCTGACCTGGGAATGGATCACTATCTAGTAATTACTAGATTTAGGGGTTTGTTCGCGGGTTGGCGCTACCGGACGGCAATAACAGAACCACAGTCGGTCTGGCGCATCCGAAGCTGGAAGATTCAGGAAGCGGATACTGTTGGCGACGCGCCTATAAAAATGTTTCAGTTTATTAAATCAACCGATGACGTTGCTATGAAAAAAGGGGCAGTCACGAGCAACGACGCTCTGATAAGAGAATGCTTAGTTAAATCTTTAAGAAATGTCGAATTAATGATATGAAGGTCTTGGGTTCGACTCCCAGGCCGGACTAGTTTGTTTGTTTTCCTAAGTAATATCGCTTAATAAATTCGTAAGGAATTTAAGATATAAATTATGTTACCGGATTTGTTCCCCGGTTGAAATCATCTTTCAAATGATGTAAATTCATAAGAATATTAAAGTGAAGTTAAAGATCGGATTTGTTCCCCGGTCGAGATAATCACTCTGTGCATAGGCAGAATTAATGGATATTAATTGCATAAATGTTGTTTTGTATAAGTTTGATACGTTTTGTACGAAAACAAATGCCTATTTGTTATGATTGATTAATGAGAACATTCATTTATATTGTTATCTGATTAAAGATAGTTTCATACAGTTCGAAAATTGTATAAAAGCATTTAATTTGCCTAATATGGTCAAAATTGGTGTATTTCATAATTTAATTTTTTCTGATAGCCGAGAGCCGTGCAAAAGTTAGTTGTTCAAATAGCGTGAGTTCATAGACGCACGCTAGGCCACGCCCTTAGGAGGCCGAATATGTAAAAATTTAAAATGTTTGTAATTCAGTGATTTATGTAAAAATTACTTGTAAAATATTTCAGGTTAATTGTACGTGCTAAAAAAGGTAAATTCTGTGTTATTTTCATGTGAAAATTCCTGTGTATAAGTGAAATAATGATAGTTTTGTATAAGAAATTTAAAAGTGTTTTAAATAGTGAAATAAATAGAAAAAATGTAAATTAAACTATTGTATTGGTTAGCTTATGTATAAATTCAAGTGAGAAACATTGTTTTAACTTTCTGTGTTAAATATTTAAGAAATTTCGATTTCGAACTTGTGAGTAAAATAGGCAGTTTTCGTTTAATAAATAAAAGGTTTTTTATGATATGAAGATATGATGTATATCATGGTGTAGATATTGTTTTGTACTACCTATATTGATAAATTGTATTTGTATATGATTTGAATAAATAAAGATATTGAGTGAAACGTGAGAGAGTAATAGTACAAATTCATGTAATTAAGTTGCGCAAGCGCGCAGATGGCGCGGCTCACTTTCGCGTATAGCTCTGGGGTAGCTTAGTGAACGGGTTTTATTGCAATTCGTTCGGGAAATGTTCGGGAATCCTTCGGGGAAGTTCGGAAATAGTTCGGAAATAAATAAGAAAATCCGAGAAAAAGTTCAAGAAAAGTGAAAAACCAGCAGTATAGGGAAAAGTGATTACTCTCTCACGGAACGGTTTGAAGATAATTGCTGTTTCATTCCCAAGATCCTTTAAGTTATACAGTCCACATCGAAGAATTAAGGCGTCGGGACCGGGACGACTTCGGAAGACCCGTAATCCCCGTCTGAACCTACTTGCTGAAAAGGAAGAGGTTATCGCCCTAGTGTGTTACTCCGTTGCGGAGATCACATACGTTGTTCCCGAACCCAACGTAGGCGTGATAGGAGGCCGGATCGAGAGAAGCCTCGATTCCTGTTTCTTAGTACCCGATCCGCTAGGTCCTTTTCAATTGGTCCTTTTCAGGATCAAGAGGGACACCGACCTGGTCCTTTTCAATTGGTCCTTCGCGGCCGGATTGAGAGGACGCCCGAACCTGAGTTCCTTTTCAATTGGACCTTCGGAGCCGGATTGAAGACCACCCGAACCCCGCCAGCTGGATCAAGGAACCAGCTGTGGACTGCTGGTTGTGGAAGAAGAAGACCTTCGGAAGCCGAGTGAAGATCAGCAACCGAAGGAAGCCAGAGGTTTGAGCTGAAGCAATAGGACCAAAGGCCTGAAGACCAGGACGGCAGCACTGAAGGGCTGGACCTGGAACTACCGGAAGAAAGAAAACCGGGATTGCAGCTTGGGGCGTGTGCTCGCATGGGGCACATATCGCAGCCGGGCGCAGGTGTCTTGTGAAGGCACTCATCGTGGCCAAGCAGGGCTTGGCATTTTTCCTGTCGGGCAAGCGTGCTCGGCATTTCCTGTCAGACGATCGTGTCTGGCATTTCCTGTCGGACGACCGTGTCCGGCATTTCCCGTCGGGTCATCAGGGTGCAAAAAGCATCCACCGCTGCTGCTGCCGGGCGAGGGTGCGCGTGGGCACCTGACTGCATCGCGGCCGGAGGAGGGCGCTTGGACGAGGCGTCACCGGCAACTGGGCGGCGAGCACAGCATACATCCCGACCACCTAACGGTGCCAAACGGTTGGGCTCTGGCATAACACCTTCGGGTGGAGCAGTTCTCTCGAGCGAGACTGCGCTTGCACTACCGCTCGACTGTTTCGTCATATTCCTTGGCGGGACAGTTCCTAAACCTTTCCTCCATTCCATTCCTGCACGACTCCATCCCTGGACGGCTCACCTCGGTAGGCCCCGTTCAGGATTGATAGGGCTGATAGGGCTGTTAGGGTGGTAGTAGGGTTGTAGGGTTGGGAGATAAAGGGGGGAGGGGTAGTGGTGTTAGGTTGGGGTGTAGAAGGGTTGTAGGTAAGGGGTTGTAGGGACCGTAGGGACTGTAGGGACAGTTAGGGACCGTAGGCCAACAATCACCTTCCTGCAAGATGAAGAAGGCACAAGACCAGACAGGGAGAAGCGAAGGGAGCAGGACAAGGACAGGGCTCTCAAGAAAAGCTAAAGAAGCGGAATCATCTGGAGCGACCACAGCTACTGCGTCAAATGGAGCAACTCCTTCAAGTGGAGCCACCACAGACACGTCCACATGCACGTGGGACTCAGGGACGTCCATGGCAACGACGAGCAACAGGACGGACACCAGTGGTACGCAGGCCAGCACCGCACAACAATCCGTTATATCCAGGAGTGAAACGGTGGTCGAAAAAGTAGGTCAAAGGACCGAAGAAGCGGCATCGTCAAGGACAGTAATCGGGCACACTAGTGATAAAGGGTCACAGAGAGGTAGTAGGTCATCGCGATCGGCGAGGCTGAAAGCCGAATTAGAGGCGCGGATTAAATTCGAACGCTCAGAGCTCGAACGAGCACAGGCAGCTGCTGCCTTAGCCAAGTCTCAATTGGAGTTGGCACGACTCAACCGAGAAGAGGAAATCGACTCGAGTGAGGATGATGAAGAGCGGAATACTCAGGTGGAACCTTTCGTAAGGAGTTGGGTTCAGCAAACCATAATGAGCGCGCCGGTTAGTGTAGCACAACCCGATATTACTGATAAGGAAGCGTGTAAAGGATCACGCCGCAAAGGGGCGGAGGTCGAGCGCAACCTAGGAAATGCACAGAAAACACACGCGAGTGAGGTGTCAGAATTGACCGAAGCGATTGTGAGTGCAATAAAAATAGCTGGTAAAGATAAATCTTCCCAGCTTCATTTCCTCCAGGAATTACCGGTGTTCGATGGAGACCCGGGTGAATGGATAATTTTCAAAACGGTGTTTGAAGACACAAAAGGCCAATTTTCAGGGGTGCAAAATGTCGCACGCCTTAGGAGGGCATTAAAGGGCACCGCTAAAGAGGCGGTTAAGTCGCTGTTATTTACTTTATGTGAACCTGAAGAAATAATGAACGCTCTCGAAAGAAGATTCGGTAGGGTTGAGATGCTCATTCTAGCCGAAATCGAGAATGTAAAGCGTATGCCAAGATTGGCAGAAGATTGCCGAAATATAGGATCTTTTGCAAGTCGTATTACGAACGTGGTTGCCACAATACAAGCGTTGAATCAACCACAGTATTTATACTCACCGGAGTTAGTGAGCCGCATAGTGGAGAAACTTGGAACTATGATTAAATTTAAATGGTTTGAATATCGAGCTCAATATCCTTTGGAGCCAGAGTTACAGAAGATGGCCAAGTTTTTAAATTTATTGAGTGAACAATTTGGAACGTCCTTAAGCAATGAAAATGCGCCTGAAAAAAGGAAGCGTCCTGAATTCAGGAAGCAAACTGTACACACTGCAAAGGGAGGTGTACGCAGCTGTGCCGAGAGCGAGCGCTATATGCGCCGAAGTAATATGAGCGAGCGTTTAGAACGCCGAAATAATAAAAGGCACAACCGACAAGTGGTTATGATAACCCAGGACAAGCCTGTAAGTCGGGTAACACATAAGTGTGTTATATGCAACAAGGAGCACTCTATAGTGAGTTGTTACAAGTTTAAGGACATGAATATTCGCGAGAAATGGGAAGCCGTCAAAAAGGCCAAAGTATGTTTCCAATGTTTGTCACCTAACCATAGGAGGTTAGAGTGCAAAGCGAAAAAATGTGGTGTAGAAGGATGTAGAATGTCACATCATCGAATGCTACACCGATACCCCAATGAAAATACCTCGCCACAAGGGGACGAGGGGGGGTAAAGATGCTCAAATTACAACTGTTAGTACAGTAAATGCACCGGCATGTGCATATTTAAAGATCATACCGGTCGAGTTGCATGGGCCTAGAGGAAAGGTCAAGACAACAGCTCTTCTGGATGAGGGATCGACCATGACACTCATAGAGGAGTGGATGGCTCAGAAGTTAGCGCCTCGCGGACGTAAAGAGGGATTACGTATCGAAGCCGTGGGAGGTAAGCGAATTAACGACGATAGTTCGTATCGCTTAAACGTTAAAATAAAAGGCATTTATTCGAGCGACTTAGAAGAGATAAGTGTACAAACAATTAAGTCACTTAACCTCGCTCCTCAGTCGGTAAGCCGAGAATTATTGCAACGGTGTTCTCATTTGACACCGATCAAGGATGAGTTGATGTATGAGAGGTCCAAGCCTACCATATTGATTGGTCAGGACAATTGGCATCTCATAGTTACTCGTGAATTGGTTTCGGGAGGTAAGAACCTACCTGTAGCATCGCTCACCAAACTGGGGTGGGTTTTGCATGGTCACATATCGGGTGGCATTAAACCAATCAAGATTGTTAACCACATTTCCACCAAGAAGGAGGAAGATATGGATAAATTAATCAAGGATTATTTTAGTTTGGAATCTCTGGGAGTATCGGCTAGAAAGCCCGTGAACGACCCAGAAGAACGAGCTTTAAATATTTTGAACAAAACGGTACGTCGTATACCTAATAATAGGTACGAGACTGCTTTGTTATGGCGCACAGACAATGAGTGCTTGCCATCGAATAGGGCACAGGTTGAAAGTCGCCTGTTTAATATTGAGAAAAAGCTCGACAAAAATAGCGAGTTGAAAAAGGAATACGAGAAGCAAATTGAAAATCTCATCGTTAACGGTTACGCAGAGAAAGCGAACCATATTTCCATTTCCCCACGTACGTGGTACCTTCCCTCACTTCGCAGTGACTCACCCACAAAAGAAGAAAATAAGGATAGTTTTCGACGCCGCCGCAAGGACGGGCGGACGTTGTCTTAACGATGCGTTGTTGACCGGACCGGACTTATTGAAGTCGTTGTTCGGAGTTCTGCTACGATTCAGAGAAGGAAGCGTGGCAGTAATGGCAGACATTAAGGAAATGTTCCTGCAAGTGAAAATCCGGGAAGAAGACAGGGATAGCCTTCGATTCTTATGGCGGCACAATCGTGACGCGCCACCGGAAGAGTATAGAATGACGTCACTCATATTTGGAGCGGCATCATCACCATGCATCGCTATATATGTAAAGAATAGAAATGCGCAGGACAACGCACATATCTATCCAGAAGCAGCTTCCGCTACGGAAAGCAATTTTTATATGGATGATTACCTACAGGCATTTCCCGACGTGACGACGGCCGAAAGGATAGTAAACGATATGTATGAATTACATAAGCATGCTTCTTTCCAACTGAGGGGATGGGCTAGCAACCGACCCGAAGTTTTAAGTAATATGGAAAATAAATATAAGAGCGACAGTGCTTCGCTTGGAGATAAAGAGCACACAGAGCGCACGTTAGGTTTGATTTGGAATATCAAACGGGATATAATAAGTTTTTCCACAAGTCTTCGTAGCACACCGGAAGAGGTGATGGAGGGTTTACGACCGCCTACGAAGAGGGAGATAACTAGCGCTGTGATGTCAGTCTTCGATCCTTTGGGACTCGCATCACCCATAACGATTCAAGGGAAGTCGCTGATCCAGCAAGTATGGAGGACAGGCATCTCTTGGGATGAAGAAGTTTCACACGAGTTACACGTGTTATTTTGTAAATGGATATCGGAAGTGAAGAAATTAGGTCACTTAGAAGTACCTAGACCCGTTGCTGAAGGCATCGGCAAAGGAGAGTTACATACTTTCACGGATGCTAGTGAAAAAGCATACGCTGCCGCGGTGTATTACGTCACCACGGACGAGCAAGGAATAAGGCGGATTACGCTGATCGCCGCAAAGGCAAGAGTAGCGCCATTGAAACCAATTTCGATTCCAAGGCTTGAATTGCAAGCAGCTCTTATGGGCAGCAGACTGGCTGCTTCGGTTAGTGAAGAGAGCAAGTACGAGATGTCCGAGAGAGTGTTTTGGACAGACTCACGTACAGTGTTAGCGTGGATTAAGTCGGATCCTCGCGCTTTTAAACCATTCGTTGCTCATCGATTGGCTGAGATCGAAGATCACAGTAAGCCATGTGAATGGCGATGGGTTCCAACGTCACAAAACGTGGCAGACGACGCCACTAGAAATTTTCCTTCCACCTTCGATGTAAGTCATCGCTGGTTTCAAGGACCTGAATTCCTCAGGAAAAGTCCTGATTTATGGCCCAAACAAGTGGACACCATAAATAGCTTAGAAACAGGTGAAGAAAAATCGCCAAAGGGCGTAAATACGTTAAGAAAGCAAGAACCGTTAAGTCTACCCGACTACGGACGATTTAGCAGCTTTAAGAAATTCCTTGGAGCAACTACACGCACCTTACAAGCGGTAGAAAAATTCAAGAGTTTAAGAAAGTCGGTTAAAGGACCCGACGACGCAACCGAAAAGTCGGTTATGTGTTCCAACAAAGTTTTAGCAAAGTCGGTTAAAGGACCCGATAGCGCGTTGGACACAGCGCTCTTGAAAAAGGCGGAAATATTAATTTGGAAATTCATTCAAGACGAGTGTTTTCATTCGGAAATAAAATGTTTGAAAGCAGGCAAAAGCGTTGAAAGAAGTTCACGCTTAAGTAAATTATCTATGGAAATAGGAGAGGATAACTTACTCCGTTTAAATGGACGTTTACCTTTCAAGTCTAATTTGACCGAGGAAAGTAGAAAACCTGTCATATTAGACGGTAAACACGAAATCGTTAAAATGATGATTAGAGAAGTTCATCATCATTTTGGACACGCCAATCACCAGACGGTGATGAATGAGGTGAACCAGAAATTTTACGTCTTGAACTTGCGTAATGTAGTACGAAGTGTGTCACACCATTGTCAGTGGTGCAGGACATACAGGTCAAAGCCGCAAAACGTGCCACAAGGAAATATTCCTCTGGAAAGAATAGCTCATCATGAGCCACCTTTTACATGCTCAGCTGTAGATTATTTTGGTCCTATGAGTGTGACTATAGGAAGGCGACACGAAAAACGTTGGGGCGTTTTATTCACGTGTCTGACCACCAGAGCAGTACATCTGGAATTAGCAGCCTCATTGACACCAGCGTCAATGATAATGGCGTTAAGGCGATTTATCGCCAGAAGAGGAAAACCAGCCGTTATATACAGCGATAACGGGACAAATTTCAAAGCTGCAAATAAAGAATTATTGAAAGCATGCGAAGAATGCTATGAGGGCATGAAAAACGAGTCATTTAAGAAATATATTAAATGGAAATTTATACCTCCGGGAGCACCGCACATGGGTGGCGCCTGGGAGAGGTTAGTAAGATCGATTAAAATTGCGTTGACCGCTACGCTTAAGGAGAAGAGCCCACGAGAGGAGGTTCTACATACGTTACTTTTAGAAGCAGAGCATACGGTAAATTCCAGACCTCTGGTAACATTCAGTATGGATAGTCCTGAAGAGGGTTTGACACCCAATCATTTTCTTCTGGGACGCTCATGTGGTGATCGACCACCTGGATTATTTTTAGAGCGACATCTGACGGGTCAACTCAATTGGAAAGCTGCACAGAGGTTAGCCGACCATTTTTGGACAAGATGGCTGAAAGAATACATGCCTACGTTAATACCTCGAACAGGTGATAACGGCAAGTTCATGGAACCTAAAGAAGGCGATATTGTTTTGATAATAGATCATTCGTTGCCACGAAATACGTGGCCAAAAGGTAAAATTAGTAGAACGTTACCGGGACCAGACGGTCACACCAGAGTGGTTGACGTCATTACTAGCACAGGTATCTTGAGGAGACCTACATCCAGAATAATAGTCCTGGTACCCGCGACGCCTCCCAAATGATGGTGCTAACGCACGGGGGGGAGATTGTTGGCGACGCGCCTATAAAAATGTTTCAGTTTATTAAATCAACCGATGACGTTGCTATGAAAAAAGGGGCAGTCACGAGCAACGACGCTCTGATAAGAGAATGCTTAGTTAAATCTTTAAGAAATGTCGAATTAATGATATGAAGGTCTTGGGTTCGACTCCCAGGCCGGACTAGTTTGTTTGTTTTCCTAAGTAATATCGCTTAATAAATTCGTAAGGAATTTAAGATATAAATTATGTTACCGGATTTGTTCCCCGGTTGAAATCATCTTTCAAATGATGTAAATTCATAAGAATATTAAAGTGAAGTTAAAGATCGGATTTGTTCCCCGGTCGAGATAATCACTCTGTGCATAGGCAGAATTAATGGATATTAATTGCATAAATGTTGTTTTGTATAAGTTTGATACGTTTTGTACGAAAACAAATGCCTATTTGTTATGATTGATTAATGAGAACATTCATTTATATTGTTATCTGATTAAAGATAGTTTCATACAGTTCGAAAATTGTATAAAAGCATTTAATTTGCCTAATATGGTCAAAATTGGTGTATTTCATAATTTAATTTTTTCTGATAGCCGAGAGCCGTGCAAAAGTTAGTTGTTCACATAGCGTGAGTTCATAGAAGCACGCTAGGCCACGCCCTTAGGAGGCCGAATATGTAAAAATTTAAAATGTTTGTAATTCAGTGATTTATGTAAAAATTACTTGTAAAATATTTCAGGTTAATTGTACGTGCTAAAAAGGTAAATTCTGTGTTATTTTCATGTGAAAATTCCTGTGTATAAGTGAAATAATGATAGTTTTGTATAAGAAATTTAAAAGTGTTTTAAATAGTGAAATAAATAGAAAAAATGTAAATTAAACTATTGTATTGGTTAGCTTATGTATAAATTCAAGTGAGAAACATTGTTTTAACTTTCTGTGTTAAATATTTAAGAAATTTCGATTTCGAACTTGTGAGTAAAATAGGCAGTTTTCGTTTAATAAATAAAAGGTTTTTTATGATATGAAGATATGATGTATATCATGGTGTAGATATTGTTTTGTACTACCTATATTGATAAATTGTATTTGTATATGATTTGAATAAATAAAGATATTGAGTGAAACGTGAGAGAGTAATAGTACAAATTCATGTAATTAAGTTGCGCAAGCGCGCAGATGGCGCGGCTCACTTTCGCGTATAGCTCTGGGGTAGCTTAGTGAACGGGTTTTATTGCAATTCGTTCGGGAAAGTTCGGGAATCGTTCGGGGAAGTTCGGAAATAGTTCGGAAATAAATAAGAAAATCCGAGAAAAAGTTCAAGAAAAGTGAAAAACCAGCAGTATAGGGAAAAGTGATTACTCTCTCACGGAACGGTTTGAAGATAATTGCTGTTTCATTCCCAAGATCCTTTAAGTTATACAGTCCACATCGAAGAATTAAGGCGTCGGGACCGGGACGACTTCGGAAGACCCGTAATCCCCGTCTGAACCTACTTGCTGAAAAGGAAGAGGTTATCGCCCTAGTGTGTTACTCCGTTGCGGAGATCACATACGTTGTTCCCGAACCCAACGTAGGCGTGATAGGAGGCCGGATCGAGAGAAGCCTCGATTCCTGTTTCTTAGTACCCGATCCGCTAGGTCCTTTTCAATTGGTCCTTTTCAGGATCAAGAGGGACACCGACCTGGTCCTTTTCAATTGGTCCTTCGCGGCCGATTGAGAGGACGCCCGAACCTGAGTTCCTTTTCAGATACTAAGGACAAATATCACACGAGGGTAGCCGAAAAGCTTGACACCGTCGATGGCAGAATAGAATGTGTGGAAAGAACATGGCAGAACCTTAGGAATGGAATAGTAAGTGCAGCGGAAGAAGTATGTGCAACGACAAAAAGAGGTAGTAGTAAAAGAAGAGATGCATGGTGGAATGATGAAGTGAGAGAAGCTGTAAAGAAGAAGAAAAAAGTATGGTTAGAATACTTGGCCTCTAGTAACGATAGGCATATGAGAGAGAAGATGAAAGAAAGATATAAGCCGCAGAAAGTTCATGTGAAAAAATTGATTGAGGAAGTACGTGAAAGGTGTAGAATGGAAGCGGACGAAAGGTTGTCGCACAACTTTAAGGAAAACTCCAAACTCTTCTGGAAAGAGGTTCGAAGGTCCCGGAGTGGTGCGACAGCCTTAAGAATGAACAAAGTGCTTTCGAAAACCAATGACGTCCTCTCAGAAAAATCGGGCGTCATGCAGCGATGGAGCGAATTTTATAGAGAAATGTATGCGTGTCACGATCTTAGTGAAGGATCCGGGGGTGACGCCGTGACTGACACGCCAAACACGGACCTCGATGACACTGAGGTCATCAGCATGAAAGAGATTGAACGTGCGATTCGAAATTTTGAAAAGTGGTAAGGCTGCGGGACTAGATAGAGTTACTGCTGAAATGGTCAAGTACGGTGGGCCTCGCGTCTGGGACAGCTTTCATCTGCTGTGCAATTTTTGCTGGCGGACGGGAGGTGTCCCGGATCATTGGCGATCCGCGGTCATTGTGCTTTTATATAAAGGTACATTTTCACATTTTGACTGCGGGTGCTATCGGGCGATCAGCTTGACCAGTTTAGCTAGTAAAGTTTACTCGAAGGTTTCTACACGTAGGATGCAAGAGAAATCGGAAAGATGATGCTGATGATTCCAGGTCTAAATCCACATCATGCGGATTTAGACCTGGAAGAGGATGCACGGATCAAATGTTTTCTCTCCGCATGACCACGGAAAAGCTTCTGAGTGTTAAACGGAGGCTTTTCTGTGCTTTTGTGGATCAGGAGAAAGCATTTGATAAGGAAGAAAATGTGGGAACTGTTGCCGGAATATGGTGTGGATGGTCGATTGTTAAGAGCTGTACAGTCACTTTGCTATGAATGTAAAGCCTGTGTGCGGGTAGGGCATGACATGTCACCCATGTTTAGCGCCCAAGCGGGCGTAAAACAGGGTTGTGTCATGTCTTCCTGGCTGTTCATACTGTATCTCGACAGCTGTTTACAGAAGCTGAAAAATAGCTGTTTGGGTGTGAAATTGGGTGACATTAAAGTTAATTGTCTGCTGTATGCTGATGATGCAGTGCTTATTGCACCATCAGAAGCAGAACTGCTTGCACAAGTCACGTGTATGAAAGAGGAATGTGAAATTAAAGGTCTCCGTTTGAATGCTAATAAAACTAAGGTTCTGGTATTTGAAAAGGACGAGAGAGAGAACGAAATGTGAAATATGGGTAAATCAGGAATGTCTAGAACAGGTAAATGAAATTGTATACTTGGGGAATGCTTTCAGCCGGGATGGAAGATGTGATTTTCATGTGGACAGGCGTGTCGCTGCCGGGAATAAAGTCAATGGTGCCCTGAATGCGTTAGTTAAAAGGCAAGGCGTAGTGAAGAGTGCACGCCTTGAAATACATAACGCAGTGTTGGTACCGACTTTGTTATATGGCAGCGAAACCTGGGTATGCCAGAGGAAGCATAAAAGCAAGTTAAATGCAGTGGAGATGCGATCTCTTCGTAAAATGTGCGGCATTACCATAGCCGACCGAAAGCGAAACGAAGAAATTGGCAATATGGCAGGATTGAAAGATGACCTTATCACAAAAATTGATAGGGGTGTACTCCGATGGTTTGGGCACTTTGAAATGAGTGAATACCGAATGGTTAAGAAAATATATAGCGCGAAAGTAAATATTAAAAGGTGTCGAGATAGACCGAGACTAACTTTCGAAGAACATGTGAGCAAATTACTCGAAGAGGGGAAGGTCAAGAGTACTCGGATACCTAGACGTGCATGTATGAAGAAGATAAGTTAAGAAGAAGAAGATAAGATAAGACCCCGTTAGGGATTGTGCGTGAAGATAAAAAAAAGACCAACAACTATCGGAGATACATCCTAAAGGATGGCACCGTCAACCTCTGTTGGGCTTGTCGCCATCCCGGCGAGTCACTTAGGCATGTCATCTCCGGTTGTTCGGCGCTTTCTAATTCTGCGTACTTGAACAGGCACAACCTAGTAGCCAGGATTCTACACCAGGAGCTCGCTCTGAAATACGGCCTCGTGGTACCGGAAATTGCCGTATTACAAGTACTTGCCGGAAGCCGTGCTTGAAAATGACCGCGCCAGGCTCTACTGGGACCGGGCCATCATCACAGACAGGACTATTCTTGCGAATAAGCTTGATATTGTGCTGATTAATGGTGGTTAATATAGCGCATAGCGCCATATTATTGCGCGCTATCTCGTCATAACACATAGCGCGTGTTATGTAAGTACTCGCCATGGCGCTATTGCGCTATTGCGCTATGGCGCTTTGGCGCTATCAAATATTTATATCTAGCGGCAATTAGTTCTAGCAGCAGCGCTGTTGGGAGAGGACGTGTGACGCAAATTTGGTCTCATAGCGCGCAATTCATCGCGCGCGTTGTTTAATTACTGGATATTGTATATATATAAATGATCAAAGGACACAGTTGTGACAAAAGAAGCCTAACTAATGTTTTTAAACGTAAATAAAATATAGATACAAAAGTGTATATAATAGTGTATGTAAATAATTGATTTTTATAAATACAATAAATAAACGTTTAAATACACCTATATTTGATTTATAATTTATGAGCTGCACGATCACCTAGCAGCCCCACGCATCCATCATTCCCACCAGAAGGATTGGTGTCGGCTGGATCTTCTCGGACTCAGCAAGCGGCACCCACCGCTGGTGGAGCACGTCGCATGCGTTGGACAAAAGCTATGGACGAAAACGCATTGCGGGCGTACTATAGGGCGAAAGGAGAAGAAAGTGTGGGGATAGCGTATAGGGCTCAGATGCATTGCTTTTTTGCTGAGCTGGAGACATCTATTCCCATCACGGAACAAAACCTGGCAGACCGAGTTCGGTATATCATGCGCTCGAAAATATTTGATGATGCCGAGCTCGAATGACTACGACGTGAGGCCATTCCCTCATTGAATGAATTGGCTATGGCTGGGGATGCGGCCCCTCAAGCGACAGACCAGCATCCACGCGTGGAAGCCGCCATGGATCTTCCAGTTGTGGTTGATTCGGACGAGGAGGAAATAGTCTCCCACGAACCAGAGAAAACGAGGAGCGTATTGGAACAGGTGTTCCGTACTGGAACAGATTATTTATATACTATGTTTTTTGTTTCCCTTTTTTTTCGTATATAATAATAAGTACAAGGCAACACAATTTCGAAGATAGTATTTTTTCTATACTTCTATTAAATTCATTGGGTTGGCGATCAACTGTTTTCATTCTGAATGCAGCCATAATCTTGCGGGTTACGGCTCTCTGTGCGACACAAGCGCCATATCGATTGGCGGCAATTGTGAACAGTCGAATTGAAACACCAACCGACGCGCACGCATACAAATATACTTCGTGTTTCTCAAGCTCATCTCTCAAGATCTCTTTCACCCTGAAAGTGTTGTGCTAGTGCCCTATGGACTCGTGTGCGATACACTCTACTGAACTTTGATACTACTATCATTGCAACGACTGCCCCGAGCTCCTTTAGCCAGCCCCTGGATTCGTGGTTGCAGGGAGATTGTAGCGGTAAGTCGCCGAACCCAGTAGAATATCGTACAACAGGCGATATTGGAAACGCGCAGAGCATGCCTCTCGAAAATCGACCGCGACTTCCCCGCATCCCCCTCAGCAAGCGAAATCGGGCTGTCGTGAGGGCACTTAACCCATTGCTGGTGACCTATTGGGAAGCCAGCCGGGACCTTTGCGAGACGGGCTCAATTCTTTTTGGCGTCGCAGTGGCAGTTTGCCGTATTATTTGCGCCAAACTTCCCATAGCTGGACGCGCTACTAGTTAAGTAACGCCATCCCAGACTGGAGAAAAAGAATCGAGGACCGTATCGCAAAGTTAAGGGCCTTTATCGGCAGAATGACAAGCTTCAGGTCAAGTAATAATAGACCGAGGATTGTGCGCACCGTTAAAACGGCGTTTACTGGGACAAATATCAGTTTGTCCCAGCCGAATATCACGCAGAAACTAACGGAGCGCATAGACGACCTGAAGCAAAAAATCGCTGCTTGGGGAAGGCGAATTCGAAGATTTACCGAGATGTCAAGGCGGTTCAACCAGAATCGTCTCTTCCAGAGTGATCAGAAGAGGCTCTATAAATCATTGGAGTGAACAGAGGTATGTGGAGCGGGACCAGGACCGGATCAGGCTGACATTATCGCATTCTGGCGTGGCCTGTGGTCAGAGCCCGTGAACCACAGCGAGGATTTTGGATGGAAGTTGTGGCGAGCTAGGTTTTCGAGTGTTACGCCTATGGACACCATCACCATAACGTCATAAGACGTGGCTGAAGCGGTCCGTAGGGCCCTGAACTGGAAAAGTATGGAGCTCGACGACCTGCATCATTACTGGCTGAAGGGATTCATAGTGTGTCACGCTGTGCTCGCCCGACAGTTTCAAGAGGCTCTCGACCAGAAGTCGCTCCCGAACCTCTTCACTACTGGGATCACTTCCTTGGTTCCTAAAGATCAGGATACCACAGACCCGAGCAAATACCACCCCATCACGTATCTACCCACCATATATAAGACACTCATCACCTGGAGATAAACCAAGTGATGTCACGCGCTCAAAATGGATGTCGGGGCGGTGGTCGTGGAACCAAAGAACCACTCCGCATTGAGGCGGTCATTGGCAAAGTGGTGAAACGCAACCGTCGGAACCTCTCCGCCGCCTGCATAGACTACAGAAAGGCTCAAGTTATTCGCCTCCAGTCGCTCTCATCTTGTGGAATTGTTAAACATCACCTGTGAATTTAGCAATTCTATTGGAATGGAGCTGGGGACTGATAAGTGCGCGGTTCCCCATGTTGAAAGGGGAAGGGTTGCTAACTCTGAGGGCATAGACATGTCTATGCCCGTCAACTTAAGGACCCTTTCCGAGGCTGAAACATACCGATACCTGGGTATGTCACAGAACATCGCTATCGATGAGGCTGGTATGAAACAGTCAGTTTGCGACGTGTTTTATGCACGCTTGACCAAAGTGCTTAACAGCTTTTGTCCGATGTGAATAAGACACACGCATATAACGGCTGGGTCATGCCTATCCTCATGTATACCTTTTGCGTACTCAGGTGGACTCAGACTGAACTTAACGCTCCGGAATAGAAAAGTCCGCACTAAAATGACGTCCCATAGGATGCACCGTCGACGTCTGCCGAGCTTGTCGTCATCCCGGTGAGACATTTAGGCATGTCATCTCCGGTTGTTCGACGCTTTATAACTCTGAGTACTTGCACAGGCACAACCAGGTAGCCAGAAATCTGCACCAAAAGCTCGCTCCGAAATACGGTCTCGTGGACCAGAAATTGCTGTATTACAAGTACTTGCCGGAAGCCATGCCCGAAAATGACCGCGCCAGGCTCTACTGAGACCGGGCCATCATCACAGACAGGACTATTCTTGCGAATAAGCCTGATATTGTGCTGATGGACTGGGCACAGTCGAGGATATTTTTGCTCGACATTACTATTCCGTATGACGAGAACCTCGTGACCAACATGTGGGATGGTCTGCGGGCCGAAATTATTCCTGTAGTCGTCTCTACGAATGGGCTAATCCCAGTCAGCCTCTCGGGTCATCTGAGGCGACCGGGACTCCGTGACGTACCGCTCAAATGCAGAAGGCGGTGCTCCTCGATACCGCCCGCATCGTCCGCCGGTTTCTTTCCCTTTCTCCCTAACCCTCGGCCGTTTGGTCTCCCCTGCTGAGGGCTTCTATCTGGTTGGGTTTTTATTTAATTATGTATTTTATTTTATTGATATTCATGTATAATTATCTTTTCATTTTCATTTACAATTTTATATTAATAGAACCCAACCAGATGAGAAACTATATAGATACCCCAAATAATAATAATAATAATTGCTATAATGCTATAATTTATGTTACAAAACCGCTACGTCAGCGCAGTCAGTCAGGACCTTGCCAAGAGGTGTTAGTGTCGTGCCTCGGCAAAAATTGAAGGTGCAAAGTCTCGCCTGTGCACATGGCCTCACCATGAAACGACGCCGGGTTTGGACGTCTCCTGTTAAATGACGCCTACGATAATGGATGATGGAATTGAACAAAACGCGCAAATGGCCGCTGCCTGAGGGTCGCCAGGGCGCGTCTGGAGCTGGCGCTGGACGTGACAGCATGCGAACCGCCAGCCGAGCGCTAGGTGCTGCACGACCACCCAGCAGCCCTTCGCATCCATCATCCGCACCAGCTGGCTTGGTCTTCGCGGGCCCAGCAATCGGCACCCGCCACTGGTGGAGTACGCCGCAAGCGTTGGAAAACACAGATGAACAGCAACGCACTGCGGGCGTGTTTTAGGGCGAAAGGGAGAGAAATTGGAAGTTTTGCGTATTGGGCAAGGATGTATCGACTTTTTGCTGAGCTGGAGCCATATGTAACCGTCACCGAGCAAAACCTGTCAGACCAAGTTCTGTATATCTTACGCTCGAATACATTTGATGTCACCGAACTCGAACGGCTACGACGTGAGGCTGTTCCTTCATCGGATGAAAATGCTATGGCCGAGGATGCGGTGCTACAACTTGCAGAGCAAGCAAGCTGGGACCTTTGCGAGACGGACTGAATTCTTTTTGGTGCCACACTGGCAGTCTGCCGTATTATAGGCTAAACTTTCCACGGCTTGACGCGCTACCGGACAAAGTAGTGCTATCCCAGCCTGGAGAATAAGAATTGAAGAACGTATCGCAAAGGCTAGGGCTCTCATCGACAGAATGATATGCTTCAGGTCAGGCAACACCAGGCTAAGGATTGTGCGCACCGTCAGGATGGCGTTTGCTGGGACAAATAGTACTTTGTCCCAGCCGGATATAATGCAAAAACTGACGGAGCATATAGACAACCTGAATCAGAGAATCGCTACTTGGGGATTCGGCGATATACCGAGAGATCGACACGGTTCAAGCAGATTCGTCTCTTCCAGAGTGATCAAAAGAGGCTCTATAAATCATTGGAGCGACCAATGGTAAGTGGAACGAGCCCAGCACCAAATCAGGCCGACACTGTCGCATTCTGGTGCTGCCTGTAGTCAGAGCCCGTAAACATCTTGCCTCTAAAACGTTGGCCTCTAAAAAGCTTGGAGCAGAGCGGGACACTACTTCATGCCGGCACACCGCCTGCAACTTTACAAGGCGCAGGTTCGGGCGCACATGGAATACTGTTCCCATCCCAGTGCCAGCTCCTTCTACTTGACCGCATCCAGCGCAGAGTGGCTCGAATCGTCGACGACCGAGTGCTTTCCGATCGCCTCGATTCACTGGCGCTGCCAAGAGATGTTGCATCTCTTTGCATTTTCTTTCGCTTATACCACGGGGAGTGCTCTGAGGAATTATTTGGATTAATCCCAGCCGCCAAATTTCATGAACGCACTACACGGCAAACGTCTCGATACCATCCGCACCATCTGGATGCTTGGCGGTCCACCACTGTACGTTTCACACGGAGTTTTCTCCCACGTACGACCTCTCTGTGGAATAGTTTACCATCGGCGATTTTTCCTAGACCGATACGACCTGGGGACCTTCAAGAAAAGAGCTGACTCCTTTCTAAAGGGCCGGCTACGCATTTGAAAGTCCCCTGGTGGTGGTGTGGTGAGCCGTATTTTCGTTTGCCGCGTCTTCTATATAAAAAAAATAAAACACAGCAAGGGTCCTTGGACGGAAGTTGTAGCGAGTCAAAGTGCGGGTATTACGGCCATGGACCACGTCATCATAACGCCAGATGACGTAGCTGAGGCGGTCCGTAGGGCCCCGAACTGAAAAATTCCGGGGCTTGACGGGGTGCATCACTACTGGTTGAAGGGGTTCGTGGTGTGTGACGCCGTGCTTGCCCTACAGTTTCAAGAGGCTCTCAACCAGAAGTCGATCCCGAACCTCTTCACTACTGGGATCACTCATTTGGTTCCTAAGGACCAGGGTACCACAGACTCGACCAAATACTGCCCCATCACGTGTCTACCGACCATATACAAGACACTAACATCCATTTTGAGCGCGAGAATCACTCGTCACCTGAAGTCAAATCAGGTGATGTCGCGCGCTCAAAATGGATATCGGGGCGGTGGTGGTGGGACCAAGAAACCACTCCTCATTGACGCGGTAATTGGCAAAGTGGTGAAACGCAACCGTCGGAACTTCTCCGCCGCCTGGATAGACTACAGAAAGGCATTCGACTCGGTGCCCCATACATGGCTAAAGAGAGTCCTCGAGCTGTACAAGATTGACTGTACAGTTCGAGACTTCTTCTAACAGTGTATGGGGCAGTGGAGTACGATCCTCTGTCATCTAGGCGAACGAATGAGGGCTGCGGAAAGTCGCATAAGGATAAGAAAGAGTACAATCCAGGGTGACTGTCAGAGTCCAATCTGGTTCTGCCTCTCTTTGAACCCTCTCAGTACTTTACTGGAGGGCTCTGGAAGGCGATTCCAGCTTCGGAAAGAAAGTACAAAAGTGATCCACCTTTTTTATATGGATGACCTGAAGTTATTCGCCTCCAGTCGCCCCCATCTTGTGGAATTGCTAAACATCGCTTGTGAATTTAGCAATTCTATTGGAATGAAGCTGGGGACGGATAAGTGCGCGGTCCTCCATGTTGAAAGGGGAAGGATTGCTAACTCTGATAGACTTATCTATGCCCATCAACTTAAGGACCCTTTCCGAAACTGAAACATACCGATACCTGGGTATGTATGAACATCGGTATCGATGAGGCTGGTATGAAACAGTCAGTTGGCGACGTGTTTTATGCATGCTTGACCAAAGTGCTTAACAGGCTTTTGTCCGGTGTGAATAAGACACACGCATATAACGGTTGGGTCATGCCAATCCTCATGTATACCTTTGGCATACTCAGGTGGACTCAGACTGAACTTAACGCCCTGGATAGAAAAGTCCGCACTACCATGACGTCCCATAGGATGCATCATCTGAGATCGTCGGTAATGAGGCTGTACTTGCCGCGAAAGCATGGTGGACGTGACTTACTGAGCGTGCTCATCATGCATAATTGCGAAGTGTGCAGCCTTCGTCATTACTTCCTGGCGAGATCGGATGATCCATTCTATAATGACGTAATTTCTGGTGAGAAAGGGCTTACCCCTCTATCCTTAGTCAACGAGCAATGGCAGGACCCAGTAGTACAAAGCATTTCCGACCGGGAGACTGTATGGAAGGAGAAGGAGCTCCACGGGAGGTACTACAGTGCTCTGCGTGAGCCTTTCGTAGATTCAGTTATTTCCCTCCACTGGCTACGTTTCGGTGACCTCTACATCCTAAAGGATGGCACCGTCGACGTTTCGGTGGTTGGGCTTTTATTTATTTATGTATTTTTGTATTTATTTTATTTTATTGATATTTATGTATATTTATCATTTCATTTTCATTTATAATTTTATATTTATAGAACCCAACCAGATGAGAAAAATTTGTATATACCCCCCCCCCCATAATAATAATCTTTATTTGCGTAAAACATGGTATAAATGTTGTTAACATGTAAGAACGAGCGCTCATGTTTTGCTTATTTTACATAGCATGCAAATATTTTAAACCCCCAAATATTTAAGGCCATTACCTCTAATTTTACTTCATTCATTGACATGGGTTTCAGGAACATTGTGTTTAAGGTAAAATTATTCTTAATATTAGAGCCTTTGCCATTATTTACATTATTAAGACTACTGTTTCCGATGTTTGTAAAGTAGTAATCGGGTATGTAATACGATATAAAGAAAGAATTTTATTGCTTTAAGCACTTTGATTGTATACATAGTTTTAATTGCTAATAAGGCATTCCAATGTATTAGTTAAGGACAGTTTAATGTTGGAGTGAAAAGGTGTATATAGACAAGGATGGGTCTAAGAATTAGAAAGGGATGGCAAGAGCCTCCTATGGGATTCACAGTGTCTTGTGAGAATCGGTTCGTCACCTTGTATATGTATTAATCAGAAAAACCGATAAGTATGAAACGTTTCATGAAAATATTAAAATATTAATCGAATTATATTTTTCTTTATTTTTTAAAGTTTTCTAAAATAAATGTAATAGCAACTTGTGAATGTTATTGTTCAATTCTGTATAAGAATAAGATGATATAAATATTAATAGGGTTTTGTTTTAAGGATAAAATATCGACATAATGGAAATATTAAATAGTACATTAAAGGTGCAATTTTGCTTAAAGTTTTGCTTAAAGATCTGTTTAAAGTTTTGATTCTCGCATTAAACTGTTACATTGTATAACATAGGTGAAATTATTGATGGAAACTGTATTATGAAAACTGAATTTAGTGTTTTTAGATATAATAAAAGTTGTATTTAGAGGGTTTAATTGCTGTATAACAATAAGACAGGTGCCTTTTTTTACTGAATACCCGCGCGGATTAAATAACTATAAGAGATAATTGTTTATGGGTACGGTGGTTTATGGTACTATAAATAATATGATATGAAATTTTGATTATATGTCGTCTGAAAAGACTAAAACTCAGCTTTGATAAGCTATCTTTAAAATACCTGCAAAATAAGATTAGGTGCTTCTTTTAAACTCTGCAGGATTAGTTTCCCCGCGTGATACCTGTCTGTAGCAATACCCGACTTAGCGACTACACGGCATGCCAAGTCGTGCATATACCAATGTACTGCATCACTTCTGTGTTTGTTGAAATTCATTTTCTGTAATTAAATGGAATTAACTTGATAACTGTTTCTTTAGCTAAATAATTCCTTAGCGGAAAATTTTACAAGGAATGCCACAAGCCTCCATTTTGTGGGGATCGCCCTATACTTCTCTTAGTGGTTCGAAGCTGTCGTTTTAGAAACTTTCTTCCCCTCGGTTGTAAGTCCTTCCAACTATATGGCCATCAATCAGTTTCAATTATTATCAGTCTCAATAAAATCCATAAATTTAGGAGAATTAAATTGTAGGGTGAAATTAAAGCCATACATAGAATAATCTTTATTCTAAATAAATTAAAAATAATATTTTATGAAAGACAGTTATGGTTATTATAACACAAGTTCAATAAAAGAAATCTATTGTCATAAGAGAAACAGCTGGTAACCAAACGGGATTTTTTTTAAATTAGTGATCAATCGGCTGCGTTTGGCAGAAAAAAGAGCTAGGAAGCGTTTGTAAGCAAAATAGCGAAACTAGACAGTTTTCGCCCAGGACACGTGTCTTAACTTCAGTACTTAGCGTTGACACAATCCGCCGTTTTGCTTATTTACTTTGTTTGTTTTGAAGTAGAGTTTATAAGTTGTTTTGTGCAACATTAGTTTCAAGTTATATAACATTGACATGAATAAACATAATATAAATGTTATTAAAAATTCGTGATTGGTCGGTTTTTAATATGAATACTTTACAATTATATATTTAAAATAGGTTAGGTTCCCCGGTTAAAGCTAACTTCGTGTCCTAGAGGAAAATAGCTACTTATGATTTGACAGCGCTTACCACCTACGATCGCTATTTTGCTTACAAGCGCTTTCTAGCGCTTTTTTCGGCCAAACCTAGCCATCTTATTTCCAGGGTTTAGGTATTAATAATACAAATTGTTTATCACCTACTTAAATTGCCTAATATTAAACAGTACTAAATAATATAATAATGCAAGTGTTTATGAAGATTTTTGGCTGTTTGTTAATATTCTTCTACTTTATCAGCCTGTTAAAGTTAACTGTTATGTATCTAATGTGAGTATCGACTGCCTTTATCGCCATGCTTGGAAAGCGGATTGTTCGTCACAGTCGAGGTACTTTACATCTTTGACGGTTCTCCTCGTCACCGCTCTTGATATTACATCAACGTGTCATTGCCAAAGTCATGGTTTTAGCCCTACGCTCAGCTATTACCAAATCGCTTGCCAGTATATAATTTAGGCCGGCGCGGTGCCAAACTTGCTTCAGATACGCAAATAGCTTCAAAGTAGCCAAGTTTGTCACGGGCATTGCAAAGTTTCAACACACGTTTGAATTTTGTCATCCAGCGTTGGTTTTACAACGCAAGTCAACTAAACAAAGTTCAAAGTTTGTGCGGCAGGACAACGGTGGCAGCCTATCAAAAGTCCACAGCTGAACATACGGCTACCGTCAAAGACTGTATTAATATTAGCCATATTTGCCACTTAATAGTGGTTTCTTTTTTATTAATTTTAATTCGGTTTTTTAATTCGGTTTTGAAGAATAAAATTCAAATTTATTGATCATTTGGATAATAAATATATGTTAAAAGGTTTATTTTTAAAATTAACATAAATGTGACGCTGTTTTAAAATTATATAAGAAATAAATAAAGACAAAAACAACACAATTGCTTCTAAGGGTGTCAATAGGATATATTATAATTCCGTTAACCTATAAATTAGGAAATCCATAAGTCTTTTCTAAAAAATACCAAAAAATTCTCACCACACGTTTAAGTATTACACTTAATATATATCAACTAAATACAATACTTAATAATGTTATGTATACACTTTGAAAAACAAATTATTTTAAATTCTCTATAAGAGTCGTGTCTTAAATGAGTGTTATCATTTAGGTCAATTTTATATATGTAGGGGAGATTGAGGTGATTGCGGACACCGGATGATTCCGGATGCGGTTGTTTCTAGAGTTACCCGCTTCGCTTCTCGTAATTCTTTTAATATTTTTTGCAACCGTCACTTTTAGTGCACGGACAGTAGATAAGACCGAAGGCCGAGCACACACTTCAAGGTATGTACCAAAAAACTTTTTTATGTCTTTTGTTACAATTTTTGGCTATTTAGATTGACGTGATATGCAGTGATAAGTTTATTACCGAAACGTTACTTCTGCTACAAAATGATAAGGGATACGCCATTAAAACTGTAGCGAAAGATAAATAACATAAGCTATCAAAACTCAAATATATTTCAGGTGTACAGAAACTATGATTTATATATCCGCAATTAACATAACAATTAATAATTAAATAAGCCACAGACAGACAAAACATTAAAAATTGTTCAGAGTGAGTGTGACATAGTAGCCAAACTATATCAATCAATAACGCATTTAAAATTAAAATAAATATACAACGTATAGATTTGGTCAGGGAACAGTTTCATTATGCAAAGTACATAGAGATTAACTTATTTAAAAGAAATCGACATAATAAAGCTTCTGCTGACCTCTCATCCAGACGGATATCAGGTCTCCGTGGACGCCCCTCTCGGTTCTAGTCGGTTGTATTCTGCACATTGATTTATATAACACTAGATCGGTAATAACCGCCCTCCCCAACAAGTTCACCGCATTGTGGAATATATGCTCAGCGGTTTCTATCCTCGTCGTCATAAGACCATCGCGGTCTTTTTCGATATAGCCAAAGCTTTCGATAGAGTCTGGCACACAGGCCTCATCTACAAGCTCTATAAAATAGGTCTCCCCGATCGTCTAGTTCGTCTCGTGGCCTCCTATTTAAAACATCGTACCTTTCGTTTCAGACACGAAGGCACGCTTTCTTCACAGCGAACTATCAAGGCTGGTGTCCCTCAGGGCTCAGTACTTGCTCCTCTGCTGTACATCCTGTTCACCAACGACATTCCCATCCCGTCGAAAGGTGTTCAACTCTCCCTCTTTGCAGATGACACTGCCATCTACTGCAAAGGTGTCTCACTACCCCTTATACGGAACAAGATCCAAAAGTCAGTTGATGACCTAGGAGCTTGGTTCAAAAAATGGCGCATCGATGTGAACCCGGAGAAGAGCTCCGCCGTCCACTTCGATTATAAACGACGCCGTCTCAAAAACACTCCACCAATACGTATGCTAGGGACCCCTGTCCCCTGGCATACGTCCGCCAAATATTTAGGTGTCACTCTAGACACAGGGCTCACTTTCAAGCCCCACGTCAAAAGAGTAACCCGTCACGCACGGTTTTATCTGAGTAGGCTCAACAGTATGTTGGGCCGACACAGTAAAATGTCCCTTCGAAACAAGCGTACCGTCTACAAGGTATGTATACGACCAGTCATGTCCTACGCGGGCCCCGTCTTTGCCCACGCAAACCCTAACATTTTAAATGAACTCCAAATAGTTCAGAACCTCTTCTGTCGTCGAGCTGCGAACGCACCGTGGTACGTCCGTAATGCCGACCTTCATCGGGACTTAGAGCTCCCAACAATTCAACAATCTCTTAAAAAACTCTCTGAGAACTTCTTCAAAGCCTCAGAGTCGCACCCAAACCATTTAATTCGTGAGGCAGCTTCTTATGCAGCCCCACCCCCCTCTCGCTATCGTGTCCGCAGGCCGAGAAACTCTCTCTCGGACCCGCCTAATAAACTTTCAAAGGACCTGAACTGTCTCCTGGCGGCTCAGGCCAACTCTAATTAAATAAAATTACTGTAATATCTAACATTAATTTGCCTTCGTAGGCACTCCCTCAGCGGCACTTAGCCGCCTGCGCCCTCTTTTCCCAAAAGAGGGTCGCTCATGATAGGGCACAAAAGAGCTTAATCAGCCGGTTGCCTGTCCTCAAAGGCGGTTTTTAGAGGGTATCACTTAGGGTCCCCGGTAGGACAGTGAGCCCCTCATAACCACGATAGACCGGCTATCGTGGTATGCGTAATGCATTTTCCGCCTCCCTACGTATAGGGTAGCCCTTTAATTGCTTCTATTTTATATTAATAATTTTATATTATATATAATTTCATATAAATTTTATATTAATTATATTTTATTACCTATTTTATATTGTTTGATTTATTAGTACCATAAAAATACGTTTTATTTTATCATTATGTTTACTTCTATTCATCTGATAAGCTTTGTATCCTTTTTTTCTAAGGGGACGTAATAAAGATTTTAAAATAAAATATACTTTTTTAATATAAAAACAATTAACTGCAGCTTAAAAAACTCATTTTTATTGCGTACTTTAGGTAAAATTTTATATAGTAAGCCACACCAACCCGCCACGCATGTTTGTGTGTCTATTTTTATCTAATCTTAGAGACGATATTGTTTTCGCAACTTGTGTAAGTGAGATAGATATATGTTTACTTAAAATATTGTTATTAGTTTCAAGGCTACGTCGTCGCGTTTGGATAGTGGTTACACTTTTTTCGACGCGCGGTAATGTGGTTTGCTCCTCTAGTGTTGTATAGCTCAATGATTCTGCAGGCTGCCGCCTTGTTTGGCACTATAGGCAGGCCACTGTCACTCTTGCTACTTGCGTGAAATAATTACCTAAAATCGCGAGGCGCCCTGGGCTTATACGCAGTCGGGGCTAGCGCGATGTAGGCGATTCAATGTTAAAGTTTTTAACCCTGTTTACGTAAATAGTTTTATGTAAATACTTGTTGAAATAGTTTTTGTTTAGTGTTTAGTATATTTAATTGTAGGTAAAAATAGTTGTAAAAGGTTTAGTGTATTTTAAAAATTATATATTAATATTACCTATTTGATAAATATTATAATAGCAAAACATCTTTACTACTATAACTGTTGAGTGGATGGATACTAAATGAAATGACCAACAAAAAGTTTCATATCATTCTTTAAGTTGCCGAAGAAATTTAGAAGGAAATTATGAGAGGTGAATTTATTTAATTTTTTTTTTGCTAGATAGGTACTTACAGCAAAAAAGAATTAAGTAATAATTTGGTCTACAGAAGAAATATCTAAGTACTTTATTACAAAAATTAGTTAAAATTTACTGCACTATCCAAGTAATTACTTACATACATACCTATACTTGTCTTTTGTAATTAGGTAAAATATTTTAAGTTATAATAACACAAAATACTGAAATTAAAACTTTGTATACTAAGAAGATTTTAAATAACTAGAATAGATCACATTTCTGTTAGGAATCGTATTTCAGGTTTATTTGTTGTTTACACTATCTACCTATTTCTTCCAAACCAAGCATTGTGATTCCCGACGAATGACCTTGCAATTTGCATGCGTTAGACATCGCAGAACTCACATAAGGGCGAAAGTATGGTCAGTCGATCATAGTCAGAATAGGTACTTCACCTAAGTAATATAATTAACATTTCGCAATGTATTTTTTTACTTTCTATTGACATCCCTTAATAACTTAAGGGCCTGGGCTGATGCATCAACATCCCGGGATGTAAACACCAGCGCTCTTAAAAATAACTATAATTCCACACCAGGATCTTTAAAAGAGTCATTGCCAAGGCAAGGTCAGAGCACATCGGCAGAATTGGCGAGAAACTAGTTCGCCTTCCTTTGGGAACCCGTATATTCTGGTCTTTCGCCAAGGCTGTCCAAGGAAACTTCTGTCAGCCATCTCTTCCATCTCGGCATAGTGAAGAAGACTCACTGACCCATGCCGCAAAGGAAAAAGTCGATTTGATAAGTCTAACTCGACTCTCTATGACGGGGGAACACACCGCCGACTATCCCGCTGTGTGAGTGCTCCATGTCTGATGCGCGGTTTACACAGCGCTCGGTTCGCAAATCACTCCTCTCCGTGGAGGATAATAAGTCGAGTGGGCCTGATGACGTCTCTCCTATTGTGCTGTAGACGTGTGCTCCCGAGTTGGCACCGGTTTTAACGCATCTTTTCCGGTACTTCTACTCTAAAGGCGTAGTCCTGAATTCATGGAAGACAATCGAGTCTGTGAATGCATCCACGTTGAAATTCTGGCTACAGTGGCAAAAATGGTTCGTTTTGAACATTTTTCGTCAGGCGCGGTTATTTTAAACTCAAAATAATTGTAGTTATTTTAAACTCAAAATTGGAGATTTATCCCAACTCAAGACCAAAATTTTAAGTTGAATGGTTTTATCTAATTTAAGAGACTCAGATACCTTATTGTATGTAACGAGGTTAAAGCGCATAAAACCGAGTCGGAATTACACGTCCATTTAACTAAATTGAATTGAGCGCGTTGAAATAGCTCAATCAGCTGATAAACTTTTTCTTAACGCTTAGATTCTTATTACTATTGCTTATTCTTATTTTTTTAAACCTTGGATGTCTTTTGAGGTTCATTTTCTCTTTGTTCGGTTCTATTATACGGTGAAGTATTCAAAAAAATTCAAAATCGGATCATTGGACAGATTTTGATATGAATTTTGAACTATCGGCTTATAGGCTAACTAGATTGCTTAAGCTACCTAAACTTTTTGATAAAAGACACGTCCACAACTAAAAAGCCTGTAATTGAAGGTAAGATAGAATATGAAAAGAAAAGTATTGTGTTAATATTTTATTTAATAATATAAAATTATTGTGTGTTTTGTGTTATAATTGAGTCTCATTGATTGCATCAGAAAATTATTATTCTTTAAATTATGTAAATTGCAAAAGTTTGCAACAACTTGAAAAAAAAAATCAAATGACAGATGTATACCGATACAAGTGCAAAAAGGTAGTTAAAATGATTTCATAAATTAATAAAATAATAATTTTAGAGTATTGAATTTTCGCAAAAGAACAGCGATTCTTGCCTAGGATGAATCGCGACGCTATTGAAATTTAGAAAAATCAATATACACTAGTTTGGTCGCCCCTAAGATCCCAAATTGATTTAGTTTCGCTTGGCAATACTGGGGTACTGTACGTCATATTGTTGAATTTCAGAATTGCAAATATGTAGTTTAATTTTCAATTTGTAGCTATATTGTTTGTAGTATTTAGTTTGTCCCCGCAGTAGTTTTTTGTTAACTTGTTTACTTTTACCATCACAATTCGTAACATTTATATGAATTTTTTATTTAGAACATTTTTTATTTAGAACTTACAGGTCGAACCCAATGCGATAGAGCCCTCTTTTTTATTATAAACTAAATCTTACACTAATAATATTAAAATAAATGTAGCTCAACAAAATAAAATATTAATAAAATTAAATAAAAAATTACAAACATTAACCAATAAAAAATATAATAATCAGGTAAAGAAATACAAAGAAAAAAACATACACTATTTTTTGGGAAAAATACTCTAACAGTAATATACAATATATAATATGACCTTTGCTAATTCACTGTAGTGGCGACTAAATACGTCGATTTTAAGATTCACGCGGTTGACCACGATGAAGAGCTCGAGTTAGAGGCGTTTTTGCCAAGAGATTCGTTCGTGCTGAAGGTACCGCAAGCAGTGGCGGACGCCTCGGTCACGTCACGTAGCGATCCGGTACACAGTGACTTAAGTACTATACAACTTCCGAGTTATGTTCTTTTCCCGGCAGTAATTTCACTACATACGTAGTAAGAGCAGACTCTCGACGTACTTTCTAATTTATTATATCCAACCATACCCAGTACAAAAAGAGTAGGATACATCAACGGATAAAATGGATATATACCCCGTAAAGCTTAAAGTACAAGTTCCTCGCAAATTTGTTTTCAATATGCTCAAACATGACCTTATACTTTTCTTCCCACGGACCGCATGACTGCATTATGTTCCAAATGACTCCTGACTAGTGCGTCATACAGGCCTCTCAATGCAGTCATGTTGGTAAAACCTCGTGTCTGTCTCAGTAAAAAGCCGAGGTTCCGGTATGCCTTTTTACAAATATTAGTGGTGTGAACGTGAAACGACAATTCTGCGGTAAAGCAAACTCCAAGATCACGTACTTGTTTTACTCTTTGTATCGGTGTTGTGCCTATCGTGTACTCCCAAATAACAGGTTTTCGCGCGCGAGTTATCCGTTCAGATGCCCACTATGCAATTTGATTATGTCACTAAAGTGCCACCAGTGCCGCCACTTGTGAATACCCATCAAGTTCCCCTAATTGCATAGATAAAAAAACACCTATTGTGAATTAAGTTTTTTGAATAACAGGGCAAGTGTTTGTTTTTTGTGTTGCTGAATGAATAACTCATCGAACTTGGGTATTATAATTTAATTTATAACACCTTGTTTTTAAATAGAGACTCGTAAACATAGAATACTATTATTTATGTATGTATTATAGTATTCTATGCTCGTAAAGTTGGAAATAGTGAATGTCGAGCGCAACTTTTGCAAAGCTATTCATAAATCAGAAAGCAAATAGATGACGTAGGAATTTTTTATTCAAAAAACCTTGTTGAGAACATACACAGTAAGAAAATAATTTAAAAGATACCTATCGTAGTACAAAAACATGCTATTACAAGGGTTTAAACTTACCAAACATATGAGCGCCGCGCAGCGTAAATATGGTTAAACCTAAGATGTATTTATAGCATTAATAACTCAAATATTTGACACTACTACAAAGGTTATTTCATCCGTAACAGAACTGATGATGTAGCAGTATCTGTTATCAATATTCAGAAATATTAGAGTTAGTGAATATTATACTCTCTTAGGTAAAGAAAATCAACTGACGTTTTTCCGAATTTTTATACCACGTACCTAAACAATTGATGCAGTGATTCCAAACTCATTAAATAGCATTTTTTATTCCCTTTCAGAAAAGGCATCACGTGTATAGTTTGTGAGTATGTTATCAAATATGTTTAAAACAAAAACATCGAAAAAGGCGCGATAAGGTCGGGTACACACTAGGTACAAATTCCAACATGTTTACTGGCTATGGATGGGTAGTTTAAAGCTTAAAGGCGTAAAATATCATACTTAAATGTAACAAGTCCGATACTATGAATAAAACCTATATTCATTGAAATAGAGCTCTTTTTAACGACCATACCCAAATGTGCGTTTGTAAACCGCTGGTACACAGGGCATTTTACGGGTAAAAAATTTTGTTAACCAGGAGTTAACAGGTCAGTTTAGGGAAGAAATGTGTTGTAAAACAGTGGTTAACAGGGTCATGTCAGTCACAACTGAGCATTTTGGTACTGTTACGGGCTTAGGGTTCGTGACAATAAAAACTGCCGATTGAATTACACAAATTGACACTTTAATTACTGAACACCAATTAAAACTTAAATCAAACTAATAATTGTTCACACATAACACTTTAGTTCACTTTATTTCGCTCCGAAAGCTTCGTTCGTATCGCCAATTCAATACTGCCCCGGTCGGGCCTCAAACGGCCTTAAATAGGCCTTTTCCACTGAAACATCCAGAATGTTCCAGTAAATACCGGTCCCGACCGACTAAGTGCAGAAAGTTCGAGTGTGGACTTTTCTAGAAAGCTTAATTGTTCTATTCGATACTAGATAGCGCTGTTAGGAGAGTTGTAGAAAGATCTTGACACTCCTATTTCTGATACTTAATACCAGATGGCGCTAGTGCCATCAACTGCGGCGCGCAACAGTACGTTAAAATAAAGTCTGTTCCTATTACTCCACTCCACTATTCTATTAATATCATCTTGTAAACGTTCGCAATCCAACTCATACCTATCTTTGAGCAAAAATTTTAGGTTATCTGCAAATATAAGACGCGAGCTATATCTAACGACCTCCGGCAAATCATTTATCATGATAATAAATTCCATAGGACTTTAATTACTACCTTGACTTATTCCGGATCTTGTGTAATATGGCTCCATCGAGTACATAATTAGCAATCCAATCATGTACATAATTAGCAAATAATTGTAAAAGCTTTGGTGTGCACCGTACTTCTGTTAATTTTAATAATAGGATATCTTGATCGACAGTATCCAAAGCCTTTTTGAAGTCAAGATAAACCACGTCCACTTGTACTCCTGCGTCCACCGCTGGTACCACCTTTGTCATAAAATCGAGAAGGTTGGTTGCAGTGCTGCGTACCGGCCGAAACCCATGTTGCACATCAGACAGTAAACTTTATACCTGCTCGTACAGGCGCCTATGGATAGCCGACTCACACAACACCTTGGCCGGCGTCGACAACACGGCCACCGGTCTGTAATCTGTCACATCCCGCTTTACCTTTAAGAACTGGAACTACCCTAGTGGTGCGCCACTGAGCTGGGAACGTTGCTATTTTTAAACAGTTATTAAATATATGAAGAAGTGGTTCCACTAGTACCCGACAACAATCCCTAAATAAAAACGGCGGTATACCATCCGGGCCAGCCGACCGCTTGGGCTTGAAGCTAACTAACGCTTTCCTTACGTCTTCCAAACTCAATGTGTCGAGGTGAACGTGCGTACCGTAGCTCGCACCGCACGTCACCGCCTGTCGGACATCCAGTCGTGGCGTCACACTGCTGTAGAGACTGTAGACTGATTCAAAGTATTCGGCGAAATATCTAGCATATTGATCGTCACTTAAGTACTGATCTCCTCTTATAATAGTCTGCCTATTTGCCGTGCCTCTTTTCGACCGTATATATTACCAGAATGATTTTGGATCTTTAGAAAACTGCCACTGGATTTTATTTCTATGTTAATGCGCGATTTCAATAGCTTTTTTAACAGACTTTCGGTATTTGGCAAATTTAATGTAGTCAGATCTTAGTTTCATTTGTTTGTACCTCTTGTGTAGCGTTATCTTCGTTTTTAAATCACGTATTATGTCGCTCGTAAACTACATGGGATAGGTACTTGTAACTAAATCTTTTATTTATTTTCCTTTTTGTGGGCACACATTGGTCTAAAATAAGATTTAAATTACTGTAAAAATAATTGAACATTTCACCCAAGTTATGCATTTTATACAATTTACTCCCATCGATAGAACATAACAACGAATATAATAAATAATAATCGGCTTTATCGACATTCCAATGTGGACGATCGTATCGCGAACTACCACTAAGAGGCGAAACTAGCGAGTGGGACGTTGAAACTTGGGGTTGCGTGCAGCACATACTCACCACTAGCAGTTGATGATGGGGGTCAACGGGTAGAAGAACCTCCTCCGTAGTCTCTACCGACACTTATCCACAAAAACCCCCATTTAAAACTAAATCCAGCTGACGATCTAAACAATTGGGGACATTATTACTTTGAGTGAATTCGCAATAGGTCATGTACCATTTATAATAATTACTGACATTTAAAGGACAAGAGTGTAGATTAAGATCTCCTATAACAATAATTTCTTTATATCTAATACATAAATTTTCTATTATTTCTAATTAGGCCATATAATCATTCTCAAAACTATTCGGTGGAATATAAATCACTGAGCAAAGCAAAAATGTATTATTTAAGTGGACCGTCGCACTCACAATTTCGAATACGCAAGTGTTTATCGCTCTGGTTCTACTGCGAATATCCTCTTTTCTAAGTTCACGCAAGTATCACGCAGAGAAACTTCGAGCATAGCCCTCTCCATAGTTCGCTGAACGACCTTGAGCGTCCTCATATGGCCAGCAGTGAAGGACCACGTCTCAGCTCCGTAGGTCATCACTGGCAACACGCACTTGTTATACAATCTAGTTTTGAGGTATACCTGACGAAAAGATGTGCCGTAATTTCCCGAGTAGAACTAGAGTGACTGACATAGCCCAATGTAATAGTCAGTTGAAGTGGCAATAGGCCGGTCATATAGCAAGGTTCTCGAGTGGTAGCCTCGTACCGATAGGCGCAGTGTAGGGCGACCCCACACTAGATGGAGTGACGACCTGGTAAGATATGCAGGAAGTCAATGGATTCAGATGACTCAGGACCGTGCTTTGTGACATTCCTTGGGGGTGGCCTATGTTCAGCACTAGAAGCGCGCCTCCTTGCTTCCGCCCATCTGCACGATCGCATCAACGTAGTATCTGGTATCCCACAGGGACTATTTCGAAATCTTGTATATATTGATTGCAACCAGTTTCCGCGATGGCAAATAAATCAGAATTTAAAGATTCTATGTTATTTCTAAACTTGTCTAACTTTGTCCGCAGACCTCTGGCGTTTTGGTAGTATATTTCTTGTCATTCTTTGGATTGGTTTTGTCATAATATAATCGTTCCGGCACACCGACGATAAATTAAGCGTAATCCCGCTCCGTCTTATGTTTAATTTTATAAATTTTTATAGGGGCTTCAGTGCCGCATATACTTTTAACATGATCAACCATAGAGCCTCTAGTGTAATTTCTTTGTGTAAACGCCATACATGCAAGTACCTTTTTCTCTCTGTACCTTGTATTGCCATCAAATTAGAATTTTTGTCTATTTTGGTGTCATTCTATTTCCTTTGGTTTCCTTTCCTATTTTGCACTTTGATCCAGCCAGATTCTTTGTTCTGTTCGTGCTCTGTAACAATATGTTTATCAATGGCGTGAACGCTATCAAGACCTTTCGACACCTGTACTATGGCAGACGTTTTCGTGGCCCTTTCTTTTTTATATCTTGAATGGTGCAAGTTTGTTGTCTACTATTTATCAGGTTTTAAATATTTTTAGGACTTCCTTGATTTTGAACGATTTCTATAAAAGTACTAGATGTCGTAGCAAGTAACTGGTGCGTCACATTCACATTTTGACCATCTAATTTAGCAGTGACATTTTCTTCGAGTAAATTTACTAGTAATAAATAATTCACATTCATTTACATTTGGATAGAATATTTTTTAAATTTTGAAAAATTTGAACGAGATCGCGTCATATGCTAATACCTCCTAGTGTACCATAGTCTAGGTACCAGATATACATTTTAGTTTTCAAAAGAGACAATTTATTTTTGTTTGGAGAATGGGCCCACCACAAATTTGAAGGATTAAAATATTCCTTATAATCGATAGATTGCAGTGAAACTAATAATACTATTGTAGATAAGTGTTTAGATAAACCGAATATTGAGAAATTAACAATTAAAATATTAATCTAACAACAACCTAAAAACAAACTGAAAGCGATTTTCTAGTAGTTTTCATCGGTATTATAAGTCAAAATAGTGTACTGTTGAATAATTATAGCACATATAAAACAAAGTTGCAGATATATTCAACATTTATAGCCACTTTAAAATCGACGCAAAAACTTTTCACTATCATATCATAGTTTATGATGAAAAGTGAAAAGTTTTCCAATTCAATATCATAATTTATTAAGTATTCTATTAATAGTAGTGCAGAAACTTTTTATTGAATATAGATTACAAATAATACTTATTGAAAGTCACTTTTTTTTAATTTACTGGTTCGGAAAAAACCTTTATCTTGGGAGAAACCTGAAAGAAACCCAGTGAGACTGTTTTTAAGTAACAACTTAAAATCATGTATGTTACAATTAACAATACGGAACAAATTAGAAATAGCTTGGTAGTAATCACTTTACCCAGGAGTTATTATCATCCATAAATTCCTTAATATTATATTAACCCTTTTTATACAAACTTAGTTTAATAAAGTTTTTGAACTTAGATGATTGATTGAGATAGACATACAGAAGTGGTTTCAAGACTTTGTTTTAATATGGTTTCGTTGATTAGTAAGTACATATACATCATAATAAAATGACTGGGTAGTAACATATAAAAATGATATGTAATATTTAATATTATGCTTATCTATGTTATTACACCCTAATAATTGGTGAAGAAGGAAGATGTTTAAACTGCTTGTGTAAGGATTACAAAAACACAGGCATAATTTAAATGTATTTATTACTAGCGATCCGCACCGGCTTCCCACTGGTGATTTATGGACTCGACGACAGCGCCATCTACCGGGTCCAAATTTGAATATAAACCATCCAGGGATCCATTAAACACACACAAAGTGTTTTATCAAAATTAGTTGGATGGTTTCAAAATCTATAACGCACATAAGTAGAAACATTTTTGTGTTTTATATAGATAGATTTTCAATCATCATCATTTCAAAACATGTTTTCAAAATAACTTGATGGTAACATGTCGATTTACGAAATTGTTAGGAATCAGTAGTGAATTTCCAACGATAAGAGATGTAATATGACGGTTTTCTTCAATAACCATATACTTTTATGTCTGTGCCTACAGACAAATCTGCTAGTTTCAGCCTGCAAGGCATACAGCTCATTTGTTCTGAGCGATCCACCTGACAAGAAGTTAACGAATATTGTAAAGTTGTCTTAACTAAATAACAATTATTATGCACACTTATATATTGTAATATATTATTATTCAAACTTTATATTTGCTTCTCATACAAGAAATTACTGCATATTTTACACATAAATATATGTACCATCTATATTGTCTATCTACTATGGCTATATATGGTTAGTCTTCCTCGGAATCCTAGACAAGCTCATCGTTGTGTACTCATGGAGAGGGTAGATAATGACCTTCCATGGGCTAATATTTTCAATATGGACCATCGATTTAAATGCCCATATTTTTTTGTAGATAGTACTCACTAAAAGAAAGCGTTTTGCAAAGTTTTAGGTTGCGGAAACTTACGGTTCATGAGATATACTTTTTTTAAACTTTTCATACAAATTGGCAAATAACACGCAATTACAAAATAAATTTGACAAATGATTGATTTCAACCGGCAATTAGTGTAGGATTCCGAAAATTTTGAAAGTATCGATACCTACTCGATACCAAGTATCGCATCAAAAGTATCAATACTACTAAAACTTTGTAAAACGCTTTCTTTTAGTGAGTACTATCTACAAAAAAATATGGGCATTTAAATCGATGGTCCATATTGGAAATTTTAACCGCCATTTAGTATTAAGCAACTTGCTAATATACTTGCTAAACTACTTATACTTGCAAAATACATAAGATACCTATTTGCACATAAATGCAGTTAAATGAAATCGCTCTTGAAAACAGATGAAGCTGCATCAAATAGAGAAGCTTCCTTAGATCTCTCGACTCAAAGATTCTAATTTTCAATTAACATACACAAACAAAATACAAAACTTTTGTTGTGTATTTATTTTACCTATTAGCATACCACCATTACCATATAGATTTTACGAATAACATAAACTTAATACTTTGTCATTTTTAACATACTAATAAGCTGTTTGTTGTTTGCTTTAGGTAATTCAACACAATAATAAAATTTCACAAATTCTAGATGGAAAAGTTAACTCTTCTATTACATGGATACTCTTATATTAATAACCTAAACTCCTCAGTATTATTGGCGAATTTTACCACAAAAAATAAAAGGAGAAATACATACGTAATTTGATTCACTAGAACACTTTTGCATCGATGAGACGATATTTATTGTTTTGTAATTTGTAAGCAAACAAATTTAAATTTTTTAATTTTGCTACATTCAAAAAGTAAATAACCACAGACTAGGTGTGTGTATGATTTGAAATCGATTAATAAAAAATCGATTATTTCGAGTAAAAAAAAAATAACCAATTTTTCAAATCAATTTAGGACACAATATCGATCCGATGAATCGATACAAAAATCTAGCGACCTAGCGATAAAGTTCCTAAATTGGCTGTGGTATTTTACTTTTTAATTTGTTTGCTGTTGTTGGACGCAAAAACAACCGGTCGTACTTGGTTGATGATTTGTACGCAATAAATAAATAATTATGAACGTATACAAAGATGTCGTTGGTTACTTTTTTATAGAATAAGGGTGACAAACTTTACAGTACCCATCGTCACAGCAAGGTCACGGGGCGGACTCGTGACCATGGGCGCTGAAAGTGCTCGATACTTCGGGTTATAAAAAGTTAATATACACAATAAAATACGTAAAAACTAGTAATATTTAAAGGCACATAACCTTGCCTCGTAAGTATGGCATTGAGAAGTATTATGCCAGCGTCATCGGAATGCGCTTACAAGAACATTGCGATGTTGAGGCGTAACTACGTCAATGCCGCTAACAGAGCCATTTTTAATTGCTTCTATGGTGTCTTTCTCCGAAATTTGTAAATGTTGAATAAAGGGTGCTTGTGGCGAAATCCTTTAAGAGTTTTGACTTTGAATAATTAATTTATAATTTTATTTTAATAATAAATAAATTTATAAATTTAGCGGACCATACGCGGCTTTAGGGGGCCGCAGGCATACACTGATGTTGCACGATTTGTGTAATGTTTTGTTACACGCAAACGCCTAATCATACGGATAAGTATTACAGTATATATAATAAAATATTTTTGTTACAATAACTTTTAAATTAAAACATATCGGAAAAATAAAAATAAATAAATCACACGATAATCCAATAAATAAGAAAAAAGTAATCGTTCGATTATCGTATGAATAAGCACTTCCTTATTTAATTACAATACTTATGTAAAATTTTAAAGCCGCACTCGTTTTTAAGCTATCTCAAAATTAAAGAAGTTTTATGCGTGTATGTTTTTTTTTATCAAAGCTAACCGATTTCTCGGAAACTGCTGAACCTATTTAAATAGGTTTAGCAGATAGATTCTTTATTTATTTTTTTAAATATGTAGGTTTTACTTTAGGGGTTCCATATTAAATTATCGTCTAAATAGCTACATAAGAAACTTTATTCCCTATTTTTATTCATAAAATTTGTATGCGTCCACCACTAAAGTATATAGTCCACTTAGTAAGTAAAATAATCTTTAAATATGTTCAGCTTTTAATACTTATGTTTTATATGTGGTAGAGCCACGCCGCAGCTATATTATGCTAGTAGTACGAATGGATCAGCTCGACCGGAGAAAGACACGCTCTCACAGAATACCAGCATAAAATAGCAGCATAATAATGCTGTGTTTCGTATGGTGAGTGTAAAGATCCAGAGAGCCTTTTTTACTGGAAACGACGCATTCCATCTTAACCCTTAGGGGTGACAACGTATATGCGTTTAGATTCTTAATCGAGGATAAATGTAGATGTCTATGGACCACAGCATCCACTTACCATCAGATAGACTGTGTGCTCGTTTTTCACCCTATTCTTAAAAAAGCCCTTTCCAAAAAAAATTGTGAACTTACATAAAAATGTTCTCACCATGGATACAAAATCAATCCCTGCAGCCTACTAGATGGATTAAAGCTTGCTGCCTCGATGTAATTAAAGACACAGAAATGTGCTCTTGACAAATGAAAAACAAATATATACGATTGAATAAAATTATTAGTTACGGATTTAATCGCGTTTAATTACAACTTTATTTTATTTTTATTATCCCGACGTAAATTTAAGAAATCATTAAATATTTACGAGTATAAAAGTAAGCAAAATTATATGTACCTATGTAATTATAAGTATGCGAACAGTTCTAAGATTCCTTGCATTGGAAAATTTGAACGTGGACATTATCCTGAAACAATCATCATCTGGTTAAGGGTGTCTTATCAAGTAGTGGCAAAGCTTCAATTTTGTGGAAAAAAAAAGTAAAGAGCTCGGCCAATATTGATCAAGGGACTATCTTATATCGTTTAGTGATAAACGTTTTTTTAAAGTCCCGTGGATTTTCCAGCTTTTTCTGCTAATAGTCACAAGGCTTAAATACCTCAAACATGGCTTTAGAACTATGTTCCGGATTTTTGAATAGCTAAAGACCAGCCCACGCCCAGTTATCTTGACCCGTTTGACTGTAAATTATGACCAGTACTAGAGTGATATGCCCTGCTTAAAACGTTACTTCGATATTTAGTATCTCCAAAGAAATCTTTAGAACAAGATGTGTCTGAATTCCTCATAGAGATCCACTCATTGCTAGATAGATGTATGAAAGCCATTTTGCATAGATCGGACCATAAACAATTGTTGGCGACGCGCCTATAAGAATATTTCAATTTATTAGTTAACCGATTACGAATAGCTTCTAAAAAGCAAATTATCAAGCAACAATATTCCGATAAGAAAATGCTTAGTTGAATCTTAAAGAAATATCGAATTAATGATATGAAGGTCTTGGGTTCGACTCCCAGGCCGGAATAGTTTATCGTTTTCTTAGTAATATCTCTTAATAAATTCATATAGGGAATTTTAAGATATAAATTATGTTACCGGATTTGTTCCCCGGTCGAGATGATCGCTGTGCATAAGTAGAATTAATGGAAATTAATTGCATAAGTATTGTCTTATATGAGTTTGATATGTTTTGTATGAAAACAAATGCCTATTTTCTATGATTGATTTATGAAAACATTCACTTATACTGTTTGATAAGAAACATGATAACTGATAAGAATCTGATTAGAGGTAGTTTTTCGGCGTTTGAGAATTGAGTAGAATCATTTATTCACCTAGTATTGTTGATATTAGTGTATACTAAACTTTCCATTTTTACTGATAGTCGATAGCCGTGCAAAAGTTAGTTGTTCAAATAGTGTGAGTTCATAGACGCACGCTAGCCACGTACTTAGGAGGCCAAATATGTAGAAATTTAAATATTTGCAAATTTCAGCAATTTATGTAAAATGACTTGTAAAACATTTCAGATTGATTGTACGTGTAAAAGAGGTGAATTCTGTGTTATTTTATGTAAAAATTCCTGTGAATAAGTGAAATAATGATAGTTTTGTTTAAGAAATTTAAAAGTGTTTTAATAGTAAAATGTATAGAGAAAATGTAAATTAAACTATTGTATTAGTTAAGATATGTAAAATTTCAAGTGGAAAACATTGTTTTAACTTTCTATGTTAAATATTTAAGAAATTCCAACTTTGAACATGTGAGTAAAATAAGCATATTTTGTTAAATAAATAAAGGATTTTTTGTGATATGAAAATGTAATGTATTGTAGTATAGATATTTCTTTGTGCTATCTTTATAAGTAAATTGTATAAATGTATGTCTTATACAAATAAAGTTATTGAGCAAACCGTGAGAGAGTAATAGTACAAATTGATGTAATTGAGTTGCGCAAGCGCACAAATGGCGCGGCTCACTTTCGCGTTTAGCTTCGAGGTAGTTCAGTAAATTGATTTTTCTTGCAATTCGTTATTTATGCCGAACCCAGCAAGTGCGGAGTTCATGGAGCTTCATGCCCGGAAGGAGAGCCGCGTACAGGAATTCCTGTCGTCGCCCGCGCCACCTCTTGCAGGAGAGTGGTTTATCTCCCCCGCTGAATTGCGGAGGACAGTAACCCGCCTGCAACCGAGGAAGGCGCCTGGGCACGACAGGATTACCAACGCTGCACTCCGACAGCTGCCCCATAGAGTCCTAGTAGAGCTTGGTCGACTCTACAATGGGATACTGCGGACATCCCACTTCCCGGAGGACTGGAAAAAAGGCAGAATTATCGTCTTGCCGAAGCCCGGGAAGGACAGGCGTAGAGCTGCCAGCTACAGGCCGATCACGCTGCTACCACACATAGCTAAACTGCTAGAAAGATTGTTGCTAAGACGCCTCCGCCCGTGCATCCAACTTCGGGCGGAGCAGCACGGATTCAGGAGGGGTCACTCCACAGCAACAGAGCTGACCAGAGTGCTGCACCTGCTTGCGGCCGAATACAACCGTGGCCGCACTACGTTGGGCGTCTTTCTCGACATCGAGAAGGCGTTCGACAGGGTGTGGCATTCTGGACTACTTTACAAACTAGAAGAACAGACCAGTGTCCCTCCTGCTATGTTGCGGCTAGTGGCGTCTTTCCTGGCAGACAGGAAGTTCTACGTCTGTGTAGAGGGCGCCGAGTCCGCAACCAGAACCATCAGAGCCGGCGTTCCTCAGGGCAGCTGTTTGTCTCCAGTCCTGTACGCGGCTTATACCAACGACATCCCAACATTGGCAGGTAGGCTGAAAGAGTGGGAGGATGACGTGGAATTGGCGTTATATGCGGACGATAGCGCTTATTTCACCTCGTCCAGAAGGGCCCACATTGCCACTGCCAAGATGCAACGACTGCTGGACCTGCTGCAACCATGGCTAGATGAGTGGAGGATGGTCGTAAATGTTGGTAAGACGATGGCTCTGCTCACCCGCCGCCTCAGAAATCTACCACCTCCGTTAACCCTCAACGGCCAGAAGATCGCGTACGAGAAGGCCGTGACCTACCTTGGGTGCCGGATTGACCGGGCGCTGCGTATGACTGCACACGTCGACTTCGTTGTCCGCAGAGCACGGGGTGTGCGGGCAATGCTACGTCTGGTACTGGCATCTAAGTTACCACTTAAAACAAAAGTGCGTGTTTACAAAATGTATATCAGACCCATTATCACCTACGCTGCTCCGGCCTGGTACGCGCTTCTGAGCGAGCCTCTGAGGCGGCGATTGCAGGCCCAGCAAAATTTGACACTAAGAACGATCGTCGGAGCAGGTCGCTACGTCCGGAATGACGTAATAGCGGCCGACTTGAAGATCGAGAACATCACCGACTTCGTGGCCCGGCTAGCGCGCGGCATGTTCGACCGCGCCGACAACGGGCCACATGAACATCTCAACGGCTTTGCGCCGTTGCACACTCGGCCACCGGACGGGCGACCTCTTCCAAGAGAACTCCTCTCTATATGTGATTAGAGAGTTGAGTAACAACCCTCAATGCCGCTGATAGGCCAACTCCGACTTCACCAGATAACCTCCCCTTTTGGTAGTCTTACCCGACTACGAAAAAATGTACCGATTGCGGACTAATCCGAATTTAAGACTAACAATGCCAATAGAAGGCTCCCAGGACCGGTCCATAGTGGTGGACCGCGAGGATAACACGGGTAATGGGGGCACACCCCGAGGCCCGAAACCTCCATGCACCTAGGCGCATGAAGACGATAATCAACGGTTGCAATTCGTTCGGGAAAAGTGCAAGACCAGCAGTCAATAAGAAGAAGAAAGAAAAAGTATAGGGAAGTGATAGGGAAAAGTAATTACTCTCTCACGGAATGGTTTGAAGATAATTGCTGTTTTATTCCCAAGGAATTCTCCCCTTAAAGTGATACAGTCCATATCGAAGAATTAAGGCGTTGGGACCGGGACGACTTCGGAAGACCCGTAATCCCCGCCTGAACCTATTTTCTGAAAAGGAAGAGGTTATCGCCCTTGTGTGTTACTCCGTTGCGGAGATCACATACGTTGTTCCCGAACCCAACGTAGGCGTTATAGGAGGCCGGATCGAGAGAAGCCTCGATTCCCCCCTTCTGTTTCTTAGTTAACGTTTGTCTGGTTCCTTTTCAACAATAATTAAAAAAGCTGAAGGTACTCCGGGTTTAACAATGACATCGGGACGTCAGTCATCTCAGTCCCCCGTGACTATGGGTGCTGGAAAGCGCCCGAAACGTCGGGAATTAAAAATAAAAGTAATTAAAAGTAAAATAAACGCGATAATATCCGTAAAAGTAGTTTTAATCAATGTGTAGTGTTCGCGTAAACATAAGAAATCATTTTGAATAAAATTGTTTTTAATCGCATAAATTTGAGTAGATATGCATATGCATAAGAGTTCTTTTTTAATAAACGCAAATTAGTGTGTAACAGAAATTATGGCCATAGTTGGTAATATCCTCGATTTCATGATCATAATAGACGCAAAATAAGTTTTTTATGTAACCCGCTACCGTATGGCTTAGAGCTACTTCAGTTCAACTGAGACTCTACCAAGGTAAAGACCTAAAGTGTTTGTTTGTCTTGAACTGACGTGTTGTGTCTACTATCAGAAATAAAATAACAAAATGCAGCAATTTATTGGAAAAAAATATAAATTGAAATCTTCGGAAAATTTCGACGAATACCTAAAATACATTGGTAAGAATTTACATATTATATTTAATATTAATATTTTTTTGTAATTATTGTTTTAGTTTTTAAGAAAATCATTAATGATCTTATTAAATAAAATTAACTTTCAACATTTATAACTATAATTGTATATAAATTAAAAGCTCACAATTCATTATATATTTTTCTTTAAGAATACATAAAATACGTAAACCTAAATATATTAATAATAACTACCTAGGTAGGTATTATTAATATATTTATTAGGTTTTAAATTTTAAAATAATTATCATTTAAATTGACAAAGCAATAAATGACCCAGATTGTTTATGTGATAGCTAAATTAACGTTTTCGGATCATCAATACGAATCCGCTATTCTTCTATATTGTCATAAGCTACTGCTATTATCTATCCATGCTATAGCTATATTATTATTACATCATCATCATCATTACAGCCCTTCACAAGTCCACTGCTGAACATAGGCCTCCCCCAAGTAATGCCACAAAGCACGTTCCTGAGCCACCTGCATCCATCGACTTCCTGCATATCTTACCAGGTCGTCACTCCATCTAGTGGGGGGTCGCTCTACACTACGCCTACCGGTACGAGGCTGCTACTCGAGAACCTTTCTTCCCAATCGGTTATTGGTTCTTCGAGCTATATGGCCGGCCCATTGCCACTTCAGCTTACTAATCCGTTGGGCTATGTCGGTCACTCCGGTTTTACTGCGGTTATACTCATTTCTGAGTCTATCACGCAGAGAAACTCCGAGCATAGCCCTCTCCATAGCTCGCTGAGCGACCTTAAGCGTCCTCATACGGCCAGCACTGAAGGACCACGTCTCAGATCCGTAAGTCATTATCTATCCGATTAGGCTTAATAGAAGTCTGCAATATCATATTTATCGTGGTAAAAATACATCAATATTTAAATATAATCAGTAAAAGTATATGAGCTTGTTTGTTATATTATTAAATGGCTTTAAATGGTCATCTGTAACTTATCCCAGAAAATGTTGGTTTGAGAAATATCCGAAAAAAGTGGTCGCCATAAACTCAAATAATTGCAGTCAAATCTTTTGATGACTTTTGACTGAAGTTTTATTGAATGATGTACTGCTTTTAGTTTCAGTTATCTGTAATCCTTATATTATTTCTTCTTACTTACTTACTATTTGTCGGCCATTATATTATGATCTATAAATTAAAACTAGTTTTTCTCTCCTTGCCATGTAAATTACAACCGAATTCAAATGCAATTGAATGCGATATTTACGTTTTCTAACATTTCAGTTATTATCATCTCGCTTCATATTAAATTTAAGGCAATGTCACGTATCGTCTAATATACGTGTAATGTTGGCAGTACCCCTACTATTCATAAGTGATTCAGAGTAATTTTCCTTAGTTAAGTCACATCTTGAGTCGATTGTAGAATAGAATTGTATATTTAATTGTTTCCACTCGCGCATAATTTCTTTATGCACGGCCAATTCAATTAAAGATTATAATGGTTTCTAAGACTTGTGTAGGTCAGCGTGGGATATTAGAAATCAAATCAAATAAATTTTCTCTAATATAGTAAAGGTTATTAATATATCGTAAATTTCACGTGATAGAGCCATGCTGCAGTTATTGCACGAATGCTCGACCGTATATACGTGAGGCTATTGAAATTAAAAAAACATCCTAATTTCAATAGAGAAGGAGGCTAGGCGCTACCCCTGCTTGGGACCCTATAATCGATAAAATTAAAACTAAACCCAAGCTTACCACTGCAAGACCTTAGGACGTAGTCAGTTCATTTTGCATAGATCGGACCATAAACAATAATTTAAAAAAAGCTGAAGGTACTCCGCTGAGGGTAGGAACACGCTCTCACATAATACCAGGGTAAAATAGCAACTGCAGCTTACTGTCAATGTGTTTTAATGGTGAGGGTAGAGAAACGAATACCCTTTTTACAGGAAACGAGGCATTGCATCTTAGTCCTCAGTGGTGACAACGCATCAGCATTTTAATTCTTAATACACGTAGGAACACGCTCTCACATAATACCAGGGTAAAATAGCAACTGCAGCTTACTGTAAATGTGTTTTAATGGTGAGGTAGAGAAACGAATACCCTTTTTACAGGAAACGAGGCATTGCATCTTAGTCCTCAGTGGTGACAACGCATCAGCATTTTAATTCTTAATACACGTAGGAACACGCTCTCACATAATACCAGGGTAAAATAGCAACTGCAGCTTACTGTAAATGTGTTTTAATGGTGAGGGTAGAGAAACGAATACCCTTTTTTACAGGAAACGAGGCATTACATCTTAGTCCTCAGTGGTGACAACGCATCAGCATTTTAATTCTTAATACACGTAGGAACACGCTCTCACATAATACCAGGGTAAAATAGCAACTGCAGCTTACTGTCAATGTGTTTTAATGGTGAGGGTAGAGAAACGAATACCCTTTTTACAGGAAACGAGGCATTACATCTTAGTCCTCAGTGGTGACAACGCATCAGCATTTTAATTCTTAATACACGTAGGAACACGCTCTCACATAATACCAGGGTAAAATAGCAACTGCAGCTTACTGTCAATGTGTTTTAATGGTGAGGTAGAGAAACGAATACCCTTTTTACAGGAAACGAGGCATTGCATCTTAGTCCTCAGTGGTGACAACGCATCAGCATTTTAATTCTTAATACACGTAGGAACACGCTCTCACATAATACCAGGGTAAAATAGCAACTGCAGCTTACTGTAAATGTGTTTTAATGGTGGGGTAGAGAAACGAATACCCTTTTTACAGGAAACGAGGCATTGCATCTTAGTCCTCAGTGGTGACAACGCATCAGCATTTTAATTCTTAATACACGTAGGAACACGCTCTCACATAATACCAGGGTAAAATAGCAACTGCAGCTTACTGTCAATGTGTTTTAATGGTGAGGGTAGAGAAATGAATACCCTTTTTACAGGAAACGAGGCATTGCATGTTAGTCCTCAGTGGTGACAACGCATCAGCATTTTAATTCTTAATTGAGGATGAATGTAGATGTCTATGTACCACACCACGTTAAACGAACATGAATCAACCATCTATGGCGAAAAACGATTTCATGTGGCAGCAAAAAATATTTTAGTTTAGTATAGTTGTTGCATTACACTTTCGTAATGTGTTTCTTATGCTCGAGGGCATATTATTATCTAATATTCGCAATGTTCAAGTAAGCCAGTGCTTCTTAAGTGTGTAAAACATTTAAAAAATATGAAAATTGTAATTCTTATTCATTCTATCGTTTAATTCAACTCTCATGCCACTGAGTTAGAGGGATGGACAGACACTACGAACTTCTACTGACACACTTCTCTCACTTCTTTCACATCCGTATCCATATCTACACATACATGCTCTTCAGTTGAGGGTATTATTAATTTAGCCCACCCTCATTATATTACCAATATGATCGGCAAACTTCCGTCTCTTGCCAACTCTGTCCCTCACTTCTGTAGCATAAAGCTATGTCATTCTTTTACCATTAGTTTTTTTACAAACAACCTAAGCAATCCATTCTTAATTCTGATTACAAAATCTTGCAAACCCCACTCTTCTTTTATCACAAAATTTCTTGCCATACCATTCATTCATTCATAACATACTTCTTAATGACTGCATTTTTTCAGCATTATTTTTACTCTCATTCTTCTTCTGCCACACCTAACTTTCACTATGTAACTTTTCCGTTATCCCAGACGTAAAATGCCCAAACCCCAGACCGATAACAGAAGGCGGCATTAATGTTGTGAGAGGTACGGTGATCGCAATACCTATCAAGCATGGGGTAAATGGAAAATATTTTCTAAAAAGAGAGACCCACGGCTTTTAATGGCCTGATGAAGGAATAGTACAAGAATCAAGAGAGAAACTGTGATTTAGTAAAAAAAATGGTTAAAGTTTTTTTACTAAATCTTTGCGAAGAACTATCCACTAGCATCTATATAAAGTTTCACGCATCTGAACCAATTTTCGAAACACCCTGTCTTCTTGTATACTGCCAGCATATTTTTCGGCGATGAAAACCCTTATAGCTGACTATTTATTTTAGAGAATAAAAAGGAGTCACACATTGCCAAATCATCGCTGTAAGGAGAGTCACCCGAAGCCTGAACAGGTTTGCTGTCCAGAAAGTCTCTCACCGGGTGCGCGGGCGCGTTTTCATAGTGAAGCAGTAGCCCGCGGAGCCCCGTGTTCGGTCTTTTTTCTCACAATAGTGAATATATATATAATACTTCTGGGTAACATTTACTAGTATACCTTTCGACATTGAAGCTACTTCGATTTCATAAAGGAATGTGATAATTGATTTTAAGCATCGGCAAGGTATGCGGCTATCAACACGAAACCACAGTCTAACTACTACTAACAGTCGGTCATCATCGAAGGCGTCTAGACGGGACATTCGTGCGGTGTGGGACGAGATGTGGGCGGAGAGCGACAAACGACCGCTCGTGAACTGTGTGCTGGGGTTGTCCTGTCACGCAAATTAATTAAAATAGTTCACACTACACGTGCGGTAAAAAACTGTAGGTCGTCCCCATTTACACATACACAGGAATTTGTTTAAAAGTGAAATATAATAAAATCATTTTTTTTATTACATCCCGTTCTGACAACCTTGGCAATATAAACGAATGTGGGCGGAGAGCGACAAACGACCGCGTGAACCGTGTGCTGGGGGTCCTGTCACGCAAAAAATAGCACACTACACGTGCGGTAAAAAAACTGTAGGTCGTCCCCGGAAAAAGGAAAAAATCATTTTTTTATTACATCCCGTTCTGACAACCTTGGCAATATATTGTTTATGTGGGCTTTTCCGACAACATCAAAAGCGATGACTGACTGTATGTTCTTCTTAGGCTGTGATGAAACTATACACCTCACGCGACGCGGTGTTGTGTAAAATCACGCAAACGCTTCCCGATTCAACCTTAAACATCTCTTTATACGTAATTAGTCCATTCCCTTCAATTAAATTTTTCACTGCTAGCACATTGCCTTCATCAAAAACTGTTGACCAGGCGATCACTTATTTCTGTATCTATCAAAGTTACTCGACCGTGCTGAAATTTGTTATACGAGTGGTACACGATTGCCTTAAAAAGGCCTTTTTCCATAAATTCCATTTGTAATCACTCTTAACAAACGATTCGTCTAGTTTAGGCATCGTAAAAAAATATCGCGCGAATATGTTCCCGCCGCATGTCCATTTTTCAATGAATAACGATATCTCAAAACACGAAATTTGAAATTGGAACTTTTATATTTTATTTATAAATAATCGTATGTATTTCAAAATAAATTATTAATAAATAGTATCTCATTCAAAAAAAATCGTCGCAAAACGTTTTGCGTTGCCTATTTTATAACAAAGATTCAGAGCTAGGATTATTTTCTGAAGAGATTCTTCAAAAAAAAATACAGAACAAACTGTTACTTTGAGAAAAGATGCATAACACCTCAATAAAAAGTAGGCTTTTTCAATAATTATTGACAGTTTGAAAAAATATAGACCCATTAATGTTAATTTTCTCTCCTTAAATGATCGGACGATTTTACAAAAATGCCATTAAATGGCTAATGTATACATTTTAATAAATTAGATAATGTAGCGGCTGATATTTTGTAATAAAAGTTATAGGCAACGTAGTAAACCTAATGTAATTTCATTAGGTATCAATGGTTATGGTAGAATGTTTAAAAAATAGAGATCGCATGGCTATGAATTTCATCGATTTTGTTATTCCTTTTTCTTAGAAACCAGTGGTATATGACTATCCTAAAGTTTTATAAAAAAACATTAATTGCATAAAAATTCCTGATACCATTGATAAAATTAGGTGTCTGAATTATATTCGTACATTTATTTATACTAATACTTCTTATATCTTCTGAACATGAATTTCTCCTATTATATAATTTATTTGTGGAAGAGCTTTACAGAAATTGTACTGTATTTACAAATAAATGAATTTAAATTTGTATTTGGCTACGTCACAAATGGGTCGGCTCGACCAGGGAAGGTCGCACAGAATTCTAAAGTTCTATCATAAAAAAGCAGGATAATGTTGATGTAAGCTTATTTGGTGATTCCCACACATCAGAAAGTGTTAATTTAAAATTTTTGACAATAACGAGGCCAACGTTAACGTTGATCATAATGAATTTTACTTACGTGAGCCACACGTGGACCTAGAAAGTATTGAAGAATCTTAGATTACAGTCAGAAGACTGACATAAAGTTAGAAAGTTTAATTTCCCGCTCTGCACTCCAGAAGCTTCTATGCAAAACGCTTTATACGCGTTCGAGGTAAAAAAGCTTATTGTTCATTGTAGTTTGGTTTTTTAAATTAAGACTATATATTTTAAATTTATTTTAATTACGATATTAACTTGAGTAGCCATGTCAGAATAACAACAAATTGACGAATTTAGTACGGGCAGAAAGAATTGGTGTGCATGAAGGTTGTGTTATGACCGTGGCATAAGTGTTGTTGACTTTGTATTAATTTAAAGTTACTTCTGGTCATAAATGAAATAAAGTTATAGTGAAGTCCTTGTTCAACTTCAAAATGTTTCGATTTGCATTTCATTATGAGAACACGACTTACAATAAATTATCATAACTGGAAATTTCTATATTCACATTCCATTAAATTAAACGGACATCGAGGTAGATGTATGTATCTCACTCCTCACCTTGGAATTTTACTGTCAACCTGGCCGCTAGTAGGTTACCGTTTCCATAGTATCTGTGAAATATTACAATTTATTTTTTAAAATAAGCTATCATTATAAAATAAGGGTGACAAACGAGCACACAGTCCAGTGACCCATATGGACGGGACACACACGATCAGTTCAACTGATCAGTTCAAATTAGGAACGTTGATATTTTTTTAAATATCGGATTTTCGATAATCGTATATCGATTATCGAAAATCCGATATTATAGATAGATTCCGATAGATATTATATATATAAAAAATCATATATCGATATAATATATCGATAATAACTAATACAACGGAGTTTTATATACATATTAAACTCCGATATTGATATATTTACGATTATCGGTACATAAAAATCCGATATTTAAAAATATCAACAGTCCTAGTTTGAACTGATCAGTTGGAATAATCAGTTGAACTGATCGTGTGTGTCATCTATTACTCATACAGCTATCTTAGATCGAGAATCAAAATGTAGATACGATGTCACCTCTAAAGACTGAGATAGACTGTCTCGTAACTAATGTAAAGCTATCTACACTCACCATATGAGACTCGGAAGCATTAACCTACTATTTTGAGTGTGTGGTCCTTCAGAGCAGTATCATGGCTCTGCCACACTCAATCATCTCCTTCTAATATGTTGAAACAATTGCTAGTAAGTACGGACAAAAATCAAATAAAGATGGCTATACATTCATGTATCCATTCAGCCGTCTTTATTTTTTAAATATGTTCATGTACATACTCCGACGCACATAGACGACTCCGTGGCGCAGTGGCTTAGCAATGAGTGGTTGCGCTGGGGGTCGCGGGTTCGAATCCCGCACGGAACAAGTATTTGTATGGCCTACAAATAGTTGTACCGGGTCTGAATATTTGTCCTTGTGCAATTTATGTTTGCAAACTGCCTCCACGATACAAGAGAAAATCTTAGTATAGGGGTAACGTTTTTATAAAAAAATAAAAATATAAATATTCGTATTATCTAGTACTCGTCCACTGAATAGAATAAGCTATCACTGAATCATTAGATCGGCATCTGCCTTTTATTATTCTATCCTATAATATGCACATTCAGAACATTAAGACAAAGGGGTAGACCTCTTCTACCTTAATTATTGTCGATATAAATAAAATAAAATAAAATATCTTTATTACAGGCAACAGAAAGCCCATATAATATATTAGTAAAATTGAAGTGAAATGAAATATAACTATTACGAATTTTAGTGTTAGTAATCAATTTAATAAATAAATATAATAAACACAGATATAAATTAAGATTTTGAGATATCCGCTAAGAGGGCACCGGCGTTTTATACCTTGGCATGAAGCCGTATCCAGTGCTCAAGCAGCGGCGAGTCCCATCTATCTGCCATTATGTTAAGAATGCTATTGGAGCTGCCCCGCAAACGCTTCAGCATCGATGCAACACGCTTTCTAATAATGGCGTGGAAACCATCAGTGTGCATTTCAGTGAACATTCCTGACGCACTGCAAAAGCGAGGCAGCCCCATCAGCATCCTAAACCCATTATTATACTGGACACGCAACGCGCTGTACACCCGCTGCGTATAGTTAACCCATAGGTTGCCCGTGTAAAAAGACTGGCAGTAGGCTTTGAAAATAGTAATCTTTACCTGCCTACTGCAACGAGCATACCTTCGGGCCACCATGTTACATCGAATGGACAGCGCCCTGCGTTCCCGCTCGATATCCATGTCATCACGCAGATTCTCAGTGACCCAGTGACCCAGATACTTAAAATGTGAGACACGCTTTAGAGGTGAGTTGTTGAGTATGAAGGTAGTCGCACTTGGTCGGGATTTGACTCCTGCCTTGAACACCATGAATTCACTCTTTTTCACATTGTATCGGAGTCCATGGGACACTGCATATGCTTCACATACTTTTAATAGTTTTTGCATGGCACCAATCGAAGGGCTGCGCAGCACCATGTCGTCTGCGTAGCTTATGTTATTAATACATACACCATCGATATGACATCCCACATTTGTTCCGCTCAGCTCGTCGATCAGGATAAATATATAACCATCCGAAAAACTAGGAGTAAATAAATGTCTTTTGATAAGCAAACAAGGTTAAGATTCCTTTAAACATTCCACTGCCGCTGAATATTTTTCACAAGATGATGAATGGTTGGACCCAAATGTTGTGAACATTATGTAAACATGTTTATTTTACGGATCATAAAGTGTACAAAATTCTAATTTTTGGTTTTTTATCTATGTCACATTATTTTAATAATCAAAAATCAACTCTGCATATTTAAATTGAATAAATACGAGTATAACAATTATTGCGATTAATCTCATGCTATTGTAATAGTCTGAAGTATCGAGTTATAGTTAAAAATACGTTTCTATTATGAAAAAGTAAATAAAAAAATACAAAAGCACATTGCCATCAAGTAATTTGCTATTCACTATGTTGGAATTGACCTTGTGGTTTGCGGTCATACTCATTACTACGTAAGTACCTACGTCTACCATAATTAAAATGTTTCATTATTATTGAGAATTATTGTAATAACTACATGTATTTTTTGGTTAATTTATAATAATAAAACATGCAAAGTTTAGCAGAAACCCTTTAAATTTTTCCCCTCATCATTTAAGTATTTAACTTTTTACCAAAAGTAACACCACGCCGAATTTGCAGGCTTCAGTGGAATGTTATGTGTTAATTTTACACTTGATCAAACGAAATTTGCGGATATGAGATAAAAAATTATCGGTAAAATATCGATTTTTTTAAAGGTAAACTATTAAAAAAATAAAAGCATTTTTTTTTGGTAAAATTCCCATCCTTCGGTTTTAAATTGTTTTCTCTTTAAGTAAACGGTGTATTTTTTTCAAAGTAGTTTTATTTGAAAGTTAGAAAGATTAACTAGCAATACAAATTAAAAAAAAACCTACGATATCAAGCAGGAAATTTGTCAAAACAATAATAAGATAATTTTTTTGTCAAAAAATACTTTTTTTTTAATTTTTGGTCTGTAACTTCAAAACTAGTACGTTGAGATAACCTTTTTAGCATGTTTTTATTAAACTACATAGCTTACTGTACAAGTTCTCCAAAATAACATGCGTTCTATCTCTTTTCGTTTTTAAAATAATAATCATCAAAGAATGCCATCGGTATGTTGATTTGCGCTTATGCGCCGCAGCTACCTCTAATGTAAAGGCGAAACAAGTGAGTGAGATATATATATATATATATATATATATATATATATATATCCTACTTAAATAGAATAAGGCGTGTTATCTGATTAATTCCATGGATAAAATATATTATTATGACTTGTCAAGAAACCGGTCAGTTGGCTGTAAATAGGCATAAAGAAAATACTATTTACCCAAATGCAGTGGAGCTTAAAGAAAGGTTACCTAATACTAACTATTTTTATATAGTAAGTTTGTGTGTGTCCCTTTCTATGTTTACCCGTAACACCTAAACTATATTACTATTACTCGGATTTAGACAAATGATATCTTAATGGATCTGTCCCTTAAAGTAATAACATACATATGCGTGCAGCCCTAGTTGTGACGTGAATTGTATGACGTTGATATATATATATGTATATATATATCCTACTTAAATAGAATAAGGCGTGTTATCTGATTAATTCCATGGATAAAATATATTATTATGACTTGTCAAGAAACCGGTCAGTTGGCTGTAAATAGGCATAAAGAAAATACTATTTACCCAAATGCAGTGGAGCTTAAAGAAAGGTTACCTAATACTAACTATTTTTATATAGTAAGTTTGTGTGTGTCCCTTTCTATGTTTACACGTAACACCTAAACTATATTACTATTACTCGGATTTAGACAAATGATATCTTAATGGATCTGTCCCTTAAAGTAATAACATACATATGCGTGCAGCCCTAGTTGTGACGTGAATTGTATGACGTTGATATATATATATATATATATATATATATATATATATATATATATATATACAGAACACAAAATAAATGGTCATTGATGATTTTAATACATCTAAATACGCCACACCGATAGATCCCACCCAAGGATCCTCCAATGCCAAGGCGGGTCGATATAAAAATATATAAATATGACTTATAAATATAAGGATTTTAGTTAGAAGGGCATTATGTTTTAAAGAAATAAATATCTTATCATCAACAGCTTTTGACATAATTCTTTAAAAAACTAATAAAACCGTGTTTACAACTGAGTCTATCGTATTCCATTGTATAATCGTGACTGATATTTATCTCTTAACATTTAATATATATTTCATAAGCGTGAAACTATGTCATGCTAAGTATTATTTTTCAAACAAAATTTCTGGCCTTCGGGCTTTAAAAATTACGAAGAGCATAAAAAATTATCCCGTACATAACTTTAATTACATAATGTAGGTGTTGCACAAGGGTTTGTCCTTTATCGTAGTGACTTTAAATACTTAAATTTTTGTCCATCCGGATAAGCACCACCCTTTTATCTATGTCTGACACCAAACAGCAGTGCCTGCACTCCGATTTTCCGATTTGAAGGGTAGATATAGCCAGTATAGTTACAAGCTAAAGACCCTGTCTTACTCACAGAAAAACTTTTATGTTTCTACAGATAGGGTGAAAAAAATCACACACACACACACACGCACGCACGCACGCACGCACGCACGCACGCACGCACGTACGCACGCACGCACGCACGCACGCACGCACGCGCGCACGCACGCACGCACGCACGCACGCACGCACGCACGCACGCACGCACGCACGCACGCACGCATTTATTTTTGAATAATTTTCTGTATAATATGTAATCTCATGTCTCTAGAACGTTTTGTACGGCTATGGAAGAGCGGGAATCTCTCACACAAGTGCCTTAAGGTACTTAAAAAATGCTCCCTCATAATCATCATTACAGCCCTTCACAAATCCACTGCTGAAAATAGGCCTCCTCCGAGTAATGCCACAAAACCACGATACTGAGCCACCTGCATCCATCGACTTCCTGCATGTCTTACCAGGTCGTCACTGCATCTAGTGGGGGGTCCCCCTACACTTCGCCTACCGGTACGAGACTGCCACTCGAGAACCTTTTTTCACCCAATGGTTGTCAGCTGGCCCATTGCCACTTCAGCTTACTAATCCGTTGGGCTATGTCGGCCACTCTGGTTCTACCGTGGGTATCCACATTTCTGAGTTTATCAGGCAGAGAAACCCCGATCATAGCCCTCTCCATAGCTCGCTGAGCGACCTTAAGCATCCTCATACGGCCTGCAGTGTAAGACCACGTCTCACATCCGTAAGTCATCACTGGCAACACGCACTGGTTGTACAATCTAGTTTTCAGATTTTGAGGTATACCTGACCAGAAGAGATGTCGTAATTTCCCGAACGTTGCCCAGCCGAGTTGGAATCGTCGATTGACCTCTCGGTCAAAGTTGGACTTACCCAGTTGGACTATTTGTCCCAGGTAAACGTAGGCGTCAACAACTTCGAGCATAGTGCTCCCAACAAATACCGGCGTAGGTGTGACGTGGTCATTAAACATGATCTCTGTTTTGCCATGTTCATCTTCATCACCTATCCGTTGGGAGACACCGTTAAGATCATTGAGCATAGTGCTTTGGTCCTCCAGCAATTCGAAACTCGCCATTGATATTAATACCGTATCCTTTCCAGTCCAGTAGCTTGAAAACGTCTTCCAACGCAGCGGTCAAAAGTTTCGGGGATATGCGTCACCCTGTCTTACACATCTCCGCAGTTGGATAGGTTTCAAACTCTGGTTCTGTACTCGGATAGCCATCGTAGCCCTACTGTACAAACACTTCAGCAGTTCGGTTTAAAGATCTTTATTTACTCATTAAGACCAATGTCACTTACATGAGTACATTCATACAATTTAAAATAAATCACACAGAACAATATAATAAAATAGTAAACATAAATTAAGTTAGATCAAAATTAAATAGAAGTTGCAAGTTAACTGCATAAGAGCAATGTTTCAAGTATTGATAATTTAAGACGGTGGTCCAAGTTATATAATGCCTTGTTTTAATGTGGTCTAATATTTTTTTCTTGAAAATATTGAGCGGACTAAATAAAAAAATATAATAAACTAAATCTTTTATAGTTGAAGGGCAAATGTTACGGCATTTTTTCCATAATTAGTGCGAATATTTAGTAATACAAAATGGTTTGCGCGGCGTGATGAGTATTTTATTGTTTCTCCTTTTGTGATGAATGTTATATTTGAATGGATCATATTATGTGTGATTTTATATATTAATAGTAAAGGCAGGTAAGGTAAAGTTCGATATACCGACAGTCAACTTGACACCGCTGAAGAGACTGTAGCACCGCCCAAATTTCGACGAAATCAAAGGCTTTCTTATAATCCACATATGCCAGGCAAAGTGGCAGTTTAGATGGCAGTTTAGACTCTTCGGTCTTCTGTACAATTTGCCGCAGTGTATGTATGTGGTCTATGGTACTGATGCCTTTTCGGAAACCAGCTTGTTCGGGAGGCTGGAAATCGTTGAGTCTGGGTGCGAGACGATTCGTAATGACTCACGAAAACAGCACGTAGACGCGGCTCAGAAGGGAAAACGGTTTGTAGTTCTTCAAGAGAGCGTTGTAGCCTTTCTTGAAGAATAAGACCACTGCACTTCTGCTCCACGCCTCTAGAGTAGTGCCACCATGTAGGACGGAATTGAAGAGCTTCTGTAGGACTTTAAGTGCCGGTGTTCCACTCGCTTTCAGAAGCTCTGCAGTAATTTGATCCTCGCCTTGGGCCCTGCCGTTTTTAATATGCTGGAAAGCCATTCTAATCTCGCTCAGACTGACGTCCAGGATATCATCGGAATAGTGTCGGATAAGACTTGCTCTTGGATCGTTGCTCACACTTGCGTGTGGCTCCAACGATTATGTGTACAGCTTTTTTTTTTTTTTTTTTTATAGAATAGGGTGACAAACGAGCACACAGTCCACCTGATGGTAAGTGGTTGCTGCGGCCCATAGACATCTACATCTATCCTTCATTAAAAATCAAAATGCAGATGCGTTGTCACCCGTGAGGACTGAGATGAAATGCCTCGTTTCCAGTAAAAAGGGTCTCCGGTTCTCTACACTCACCATACGAAATACAGCAGCATTAAGCTACTATTTCAAGCTGGTATTCTGTGAGAGCGTGGTCCTTCCCCGGTCGAGCCGACCCATTCGTGCTACAACTATACTACTAATATAACTGCAGCATGGCTCTACCACGTATATACAGCTGCCCATAGAACCTCTCAATATCACTCAAAATCTCAGGTGTCCCGGAAACGATGCTGCCATACTCAGTCATCAGCTTTGACAGTTGGCTCCTTCTGGCAGACAGATCTTTAAAAAAAAGAATAATAAGAGAAAAGATACTTAGCTGTCAGCCGCCGTAGAGTCTACATCATCTGAAGATGCCTCGTGTAGAGGCGAAACACGTGTCGTATTATCGTCGATATCTTTCCTAGAATAGTGGTGATGGGAGTAGTGGTGTTGGGAGTAGTGGTGCTAGTATTAGTGACGAGGGGATTAGTGCACGCAATTGAGAGAGGGCGGGAGGTGCTCTTCAATCTAGGTAAGACACATCATTGTATTTAATTAGCGGATGGTTGCAACATAACTATTAATATATTTTTTTGTAACTTGTGCTGAAAGGTTTCGAGATTTTGGATTAGAGCACGAGGGGGACAGAGCATTGACTTCGTTAGACGAGACCTCTCCAACTTAACATTTAGGTTCAGTGTGCCTCTAACAATTCGGTGATCACTGCCAGTTTTCATCCTTGCGATCACTTAGACATCACTGAACAGAAGCCGTCTAGTCGTCATAATGAAGACAATCTCAATTTTTGTCGAACCGTCGGGGCTCGACCAGGTCCATTTTCTGTGGGGCCACTACTGAAAGAAAGAGTTCATCATAAAGAATCCCTCTTTCTCCAAGAAGTCGGCCAGCAGCTGGCCCTTGGGTTCCGTTGCATTCCCAAATTTCCTTTACTTCAGCTCACCGTTCTTTCTTGTGCCTAGTTTTGCGTTAAAGTCTCCCATCAACACCGTACAGTAGGTTATGAAGGGATTTATGGCTCTAGAGATATCCTCATACATTTCCTTCACCTCCTCATCGGGATGTGCCGAGGTTGGTGCTTAAACCTGTATGACCTTCAGCGAATACAGTTTGATGATTCTGAGTATAAGGTACGCAACTCTCGTTGACACACTCCCAATCTTTGTAATGTTGTTAACGAGAGACTTGTGGACGATAAATCCAACACCACCTTCGAACAGATGGTCGCCCTACCGGTGATAGAACAAGTTGCCGGATTCGAGAATCACCGTGTCCTCGCCCTCTCTTCGGACCTCGGATAATCCTATAATATTCCAGCGCAACTTGTCTATCTCTTCTTCCAGCTCTAGGATCTTCTCGCCAGCCCTCAGGGTACGTGCGTTATATGTTGCCAGGTCGAGTCGTCTTAGGTGGCAGCCGAACCTCCACCGGAGATTCTGAACACCCCCTGCCCCGCCGTTACAATGGTCGCCACCGTAGCCAGGAATAGCGGAACCGCCGGGAACTAAGGGCCGTCTATTTGTGTAATTGTTCATGGGGAGTATATTTGCCATAGTTGCCACGCTTGGCGAGCGGGTTGGCAACCGCAGTTTTTTTGTTGTACAGTTGCTGTTATCAGGAAGATGCTGCTGCCCATCTCCTGCCTGTTTCCCTCTGTCGCCTTTTACGGCACCCACGGGAAGATATGGGGTATTGGATACTCTTAACCGCCACTATAGGGCAAAAAATATGCTCCCTACCCTGTGCAAATTGTAAAATACGAAATGAAAAAAGCTGCAAGGCATTCCATCTTATTCTTCAGATGTGACACAGCATCTACAGTCTTCTTAATTTGAAGTTGATTGCAGGTGTCTATGAACGCCAATAGCCATTTACCATCAGTTTGGACTGTAAGTTCGTTTTCCACCTCTGTTTTATTAAAAATACTGATGTTGGAAAACTATTTCACTACTTTGCTACATTACAAAAAAGGAGCAAAATGCGTGGAATATCGACAACTACAAAATAGTGGAGATCCGCCGACCGTCTGGTCGTTGTTAAAAGAAGAGGAGGCATTAAATTACTACTACACTTATACTAGAATTGTGGTAGGACTCCTTTCTCTCTAGGACTCCGTCCGGGTGGGTACCATCCCCTTATCTATCTCTGCGGCTAAACAGCTGAAATACCAGCGTAAAATAGTACATAGGGTGTAGAGAACTGGTATAATTATAGACTGTGAGGCATTTACTTACTTATTTATTAAAGCTTTATTGTTAAAACCTTAATAAAATAGGGTAACAAAAGGCAGACGTCATTCCTATTGGAATTCTCTGCCAGTCAACCTGTGGAGTGATGAGATTTTATGGCGGATGCTATTAGATGTATACATACTAAGATATAAATATAATATACAAAATCTATACCTATATTCCATATATATATATATATATATATATATATGTGTGTGTGTGTGTGTGTGTGTGTGTGGTGCGTGCGTGCGTGCGTGCGTGCGTGCGAACGTGCGAGCGTGCGTGCATGCGTGCGTGAGTGCGTGCGTGCGAACGTGCAAGCGTGCGTGCGCGCGTGCGTGCGTGCGTTCGTGCGTGCGTGCGTGCATGCGTGCGTGCGTGCTTACGTGCGTGCGTGCGTGCGCGTGCGTGCGTGCGTGCGTGTGTCTTTGTGTGTGTGTGTGTGTGTGTGTGTGTGTGTGTGTGTGTGTGTGTGTGTGTATGTCTTTACTTATTTACATAAAAATACTTTAAATTGTATCCATAATGTATAATTTTCAGGTGTTGGTTACTTATCACGTAAGACTGCTACCTCAGTGTCACCTGTTTGTACACTGACGCTCAACGAAGATGGCTCATACACTTTGGCAATGTTAACCACGTTTCGGAACGTCTTCATCACCTTTAGACTAAACGAAGAGTTCATTGAGGAACGAGCAGATGGAACAAAGGTAACCTTATACAGAACCTTATCTTAAGCATTTGATTTCTTATAATTATTTTTATGGACAAAATAACTGCCGTTACCATACCATTGCGGCCTGTCAAATATAAATCACCGATAACACATTAATATATTTATACGTGGTAGAAACACGCTGTAGCTGTACTATGGTTGAAGCACGAATGGGTTGGCTCGACCGGGGTAAGAACACACTCTCACATAATACCAGCATAAAATAGCAGCTTAACGCTGCTGTGTCTCGTAAGGTAAGTGTAGAGAACCGATTTCCCTTTTTACTAGAAACGAAGCATTGTCCTCAGAGGTGACAACTCATCTGCACTTTGATTCTTAACCCCATGGCTCTGACAGCGCGCGACATGTTATACTCCCGTTCGCTCGGGACCTTAATGGCGGGAAAATTTGTAAGTTAGAAAATTTTTTGCTATATTGCAAATTTTGCTATATTTTCACTTTGAGACAATATTTATGGATAAAACTTACAGGATTTCTTGTTGAATGTATAAACTATCGAATAAAATTATTTTTGGTTGCTAGAAATTGTAATGAAATACATAAATTACCCTGTATAGCATAGTAGTAGTATATACTTCAATTTTAGTGACAAAATTACTACTAATTTGAATTCTACACTTTTGTTTTTGGAGAAATTTATATGAAAATGTTTGGAAATATGTATATTTTTATGTTTTATATGTTTCCATTCGTTACTCATACCAAAATATTAAAATATTAAAAAATTAAAAAAAAAACAATCAATATTTTATCTGTGTGACATTTAGAACAATATTTCAAAAATAATTATGTGTGAATTTGAAATAAATACAACGTCAAGTTATTTGAAATATGTAAGAAAACTATTTTTACTTACATTTTACACTAAAAATAAATGAGAATTTGAAAAATAACACATTTATGACCCAACCGCCAAAATGGGTCTTCCAGATTTTGAAGTACTTTTGGCAATTTACTTTTCACTTTTTATACCACAAATTATATATCTACGTGTTCACTATATTACAAGGAATATAAAAAAGTATAATACTTTCGTTTTTAGTCCAGACACAAATATAAAATTCTATAAAAAAGACGGAGCACCTTCATCAAAACGACACGTGGAACGCCGGAAGTTCAGAGTGATTTCTTTTTTTTTTTCTAAGAAACATTGCCAGGTTATGGTTTAAAATAAAAGAGCATATCTTTGTATTTCATACTAATATCTATTGAATAGTGTATTTGGTTTAGTTTTAAAGGAAAAAATAGTTTTTTCATAAGACAGTACTTCTGATCCGACCTGATCTAATTCGACCCGTACCAGAGCCGACGTAAGGTAGGTATTGTATGATCTGATTAGATCGGTAGCCGAGTCAATGGGGTAATTGAGGATAAATGTAGATGTCAATGAACCACAGCATCCGCTTACCATCAGGTGGACTGTGTGCTCGCTTGTCACCCTATAATAATAATGTTCTCCAGACCGAATTTTGGCCACGGCGGCCTGTCTCAACGGAGGCTAGCCATCAGCGCAGGGCAGGATTATAGTGATCAAGCGTATGCGCAAGCATAAGTGCACTCTCTATTCCCTCACTCTCATAATCCGATGGGACGGTGAACCGACACGACCGGAGAGAGATCAGGCACAGGACCAACGGCTTTACATGCTTTACGAGGCACGGGGGTGAGACACTGCCAACTTCCTGACTCCGGGCAGCTACTAAGAATTTCTTGGCAGAAAAACTCAATAATTGATTTTTTGGCCCGACCTGGGTTCGTTCGTAGCAATCTAAGGAGTTTGCAAGTTGGTTTAAGTGAGAAAAAAGTGTTTTGTGAGCTTAAGATTGGTGAATCTTGTTCAGTTCAGTTCTTATAAAATTAAAGTTTTTATCTAAATATGTCTAAAAGTCATAAAGATTATTGTATAATCTATAACTACGTTATCGTCCTTTCTCACTCGAGGTCACGCTAATCTTTAGTCTATAGGTTTCTCTGTCTACGCAGTAGTATAATAGTCTATGTCAAAATAACAAACATTTTATTTGAAATGTGCGTAAGTCTAGTCAACCATGCCCAGGAAAATCGCACATACTACTCACTAGTGTGACATTTTTTTGTATTTTCACTGCGTTTATGTTCTACTTTGTAAAATATCAAATGAGCTTTTAACAAAAAAAACGGCGACCCAAAAACAAGTAATTTTAACTTTGTGAACCTAGCATTTAATATTTTAACTGAACTGAAATAAACGTATTGAAACATTTAAACTTGTTAACTTTTCAAGGGGTAGCGTTTTTATATTTTACACATAACGATAATGTCTCCAGACTTAGAAGACTAGATTACTAGACTAAGAACTAACGAAGACTCATACGAAGATCATCTCAGCGCAAGGCAAGATTATAGTGGACAAATTTGTGCACGAATACAGGCGCACTGTTCATTTTCTCATTCTTAGTCCGAAGGGACGAAAATCTATAACGACCAGAGACAGATTAGGCGCAAGACCTGGCTTTACGTGTTTGGGGGATTCGAACCCAGGACCTCATGATCAGTAGTCGCACTACTACAACCACTAGACCAACGAGGCAGTCCACCCTATATTATAAAAAAATGTCCACTGCTAATATGGCAAATGATTCATCATATCATAACCTATATCATATGATGAATCATTGGCCATAATTACCTCACTCGATAAGTGTGTTGGTAATCGCAGTTTTTATTATTACTTTGTGTTGTTACCAAGAAGACGCCGTTGCCAATTTCCTGTTGGATATTCTTAGATTGTCACTACACGATTACAGTTGTATACAACAAAATCCCATGTCAGCTGTGGATTGGAGTAAATCCACGGAACTACAATAAATAAAAAGATATTTAATGTAGTAACTTTTGCTCGCTTAATCAATAGACGACTGGCATAAACGCTGTCCAAGGAGGACTTGTTCCTTGTTTGGCAAAACTACAAAAATAAAGAAACGAGTTGCCATCTGGTGGTGACGTAGAAGAATATATTATCTCATTTCATTCTGTAAAAGGCGATTATGGGAAAAGCCAGATAATCTTATGGCTTTCGGTAGATGGCAGTGTATATAGCTGGACCGGCGACGGGCAGCAGAGTCAAAGGTGCAGCGCATCAGGAACTGAGATCATCATCTGTTTGCCAATCGTGGCGCTGAACGCAAATTCTAATCATGATGAGAGAAGTCCATGTTCAGCGGTGGACTTTGGATAACAACGAAAACTTTCACAATTTATCAACTATTTTATCTTTAACATTTTATATTCTTATTAACATATATCAGTCATTACTTAAGAACTACATTTTTTATTATAATTAGCATGTTATTGTTAATAACTTGATCAAGCTTTTTTTTACACAACTATAATTTTGGTTACGTTTAAAGGTCAACTTAATATTCGTTTGTACTTCCTAATTAATTAAAATTATACTTGGTGGAACCATGCTGCAGTTATAGAAGTAGTATAGTTGTAGCACAAATGTGTCGGCTCGACCGGGGAAGGATATGGTGAGTGTAGAGAACCGGAGATCCTTCTTACTGGAAACGAGGCATTCCATCTAAGTCCTCACGGGTGACAACGCATCTGTATTTTGATTCGTAATCGAGGATAGATGTAGATTTCTATGGGCCACTGTATCCACTTACCATCAGGTGGACTGTGTGCTCTTTTGTCACTCTATGCTATTAAAAAAAAACTCGTTTCTGTGGTTCCAGCATCATTTTATTTGATGTAGAACTCTTTTTTAAGCGTAGTAGTCCGTCTGAGTAAATACTTATTTCTGCACTACTGTGTTCCGATTTTATGGGTATGGAGAGTATAATTACTGAAAGTAAGGCATTCCACCTTAGACATCAGAGGTGACGACGCATGTGTAGCCTTTTTGTTTGAAGTTGCCTGCAGGTGTCTATTGCTCTCACTTCAGTTTATATAAAAAAATACAGTGCGGTAAGTCGATATGACTTTTAAACGCATTTTTGTTGGGACCAGTTTGCGCAAATTATTTTTTAAAACCCGAGAAAAGCTTGGAGATCGAAGTTCTCATTTGTGAACTTCATGAGAAACGTTTGTCACTACAGTTTAAAAAAAACTGCTTTTTAGCCATGAGATCTTTTTATGTTTTCCCCAGTCATATTTTTCGATAACCACGAAATAAAAGAGAATGGTTTCTTTTGTCCAGGTTGCCATTGTACTTTCACACTAATTACGATTTTATTGCATAAGCCTAAAAAAACAGAAAGAACTGATAGTTAAGAAACTTGTGGTCAGGAAATTTTAAAAGTCGTGGGTTCGAATCTGCCATTCGACTAATGTAGTGAAACACTCCAAATACAAGCATTTTCAGCTCACCTTTTTTTACGTGGTATAGCCATACTACAGCTATATTAGTAGTATAGTTGTAGCACGAATGGATCGGCTTGACCGGGGAAGGACCACGCTCTCACAGAATACCAGCGTGAAATAGCAGCTTAACGCAGCTTTGTTTCGTATGGTTAGAGGAGAGAACCGAAGACCTATTTCACTGGATATGAGGCATCCCATTTTAGTCCTCACGGTGACAACGTATATACATTTTGATCCGTAATCGAGGATAGATGTGGATGTCTATGGGCTACAGCAGCCACTTACCATCAGTTGGACTGTGTGCTCGTTTATCACCCTTATATAAGTTGGGCAATGGGAATATTAGTAACATTAATAGTGTTATTAGTATTCTTAGAAAAAAGTAAATATTAAAAAGCGATAGTGCTGAACAATATTTATATATATTTATATATTTTACAGGTTAAGTCACTAATGGTGGTTGACGGAAACAAGTTAATACAGACCCAAATCGAAGATAACGGAAGAAAATCAACGCACGTTAGGGAGTTTACACCAACTTCTATAACAGTGGTTAGTACGTCTGCTCTGCGGCGTTATTAATGTTGTCAATAAATTTAAGCAACACAGGATAAGCAGGAGGTCTACTGATGCAGGTGGCTCAAGACCTTGAATTGTAACATCCCTTGAAGGAGGCCTATGTTCAGCAGTAGATTTGTGAGGGGCTGTAATGATGATGATGATAATGATCAATTACTGTAGTCAATAATGTCTAACAGATTTTAATAAAGATAGTAATAGTTACTTTGCAACCATCCGCTCAATTAAATGATGTGTCTTACCTAGTTTGAAGAGCACCTCCCGCCCTCCCTCAATTGCGTGCACTAATCCCTTCACCACTAATCCCAGCACCACTACTCCCAACACCACTATTCTAGGAAAGATACACCATCGACGAGAATACGACGTGTTTCGCCTCTATACGAGGCATCTTCAGGTGATGTAGACTCTGCGGCGGCTGACCGCTAAGACTTGACTTAACTTAGCTAATACTTGACTTAATTGAGCGGATGGTTGCAAAGTAACTATTAATCTTTATTATAATGGATTTCTGCAAAGTAACGCCTGATTCTATCAATTAACAGATTTTAAATTTATAAAGCATACGTGAAAGTTATAATAATAAAAATGTACTGATTTCTTACGCAAATAGAGGTGGCATCAAATAGTCCACCTGATAGAAAATGGATGCTGTGACCAACACGTAAACACTTACCGTTACGGCGCAACGGTGTATCGGTAGCGTAAAAAATCCACGACCACATATATCCCGTGGGTGTACAAAGAGGTGGCAGAAGGAAACTGTAAGAGTAGATGTACCTCAATGTCTTTTTGATGACAACATGAAATGATAAAAAAAATTGCGGCTGCCATAGCGTCTGCCAAGCGTGAAAACTATGGCAACTATCCTCACTCACTCACAAATTTTGATAGGCTCTAATCAATCTGCATCATTTGTGCGTGATTAAAAACAAAATAAACATTCGTTTTCAAGGTTGAGGACAAACAAGATTCCATTATAAATTATTTATCAAGTCTTTAAACTTTATTTTTAAAGTAATATTATTAAATTCCTTTTTAAATATGTTAAGAGGATATTATAGATTGTAACGTATCTTTGTATAATGTTACTATAATAGAGCCGTGGTATTTCAGGGTAATAAGGATAACTCAGGATAAGCTAAACATTTGTAGAACGGGAGAAAATAGCGTTCAATCACTTTTCAATTCATACATCTTTTGCTGTTTTAAGTGTTGATTGACAGGAGCAGGTGCAACAGTGTGCTCAGTGGTAAAGAAAATTATCGGGAGTAAACGTGAATGTCAGGAAAAATCATAAGAAATTAATGACGCAAAATCCTTCAACTCACATTTGGGGCAGCGCGGTTTTCAAACCGGTTTCATTGATGAGATGAAGCTTGTGCCCAGCCATAGAACATAAAATATAAAATAAGATGATCACAGTCCACTGCCGAACGTAAGACTTTCCCACTGTAGAGGGGATTTGTCATAATTATAATGCTTTGTAGGCGGAGTGGCGACTAGCTAAATACTTTCAATATAAATCACAAATAAAGAACACACTAAAAATAGAAGAGATAAAAGAAAATCTGATTAGCGGAACTGTACCTCACATTTTTTGCATTTATACCAAATATATTATATTTACAAAATATATTGCAAATAAATTATATTTGTAATGGTTCGATTTATTAATTAAATATTTCAAACAAAAGATTAAATAATTAAACAATATTATGATAAAAAATTAAATACATTATTATTAGTATATAAAACAGGCGCTATTTGTTGTAATAATAATTTAATTAAAAATATGATGACAGATGACAGTTAAAGATATTGATTTTTTTACAAATATATTTAAGACTTAATATTATACATCCGAAATAGGCAGACTATGGAGCACAAATCTACTTAATATATCTTAAACTAATCTTCAAGATCTTATTTCATTTTACCTGAGTCATGCAATAAATATTTTTGAATTTATTTGATTTAATTTTTTTTAATTTTCAGACTTCAACGGCAGATGGTTGGAATGGCAAATGTGTTCGAGTTTATGAACTTGTCGAATAAAAATTATAAATGACATAATGAATTATGTGTCTAACGTCATACTTACGTAATAGTTTGGATCTGCAGTGCGATTGTGTAGCTCTGGTGAGAACAAAGAGATTTAAATATATATACTTAAATGTCTTTGGGTGAGAATCAATCCGCAAGTGCGTTTGATTTATAATATGATAATATTTTATAACATAAAAAATTGTATGTTAGAAAATACTACATCACAAAAAAAAACCTCAAAGGTCAAAACGAAACTAATCACGATTTCCACTGTAGTTACACAATCGCTCTGGAAACATAGGAGTGAAGCCATAAGGGCGTTGCCGATGCGTTATGCGTGACACCTGGCCACACCCTTGTGGCATTTTTATTCTGTGCTTGTGGCAACACAATGTCGCTTACTACGACGTCGTAACACTGAGACGTTTGCACACTCGACAAACATTGCGATGTTGCTGCGGTGTATGCAATCCACCATGCCATTTCCATCTCTTTAAACCCCCTGTCAGTTGCGCGAGCGTTGAATCGCCCCGCGACTTCCTAACGCATAGGCGTCGCTACTAAGATGAAGCATATATGTAAAGGAATAATTTTTCAATATTTAGTAAAAAGTTATTCATTGGATAAATAAAATGCTACTTAATTAAAAATCACAGTTGTGTGAATAAAAGAGTAAAAAATATTTCACGTTTATATTCAGTCTGGTTATAACTTAATTGTTCGATAAAATTCATCTGATGATCGAAAAATCAGCCCTCATTCAGCTCACTTATCCTATCTCGAATAATAAATGCCATCAAAAACATAACTTGTAAAAAAAAACCAAAGTCTCGCAACTCAGTTCTTCTACCGTAAAAAGTTGTGAGATCCATGTAATACCAAGTCGGTTAATTTATTCAGTCCCTACTTAAGGGTGCTTCTGTTTTAAGTTATTACGTAATTAGCTAACTTAAGTAATCTTTTATATTTCAAATAAATAGATTGACTTGGCCATCGCCTCATTTTGCCATATTGACCTTGGCCTCGACTTGGCGGGGGCACGGCAGTGCCCCCAGATAATATTATGTAACATATAACGTTTAATCTGTATCGTGTATTTTTGAAGTTATATAAGCATTGAACCTAACCGATTAAGTAAGCTGAAGTGGCAATGGGCCACCGTATAGCTTCAAAAACCCATGACGAGGAGCAACCTCGTAGCGGTAAGCGAAGTGTCGAAGAAGCCCCTTACTAAAAAGAGTGACAACCTGTTAAGAGATGCAGAAATTCGAGTAATGCAGGTGAGTTTAAAACCGTGATTTATGGCATTCCTTATGGGATACCGTAATTAATTTTATTTTAATTACGTACAATGTTCACACAATTAACTGTTTTATGTTTTGTCATCTAATCATCAATTTCTTTCAGCTGCGAGTAAGATTTATAAGTTTGTAACATCATGTATTTTGTAACATTTACTGGCGATGTATTAGGTGGGTGGTACAATATATTATAGAGTCAATAAGAATAAGAGAGAACTCCATATCTGTGAATTTATTGTTAATTTTTTTAATATATAAAGGAATGGTAAATATAAGCCTTATTTAATAATAATTGTTATCATATTTCAATTTATAAAGATAATTAAAGATATAAGATAACCGAAATATTCATATTTTAATTTATTTTTGTTAATTTACTAGATCTTGTTGCAATTTTGGTTAAGAAACCAGGACAATATCTAACACATTTTATGTCATTCTTAAAGTATTTACATATTCTGAAATTTCATTCCTACCAGCGATTAAATTATAGCTCATTAATATTTATATTATATATGTGGTGTTTGTTCACGTGCAATTACTGTATCAATATTGATAGCATCGACATCGAAACCTGCACATGCTGGATAATATAATTCATAAAGGCAATTAAATTAGTAGTGGTTATTTCTAAGGCAGCCATTTTGACAATCAGAAATTTTAAATTTTATTAAATTGTAAACGTAAAGGTAGATGAAAATATCGAATTAAAAAAATATAGATAAAGTGGATTTCACACGTTGTAGAGCCACGCTGTAGCTATAATATGGTTGTAGCACGAATGGGTTGGCTCGACCGGTGAAGAACCACGCTCTCACAGAATAGGGTGAAATAGGAACTAAACGCTGCTGTGTTTCGTACGGTGTGTGTGTAGAGATACGGAGACCCTTTTTTACCGGCAATTGGAAACGAGCCATTCCACCTTATTTCTCTTCTGCATCTGCGTTTTGATTCTTAATCGAGGATAAATGAAGATGTCTATGAGCCACAGTACCTACTTACCATCAGGTGGACTGTGTGCTCGTTTGTCACCCTTATTTTATTAAAAAAAATAGTAATGTGTCTGTAGTTTTCGATATTATTCTTAATACCATCATTGTAAATGGAAACAATTTTTGCCACTTTCCAGTAGGTAGGAAACATTCTGGATTTAAGAGATTCGTTGAACATACAAGTAAGTGGCAATGATAGTTGCTTACCACATAAATACCACCATTACCATTTTACCATTATTTAATTCAATTCTCTTTAACATCGTGAGAATTAAATTATCCAACAACATAATAGAACTAAACAAGGATGAAAAAGAATGGACTCCATCGCGTTTAAAGTTACAGACTTGTGTATTCAGACTTTGCTATAAATTGATGAGAAATTTTTGTAAAGAGGTCACTTATGCTTATTTCATCAACTCCAGTTTTATGGTCTAATTGCAAACGAGATAGTATATTATTAATATTTTTACGCATATGCTTTATAAATGTTCAAAAATATTTAGGTTTTGATGTTATACTATTTTCAAGGCTTTTGCAAATAACTATTATAATGCCGTTTCATAAATTTTTTTGTTCTTAGTTTTAGTCGGTCTAGGGCAATTTTATCCATCGGATTATTATATTCTTAACACGTTACCTAATTTTCTCTTTTTATTTTAATTGAAAACTTAATGCTTTTAGAGTGGTTAATAGTAAAATGTTTACTTAGTAGCACGCAATACATCTCATCGACATCCCTGCATAATGCAAAAATATTGAGCCAGTCAACACTATCTAATTCATTTTTAATAGACTCATAGTTAGTTTTAAAGAAATTTGTCCTAGGTTATTAGGATGGTTGTAAATGATTGATTGAGTAAACTTTAATCCCAAATACAGGAGGTGGATGAAAAACATCAAAAGTGGTTAATGCTTTATCGCCTCCATGAACACATACGGTACTGTCTGATGAGAATATTTAATCAAGCATTTTCGAGTTTTTGTTTTTAATATAATTGAACTGCTTAAGATTATTTAAGGCCATGAACTCCAAAATCATATAAAAGTACCATAGACCACATACATACTCTCCGGAAAGTTATACAGAAGACCGAAGAGTACAAACTGCCACGTCTTGCGTTTGTTGACTATGAGGAAGCTTTTGATTCCGTATAAATTTGGGCGATGCTAAAGTTCCTTCAGCGGTGCCAAGTTCACTATAATTGTATATCGAACTGATCTGAACTGATATCGATAGCAAGTGGCTGAGTACGAAACCTCTCCAACTGCAGAGAAGTATAAGACAGGGTGACGTTATATCCTCGAAACTCTTCACCGCTGCATTGGAAGACGTTTTCAAGCTACTGGACTGGGAAGGATATGATATTAACATTGATTAAAACTACATTTACGGATTTTATCGCGTTTTATTTATATTAATTTTAATACCCGACGTTTCGGGTGCTTTCCAGCACCCATGGTCACGAGGGACTGAGGTGACTGACGTCCCGATGTCAAAGTTAACCCGGAGTACCTTCAGCTTTTTAATTATTGTCTTTGGTCCGATCTACCCAGAATGAACTAACTGTATTTTGAAGTCTTGCAGTTATGTTTGGGTTTAGTTTTAATTTTATTAATTATAGGATCCCAAGCAGGTGGTAATACCCAGCCTCCTTCTCTATTGAAATTAGGATGTTTTTTAATTTCAATAGCCTCACGTATCATCCTTGGTAGGAATCGATGTTCTTTCGCGAGGATTTGTGGTCTATCAAATCTGATGTAATGGTTGGGGCCATCTAGAATATGATCGCAAACTGCAGACTTCCCGGAACGTTGATGCTTCACGTCAGCTATGTGTTCTTTTACGCGGGTTCTAATTGATCTCTTTGTTTGCCCTATATATGAGAGACCACAATCACAATCAAGCTTGTTACACTCCTGCATCTTGTAGAGGAATATGACACTTGACGGATGGTAAGAACTGACTAATCTTCTTCGGCGGCTTGTAGAATGTTCTAATGGAAGCTCGCTTCAAGATGTAGCCAATCTTGTCTGTGACACCTCTGACATATGGTAGTATAGCAGGCACACGCTCAACTGTGGCCGGCTTCACTCGGTCACTGTGACGGAGGCGCGGGACCCGAAGCTTGTTGTCGTGCAGAACCTGCTTGACGTGCTGAAGCTCGGCGGCCAGGTGTTTGCTGTCACAGATCCCTCGTGCTCTCTGAAACAAAGATTTGCCCACGGTAGCTAACTGTGAAGGATGATGGTGAGATTCACCATTTAAGTATCGGTTTGTATGGGTCTTTTTTCTATACACAGTATGACCTATGGTGTTGTTAGGATTTCGGATGACTAACACATCTAGGAAAGCTAAGAAATTATTTGCCTCTAACTCCATAGTAAATTGAATTTTAGGGTTTATGGAATTAAGATGTTCTAAAAATGCAGTTATTTTGTCTGATGGTAAAATTGTGAAAGTATCGTCTACGTACCGCTTGTAGAACCTTGGGGTAACAGGTGCAGTAAGGAGGGCTTTCTCCTCAAAGTCTTCCATGAATATATCGGCGACAATGGGAGATACAGGTGAGCCCATCGCAACACCATCTACTTGCTTGTAAAACTCTTCCTTCCACAATAGATAGCCAGATGTAAGGCAATGTCTTAGTAGTACTGCATATTCTGGTGGCATGTTATTTTCATCTAGTTTCCTAGTTATAATTGTGATGCAGTCTTCAACAGGTAGGCATGTAAATAGAGACTGAACATCAAAACTGACCATGGTTTCATTGTCAGCAAGACGTAGGTCTTTTATCTCACTGACAAAATGGTATGAATCCTTAGTATGTGCTCTTGTGTGTCCTCTGAGTGGTGATAATATTTTGGCTAAGTGTTGAGCCAATCTGTACGTTGGCGAATCGATTTGACTCACTATTGGACGTAATGGAGCGTTAGGTTTGTGTATTTTTGGTAACCCATACAACTTGGGAGGTTTTGCACACGAAGGTATCATCGAATTGACATCTAGATTCAATTTCTCGGAGTATTTCTTAATTAGGTCGCTAGTTATTTTAAGCGTATTAGTTGTAGGGTCTGTTTTGACCTTATGGTATGTACTTTCATCTGACAAAAGTTGTTGTATTTTAAAATTGTAATCCGACGTATCCATTACGGCGGAACACCCGGCCGCCGAGCTTTCGCACGTCAAGCAGGTTCTGCACGACAACAAGCTTCGGGTCCCGCGCCTCGGTCACAGTGACCGAGTGAAGCCGGCCACAGTTGAGCGTGTGCCGGCTATACTACCATATGTCAAAGGTTTCACAGACAAGATTGGATACATCTTGAAGCGAGCTTCCATTAGAACATTCTATAAGCCGCCGAAGAAGATTAGTCAATTCTTACCATCCGTCAAGTGTCATATTCCTCTACAAGATGCAGGAGTGTACAAGCTTGATTGTGATTGTGGTCTCTCATATATAGGGCAAACAAAGAGATCAATTAGAACCCGCGTAAAAGAACACATAGCTGACGTGAAGCATCAACGTTCCGGGAAGTCTGCAGTTTGCGATCATATTCTAGATGGCCCCAACCATTACATCAGATTTGATAGCCCACAAATCCTCGCGAAAGAACATCGATTCCTACCAAGGATGATACGTGAGGCTATTGAAATTAAAAAAAACATCCTAATTTCGACAGAGAAGAAGGCTGGGTACTACCACCTGCTTGGGATCCTATAATTAATAAAATTAAAACTAAACCCAAGCATACCACTGCAAGACTTCAAAATACAGTTAGTTCATTCTGCGTAGATCGGACCAAAGATAATAATTAAAAAGCTGAAGGTACTCCGGGTTAACTTTGACATCGGGACGTCAGTCACCTCAGTCCCTCGTGACCATGGGTGCTGGAAAGCACCCAAAACGTCGGTATTAAAATTAATAAAAATAAAACGCGATAAAATCCCTAAAAGTAGTTTTAATCAATGTATAGTGTTCGCGTAAATATAAGAAATCGGTATTAACATTGATAGAACAACAGTACTATGAACACAACAAGTACAAGTACAACATTCAACTTCGATTTGCCGACGATATAGTCCTTCTACAGAATTTCTTGAGGACCTAAGCGCTATGCTCAATGACCTCAATAGTGTCTCTTAACAGATAGGTCTTAAGATGAACGTGGATAAAATAAAGATGCAAACACGGATGTGTAACGTCCATGTTACGCCTATGTCGGCAGTTGTTGGGAGCACTAAGCCCGAAGTTGTTGACAAGTATGTTTAACAGGGACAAATAGTCTGACTGGGTAGGTTTAATTTCGACATACGAAATTTCGAAATAAATACACAACCTTAAAACTAGATTTTACAACCGATGTGTGTTGTAGTGATGACAATGTCGTTCAGCGAGTAATGGAGAGAGCTATGCTCGAGGTTTCTCTGCTTGATATACTTAGGATTGACGATAACCTCGTAGAAACAGAGTAACCAACATAGCCCAATGGATTAGTAAGCTCAAGTAGCAATTAGATATATAGCTCGAAAAACCGATAACCGATGGGGAAGAAAGGTTCTCAGCAGTGCAGGAAGTCGATGGATGCAGGTCGCCCAGGACCGTGTTTTGTGGCATTCCTTGAAGGAGGCCTATGTTCAGCAGTGCACTTGTGAAGAGCTGTTACGATGATGAAAATAATGATTTAGGATTAAGATGACTAAGCTGATGGGGTCTAACTCATATATCGAATCCCCTGTAAAAGTCACGTGTTCATTTTTATCAACATATTTTTACTAGTGGTCCACCCCGGCTTCGTACTGGTGATTTCTGGATCTCGACAACAGCGCCATCTACCGGATTTAAATGTGAATAAACCATCTAGGGACCCATTTAAATACACACAAAAAATTCGTCAAAATCGGTTGGATGGTTTCAAAGTTATAATAGTATGTCCGTTAGGTAGAAACAATTTTTGTGTTTTATATAGATAGATTTTAGACACTTTTCGTCAAAAAGCGGCAAGTGTATTACTTAAATGGCGGTATCAAGTGCACAATCTAATTAGCAATACGACTTTTTTGCAGTTTGAGTGTGACCACGAGCCCACAGTCCACCTGATGATAAGTGGATGCTGGGGCCCATACATTGGTCCTCGATTGAGAATCAAAATTCGTTTGTCACCCCTGAATGCCTCTTTACCAGCAAAAAGGATATTCTATTCTCTATGCGCGCTATACGAAACACAGTAGCATTTAGCAGCCATTTTGTGTTAGTATTGTATAGTGAGAGTATGGTCCTTCATAATATGGTTGTAGCGCAAATAAGTTGGTTGAACCAACTTGTTTGTGCTACAACCATAAAACTCCAACAGCTGCAGCATGGCACTACCACGTATGGCACGTAATACTTTGTATTACTGGCAGTTTATTTTGTATTACTACTTCGACTGTAACCCGCAGTTCTTCAACTGTATTCGCAGTTACTCTCTAAATGATGTAAGCGACAAGATTTTATTATTAACTACAATCTTGACACCCCACTATTATTTATTTTGCTTATATTTAATTGTTCACTATCTCTCCGGTATACCGTATAGCGACCATCGATAAACTTACCATCGAACACCCCGTCATTAAGCCACGCGTCTGTCAAGATTAAGATATCAAAATCGGTAGATAAGATATTGAGTTCCCTCCCGTGTTTCTTACTGTGAAATCCCCTTACATTTTGATAATTTATTTTTATATTTTGTATACACGTTTTAAAATTTTGCACAACAACATGTTTGGAGTTATCCGTTTTCCTCAAAAACATATGACCTGTTGTTATCCACGCAAATCTGTATTTTAATTTACCTTTCAATCTGGTGAAAGCGTGGATTTTTTTAAATTTCAGGGTCGTGTGTTCGATTACCCAAATTTGTTTTTTCTCGCCTCCTATTCAATACGACTCATATTCAGTTTTTCTTCTACGTTTTTAACTAAGTTAAAAAAACGGGAAAACCATGTTAGGTTGTCCCAGAAATGGACGTCAAGCTGGAATCGCGTGATAGGTCAAGTCATAATAGTTAACAGAAAAATATTAAAAAAATCTTTGCTGTTTTGACGGCTTATTACTGTTATAAATAATTATTTTCTATACAAAGCCGTTTAAAAATATCTTAAATATTTTAAACAAGTATAAATTTAAAAAAAAAACACTAAATTTAGACAATAAATATTATAATAAATTAAAGACTTATTATTGCTTTTTTTTAAAATCATTGAATTTATTAAAACTCAAACAAAATATCACTATTTCCATGCAATTTCTTACAGTCGTACCTAAATCTTAAAATGTCGAATGTAAACTGTACAATACAATTTTCATCATTAATTTCACATATCTTATATAATGCAACACTTTAACACAAAAGTTAAAACTTTTAAGCAGTATTAAAACATTTAATTCTATTGTTTATTTTTGTCATTATTTCGCTATTTTATTACTAGAATAGAATTGTATTCATATTTTTATTATCTTATTTTTACCCATAATCTCTTCAAAACATAATAAATCGCTATTAAATACATTTTAAAACTTTAATAAAAATATTGTTTTAATTAATATTCACAAGAAACGGTTCGGGCTTGCGTTTTTCATTTCTGTTAATTGCCTACATTAGTTGACAAACTCATTTTTACACGACCCTTGGGGTCCAAATAGGAGGCTTTGTCCTACTGCTCCCTCCTTTCTGCCAAGGAGGGTCGCGTTCGTATACGGCTTAGAGATCTCTCGTCAGATCGGTAAGCCAATCCAAAAAGGCGGTGTTTAGTGGGTAAAAGTCTCCACATAACCACGCAGCCGGCTGCGTGGTATGCTATGAGCATTCACCGCCTCCCTCTCCCGCTTTCCGGGGGATTGCCCATATTTGCTTCGGGCGCAAAAAAAGAGGCTTTGCCATTCCTTTAATATTTATGCTTATCCTGATCGGACATACACAAAATTTCATCCTAGTATAACCACTTAACTTCCCTTATCTTATCTGTTACTACTTATCTGATACGTCTTATCAGTGCTTAAAACATTTATAATCAAAATTAAATGAACATATTTTTTTATACTTAATTCTAAATAGTTTGTGGATTGCAGCCATGGGTCATGCAGCTTGAAAAACCACAAGTTAGTTTTAGACAGCTTTTATAAACGTATTGTCGATATCCTGCAGGGAGCAGCTGTTCAGACCAAGGGTAGGGATAAACCATGGAGGAACAAAGTTTTGAGTGGATGAAACAAGCATGCTAGGGAAGCAGGCTTCGATTTCAAGACTGGGTTTTGCATGGTCGACCTTCTTCTAGCCTAATATATGAGCAAATGTACGAATCTCGTAAGATTTTTAAGGCAGATTTTTTTTATAGGATAGAGAGACAAACGAGCACACAGTCCACCTGATGGTAAGTGGTTGCTGCGGCTCATAGACATCTACATCTATCCTCGATTAAATCAAAATGCAGATGCGTTGTCACCCTTGAGGACTAAGATGGAATACCTCGTTTCCAGTAATAAGTGTCACCGGATCTGCACACTTACCATAAGATACACAGTATTGCTATTTAATGCTGGTATTCTGTGAACCACTCCATTCGTGCTACAACTATACCAGTAACTTTGCTGCAGCATGGCTCTACCACGTGATTCTTAATCGAGGAGATATGTTAATGCCTATGGGCCTCAGGTGGATTGTGTACTCGTTTTTCATTCCTAATTCTTAAAAAAATAGCAGTAATTAGAAAATTGTACATTCTACATATGGTTTCAAGGAAATGAACGTTACTCGGATACAAATTCAAAAAAAATAGGGAAACATAAAGAAAGGATAATGTGGCCATAATAAAACAAACATATAATTGTTTTTTTTTTTATAGAATAAGAGTGACAAACGAGCACACAGTCCACCTGATGGTAAGTGGATGCTGTGGCCCATAGACATCAAACACAAAGACAGAATCAAAACGCAGATGCTTTGTCACCCATGAGGACTAAGATGAAATGCCCCGTTTCCAGTAATATGGGATCTCCGGATCTCTACACTCACTATACGAAATACAGCAGCATTGGGCTGCTATTCTACGCTGGTGTTCTGTGAGAGCGTGATCCTTTACCGGTCGAACCGACCCATTCGTACTACAACCATAATATAGGTGCAGCGTGGCTTTACCACGCTTAAAATCACCATAAAAATATATAATAGCTTAAATAAAACTCTTCAAATATATCATTTGACTAGACATTTCCTTAATTTATTTTCTATTATTTTGTTTAAATTTTTCTCTATTTCAGTCAACAAAATTTCTATTTCCTCTTGAATTAAATGCCTATTGTCAGGCTTATTGAACATTTTCAGGGGTAAATAGGTCTCCAGAGTTTAAGCTTGAGATGTAAGGTTTGCATGTAATTGTAACGATGAATAAGGAACTTTTATCGTGAGACTGGTGTTACCAGAGCTTAGCAAGGCAAGAAGGTCATTGGCTGTTTGATCTGTGAGAAGCTTTTTGTATTTTTGTTGCTGGTATTGATACAATTGAAATTGTATCTCAAACGCTACAAAAACGTTTGTGGTGGGCCAAAAGCGATTGTCTCCATTACCAAAATTAATAATATCAAAACATATAAATAAATATTTTAGTCTATTCTGTATTTTTTTACGTAAATACGAAAACTAGGTTAAGATACTGTGTTTTTTAAAAATTAGGTTAAGATACTGTGTTTTTTAAAAATACGGTTAAGATACTGGGTTTAAAAATAAGTTAGCTGTGGCAGAATACCCGCAGTGACCTAAAATCACCAAATAGCTGAGTCACAAGCTAGTTTGTCTCATTACTTTCATATTACTTAAGTAAGTTTCTAAGTTAACTTTGTGATGATATTTATTTGTATATTTTTAATAACATGTGTGAACTGAGACAAATAAAAAGCTTTATTATTATTTAGTACAGTATCTCGTAACCGTTGAACAACTTAAATTGTTCGAGGATACCGAGATCATCGGAGCATGCAACGCATGTTTTTGTATGTATTTAATACAGATATGATTCGGTGAGAAAAATAATTTACTTTAAGTACAATTATCTCAATTAGTTTTGTGTGCACAGCTATATTCGGGCGTCACGTCTTTATTTAAACTTAACGTTTTTTCTATATTGCCTATACGTTGTTTTCTTCTTCATCGGTCCGTAAAAGTCCAGATTTGGAAATGGGCTTCTGATAGGCACAGCAAAATAAGAATAAATTTTCAAGTAATATTATAAAACTTATAATTATCTTATACTTAATTGACTAATGTAACATTTACATGTAGCATGCTTATAAATATTTATTTGACAGAAAAGCCCATATATTACGTTAAGAGTACCCTTAACTAACTAATAGAAATATGTAGGTATATTATGACTGCCTCGCTGGTCTAGTGGTTGTAGTGGTGCGACTGCTAAACATGAGGTCCTGGGTTCGAATTCCGGATCGGGCCATAAAATCAAATATTGAGTTTTTCTATTAAGAAATTCTCAGTAACTGCCCGGAGTCAGGAAGTTGGCAGTGTCTCACTCCCGTGCCTCGGAAAGCACGTAAAGCCGGTCGGTCCTGCGCCTGATCTCTCTCGCGGTCGTGTCGGTTTACCGTCCCATCGGATTACGAGAGCGAGGGAATAGAGAGTGCACTTGTGCTTGCGCATACACTTGGGCACTATAATCCTGTCCTGATGGCTAGTCGTTGAGACAGGCCGCCGTGGCTGAAATTCGGTCTGGAGGACATTATTATAGATGTGAAAGAAGTGGGGAAGATGTGTCAAGATCGTGCTAAATGGAAGTTTGTAGTCTCTGCCTATCCCTCTGGGTAATAGCCATGAGAGTTTATGCGGTACGTATGCCTATGTAAAAAACCAAAAACTAATTTTAACCAATGCGGCATTCAAACCGTTTGGAAACATGCTTGTATGTTTATTGTTTATATTTTATTTCATTATATTGTAATATTCTCGTTGTTAAGATATTGTTTTAAAAAAATATTTTATCAATTAAATACACATTATAATTTTAACTACTTATTTGATCATCACAGTTAATAATGTATCATGTAAATTATTATTCATGCTGTAATAACATTTAGATATCAACAGACTTTAGCTGTTTCATAATATTATTTATCATGCACACACGCAAGACCTACCTTCTCAACGTTTCGATCATGACTGATGGCGATTTGTCCGGTCCTATGCTACACGCGGGAGGATTTTATTCGAAGTTGATCGAGTTTAATTTTCGCAGACACGAAATAATAATTATTATTGTCGGTGGAGTACTCACCACACGAACAGATTTTGTACTATTATAAGAATTAATATGAATTATCTTAGCACTCCATCTAGTGGGGGGTCGCCCTACACTACGCCTACCGGTACGAGGCTGCCACTCGAGAACCTTTCTTTTCCATCGGTTATCGGTTCTTCGAGCTATATGGCCAGCCCATTGCCACTTCAGCTTACTAATCCATTGGGCTATGTCGGCCACTCTGGTTTACTGCGGATATCCTCATTTTTGAGTCTATCACGCAGAGAAACTCCGAGCGTAGCCCTCTCCATAGCTCGCTGAGCAACCTTGAGCGTCCTCATACGGCCAGCAGTAAAGGATCACGTCTCAGATTCGTAAGTCATCACTGGCAACACGCACTAGTTGTACACTCTAATTTTCAGAGATTGAGGTATACCTGACGAGAAGATGTGTCGTAATTTCCCGAACGCTGCCCAGCCGAGTTGAATCCGTCGATTGACCTCTCGGTCGAAGTTGGACTTACCTACTCGGACTATTTGTCCCAGGTAAACGTACTCGTCAACAACTTCGAGCATAGTGCTCCCAACAACAACCGGCATAGGTGTGACATGGACATTAAACATGATCTTTGTTTTGTCCATGTTCATCTTAAGACCTATCGGTTGGGAGACACCGTTAAGGTCATTGAGCATAGTGCTAAGGTCCTAAGTTATGATGATGTTATTATGATTTACATTTCCCCCACTAGATGGAGTGACGACCTGGTAAGACATGCAGGGAGTCGATGGATGCAGGTGGCTCAGGACCGTGCTTTGTGGCATTACTTGGGGGAGGCCTATGTTCTGCAGTGGACTTGTGAAGGGCTGTAATGATGATGATGATTATGTTAGCACTATTTTAAGAAACAATAAACCTTGGTCCAATGCTTCTGAATGCGTGTAGAATCACGTGTGGTTATAAAAATTTCGATGTCGTAAGGCAAGGTTTTGTTAAATTACCTTAGATTTATATTTTTGGTTAATAATCTTAGGTACGTTATAAATATAAATTTATAATAATACCTCGCTATAAAACTTATTAAAATAAATGTCATTTTGCTAAATATCTAGATCACAGATAAAAGTAAAGCCGTCTTGGTTCTCAAAATTCCGTTAATTTTTCGCAATATACCTACACCATAAAAATTATAGCGAAGTAATTCTATAATTTAAAAAAATCATTATTACTCTTTAATAGTTTTGGGGGATGTTTGCCATAGTTGCCACGCTTGGCGAGCGGGTTGGCAACCGCAGTTTTTTGTCGTACAGTTGCTGTTATCAGGAAGATGCTGCTGCCTCCCTCTGTCGCCGGGATCAATGGGCCGGATATATAGCTCGAAGAACCGACAACCGTTGGGGGAAAAACGTTCTCGAGTGGCAGCATCGTACCGGTAGGCGTACCGGTAGGCTAAATGTAGGGCGACCCCCCACTAGATGGAGTGAGGACCTGGTAAGACATGCAGAAGGTCGATGGATGCAGGTGGCTTAAGACCATGCTTTGTGGCATACCTTCTGGAAGACCTATGTTCAGCAGTGGAATTATGAAGGGCAGTAATGACGATGATGATGATGAATGGTTTGGGGCTAGAATATACCAAATGCGTACACCATTACGAGAGTAATTGTAATATCCTAATTATACTAATTACTTATAGTACGCATTGAGGCCGTTTCTTGATTTTATAAGATTGACCTTATCCACATCACCGCTTTGAACTCGCTCTGGGGATCAAATGGAAAATCACTTTCCTGAGTCTACTAAAGGAAAGGCAGCCATGAAAATTTAATATTTCATGGCTGTAAGTTTTTAGGAAGGCAATATCAGAATAATTCAAATCTTGATACAGAAAGTGGGTTAGTTATTTTCTTCGTATCGCCTTTATTAAAAATCTGTGGTCGGCTTAGCTTACCCTGCGTGAAGTGGCGGCTTTCTACCTTTTGTTCTTTTTGTCCCGTAGGTAGGGAATAAAAAGTGCTATTATAGATGGCTTGTCTTCACTTAGTTACAATAAAAAGATACAGTTACAAGATAACACGTAAGTTAGCGCATTACATAACGCCATGAGCCACTGAATTTCTTTCATCAACTGATACCCGATGTACTGGTAATGCGATAAGATACCAACACAAATTAAATTTAATGACTAATAATTTGTACTCTTGCATCAATGTTGATTCCGGCGGAAATTCGTATCGAGAACCCGCGGCGTTATAGTACGGTCCCCGACCACTAACCTAAATTGAATTTAAAAAAGCATAATATGTTCATCGATAACAGAACTTCATAAATATTAATATAAGTTAATGTCGTTTGAATTTGATCCATTCCGATTACTTTCTTAATGTTCTTCTGACCAATTTGTAGGTCATCAAACTAAAATGCTCTACCTCGTGTACATCTGCATGTATACGAGGTACAGCATTTTAGTAGTATGTGCACGCTAGCACAGATGCACTCTCTACTCTCTCACTCTCATAGTCCGATGGGACGGTATTTAGACACGACCGGAGACAGATCAAGCGCAGGACTAACATATTGTCATGATGGCGGCATCATAAGATGAACATGGAAAAGACAAAGATGTGAAAGACATTTTTAACGTATATGTCACACTTAGCCTGTAGTTGTTAGGAATTTTAGTATGTTTAACAAGGATATTTTTCCTTGGTAAACATACTCCGATTCTGTTAATCCAACTTGGATCAAGAGGTTAATCGACGGATCTAACGTGTCTGGGTAGTGTTCGCTAGACTAAAAAGGGTAGTTCGGAAGGAATAGGTGTTTGTGTGTTAGCTTAGAGGCATACTGCATTGTAATTAATGATGATCAAACGAACTAATTAAGTCAAGTTCAATTTTAATTATGCGAACAGCTTCCTTCTAGCGATTTATATTAATTTGTTGTAGCTCCACTTCCAAGCTTCCAACCTTGCACGGTGTTTAAAGGGAGGAAAAAATAATTTAATGGCGACACTGATACTCGCCACTCACTCCCGCATATCCCGCGATACCCGCTTCGTTAGTTTAAAGAAATACAAATAGAATTGCTGCTGATTTATTCGTGCTTATTTTACCATTTTAGGAAAATGCAAGACTTAAGTTTTACTTTTACGAATTTTAGGGAAGGTTTGTGTTAACCAAAAGAGACAATACAGTATTAAAAAATAAGAGAGGGCTCTCCTAAATCGCTATGATGAAGCAGTTCGCATAATTAGGATCGAACTTCATTCACTTGGTAAGTTCGTTTGATCATTAATTATACTTCACAGCTTCATTCTAGCGATTTTTTTAACTTATTGTAGATGTTTAGAATCTTAATGTAAATATAAAACAAGAAATAATAATTTTCATAACATAAAAACAACATTCATTTTCATCATATTCATTTTGATACATTGTGTACATTCTGTTAATCATTCACAATTAATTTAATATCATTTATTTTTATTTTATTTATTTATTTAACAGTTTATGTACACACATACTTTGATAGGAAAATGGTAAAAACAAAATTATGTACAAAGGCACTGCTTATTCCATAAAGAAATTTCTTCCAGCAGGCCTATTGAAGGATAGTTGAAGGAAATAGAGGTAGTCAAAGTGTGCACTTTATTAAAATATACAATACAATACAAATATACAAACCTCCATATATATACACATACATACATATATATATATATATTTTTTTTTTTTTTTTTTTTTTTATATCGGTTGGGCGGCGGACCTTAAGGTTGCCGAGTCACAATTGCCCGGTCGAGCCTTGACCCTATTACGCGAGATGTTACATTATGTGGATGTATACGGATGAGCGAGGGTTTGACATGCCTCGCTCTTCTAATAAAACACAAATACTCAAGCAGGGGACGAAAATAAGAAAGCGCACTTACCGGGATGTTACTTCGATGCGGCTTGGACGATTTTTTGCTGCGGTGCGACTTCTGGCGGATCTCCTGGGGCCCCAGGGATGCGGTCCTGGTCGGTGGTGCGATGGAAGAGAGCGGTGCGCGACTATATCTCACACGAGGTGAGGCGGTTACTCCTGGAGCGCGACTGCCCCAGGCGTGGTGCGGTTGAACTAGCAGTGCGCGTGGGCAAGAGCCCTCTAGGACGCCTGTCCTAGGCGGTGTGGTTCCAACTTGCTGCGCGAAGGGAAGAGGGCGCACGAGGGACGTGCGCGCACTTATATTGCTTCCCTTCTTCTCTCAATACGTTTCGGTGGGGCGCGCTTCTCATTGGTTGCGAGAATCACGTGACATTCTAGAACTTTCTTCTTTCCCCTCTCACCACACTACCCCGGTGTGTCGGAGGGACGATAGGTCATGAAAATGACAAAACGCTTGGCAAGCCTACCTTCGAATAAAATAAAATACGAATGGTTTTCCGCGCAACCATCCCCCCCCGGCTTGAAGGGTCCCCTTCAAAATTAACTAAAACAACTAACGCTAAGATTAAACTAACAAAATAATTAACTAACGCTAGGATTAAACCTAAATTTCGACTACAATTTCTAATCTAGAAAGCTAATTTAAACTATGGAAGGGGCAAGGGGCACAAACGGACAACCGGACGCATGTAAGACCCAACCGTGGTCCTAACGCGAGCTACCCTAATTACTCCGTCGAGACCGGGAAAAACTCTTCAACAATCCCTAATGGCCAATAGAGAGGCGGCGTATTCTCTTTGGTGAGCACAACCACAGTTCCGACAGTTAAAGATTCAGTTGCTGTGTTCCGTTTTTGCCGAGACTGCAAAGTATGCAAGTATTCCATCCTCCATCGTTTCCAAAACGATTGCATCAACCGGTCTAATAATTTATGGCGTGCGGAAATGCTAAGTTTGTTCTCGTCCATATCTTCGGCGGGCAAATACTTCAAAGGCGTTAAATTCAAAAAATGTGCTGGAGTTAGAGCCAGCGGCTCTGAGGGGTCACTTAACACCGTACGACAAAGTGGGCGACTATTCATGATGCACTCAATTTGAGCGACCACAGTACTTAGCTCTTCGAAGGACAAAATTTGATCTCCTACTAATCGGTATAAGTAACTCTTTAGACTCTTAATATTAGTCTCCCAATTGCCCCCAAAATTACTCGCGGTTGGGACGTTCAGAGACCACTCGATTCTCGGCTAGAATATGAGCGAACTCCGAATTATAATATTTGCTGGCTAAGAGCTCATGTAGTTCTGATAAAATAAGTTTCGCGCCGACGTAGTTCGTACCGTTATCCGAATACAATTTACTCACAGGACCACGGCGGGAAAGAAATCTTTTAAATGCATCCATAAAGCCCGCTGTGCTTAGATCGCCAACGAGTTCTATATGCACAGCCCGAGTAGTCAGACATACAAAAATGCAAACGTAAGCTTTTGTGGATCTTATACCACGCCCGCGAGTGAGCGTGACCTTAAACGGACCAGCAAAATCAGACCCGGTGTGCATAAAGGGCTTTACGGATTGTGTTACTCGACAAGATCTAAGGTCCGCCATTTCCGGAAATGACGGCTTAGGACGTACTCGTAAGCAAGCTATACATCCGCACCCGATTGCGGATTAAATTACGTGCTGCAAGAATCTAATAATTCTGACGCAAGATTGACATCAGCAAATCGGGGCCAGCGTGAGAATTCAATTTATGATGGTAATCAACTAATAAATTCGTGATATGGTTTTTATGAGGTAAAACTATAGGGTGCCCTTGATCGAAACTTAACTGCGAGTTGGACAAGCATCCGCCTACCCTTTTTTTTGCGGATGGAAAATCATCTAATGACGCCTTTTGCTCTGGGATTAACAATTAAAAAATTGGAGCGTAAGGGAGTGTCAGACTTTTACTGACTAAAAACCATCCGTGTTCCTTCAGTGCCCTTCTACCCTGACGATTCCATCTTGTAAAAATGGCTTAAGGCGTTGAAAGGCGCGACTACAAGTTCTATTCGATTGTAATCTTGTAATTTTCTCGGAAAAATGTGCACGTTGAAGTTCACGCAATACTAGCAACTCGGCGTAGTTGTAATCGGACGCTACGATATACGAACGTCGCGGTAAAAGCTTCGCGAATCGACAAACGTAAATTACGCTACGCATAAATTTCGACCAAGAGGACAAGCGGTTCGCCACAGCAATGATTGGAGAAACCTCGCTCGAAACGCTCGCTACCAGAGCGTGCCTCTTCTCTTCCGGCGGTTGAGACACTGACGAAGGGTCGAAATCGGTTATTGGCCATTGCGAGGGTTCCAATTGAACCCAAGAAGGTCCGTGGAACCAAAGCGGAAGAAGTGCGTTTATAATCACATTCAAAGTCATAAAACTATATGAAATCTATAGGTGAGATATTTTCCATATTTTTTTCATAAATATAAATAAAAACGAAGATTTCAAAAAAATCATCGAAATCTGATGATTTTTCGATTTTCTAAAGCCAAAAAACGAGGGGACTGCGAAAGTATAACATTCAATGTTTATAAAATGTTGGACGTAGTCATAAAAATATCCTATATTTTTTCGAATAAACCATGCTCGTATTATACGGTTATAATACGAGCATGGTTTATTCGAAATATTACAATATTAATTTATTCTGACGTGTAGGGCGAACTATTTAAGAAGAGAAATATTTTGGTTTCCCGCATCACAATTTCCATAACAATATTTTTATGAATTTACGTATTTTATTCCATAAAATAATATTATGATATAAATATTTTTGCACTCTCTTTCTTGATAAAATTAGAGAGAGAACCCTAATAGTTTCTCGCATCCCATTTTTATATTACGTACAATTTCTCCATAAAATGACAGTGAGAACTCCAATAGTACCTCGTATCACATTTTTATATTACATACAATTTCTCCATAAAATGACAGAGAGAACTCTAATAGTTACTCGTATCACATTTTTATATTACATACAATTTCTCCATAAAATGACAGAGAGAACCCTAATAGTTCCTCGCATCACATTTTTATATTAATCCGTAAAATGACAGATCTTTATAATAATCCGTAAAATGACAGAGAGAACCCTAATAGTTCCTCGTATCACATTTTTATATTACATACAATTTCTCCGTAAAATGACAGAGAGAACCCTAATAGTTTCTCGCATCACATTTTTATATTACATACAATTTCTCCTTAAAATGACAGAGGGAACACTAATAGTTTCTCGCATCACATTTTTATATTACGTACAATTTCTCCATAAAATGACAGAGAGAACCCTAATAGTTCCTCGCATCACATTTTTATATTACGTACAATTTCTACATAAAATGACAGAGAGAACCCTAATAGTTCCTCGCATCACATTTTTACATTACGTACAATTTGTCCATAAAATGACAGAGAGAACCCCAATAGTTCCTCGCATCATATTTTTATATTACGTACAATTTCTCCATAAAATTACAAGAAAATTTTACATTTTCTTTTTTTTAAATATTTTTATATTATGTAGAAGTTTTATATTTATTTATCTAATTACAGTGACAGAGAGAACCCTATTAGTTCCTCGCATCACATAATCATAGATTTTACAAATTCATTTAAGAATAAACACGTAGACGCTTACTGCAATCTTCATCACTCGAACTAGACGGTAGACGTAAACACGCTTCTTTTGTGATAGTTTCTTCTTAAGTTCCCTCATCTTCTTTAGAATTTTATAATTTTTACACTCTTCCTTTTTTTCCAATTTTAATGAAAATTTTAACAATATTTACTGAGCAGGAGTGATGCGAAAACGTACGTGCGAAAGCTCGAACACGAAAGTGATGAATGAAGCGAGTATCGCGAGATATGGAGTTATGAAGAATGAGTGGCGAGTAGAGTGCAAGGTTAGTGGTGACAACCATAGAATTCTATGGTGACAAAGCATCCATATTATATTTACTAATAGAAAATAGATGTAGGTATCCGTGGACCACAGTATCCACTCACCTACCTGATTATTATTTTGACAACGCAACCTATGAATGGTATTGACGACTTCGTTGTTTATTTTCGATAGAAAGCGCTAGTTTGCAAGTGCAAGTGATTTTCAATTAAATAGAATCCAAACACAAGTAAATTCATTGTATAATTTTATTTACCCAATTAAATAGAATCCAAACACAAGTACATTCATTGTATAATTTTATTTACCTTATAAACGTATGTATCAACATCATAAACGAAAAACTGTTACAATAAAGACGTAAGAACATTATAAATATTATGCTACCCAAGACTTTTAAATGAAGTACTGAGACCAAAGAAAACTTTCCGATATAACAATATTGATATAATACATTAAGAAGTTGGGATCATGCTCTACAGATGATTTTCTCACCCCGGAAATCAGAATGACATACGTATTGCTACAAACTATTCTTTTAACGTCAACAGATTACTAACATCATTTTTTTTTTGCGGGTAGGAGTGTGCTCACTATACGTAAAAATAACAAGCTGCGTAATTTAATTAAAAATATATATATTTATCAAGTGTTTGGTGTGACTGATGTGCTAAATTAGCCTTTAACCTACCAGCATATTTCCATACAACTATTTACAAACCTGCAACTGAATTTTGCCACTAAATTATTCTCATAGTGTGTTCATAACCTGTCACTAATATGGAGTCACTACAGAAGTCCCTTGAAGACATGTCAACCTTATTCAACACTCGAATGGATGAATTTCATAAAAGTATACAAGCAAATAGCTCTTTACCAACAACAGGTAATACATCCTCACTCTCGACAGATTTTGAAGTTTTTCGATCTTTTGTGCTCACATCTTTAAAAACTCTGAATGAGCAAATGCAACTGTTATTCAAATTATATGACCAATCTGAAATGAGATCTAGACGTAAGATGATCCTTTTACATGGTATCAGAGAGGAGAAGAAAGAAGACCTTCCTTCTACAATATGTAAATTGTTCGCAGACAAATTAAAATTGACAGATATACACACTGATGTAATTACCAGATGTCATCGCCTAGGTGTTTCTAAAGATGGTAAACCGCGCCCCATTCTGGTCAAGTTCAATAATATTGAAAATAAAAATCTAATATGGTATTCTAAAACTGCATTCAAAAACACTGGTGTAATTGCATCGGAATTTCTGACCAAGAGTCGACATGACCTTTTCTTAGCTGCTCGTAATCAGTTTGGCATTAATAAATGTTGGACAAAAGATGGTCATATAATCATAATTGGTTCCAATGGTCGGCGATATACCGCCACCTCATTAGCTGATCTGAAATCTATTCCTTGTTCTACTGGTGATTTGGAAGGGTTGTCACTATCAGGGAAGAGCGTTAGCGAAGATAGTGCTAAAGGAAACAAGGTTATTTCTACAGCTAGGTCTAAGAGAGTTATCAAGGCAAAGTAACTTTGTATTAAACTTCTTCAAACGCTGTATGTAATGCATTTTATTGAACAGCTACTTAATAAAACCGAAGTATAATAAAAACTAAGTACTTTATTATACTTCGCTTATTTTTATTCTATTTGTTACTAAGCTTAGTTACTTTAGTTTGCTATCCAAAGTGATTATTTCTCTTTTTGTACTGCAACACAACAAAATTTTAACATTTTTATTATATTTTGAGTAGGACAAACAACACATAATATGAAATGAAATTGTATTATTTCCTTAGTTTTAGTTTTACAAAATATGTTTATGTGCTTGTATTACAGATTGTATATTTTAGTAAATACAAATTGATGTAAATAACTCGCAGAATACTGAATATATCTGTGAATATAATAGGAACTCTGCATCATTGCGCTGCAAGACAAATCCCAACAAAACATATACCGAAAATGAAAAACAAAAAACTGATTCATTAAAATACACAATAGGTATTATCTTTTTAGTATGAATATGAAATTTAGTATAAAACTAGGCCTTCTATTCAATATTTATTTAAGAAGGCATAGGTAACGGTTATGTTAACAAACCGTACCGTTACCCCAGATTGCTTTATAAGGCCGACATTTGCCATAGTTTCCACTCAAGTATTCTATTCATTAATAAAGGTACTTCAAGTTGTGTTATTACTTCAGCATACAACTATTCAATAACATGGGTAATGGTTATAACTGCATTTACTTTGTTGTACCAATACACTGCAAAATGATTACCCTTGTTCACTTGATTATTTTTGATATTTAAGCTAAGTACTTTAGTATATTTAAACTAGTTTACTATAATACATGATTGGAGCAGGTCGTTCGGGCTCAATTTAAATCCCAATAAGACCCAAGCCATTATTGTTGGAAATAGTACTGTAATTTCCAGAATTTGTTGGGATAACCTACCACCTATTGTTATTGATGGTGTTGTGATACCTTTTAGCAAATCTGTAAAAGACCTAGGATTACACATTGATCAAAATCTTTCTTGGTCCCTACATATTAAAGAGTCCAGTAGAAAGATGTTCGCGGCATCATCTTCCTTACGACGTTTGCGTAACTCATTACCGATTCCTACTAGAATTTTACTGGCACAGTCCTTGTTACTCCCTATCCTTGATTATGCTGATGTATGCTATTCTAATCTTACTGAGGATCAATTAAATAAACTTGAGCGTCTTCAGAATTTCGCTATTAGGTTCATATTTGGCCTCCGCAAATATGATCATGTTTCTGAGTTTCGTACTAAGCTCAAGTGGCTTCCTATCAGACTTCGTCGGAATACTCACATTCTATCTCAACTGTACTGTGTACTATTTGATCCTAAAACACCGAAGTATTTAAAGGAAAAATTTGAGTTTGCGGGTGCAGATAAAGATCATTCCAGATTATCCGATAAGCTTATTTTGCGAATGCCTGCTCACAATTCAAAATTTTTTAATTCTTCCTTTTGTGTCAAGGCAATTAAATTATGGAACTCGCTTCCTTTAACAATTAAGAAAGCCCAAAACATTGAGTCTTTCAAAAAACTGGTTAAAAATTATTATTTAAATATGTGTTCTACTAATATATTTCATTATCATATCTACTATACTTGATAAGGTTTGTGTATATATGGTATGTATATAATGTGTAGCTATGTGTTACAAAAATATTTATAAATATGTATATGTATAAATATGTATGTGTATGGATATGTATATATGTGTATGATTATGTATATATATATATATATATATATATTTTTTTTTTTTTTTTTTATATATATTATGTGTTATGCATGATTTTTAACTACTATTTATGCACACTTCTATATTTTTGTATGTAAAAGATCTCCTTCACCAAGGTTTGCCTGGAAGAGATCGCTGTTTAGCGATAAGGCCACCTAATTGTACATAAATGTATCAATTTAAGTTTGTTGTTCTTTTTATTATTGTGTGTGCAATAAAGAGTATTGTATTGTATTGTATCATTCTTAACAGCCAACTATGGTGCCCAACTAACACGTCACGTCTTCAGTAATTGGTTATGATGAAAATTATCGGTAACAGATTGCATCGTGTGTAATGTATGTAAAAACTAATGTATTGTATGTATGTACTAATGTATTGTATGTATGTACATGTACTATATAGGGATGGCTTTAAACCCATTTAATTCACCCTTTCAAAAACTATAGCTATAGCGTAAGAAAGTATATGTAATAAGTTGCAACATTTAATTAGTTCGCCAGTACATAATATACCATCCAAAATAATTAGGATCGTGAGAAACAGAACCATTATGTCCCCATAAAATTCTATCACCATATTCGTCAACATTTGCGTCTAATTTGAGCCCTTGGTTGTAACGTTTATTGATAATTAAAAATATTAACTCATAATTAATCATAACTGGCACTAAAATCCACTCAAATCGTTCTTCATTCGAGTTATTGTCTCCCCACGCTTTTCGATCTCCGATGTTATCAGTGTTAACATCAAGTTTTAAATACATTCCATGTTCGATATTAATAATCTTGAATGTTACAGAATTATTTTGCCATATAGGAATAAATTTCCAAATAACTCTATTGCTTGTTTTATCTTGACTATCTCCCCAAGCAAGTCTATCGTTATACGAATCTGTGTTAGCATCCAATTTAATTGCAAGATTATTTCTCTTATTTACAATCGTGACATAGTCTCCGTTAAAAATTGCCTGAAATTGTTGAGGAAAATAGTTTGTAATCAGAGATTTTTCATTCGAATTCCATAGTTTATATGCATAACTCCAAATATTTTGTTGTCTTTCTTTGAGTAGTTTACTAACTGTGTCAGAAATAACACTGCCATTATTACTGTCATGGAGTAACTTGCTTTTGGACACAGCATTTTCATATTTTTTTTCCACAATATTTTTGTACAAACAGTCGCTCATATCCGTTAAATTCAAATAAGCTCTATGACTATCAAATAAAGTTAAATCTAGTAGCTTACTGGGCAAGCTAAAGTCTTCGCAGTAAACTAAAGCCTTCTTTGTCAATTCACTTTCCAGGTTTTTGATGTTCGCTGAATCCTCTTCAAAACCAAAAACTACTACTTTACCAACATCATTGTTAATTATTCTTCCAATGTCTTCAGCACAACTGGTGTTAATTGGAGCACCCATTACTGTGATAAGTTCAACAGAGTTGTCTTCTATGTAACTACTAGTGTCACAGTTTGTAAAGCTGATTACTGGAATTCTGTTTGGTATTTTTCTGTTCGCATCAGGACCATTGCTGACAACTTGGTGGACATGATTAATATTATAACAATTAGTAAAACCACTGCATCCAGCAGTTACTTCTATTCTTCCTTCGCCCCAATAATCGATGTGATCTACAAATTTGTAAGGTGATACCGGAATTTTTACAAGGTTATATTCCCCTAAGAAAGGCACCTCAGAATAAGGATAAATTTTGTTGACGTTTCGATCATAATTTGGCGGCAACGCGTACTTCCATACACTAAAACTTGGCATGTCGCTGAACAAATTACCTTAAAACAAACACTCGTGGTTAACAAAACATAAATGCTTTTATATAAAATATCACTGATTTATTAGATTATGTAAACAATTTCTAAAATGCAACAATCTGGCAGTAATTATTTTTGATAAAATTGAAACTTCTTTTTAATATATTATAATCGACCAAAATAATTAAATAAAAGAATAAGACTTTTGTGTGTGTTTAAATAAAACCTCTATAGTTCATTAAATACTTAATAAAATATACCTTCGTAATATTAAAATGTTAACTATGGTACGCACCACCTTAGTACTTTGAGAGAAATTAATTACTAAATAGTAATTATTTTTATGAGTATATAAATACTAAACAAAACCAATGTTATTGAAGTTATAATATTATTATTTCCTGTTACTGGTTTCACTTATGAGTTTGCAATAAAATTCAGGCGTGGGCTCGAACTACCGCAATCAAATGTTACCTCAAGTGGTTAAACTTATCATAGTTAACCTATTTAAATAATTAAAAATAGAACGTTTTCATAACAAATGACCTTTACGTGGTTGCCATATTAAAAAATTCTATTGTTTTGAATAATTTGATAAAATTATTTTAATATGAAATCTTATAATGCAATTCATAACCACTATCCCAATAATAATAGTAAACAAAATAAGTAACTACGTATTAAATAGTTTTATAGTATTTTATTCCTATTTTATTTCGTTTGCAACATGTGTGGAATAGGGGGTAGAGTTTGGTTTTCTTATATGAGTATGTTTTTAAAAAAAAAACGTTTGTATATTATCTTCACAACTTAAGAACATTTTTTTCTTATAGTAAACAGATATCTCAATCGCCTTTAATATTGTCTTTCGAAATAATGCCATCCATTAAATTCTGCCACCTTCGCCCCAGGAGGCCTCGTTGGCTTAAATTTGCTGTTGTTGTTGTGTTGCGGAAACAAGTGTGACGGCGTAATCAGTAGTAAACTACAGGAACGAAAAACGGAGCGGTAAGGACTTTTCAACTGAAACTTTTACTGAGAACAGGTTTTATTAAGCTACGAATTACGCTTCCAAACGTGTCATGGTGGTGTAAGAATGTCCATTAACCCATATTATCCCCTGGGATGGGCAGCAGTGTCTTCCTAAGAAACTGTGGTTGCCAACTCGCTTGTCAAACTTGGCATCGCTTAGACCTATGCTCATCAGTGGACTTTATTAGGCTGAAATAACGGTCACGGTAACCTACGTATATATTTTTATATAATATGTACATATATATATATATATATGTATATATATATATAATAAAATTAATATAGAATAAGGGTGACAAACGAGCACACACTCCTCCTGATGGTAAGTGAACGCTGTGGCGCACAGACATCCACAATTATCCTGCTTAATATTTATTTATTTAGAATTAATTGAGATATCCAAAAAAAATTGATAAGAAATCGTCTTTGATTATCTTAAGGTGATATACTTCGATAATTGGGTGGTTTCTCTATTTTACACATTTCCTTAACTTTTATAGATTACTAACCAAATTTTTGGTATATGTTTATTGACTAAATGGTCTTGAATTGCATAAAAAGAAAACACGATAACATGTTTTTCATATTATAGTGTTTTCTGTTGATAATACAATTTTCTCGACAGAAAAAATGGTGAAGTAGGCTCTAATTAATGACATTTCGCCAAAGTTAAAGTACAGACTATATACGAGTACGTCGCACAGCGATACACAGGCCTTCCATCATTTTTGAAAGGGGTTTTACGGCAAATAAGTATCCGCCGCGCCGCCCTAATGCATGTTGGTGACATGCAAGTTTCGTCACGATGTTGATGGGGAACAAGTGGTAAATCAACACCTAAAAATGCAACCAATAATTTCATTGGTGCCAGTAGGAATCTAACCCGAATTGCTTGCGAACTGAAATTTACAGCGAGCGCTAACTTTCTACATTTTCCACGGCATTTGTCCATGCCTCCACAATATTTTTCTTTTTTAAATATTTCATTATTTTCAAAGCATATTTAATAAATCATAACTTATAATAAGTTCACATAAACCATTATTAATCACTTTCGTTTTATTATTCCTTCAGTCGTCCATGAGCTTTGTCGACGACGGGCTGAGCCACGCTCCCAAAACTACAATTCATTTTCAAGGTATCCTCTTTAATCTAAATAACGTCACATTAATAGATCCTATCCAAACAAAGCCAAATATTTAATAAAATCAATTATGTAAACTGCAGTTTTATTCAAAAAAGCCCAGTGAGCTTGAGAGAAAAATAAAGAGTTCATTCACTGGGTTTTAACATTTGAACGTTGAAACTTTTAAATAAACTCACCTAATTTTGAACACTTTTTTTAATTAATTTTAAGGACCCGATGTTACGTACATTGGTTCTTTAAAATTAATTAACTTTGTCATTCTTCTAATCATAGTCATCATCATCATCAGCCCATCTCAAGTACGCTACAGAACATAGGCCTCCCAAAATATTCTACATATGTATATTTTACTCTATCTTTTTTATTATATATTTATGTATTTATATATCCCAACTAACCAACTAGAACGAGAACATTACTATAAGAAAATAATAGTTTATGTAGGTAAATATTTTTCTTAACATTCCGTAGTGATTGAAGTCAGTTAGTAAGCACAAAAAAGCCTGTGTTGGATGACTTCGCTCTTTCACAGCAACTAGTCATTATAGTACAATACGATACAAGGAAATTAAGTAGCCGATTATAGATCCGCGAGAAGTTAGCGCATGATCTTTACACGTTTCCATGTATCGTACATTATTTTATAGTACAAGTGACTTAAATCTACTTATTTATAATTGAAAACTCGTGTCAAAAAATAAAATTTAAAAATGTGATATGATATGTATTACACACACACACACCAAAACCTAGAAATATAAAAAAACTTATATATATATATATATATATATATATATATATATATATATATATATATATATATATAAGTGTTTTTTATATTTCTTCTTTTATAGAAATTTTTCATAGAATAAAAAAAAGGTGACAAATGAGCACCCAGTCCACCTAATGGTAAGTGAATGCTAAGACATCTGCTCATAGACATCTACAATTACCCTCGATTAAGTATCAAAACGCAGATACGTTGTTACCCCTGAGGACTAAGATGAAACGCCTTGTTTGCACTAAAAAAAGGTGTCCGGATCTCAACACTCACCATACGAAACACAGCAGTATTAAGCTGCTATTTTACGCTGATATTCTCTGAAAGCGTGGTCCTTCCCCGGTCGAGCCGACCCATTCGTGCTTCAATTATAACATAGCTGCAGCGTCGCATGTATTGATCATTTGATTTAATTTTTTGTTCGTAATTTAAGGTATTCTAATAAAGGTTACAAATTAAAGTTCTATTGTTCTGTATTTATTATTATGTTTCAATAAATGTTTAAATTTTTAAAAATTATAAAATATAAATTTTAAACTTAGACTTATCGTGTACTATAAAAATAATAAATTATTTCTTTCTATGTACCTACTCCTGTGACCGCGAAAATAGATGAAAATCACAGCCTTGTCGTTCTACTTACAAAAAAATTGATAACTGTGTGGTTTTTCAATTCCGTAAAATGCAGCTTTGAGATCAGATATTATAATAATAAACAAACATAGTTAATAATACGTCAATAATTATAAAACTACTGATCTAATAAACCAGCCCCTAGTGTAACTGACAGAAATCAAGGTCCACTTTATATTTGTTCTAGAGGATCTAGTTAGATTATATTACGCCTAGTTTTATAGTATGTATATATTATAAGTCGAGTCCAAAGGGTTGGCCAAGGCCAAGGCGATTAGGTTAGTTTGGACATAGCGAAGGCCGTCGATCGGGTTTCGCCACAGAAATCTAGTGCCTTATTATAGGAGATAGATTTCTGTGGGTTTCACCCTTCCTTCCTATCGGCTTCCCCAGAAATTATGTCAGTCAATTTGGGAAACGCAAAGGCACAGAATAAATAACTTTGCCGACTTTTAATAGCCTACATAATTATTATTAATTAGATAAATCACGCAGGCAAGCTAAGTAAAACTTCATCGCTGCGCGTGAGTTTTCACATTACTTTGCATCTTTTCCCCTTCCTAAGTCACGGCGGACTTTCCGTGGATATTAAGGGATGTATGTTATGTAGGCTATTAAAAGTCGGCAAGCATTCAACATCAAAAAAGTGTAACTTCTGTACGTAGTACTATTATTTATTCTGTGGTATTACACCTTCACGTACATTTTTACAGCCTACTGATGAAAATTTATTAAGCATAGATTAATGTAATACTTCAAGGCATCTATCTGTAGCATGCGTGTAGGGCAGTGCAGGGTACATACGTTGCTTTAATACACTTATATATACAAATATATATATATATATATATATATATATATATATATTTTTAATTTAAAGAAATTCAACCCATTTGTTTTGATGAAATAAATTATGTATTTATATCAATTAACGATGAGTTATGACCTTCTGTAAATTCTAGTAGGAAAACGTTAAGGGGAAATATAACCTCAAATGGCTTAGCAATATCCTCCGTTTTGCCGAAAGTATTGCAGCATTAATTTTGAAATAAATATATGGTAAAGTTGAGGATTAATGTTAAGGATTATGTTAGACGAAAACACGATTCCGTAAAATTTTCTCAATAGAAAAAAAATCCAAAGTTCATGAAACTTTGAATACTAACTAAACTATAAAGCAGTGCTTATGTTATTTACTTTTTGTTAAATATCATTATTTTCACTGTAAAAAGAAATTACCTAAACTATCAGCGTCTTGAAGCTTGATTCCTGTCGCTCCAATAGAATCACTTAGGCTTTTGAAGGGAGAAGTTGTGTCGCTTACGATCAGAATACACATTACGCAACAGGACGACGTAAAATTAAAATGGGAAATAACCGTGATAAAAATAAGAAGCGACTGGGTTGGCGTTAAGAAACAGGCATAAATGTGATAAACCTAATGAAATATGTATCTAACGACCTATCTACTTACAGTATTAGTGATTACAAACATTTCGGTACATAGCATACGACGCGCGGGGAAGTGGAGGCGAAATTAGAATTTGAGCTGACTTACTATATCCTCTTAAAAAAGAATTATAAAATCGATCCTCGGTTGTTAATGTGCTTTAAACTTAGTAAAGATAAGACAAATATAAGGATTTCGCGTTACGGATGTCATTAATGCATTGCCTACACGACGGTGGTTATAAATACCAGTTATCGACAAATCAAATTATTCATTATACGCTTTGCGTGTGAAGTAATCACGTCGAAATATAGAAAGTTAAAAAATGGCGTACGTGGGAAAGCTGTACAAACATGACAAAGATGAGAACTTTGACGCTTTTCTCAAAAGTCTGGGTAAATATATTGGTTATTTAATAACAAACACAAGAAAATTAACTAGTAAGGTAATATAAATTTCTATATTATTGTAAACTACAAAATTGAATTGATTTGTGTGGTGGACAGTAAAAAAGAATTTAACAATAAAATGTAAAAAGCCAGCCAATAACATTAACATTAATTTGTTTTTTTTTAATCATTGTCTAAACTAAATAATAAAATGAATTTCCCATCGAGCCATGGATCGGTTGGTACCTTCCTTCTTGTTCTTTTATCTATTGTACGCAACTGTCGCAAACAGCAGCGTAATCACTGTTTTTTTTTTGTCGATTAAAAAGTAAGAGCTAGGAGAAGGATATTTTACATGCGTGTGAAAAATTCTAAAGAAACAGAGTTCCTAAACATATGGGTTGGTAACGTCATTGCTGAAACCGTCACCTATGTGGTATGCCAATCGCCGGCAGACCTCTATTTTGTTTTTGTTAACTCCTATAAAATGGCACTTTGTCAGAAGCAGATGTGCTACCAGACCTGTATATATATAACATTAATTGTTGAAATGACAGTACTGGTTTGCTTTACTGCTGTACTTGGTATGCTTTATATACTGGCCATACTAATATACCTTGAGAGCACATCGTCGACTGCTGGAAAAACTTGTGGTTGAATTCGTTCTTTAACAAAGCCTTGGATTTTGGGAGCTGGTCTCCTTCTTATAGTCTATTCTACCTACTCCAATTTGATCCTCAGATAACAGAATTACAGATAACAGACAGATCTAAATGGAATGCTTTTATTATCTCAGTTATAATCACACAGCAGCGACGACATACCGGGTGACTTTCAATTCCGTGGTTATTTGAAAAGAGAGTCCAGATCTGCCTCCAAAAACCTTTACAAGGCGCTAGTTGAACCTCACATGAAGTACTGCTTTAATCTTTGGGCTGAGCCAGCCTAGTGCTAGCTTCGTCTAGTTGACCGCCTCCGCATTCAGCGAAGATCGGCCTAGATCTAGATCGTCGAAAAAGTTCTCTCAAACGGCTCGATTCGCTAGCGTTGTGAATAGACGTTGAATCTCTTTGCACTTTTATCGTATTTACCACAGGAATTTCCCGAAGAATCGTTCGGTTTACTTTCAGCCATCACATTTCACTCTCATTATTTTCACCATTTGGACGCTTGGTGGCACACCATCGTGCGATTTTCCCAACGGACATTAATTACCATCAGACGAACTACAAGCTCGTTTGTCCCATCTTTATTGTTAAAAAAACATCTAAGTCCTCAGTGGTGATAACGTCTCTTTTCTATAAAGTTGGTTGCAGAGATGCATGGGCTACAAAAGCCATTTACCATCAGATAGACGATTAGCTAATTTAACATTCCAATATTACAAATAAAAACGTAAATTCCCTTGGACACAGGCCTTCTCACCTTCCTGGATTTTTTTAAGCAAGGAAGAAAGAATAGCTTTGCTCTATAGCGTGATTGCAGACTTAACATGCGTTTTATATTTTTTAATTTTTTAGTCATGCGGGCTTCCTCACGACGTTTTTCTTTTCTGTTAATGAGATAAAACAGCACTTTAAATTATAATGATTAATTTCAGTGGTTTTAGTGGGGATTGAACTCGGTTTGATAGTGTGCTATGAAATTTTAAGACGAGCCCTTTACCGTTAGCTCTCATGATCTTAAATTATATTTAACGATATTATTATTAGTTCAAATAATCATCCGAAAGAATCAAAAGTATATAAATTTAGAATCCAAGTAGTATTCATTTTAATTAGTAGTATTGACCGTGTAGTGGCGATGAAGGAATATCCACTACCTCATAACTAAGAGACGATCTTAGGTGTCGCATGAGGCGACGGAGGGAAAAACCAGAAGAGAAAAAATAAAAACAGCAGTTGCCAACCCGTCTGCTAAGCGCGGCAACTGTATCAAGTATCCAGCCAGTAATCAGGCAGTGATTTTTATCTTTTAGTGTACACTTTTCGTTCCAATGTTCCAAATATTAAGATTTAGTTAATTAAAATTTCAATTTTGTACTATTAAATACACGACATGAATTAAGACCGATTTATACTTCGACAAGTACAGTAGCGAGTTAACTTGCAAACCTGGCGAGTTAAGTTTGAACCCCGTTTCAACGGCAATAAGCGATTTAAATAGCAAGTTAACGATTAAGTTGAACGGGATAGCCGGCCGAGCTATTTTTCGGCGAGTTAAGTGCGTAGTGGTGCCCTCCCGCGCGTCTCCCGCCACCCGCAACTAAACTCGCCGCGCGTGTGAACGAGCGAGTTTAGTTCAGTGCATAAGTTGGCAAGACGCAACGTTTGCGCGCCAAAACGTACAATTGTACTTTTATAATTAAACTCGCGACAAAGTTTGTACGATACTGTTTATTAAATATTTATCCGTTTTATATTGAGTTTTAATAATAAAATGGACGGAAGATATCACGTATAAATTCGTACAGGAGTATTTAGAACACGAACGTTTTTATAATAGTAGAAGTTCAAATTGTAAAATTAAACCTGCTCGAGATGCTGCACTCATGAAATTCTTAAAAACTTCTTTAACAACAACCATTAATACTTCTCTGACCAGATCATTTAATTCTTGACGTAATCCTAGAACCATCTTAAACGAAAATCGGAAACATTCTGTAGTCTTGAAACGTCATACTCCAACGAACTCTATGAAATGCCCTTAACTAAACTCGCCACGAAGATATTTAACGCTACTGCCCACTTAATTTATGTCAACTGCCCTGTAACTAAACTCACTACTGTACTTGTCGAAGTGTAAATCGTTCGTAACATTCTTAATAAATGTTCACAGTTTTAGTAGTGAAACTTGTTTCTTGTTCTAATGAAACAACATCTTATGCATTCAAGTATCTATTGTTTTAAAAATGTTTATTCTACAAGAAACTTTAATCTTAAGATTAGATTCTTTTCTTAATGATTTCTTTATTTAACATTGCACATGTTAACTATTTTTTTTTTTTTTAATATAATCCCTAAAGTAGTTTTAATATTGATTTTCTTAAGATTTCTGTACCATATTTTGTTTCTCAATAAACATTATTATTATTATTATTACCATTAGTGATAATTTATGGGGGAGGCCTATGATCAGCATTGGATATTGATAGACTGTAACGGTACGATAACGGTAATTTAAAAATAACAAATTATTTAATGTGATATTATAATATTTTGTTATTGTCTAGAATTAAAGCCGTGGTAGCTCAGATGGTTAACGCTCGCTGTAAATATAACAGAACGCGAGTAGCCCGGGTTCGATCCCCGTCGGCACCAATGAAATTGTTAATTGCAATTTTAAGTGCTGATTTACCACGTGCTCGGCGGTGAAGGAAACATCGTGAGGAAACCTTCACGTCTGAGGAATAAGAAAAAAAATATTTTGCAGACATGTGAAGTTCGCGAATATGCATTGGGGCAGCGCGGCGGACACTTCCTTGCTCTAAACCCCTCTCAGAAATGAGGGGAGGCCTGTACTAAGCAGTGGGACGTATATAGGCTGTAACTTTACTTTTTTAATTGTCTGGAATTAACATTGAATTAATATTATTACAATAAGGTAGCGAGTAAAATTGTAAAAATGTAAATGTTAATTACTTATAACATAATACTACTTTTAATAATTACCTACTGTTACAATCATACTTGATGGTATGTGTATGCTGTGGGCCATACATACTTACATCTATCCTCGATTAAAAACCGAAATACAGAAAATAATGTCATCACTGGAATGCCTTTTTACAGGAAAATGGTAAATAAATAAAAAAAATTATAGAGTAAGGGTGACGAACGAGCACACAATCCACCTGATAGTAAGTGGATGCTGTGGCTCATAGACATATACTTTTATCCTCGATTAAGAATCAAAACGCAGATACGTTGTCACCCCTGAAGACTAAGATGGAATGCCTCGTTTCCAGTAAAAAAAGGGTCTCCGGATCTCTACACCATACGAAACACAGCAGTATTAGGCTGCTATTTTACGCTGGTATTCTATGAGAGCGTGGACCTTCCTCGGTTGAGCCGACCCATTCGTGCTACAACCATAATATAGCTGCAGCGTGGCTCTACCACGTAAAAATAAGTGGACCCTGCAGGCAATATATATCATTCTATGTTGATATAATGTTACATGTTATTTTCTGTAGGCTTTCGTCTAAAGCCTTTTCCCGATTAAGTTGATCTAATCGGGCTGCAGGAATAATAGCTGCAACATGGCTTTATTAGAAAGTAAAAAAATTCGGAAGTGAAGCATGTAAAAATGAGGTCATATTAATCTTTTCAATGTTAACATTATCTATAGGTAAGCAAGATAAAAAATTAATTTATGGTTTTTACTTCATTCTGTATTATCTAACTTTAAATCCAATAATTAAAAAAAATAGCAAAGTCTTAATCATTGTCAAATAAAGTAGTTGATATATTTTATTGAAAATTGATATTAGTTGCTTCACTTTTTGCCCTATTTATATTAGCTTGACCTGTATATATATAATATTATAATATAGGTAATAAAATTTTGTAATTAACTTTTCAGCTCAGAGTTTTCTCCTACTTTTAGACGTCGTTTTCTAAATAATCTGTTATTGGCATACGTAATAAGAACCGATGACAATACCATCAATTTCTGACTATGACCTAATGTTCTTACTAGGATCATCACAGCTCATGATGTTCTTGATGATGATGATGAATGTGTAAGAAAACTTTAATATTATTTCGGGTACTTAGCTTATTTTTTCTATATTTTTTTAAACGAAACTTTCTCATAGTCCCCAAAGTGGTTTTTTTATTCGAATCGCCAAAAAAAGATATAGCGTGTGCGTGTGCGTGCGTGCGTGCGCGCGCGTGTGGGTGTGTGTGTGTGTGTGGATGTGTGTGTGTGTGTGTGTGTGTGTGTGTGTGTGTGTGTGCGCGTGTGCGTGTGTGTGCGTGTGTGTGCGTGTGTGTATGTGCTCGAGTGCGCGCGTGTGTGCGTGTGCGCGTGTGTGCGTGTGGTTTTGTGTGGGTGTGCGTGTGTGTGTGTGTGTGTGTGTGTGTGTGTGTGTGTGTGTGTGTGTGTGTGTGTGTTGTGTGTGTGTGTATGTGTGTGGTGTGTGAACTTAAATTTTCTGTGAATTGAAACCGAATCGTCATGGTAACTTCTGAGAAAACCTCGAAAATTCGAGTGTCTTTAATTTTCAAAAAGTAGTTTTCTTGGACCGACAACCTTGTTTTGATCAAGTCTATAATATTATAAGCTCTTTTATTCGTTCGAAAGATATCGTTGTCGAAAGAAATCTCGACAGTGTTTTTCAAAATAACTTGAAAACTTTCCGTGAAATCAATGTTTTTGTAATAAGCTTTTTTGTTAAGCTGAAAATTTTGCGTCAATTGCCGTAAGTGACATCAAAATCGGTTGATTTGTTCCTTTTTTTTTAAACTGAATATTTATTTATTCAGTTAAAAAAGGTGCGGTTTTCCAAAATTATGACTTTTTTGGCTTTTAGAGTTCAAAAACGTTATAATAAACGAAATTTCAAACGCTTAGATATTAAGTCAGTCTGAGTCAGTCAATTGGTGACAGTATTGAATTTTTTCCCGCAAGAAAATTAGAAGTCGGTAGGTGCAAGGTATCTTGGACACCGTCTGTTGTGCAGTATGAGGTCGCGCGTTGTCGTGCAGGAGCAGTGGGGCCGAGCAATTGATCAAAGCTAGTTGGAGACGTGCAAGTTTCTCCATCATTGTGTACAGTTCTTCAGAGTACACATCTGCAGGAATGCTCACACCGTTTGGTGAGCAGTTGTGATGAATCACACCGGTGCTACAGTAAGTTTTCCTTTAGGGCATTGTTTAAAACGAGGATCCAATCAACTTGCTGTTTGCGACCTTCATATAGAATCCATTTTTCGTCGCAGGTAACAATGCGGTTCAAAATTTCTTCGTTTGTTGTTGAGCAGTGCAAGACACGTCTCGACGCGTACTTCGCGCTGGCGATCGTTGAGGTCATGGGCACCCATTTGTCAAGCTTTTTCGAAAGCCGCTACTAATTCAGCCGTAGATTGAGTATCATAAGCTTCCACAATCGCCATTATTTCGTCATTGTCTACCAAGGTTTTCGAACTATCCAAAGAGTTCATTTTCAGGTCCAAATTTCCAGATCGGAAGCGGGAAAACAAATCACAGGTGATGCGTTCGTTTATACGTATTCGCTCCGTTAAACGTCGTTGATGTCGCGTGCCGCTTGTGTCGTGTTGCTGCCGAGACGGTACTCATATTCCATAACTCTAATTTTTTAACGTATCCGTGATGACGAAAAAGTTTCAAATACGATGAATACGAACAAATGACAAATTTTGTAAAAAAAATCGTGTTTTTAAAATAAAATGAATTTGAAATTAGAATTCTTAGCCAAAAAAAAATATTTTGATTTTAAATGGCCAGTACTGCAGAACAGAAAATAGGTTATAAATAACCTATTGAACTAAAGGTAAAGACGTATTATTAGGAGGGTAGTGACAATCGTAGCTTGAGCCGCAATAAATAAGAATAAAATTAAACCTTTGAAATGAAAGACATGGGTTATTTAATAAGTAAATAATAAAGTACAATATGCACACGACGCTCAAAGAATTTATCGATAGAAATGGTGGGAATGGTGGGAAGTGGGAATGGGACATGTATGTAGAACATACATTCGTTTCTTTTTTAGATATTCCGGCCGACCAAATTGCAGCCTTCGCGAGGTTTAAGCCCGAACAAAAACTAGAGAAGAACGGCGATTCGTACACATTGACAACTATTATGCCTGATCAGACCAAAGTTCTCACCTTTAAAAATGGAGTAGAATTTGATGAAGAAGTGACAGCTGGACGAATTGTAAGCAAATATTTAAGTTTCATTTACCGATTATTTGTGTCAACTTTATAATATTTATTTTTTTATTTATACTTTCTGACATGTAACACTTTTATATAGCTGTAAACTTCCCAAGAGAAAATATTAAATTTAATTTCCTATTGATTAGCAAAATACCTCTGACCCGGGAAGAACTGGAAATAATATTTGTTTTATTTCCTGAACTTGAAAAAACACATTTTTAAAGTATGCAATATGTTACAATTATTAATTATACAAATCATAGGTACTAAAAATAGTTTAGTAGTTATCAGCTCAATCTCAGGGGTTATCAATGTCTTAAATATTGTAAGCCTTTTTTATGCATTCTCTTATCCAAATACTCAAACGCTACTCAATCTCAATTACAATCACTTTTACTGAAAGTGATAGAAGCAGCACGAGAACCAAAATTCAGATGTGTTGTCACTCCTGCGGGCTAAGGTGGAATGTTAGTAGTAAAAAGAATATTCGGTTCTCTACACTCAACATACGCAACACAACAACACTAAGCTGCTATTTTACGCTGGTGTTCTGCTCGGTTTATCCGACAATTTCCTGCTGCAACTATAATATAGCTAGAGCATGGCTTTACCACGTAAAATGTAGCTACCCTCATTATTCTGATGTAGATGTTGAATTCTTAGGCCACGTGTAGCATTTAAAATAAATCCTATGAAAATAGCGCACTATGAGATAGGCCTATGTTAAGTAAAATATCACAGGCTGGCGACAAATATCACAATGTTATAGTCAAAATAGGTTCAATAGGTAATCCTACAACGCTGCAGTTATTTTATGGTTGTAGCACAAATGGGTGGGCTCGACGGGGGTAGGACCACGTTCTCATAGAATACCAGCGTGAAATAGTAGTTCGAGTCCCCGAAGAGGTCACAATTTTCACGCTGTTCGGATCGGAGACCCTATTTTGATAACGCGTCCGCATTTTGATTCTTAAAACAGGATAAATGCAGATGTCTACGGGCCACAGCATCCATTTACCATAAGGTGGATTGTGTGCTCGTTTGTCACCCTTATTCTATAAAAAAATCTATGGAGAGCAAATTAATATTCTTCAAATCTTGAATTTTTACATAAATTTGAAAATTTAAGTGTTATTTTATCTCTTTTGTTGCATTTGATTACAGGCAAAAACCACCTTTACTTTTGACGGCAACACTCTCACACAAGTTCAAAAGCACACTGATGGTAACGTTATAACACAAAAGAGGGAGTACTTCGACGATAAGCTTATTGTGGTAAGTATTCTAGATGGGGTATATGCTTTCTCATTAATCGTATCTTAGTAACAAACGCATCCGTGATGTCCCAGGGGCTAAGCGATTATCATATATTTTCTCTGACTTTTTCGACCACAATAAATGTGAAGAAGATTTTAGTAAAATCACATCCATTTATAATATAATATTGAAATAAGTTTTAATATTTCTTAATAATTTCTGACATACATTCTAATCACAGTTTATTAGGGGGTAATCTGTGATTCTAATGCATAGACCGCATAGATTACTATTATTATACTGTAGATTCTACTTTCACGAACACGCAGGCATGCAAAGATGGAGGATACTGATTTTTTATTTAGAAATTAGAAAACTCTCAAAATATTTTGGTTAGTAATAAATTATCAATTTAAACAGATATTTTAAGCATAAAAATGACAGACAGTAACGATTTTACAACCATCAACCAACAAGCGGTATTTATTACAATAATGGCAGTTGATTTTCACTCTTTAACAGCTTTATGAAAATAATAAAATATACCTAGGTCTACATTATCTGTAGTCTACATTATCTGACCTAGTCTAAACATACCTACTTTTTCCAGACTCTGACAAGGACAAACTGGGATGGCATTGCGCGTAGATACTACAAAGTTTGAATGTAATTTACTTATGTATTTTAATAAAATAAAATATTATTGAAAATATATATTTTTTATACAAATGTTAGACTTTTATTTACAAGTTAAACTGCCGTCGGTCACGTTTTAAATGTAATACTTCGTACAAAGTGACTGACACGACATTACAGTACTGTTTACTGGCGATATTTGACCAACATCATTGGCCCTTATTGGCAATATAGATTTTTTTTAATATCGATAAATTTTATTTGTTTACATTGAGCTTGGCTTGACTCCAGCTCAGACAAGCGACATAAAATTCCATAAGTGCAGTTCTACCCGTCATCAAAATAAATTTGTACTTGCCTTTAATGAAAATTCGATATCTTTAATATTCACAGTACCTTTTCTCCAAATTTTATTTCGTTTTTGCGAGTGATTAAAATAGGTAATAACAATTTTAATATCTCCAATATTGATGCTAGTTTAACAAATATTTTTTATGTCCTTATAATATAATAATAGAGTCATGTACTTCCGAACTTTGGGGTTACACATCATTTTGTATGAGTTCCTATTTTAGTTCTAGGTAGAGATAGAGTAACTTCGTCGGTTCGGTGTGCCGTTTGGCACAGGCCTCCTCCAACTGCTTCCTGCTGTTTTCTTGGATATTGTCTGCTGCTACCCTTGTCCAGTATGGTCCCAAGATTAGGCGGATATCGTCTTCACATCTTCTGATTGGGCGGCTCTGTTTTCCTGTTTCCTGTACCATAGGGTTACCTGCCTGCTCCATTTAATGTTCTTGCAACGAATCATGTGACCTGTTCAGCCCCATTTCAGATGGTCGAATTGGGTCAACGTGTTATCAACTTCGGTTCTATTCCTTATTTCCGCGTTGTCAACTGTATCCTTTGGTTTTATTCCTAACATACTTTTCGTTTTTTTTTCGGAATTTTCTCCCACTTATTTTAATTGAACTACCACATCTTACAACCATATGTGCTGCAAGGGAGAATTGAGGTGTTAAATGTTATCTTTATGATAGAGCTCTTTACTTTTCATTATTTATTTTTTCCAGCCACTAGCAATTCTTTTGTTTATTTCCTTAGATGTTTGGTCATTAGGGACAATTACTTGACCCAAGTCCATATACTCTCGCACATATTCAGTTCTTTTTCCATCTGATTCTATGCAAAATTATACAATATGTTACAATCCATCACTTTTGTTTTTATTGTGATAATTTCGAGACATACCTTTTTGTTTCTATTGGTCAGAATTTGTAACATTGCTTGTAGTTTACTTATCGTCAGCAAACCTCAAATGATTTAAAAGGCTGCCATTGATGTTGAGACCATATTCAGCCCAGTCTAGTCTTCTGAAGATATTTTCCAGCACAGCAGTAAACAGTTTGGGGGACAGTGGTTCTCCTTGTCTGACACCTTTGTTAATGGGGAATAGGTCTCCTTTCGATTCCAGTTTGATACGGCTATTAGTCATGCTGTAAATGTTTCTGCGTATCTCGATATAGGTAATTTTACACTTTTTGGCACCTTAAAGTTGACCAAATGTGATTAAGTTTCAGACTGTCAAACGCTTTCGAATAGTCTATAAAAGCTATTTTAGCGGGTTTCTGGTATTCGTTACTTTTTTCCAATATTTGTTTGATAGTGTGAATGTGACCAATTCTGCTGTAGTTTTTTCTGAAACCTGCCAGGTCTACAGGTTGATTTTCGTCTAGGATTATGATTTCTTAAATTTACGCGAACACTACACATTGAATATAACTAAATTTACGGATTCTATCGCGTTTATTTAACTTTTCGTCTAGGATTTTTGTAATTTTTCTAGCAATACTTTTAGGAATACCTTATAGAAGTTTGAGATCAGACCAATTGGTCTATAATGTTCAACTCCTTCTTTAGGCGCCTTTTTATGTAGGAGAATTATGTGGAACTCTCCCCACTGATTTGTAATGACGCCCAATAGAAACAGAAACAGAAACTTTTTTAATCAATGTAGATTATAACAATTGTTACGGCCTTGAGTTACCCCGACAAAGGTCGATTGAGTTAGGGCCCACAGTAACCCAATTCGATGAGTAACAGAGGGGAGGGTCCAATGACCTATGGATAATTAAATTATAACGACTAGATACGCAAACACAAAACTTACCGAATTCCAGAAGTGTAGGGTCTACCACAAGGTGGCGTCAGGGGCAAGTAAATGATAGTGTGTGTGTAGTGTAGGAAGGTGTGTCTAGTGTAACCTGACGTCACCGATACAATCAGATAGCAGCACCACGTGCGCCAACCGCTCTACAAGACGCCCACCGCTATCGGAACTCAAGTCCAGCGTCACTTAGCACGAACTATAATCGCGCGCGATCTACACCCGGCTCACAAAGTTCAGCGTTCCACACGAAAGCAAATTCCTCGTACAATTTAATTAATTTATTTTAACCTTAATTAGCTACACAAGTCACTCGTCGATGCAAATTAATAGCAATCTAAGTTAATTCAATATTTCAAAATCAAAAAGCCTCGTTGTCACGTATATTAACGACAAAATACAACACCATGGAGGCCGTCTATAGGTGACGCAACAATTATATCAAACCTCGCGACCTCTAAATCGACCCGGTTCTAGGCTAATCTCGCGAACCCCACCGGCGCGGTCTCACCGCTCAAAGATTCCTGCCGACTGCCAGGCTCAGTCGCTGGCAGCGCCGCATGCACATAGCGAGCGCCCCACCTCCCACGCAGCTCTAACCGGTTCCTCACCCCGCTCGAGACGCGCGTCCCGCAAGCTGCAGCTTGTAACAATTGGGCGTAAACAAACCCCCGTCCCGGACATAAGGACCTATGTCCGCGAGTAAATTGGCAACCGGGATAGGGTCGCGACGGCACGTTGCAAGACCGAATCTGCAACCAAAACCTCGGCCACTAACGCGACGGAGATGCGCTCTTGCAACCCCAACCACCGCTTCAAATCACCGCCCTAGCGTGGGCAATCCGGAGAGTCTAATTTCTCCTGGATGCCCTTCCAAATACAAATTACTATTTATCAAATTAAATACAAATTACACTACACAATTAATTTAATTAATACAATTACTATTAATTAAATTAAACACAATTACTACACGCACTACTACACTACAGTTGGTCAACAAGAAGACGTTTTGGGTGCTTTCCAGCACCCATGGTTAAAAGGAACTGAGGTGATTGACGTTCTGATGTCAATGTTAACCCGGAGTACCTTCAGATTTTTAATTATTACTTTTGATCTGATCTACGCAGAGTGAACCTGCTGTGTCTTCAAGTGTTGCAGTGATATGTTTGGACTTCGTTGAAATTTTATAAATTACAGGATCCCAAGTCGATGGTAGTACCCAGCTTCCTTCTCTATTGAAATTAGGATGCTTTTTAATTTCAATAGCCTCAATAAAAGTAAAGTAAAAAATTGACTTTCAATAATAATTACTCTCTCTAATCTCTAATCTATATTCAATAAAAAAAATATCTATTCTATTCTTGCTAGGAATCAATGTCGCTTCGTAAGGATTTGTGCTCGAGTCAAATTCGATGTAATTTCAGGGGCCGTCTAGGATATGATCTCAAACTGCAGACTTCCCCTAACGTTGGTGCTTCATGTGAGTATTTTTTACGCGGGTTCTAACCAATCTTTTGGTTTGCCCTATATATGAGAGAATACATTCACAACCAAGCTTGTACACTCCTGCATCTTGTAGAGGAATATTATACACTTGAAGGATGGTAAGAACTAGCCAATCTTTTCTGTGACTCCTCTGACATGTTGTAGTACAGCAGGAACACGCTCGACTATGGCCTGCTAGACTCGGTCACTGTGACGTAGGCACGGGACGTGAAGCTTGCTGTCGTTCAAAACCTACTTGTTTTGCTAAAGCTTGGTGGCCAGGTTTTTGCTGTCACAGATCCCTCGTGCCATCGTACAGCATTAAATAACCACTTTTACGGATTTTATCGCGTTTAATTTACTTGATTTTAATACCTGATATTTTGGGTGCTTTCCGGTACTGATGATTACAAGGACCTGAGGTGATTGACGTCCCGATGTAAGTCTTAACCCGGAGTACCTTCCGCTTTTTAATTGTTACTTATGATCTACAAAATCTACTAAAAATAAGACATTCGACGAAGCACTAAGATTTTAAATCAAGCAAGTAAAAAATTGTTAATAACGGTGATTTAACAAAAACGTACCGATTTATGTTTCATAAACAAAACCAAAGACAATTCGTCCAATGAATGAAAGAAAGTTTTGTCGACATTTGATTATAAGAATTGCATGAAAACTTTAGATAAACGCGAAACAACTAATTGCACTAAATGCAAAAAATAAATATTGATAAATACCAAAAACTAACAACTAAATCTAATGTCCAGCATCAATGTCAACGCAACGCAACCGTTGACCACAGATATTAATTATAAACAACGCGCAGTCTATAACCTGTCAAAACAAACTGGGCGACGCAACTGTAAAAGCATTACCGATAGGTATGAATTTTGCCATAACACCGTGAAGAATTCTTTATGAAGACATTATCTGTAGTTTTGAGGATTGTCCGTATAAAAATAATATTGGTAATGAAGATTTAGAGGCCGTATGTCAAGAAATTTCGTCTATGTTACGTCGAAGTTCAGCGCCGAAATTAAATCTTCCCAAAGATTTATATTTTTATATAGGATAGGGTGACAAACGAGCACACAGTCCACCTGATGGTAAGTGGTTGCTGTGGCCCATAGACATCTACATCTATCCTCGATTACGAATCAAACTGCAGATGCGTTGTCACACGTGAGGACTAAGATGGAATGCCTCATTTCCAGTAAAAAGGGTCTCCGGTTTTCTACACTCATCATACGTAATAAAGCAGCATTAAGCTACTATTTCACGCTGGTATTCTGTGAGAGCGTGGTCCTCCCCGGTCAAGCCGACCCATTCGTGCTACAACTATACGTCTAATATAATTGCAGAATGGCTCTACCACGTATAAAAATAAATTTTACGCGTTAAAAAATATTAACTTTAACTTAAACTATTCTCCACGCAGATAAAGGTGATTCGAACTATGGTTAAAATGGAGACGTCGGATTACAATTTTAAAATACAACAACTTTTGTCGGATGAAAGTACATACAGAAAAGTCAAACCAGATCCTACAAGAAAAATACGCTTAAAGCAAATAGCGATCTAATTAACAAATACTCCGAGAAATTAAAGCTAGTAACCTAGTTAATTCGATAATATATGTATGTTATAATTAAAATTTTTATTTCATAAACTCTAAATTCAATTTATTATAGAGTTGGAGGCAAACATTTCCTTTGTTTTTCTAGATGTGTTAGTAATCCGATATCACAACACCATAGGTCATACTGAGTATAGTATAGGAAAAAGGCCTAAACTAACCCATATTTAAATGGTTTATCTCATCATCATCCTTCACAGTTAGCTGCCGTGGACAAATCATTGTTACAAATAGCGCGAGTGGTCTATGACAGCAAACACCTGTCCACCGAGCTTCAGGTCCCGCGCCTACGCTACGTCAGCGTAACCGAGTTAAGTCGGCTACAGTCGAGCGTATGCTTGCTGTAATACCAAATGACGGAGGAGTCAAAGACAATATTGGCTACATCCTGAAGCGAGCTTCTATTAGAACATTCCATAAGCCACCGAAGAAGATTAGTCAGTTCTTACCATCCGTTAAGTGTAATATCTCTATATTTAAAAAATATCAACAATTTTAGTTTGAACTGATCAGTTGGAATGATCAGTTGAACCGACCGTGTGTGGCGTCCATTACAACAGTATGCTTAAGTTTCAATTTTATTTTATTAATTACGGGATCCCAACCAACTATTGAAATTAGGGTGCTTTTTATTTCAATAGCCTTGCGAATATTGTGTGATAAGAGAAAAGTGTAGTTTGCAAGATGGTGTTGTGCCCAGGATTAAGAAAGAAAGGCTTCCATGGTTTGGTCATGTAGAAAAGAAAACGAGAAAAGAATGACAAAGCAAATTTATATTTCACATGTGAACGGAAGGCTTACCCTAGGTGCAGGTTTTTCGACAAAATTGACAATATATTGAAAATAAGCAAGATTAGAAATTCCCACGATCAACTGTTTTGGTGTTCCGGAACTAAAATGAATTAAATTAAATTTAATTACGAATGAATGTAAAGAGTAAAATGTTAACGATATTTATTTCCAAGACAATTTACCTTTCTAATGGATACATCGGAATACACGCCGGATATAAAATGCACGTTTTTCTATACATATTTATCCCATTCTGAAATATTCTGAAATAATTAAAATTATACCAAATTGAGTTTCGAGAATCCCAAAATAAGTTTCGAGTATCCCAAATTGAGTTTCGAGTATCCAAAATTGAGTTTCTATTATCCCAAATTGAGTTTCGAATATCCCAAATTGAGTTTCGATTATACCAAATTGAGTTTCGAGTATCCCAAAGAGTTTCGAGTATCAGAGTTTCGAGTATCCAAAATGAGTGTCTTCCAAATTGAGTTTCGAGTATCCCAGATTGAGTTTCGACTATCCCAAAATGAGTTTCGAGTATCCCAAATTGAGATGAGTATCAATTGAATTTCGAGTATCCCAAATTGAGTTTCGAGTATCCCAAAATGAGATTCGAGTATACCAAATTGAGTTTCGAGTACGAAGCGAGTATCCCAAATTGAGTTTCGAATATCCTAAATTGAGTTTCGATTATCCCAAAATGAGTTTCGAGTATACCAATTGGCGATTTCTAAATGAGTTTAGTATGAGTTTGAGTTCCATTGAGTTTCGAGTATCCCAAAATGTGTTTCGATTATCCCAAATTGGGTTTCGAGTATCCCAAATTGAGTTTCGAGTATCCCAAAATGTCAATTGTCAGTCATATATATAGTCTTTGAGAAATCAAAAAGAACTTTGACAAACAGAAATAGCGACACAGAGACCTAGGTAACACTAAAAGTGAACGAATGTTGCTAAATTTGTCACGGAACTGCATTTAATGATCTTACTAAGTTGATACCCACGCGAGCGAAGCCGCGGATAAAAAGCTAGTTGTAAATATAATTGTAACGACGAGAAATATATGTTGCAAACATCTTACGAGGTGACGTTTGATTCCGATTTAGTCTTAATTGTAGAAGTGTCAATGGATATAAAACTTTTCTCTTTTCAGTAAACTTTTGGGTATTTTAATTACTGTTTTAACCATAGCACACGCACAGCATGCTGCCTCTTACCCAACTATATGACGTAAAATATAATTTCTATCACAAAAATTACTAAACATTATTGGTAAATTGGTAAAGTAATCTTGTTTTCATATTCTTAATCTTATCACACATTAGGAAACCAAATATATATCATGACATAGCCACTCGCATTAATTACCAAGTAAGACCTATATCTCGTCGCACTTGATTAAAATTTATTAAACAAAATGGCGTTTTACGGTAAAGTTTTTGCTGTTGAGAAGGAAGAAAACTACGAGGCATTCGTCAAATCGATGGGTATGTCTTAACAAGCTATTAATTTACATATTCATCAGACTGTAAAAGTCACGTCGCCGTATTCTTTTAAGAGTGCTTCGACGCCCACTGTTCACCTCATGGTGAGCGGGTGGTTTAGTCCATAGACATATTAATCTACTCAATAGAATCAAATGATTGCTAGGTGTTTGGGGGTCCCCGGTTCTCTAGATTCACCATAAACTTATTAGTATTAAGCTGCGGTTTTACCCTGGTATTGTGAGAGCGCGATCTGATCCCGGATTATTCCATGGGTTTATAAACACTTACAATAAGGTGGGATTGTATCACACATGGTAGGAAAACCGTTCGCAGCACTAGTCGACTCTCACCATTGCAATGACGTTGCTCTCTTTTGTCGGTATTGGCTTTTTACGTTTTGCGTAAGCGGGATAGTTATATTGTCATCTAATAGATAATATCAATAAGATCCTTTGGAAATTGCCCATAGTCACTCTCACGATACCAACGAGATGTAAAGGGCTCTATTAGGGCAGAACCTTGCACAGAATACCGGCGTGACCTAGCATCATAACGCTGCTGTGACGAGTACCACGGATACTAATTTACCGATAGCAAAACAAATGGAATATTTGAAGTTTTAAGAGTGACAATATTAAACAATAATAAACTAATTAATCGATAATCCTTGACTCAATACGTCATTTCATCATAGGACTGAGAATAAAGTAGACAGATAATGATTATATTATATGCTTTAACACAAAATGACCAACAGTGAAGCACAATTATAGAGATATAACATTAAATTGCGAGTGGTTTTAAGTAAAGAGAAATTTTCAAAATGAATTGCAGTTCCTGGAATATTAGTAATGATAACAGAATTGCTAGTATTTTTTCTAGAAAATAATTCCGCAGACTTCTATGTCTATGTTATAATAGATCGGGGAAAAAGTTTCTTCATATTTTATTTGTATAAAATTGAAGAAAAATCTCTCTATCTGTTGTAGGTACTGTTTGTATCTGGCTTGTATTAATATCAATACATATAATATGCTATTAAGAAAGGAAAAATAAAAATTAAACACTTTCCTGCCATTTCAATTGTTTTTCTGTCCGCCAAAATAAGTGAATCTAACATCGATTTAAATGACGATATGGCCGTGCGAACAAAAATTTTTCACGGTTTAAGCATATAATAAATCAGCGCCATCTCTTAAACACTCATGAATTATCACGTAACCAGTGTTTCCACTTATGATTTTAGTTTTAGTCTAGAACCTGTAGAAATACTCCCTAAATTATCGTAAACAATCTAAATAGCCTTATTTACACCTAATATTGAACATTTTAAAGAACAACGTCATTGAAAATTTTTAATATCATTTCACGATATTTTTTGTATAGAAACTTTAAAACAAAAAAATATAATCTTGAGTTTTGTAACGAAAAAGACGTTATCATTTTTAAATTATAATAACACTTAGTCTCATAGGATTATTCCTATGAGACTAAGTGTACAGTTAACCCTGTTTTCTATGCCCACCCAATGTAATTTTTTTAAAGATTTATCGAAGCGTATAGGGTCAAAAGAGCTAGAAAAGTGTAGAATCAAAAGGTTTTTCTTTCTGTATATCGGAATAATAGTATACTATTTTACTTAGTTACAAATTCAATAATGAATATGTACTATTTTGTTTAGTTACAAATTCAATAATGAATATGTAACTAAGTAAAATAGTATACTATTATTCCAATATACAGAAAGAAAAACCTTTTGATTCTACACTTTTCTAGCTCTTTTGACCCTATACGCTTCGATAAATCTTTAAAAAAATTACATTGGGGGGGGGGTGGGCATAGAAAACAGGGTTAACTGAAGTTCGATTTCATCCCAAATTATTCAAAACCCTGTGAACTTGAAAAAACGCCTAAAGCCCTATATTAGTAGATTTACCATAAAATAGTGCAAAATATCTAAAAGTGGAAACACTGCACGGACGCACGGTACGCACATGAGCTCGCGTTGTTGCTCCATAAACATGTTAGCACCAATGAGTCGGTGCCATTTTGTCTGTTCAATGATCCGGTCCATACGCAGTAGTATATCTAATAAGTCTATGGAATCTAACGAAAAAATTCAATATATTCTGAAGTTTTATAACAATAAAGGTAAAAATGCGACTCAAATCGCCAAAAAAATTGACGTTTGTGGACTTAATGCAGTTTCAATTAGAGTATCACAAAATTGGATCAAGCGTTTTAAGTTAAGGAATATTAATATCAAAGATGCAGCTCGCTCTGGTTCTGGCTCTGTTATAACTCTGTGGAACATGATCGGCATATAAGTAGTTACGACGTAGCCGAGGAATTAAGGATTGAACACAAAAGGGCTTTGACCCATTTGAAAAAGTCTGTCTATTCGAAAAAGTTCGATATTTGAGTATCACACGAGCTCACTGAAGGAGACCTAATGAATCGTGTACTCATTTGCGATTCTCTATTAAAAACGTAATGAAACTGAACTATTTTTGAAAAGATTGATCACTGGTCATGAAAAGTTGATCACCTACGAGATGAACGTGCGAAAAATATTATGGTCAAAGGGTAGCATATTATAATTAAATGTAACTAAAACTAACTAACTAAACTTTAAAAAAATGTCTTGAACTTGTATATAAAATACGAAGAAACTTTTTCCCCGACCTTAAATACTACCAGCCGGTAATTGAGAACAAAAATTTATCACAGCTGTGGATCATGTGGACGTCGGCTGTGTGAATAGGCGGCACGGTTAATAATGCCACGCAAAGTATTTTCATTTACTACAGTTGCAGTTTTTAGGCAATTACGAAATAAAGTTGTATCCTTATCTGAAATTAACTTCAAATCACATTTACAAAGTGTGCACATAAATAATGACAGCGTTATCTTAGGCACATTATACAAAATTAGTGTTAGATTGTCGAAAACAACGTCCGCGGCTTACAAAACAAAGAACTAAGTCATTTCGCCCGCACACAGTCGACTAAGGAAATTTCTGAGAATTGACCGTAACTTAGTGCGCAATGTATTTAGCGTTGTGGTATAGTATACATAGAAGTTTTAGCACTTTATTAGTGAAGTGATAAATTTTTATACAATTCCATTCAGATTTTTGAAAAAAATTATCCCTTGATAAAAATATCTATAAAACCCTGAAAGTTTCTTATGTTTTTAATTTCTATTGGCTAAAACTACTTTTACGGATTTTATCGCGTTTAATTAGAATTATTTTGAATTCTCGGCGTTTCGGGTGCTTTCCAGCACCCATGGTCACGGAGGACTGAGATGACTGACGTCCTCATGTTATTGTTAAACGCGGAGTACCAGCTTCAGCTTTTTTAATTATTGTTTATGGTACGATCTATGCAAAATGTACTGACTGTGCCTTATGGACCCCACACACGGTTAGTTCAACTGATCATTCCAACTGATCAGTTCAAACTAAAACTGTTGATATTTTTTTAAATATTGGATTTTCGATATATCGATCATTATAAATATATTAATATCGGAGTTTTACATATAAGTTTATTTATGTATATATCGAAAATACGATATTTTAAAACATATCAACAGTTTTAATTTGAACTGATCAGTTGGAATGGCCAATTTAACTGACGTGTGTGGCCACCATTAAAGTCTAGCAGTGGTGTACTTAGGTTTAGTTGTGGATTTAGTGTGTAGTGTTCGCGTAAATATAAGAAATCATAGGACATAGCATAGTAAAGTAATATATTTACTAATACATATTATGTTTTTGTTTACATATGTAATTGATATTAAATATTGTTTTCGCTACAATGTTTATTATTATATCAACATAATATGTGTACAAAGACGACACCCACTGAATGTTATGGGCTAATGCATTCACTTACGTCTTTGTTTTGGGGAAATATAATTAGTATTGTTATTTATTTTTAATAGGAATCCCGGAGGATAGACAGAAAAGCCTTTTAGAATACAAACCCACTCAAAAAATTGAAAAGAGTGGTGACGATTATACCGCCACTGTTGGAACGAAAAATGGTGAAAGGGTCTACCACTTTAAATCTGGCGTTGAATTCGCAAGCACCCTAAGAGACCAACCTGTGAGTACCTTCTGTCATAATAATATCTTATTAGTTAATTTCAATAGCCGTACCGTTGAATTTTTTGCTTATATTTAAGTAGTTATGATAAAATATTCCTACTTGATTTTTTTACCAAGCATGCCAAAAAATATTTGTAATAAAATGTGTCATTGTTGAACTAACATATGGCAAATGATAATATATGTTTTATACAAGTAAAAGTGACAAAGGAGAATATAGTCCAGATGATAGTAAATTGATGCCATAGCCTAAAGTCATTTATTATATATCTATCCTCGGTTAAGGAGTAATATTATTATTTATGCTGCTGTGTTCCGTATGTTGTCGTAAAGCGACAATTAAAAACAAAAGAACCTAACCTAACAACGAAACAACAAAAAAACGAATAATTTATTTAAAATTTTAAAAGATATTTGCAGTTTTTTATATACAAAAAATATGAAGATGATGATGGGTGACGTGAATTACAATTATTTAAAAAAAAATAAAGATAAATGAGTACTGAAACGGAGCCCGAAGACCAAGGTGGTACACCGCGCTTGGCAGTGGTGCTCACCGCTCACGGAGTATGCACAGGCTATGCCTGTGGTAGGTGCGCAGCGCCTGATCTAGGCACACGCAGCGTCTGGAGTAGGCACACGCAGCGCTTGAAGTAGGCACACACAGCGCCCGGTCTAGGTACACACAGCGTCCGGAGTAGGCACACGCAGCGCCCGGAGTAGGCACACGCAGCTCCCGGAGTAGGCACAGGCAGCGTCTGGAGTAGGTACATGCAGCGTCTGGAGCAGGCACACACAGCGCCCGGAGTAGGCACACACAGCGCCCGGAGTAGGCACACGCAGCGCCCGGAGTAGGCACACGCAGCGCCCGGAGTAGGCACACGCACAGCGGCTAAAGATAGCGCGGGCACTAGTAGGTGGAGGCGTAGGCGTGGCTAGACGACGACTTCAGATGAAGGCAGAGGCTTGCAGGATCCCGGGGCAGTGCGGCCCCGGGATAAGGCCTTTAGGAGATGCTTCTAGTTTGAAAGCTGAAGCGAGACTCGCTTTATTGGCCGATTGTTCGGCTTTTATACTTTTTTTAGAGAGCTCCGCGCGCGACGACGGATTTGTGAAAATAACGGGAAATTATTTAAATTAAAAGCAAATTTTTGTAAATGGCCAAGAAGAAAAGAGTATTTTTGTGGAAGTTTTGAAGTAAAAACATCAGACCAGTAACGAATTTGAATAAAAATTGCCATGACAACCAGATAAACAACAATGTCAAAACATGTCAAATTTTGGTTTTAGGCTCGTAATAGAGAAACGGCAAGATTTAAGTGAAAAATGAGATATTATTGATATAGGAAAAAAGGTAGCGCAACAGCGCGCACGAAGCCCGAAATTGCAGAGTTACGGAGAACTAAATAAAAGATCGAAAAAGGTAGACTCCATTGACACCGATTTAAAAAGTGCTGATAGCGTGAAAATACGAAGTGAAAATGATTTGTTATTGTGTTCTTATGGTTTAAAAACGTTACAGGATCCTATGGAAATAAAGGTGATGCAAAATATCCAGTTTTGAGGTGAATGCAGAAAATCAAAAACAGAATGGAAAAATAAATTTAAAATAGTGTAAAATGATATGTAAGTAGCATAACACTACACTGTATTTTAGCCTTATCATCCGCTAAAATACATACGCAACACAGCAGCATTACGGCGCTGTTTTTTGTTGGAATGATGAGTGTGGTTGATCGGATTGTCAGAAAATTAAATTTTTTACTTCATAAATGACAACACACGAGAGCTGCAATATGCAATTTTTTTACGCTGATGTTTTGTGAGAACGTGGACCTTCTAGTTCACGGACTGTATTTTTATGTATATATGTTACACGATAGATTAACGGCGTAAATTGAGCCCCATTTAGGCGAACATGTCGTCCAAAATTTGTCCACCAGGGTATACCACCTATAGGGGAATCGTGGTGGCCATTTGGCGTGAAATTATATTCCATACATAATGTCATCGAATTTCCTTTAAAATAAAATAAGAATTGTGGCAATATGACTTACTCAGGTTGTTTTATTTCATTTCAAAGTACAAACGCTCTTAATGAGAAACTCTGCCGCTATAGCCTATTTAACATGAAATATGTCGTGTAAAATACATAAATATAACAATAAAATTGATTTATTGTAGTCAGCTAAAATAGCTATTATTAAAAATGTTTTACTTACTAAAAATCACTGTTACTTCATTTTAAATATTAATTTTACTTTTTCAGGCAAAAATTACAGTGACAGTAGATGGAAACAAAATGACACAAGTAATTAAATTTGACATTGGGCTTACTTTAACTCTCAAGAAAGAATATACTGATGACACGCTAACCGAGGTAAAACTTTTGGACTTTTCTAAGAATATTTATAGATCGCTAACTAATAGCGACAACAAAACTACGGTTTTGTGTGACCTAAAAAACAACTAAGAGAGTCGAAAAAAATTCACCTCCCTAAGCGATCACCTGATGGTGGTACAGTCAATTATTTTGTTGTAAAATACTTAAGCCGATATTGACAGACAATCTAGAGTATGAAATCAACGTCCACGATATAAAATTTCGGATCTAGTCCATATTCATCATATATCTAGTCCATATTAAAGTACACAAATTTTGAAATTGTAAAGTTTAAGTTTAAACTCCAGATTGTCTGTGAATACTGGTCTTAGACAGGTGACGAGGAGTTTTAGGAGTGCGCGGAATCTATTACCTACTGCAATCGCCAATAAGCCTATCATGAGTAGCAATAACAAGAATTTCTGCATTATCTGGTAGAAGCCCATATCCAGTAGCGAACTGGCTGATGAAGATGTATATTTTTTTTACTTCGATATCAGTCACAGATAAATTAATATTTTTATTAATTATTGGTCTTTACACAGTAGTTTTTGTAACTCAAAAAAACCACGCCATTGGTGAAACAAGTGGCGATGCAGGTGCCCCCAATTTTTGAAAAAAAAATTAGGATTCCAGTACAGTAAAAAAAAATTAAGTGTTACTTTATTCTTTTTTAAGGGTTACAATCGAGCACACAGTCCGTCTGATTGCGTATAGGTAGATGGCGTGGCCCATAGACATATATATCTATCCTCCATTAAGAATCAATATGCAGAATACGTTGTCACCCCTGAGGACTGAGATGGAATGCCTCGTCTTCAGTCAAAAGGGTCACTCTTCCCACTCGGCACGAAACACAGGAGCATAAATCCGCTCATTAGCGCTGGTATTCTGTGAGAACGTGTTCCTTCCCCGGACGAGTCGACCCAATCGTGCTACAACGATATTTTTTTTATTTATTACACTAACAGTTACAACATCACAACAGCTTAAGACCAAGTCAATGCTATACAGAAACAAAAAGAAAGATAAATCTTTACATATAATAAATCTGCAGAAAAGTCGTGCTTGTAATTCTAATATTTTGCGGAAAAAACAAGTCCAGGAGACTAAATATAGAGCACTGAAGAAAAATTAGTAGTTTTTAGGATTTTTGCCTGTCTGTCTGTTTGTTATTCACGATTCACGCAAATCTACTAACTTGAGATAACTTATAGGTTACTTTTTATACGATAACGAAACTTAAAAAAGGAGGGATGTGTTTTTCTGATAATGTTAATTTCTATTTTAAATAATTGATTTATTTATTAAAATAAATAGAATATTTATAATTTATAAATTATTAAAAAGCCTTAAATTAGTTTCAACTGTTGCGTGATTAATTGAACTACGCTGACAACCTATGTTTTACTCAACTTAAAATACAAAAAATAGTGACATTTTGCCTCCAGTTACTAATAAATTAAATAATATAAATAACTTACATTTATATGTTTTAATAATTAAATACATAATGGATTTGAAAATTCTGACGATAATTTTTAGTTGTTTCAATATTTGTGACACCTATCAAAAAATATAAAACTAAGGATGCTTCTAAGTTTAATTTCTAATCTAAACAAAGCCGCTTGGACCCTCTTACTCTTACTCTTAGAAATTCTCTAACTCTTAGAATTTATAATATCATAAATTAGTCGATCATTGAGTGAAATAGGGCATTTAATAAATTTTAAGTGTTTGTTGTCTATATCATGTTATAGCTTGACCAAATCAATGAACAGAGATATTTGGCGATATTAACATCTAAACACTACATTGATATTTATATTATTATTGTTATATCGTAAAATAATTAGATTATACACGGCTAGCATCGCTGCTAACGTATTTTTGACAGAAGCAGAATTTTTAATAGATTCTACATCACTTTATGTCTAATTATTGTATTATCTAAAAATGTTCGCGGCTTTGTTGTGCGGTTAATCCACCCCAGTCGCATTTCAACTTATTGAACTGAGTATTCGAGGGTACAGTTTTGGTATAATAGCACCATCTATTTACTGCTAAATAAAGTAATAATAAGTATCTGATCATATTAAAGACAATTCTATTAAATATTAATGTTGCAACCAAAAATTGTCAGACTAAAAATACCGGTAACAGACCGGTGGCCATTGTTCATATGAATATTTATAAATCGTAATTGTCAATTTTAGCAACCTTACTACCAAAACTGTCTATACAAAACTGTGATTAAGATTCTAAGGTCTTTGGTTGAAAACGTTGTATGTTATCGTTATGTTGAATATTTGTATATATTACGTAGTTGCCACGCTTGGCATGCGAGTTACAAACTGCATATTTTTCTGTCGTTTATGAATATAGTTTTTCTCACACGTTCACCAAGAATAGAACCATAGAATACTTAATTATTTAAATATATATTAAAATTATTTAAATTTTAATACACACACATGTAAACACACACATATATATATATAATAGAACGGGGGAGTGGGCGGAGCCACTAAAATGTCACTAACATGTCAATTCACACGTACAAATGTCAACACGAGATGTGTTTTGACGTAACAATCGTTTCTGAATTTCGCATGCAAATTATCTAGCAAATACCAAATTGCACACTATTTACATATATATATATATATATATATATATATATATATATATATATATATATATATATTGGGCCTGAACATAGGCCTCCCCCAAGTAATGCCACAAAGCACGGTCCTGAGCCACCTGCATCCGTCGACTTCCTGCATGTCTTACCAGGTCGTCACTCCATCTAGTGGGGGTCGCCCTACACTACGCCTACCGGTACGAGGCTGCCACTCGAGAACCTTTCTTCCCCATCGGTTGTCGGTTCTTCGAGCTATATGGCCAGCCCATTGTCACTTCAGCTTACTAATCCACTGAGCTACGTCGGTCACTCTGGTTTTACTGCGGATATCCTCATTTCTGAGTCTATCACGCAGAGAAACTCCGAGCATAGCCCTCTCCATAGCTCGCTGAGCGACCTTGAGCGTCCTCATACGGCCAGCAGTGAAGGACCACGTCTCTGATCCGTAAGTCATCACTGGCAACACGCACTGGTTGTACACTTTAGTTTTCAGAGATTGAGGTATACCTGACGAGAAGATGTGTCGTAATTTCCCGAACGCTGCCCAGCCGAGTTGAATCCGTCGATTGAGCTCTTGGTCGAAGTTGGACTTACCTAGTCGGACTATTTGTCCCAGGTAAACGTACTCGTCAACAACTTCGAGTTCATAGTGCTCCCCAACAACTACCGGCATAGGTGTGACATGGACATTGAACATGATCTTTGTTTTGTCCATGTTCATCTTAAGACCTTCCGTTGGGAGGCACTATTGAGGTCATTGAGCATAGTGCTAATGTCCTCCAGCGATTCTGCCATAAGGACTATATTGTCGGCAAATCGAAGGTGATGTACTCGCTATTGATGTTAATACCGTATCTTTTGCCAGTCCAGTAGCTTGAAAACATCTTCCAACGCAGCGGTGAAGAGTTTCGGGGATATAACGTCACCCTGTCTTACACCTCTCTGCAGTTGGATAGGTTTCGAACTCTGGTTCTGTACTCGGATAGCCATCGTAGCCCTACTGTACAAACACTTCAGCACCTCGATATACTGACAGTAAACTTGGCACCGCTGAAGGGACTGTAGCACCGCCCAAATTTCGCCGGAATCAAAGGCTTTCTCATAGTCCACATACGCCATGCAAAGTGGCAGATTGTACTCTTCGGTCTTCTTTACGATCTGCCGCAGGGTATGTATGTGGTCTATGGTAATGAAGCCTTTTCGGAAACCGGCTTGTTCGGGAGGCTGGAAGTCGTCGAGTCTGCGTGCGAGACGATTCGTAATGACTCTCGAAAACAGCACGTAGACGCGGCTCAGAAGGGAAATCGGTCTGTAGTTCTTCAAGAGAGTAGGGTCGCCTTTCTTAAAGAACAAGACCACCGCACTTCTGCTCCACGCCTCCGGAGTAGTGCCACCATGGAGGACGGAATTGAAGAGCTTCTGAAGGACTTCAAGTACCGGTGTTCCACCCGCTTTCAGAAGCTCCGCTGTAATTCCATCCTTGCCTGGGGCCCTGCCTTTTTTAGGGTGCTGGAGAGCCATTCTAATCTCGCTCAGAAGAGGATATTTCTAGAGCCATGCATTCCTCCAAAACCCACTACACGGTGTTGATGGGAGACTTCAACGCAAAACTAGGCACAGGAGAAGGCGGTGAGCTGAAGTTAGGGAAATTTGGAGTAGGGCAACGGAACCGTAGAGGCCAGCAGCTGGCTGACTTTATGGAGAAAGAGGGACTCTTTATGATGAACTCTTTCTTCCAGAAGCGGCCCCACAGGAAGTGGACCTGTTCGAGCCCCGACGGTTCGACAAAAAATGAGATTGACTTCATTATGACGACCAGACGCCAACTGTTCAATGATGTCTCAGTGATCGCAAGGGTGAAAACCGGCAGCGATCACCGAATGGTTAGAGGCACACTGAACCTAAACGTTAAGTTGGAGAGGTCTCGTCTAATGAAGTCAACGCTCCGTCCCCCCTCGTGCTCTAATCCAGAATCCCGAAAACTTTCAGCTCGAGTTACGTAACCGCTTTCAGTGCCTACAAGATTGCAATTCAGTGGACGATATGAATGACAAGCTCGTGGAAACTGTCCATGCGGTCGGAGCTAAGTTCTGCAAGACCCGCCTCAGAAGAACCCAGAGGCCTATGTTTAGCAGTGGTCTTGTGAAGGGCTGTAATGATGATGATGATATATATATATAAATACCGGTAACAGACCGATTTTTGATACAATCTATTTTTATCTACATGTCAAACATTTGTGTTATTTCTGTCAAACATTCGTATACCAATGTGCTCTTAACTGGGGAGGAGTTGAGTCTTTTGGATACCACTGTTTTTCTTGGTATTATTACGAGCTTGAGGTTCGTGACAATAAAAACTGGCGATTGAATTACCAAAATTTACACTTTAATTACCTAACACCAATTAAAACTTAAAACACTAATAATTAACCACACTGATTCACTTTATTTCGCTCCGAAGCTTCGCTTATCTCGCCAAATTCAATACTGCCCCGATCGCGGCTATCAACGGCTTTTATAGGGCTCTTCCACGAAAACATCCAGAACATTCCAGTAAATAAGAGGCCCCGACCGACCAGGCGCAGAAAGTTAGAAAGTTCGACTGTGGGGCTTCTAGAAAGCTTAGTTCTTCAATTCGATACAAGATGGCGCTGTTGGTTGAAAGATTAGTCATGGCATTTTCTGGAAAGCTCTCCTCGCTCTATTACCCGACACTAGATGGCGCTAGTGCCAGGTACCAGCCGTCAACTTAGGCGCGCAACAAGCGCAGGGAAGCTTCAATTGGGCCCCTATATATCTAAATTAGCAGACATACTTAGTTCTGAACTATATTCTGTAAGAATGATTAGAAGTCTCACCAGTGTTGAGACAGCTAGATTAGTTTCTTTTAGTTACTTTCATAGCGTAATGTCTTATGGAATCTTGCTATAGGGTAATGCGACTGACATTGAAGTCATTTGTTTTGCAAAAGATAGCCGTACGGGCGATTTATAACTAAAAGTTTAAAGAGTCCCTTAGATAAAAATTTTAAACATATTAACTTGGGCATCGCAATATATTTATAAAAATGTTATGTATGTATATAAAAACATAAATAGCTTTCATAAGAATAAAGATGTTCATACTTTCAATACCAGGAACAAACATAAGCTTGTAATACCAGTTACTAGACTCCACAGAATTAGTAATTCATTTATAGGTAAATGTATATACGCTTTTACAACAAAATCCCAGCAAATTTACAAATGTGTTATTAAACAAGTGTAAATGTTTTATTAAAGTAAAATTGTACAAAAAGGGTTTTTATAATTTCAAAGAATACATAAATAAAAATAACCCCTGGGAATGAGGTGATCACCACCATGCTGGTTCTAAAAAAATTCATTCAAAAATTTTACAAAATAAATTATTGTATAGTGAAATATGTTTTAAAAAATTATCCCGCTTAGTTTCTTGCTGGTTCTTCCCAGGACAGAGGTCTTTTTCCGAACCAGTGGTAAATTAAAAAATGACTTTCTATAAGTATGTAATAATATATATTGAATAAAAATCATTTATTTCATTTCTATTTTTTCAAGCTACCAAAAAATGTATAACTACGAAACACTGACGACAATTAAAACGATAAAGAATTAACATTTCAGGAAATCAGTCACAATGGATGGGACGGCGTTGCTCGAAGGTTCTACAAAGCTCAATGAATGTATCCCAATGTTTTGCTACCTCAACAGTCTCTTCGTGTCTCGTAGTATACAAGTGTTTGCAATCAATTCTGTTAAATTAGTTATAAGAGTTGCAAATTGTAATAACTATTTCAAAACATCACTTGATCAAAATTAATTTCATTGTACGCCGTTATGATTTATATTAATTCTATTTTATATTAATTCTATTTTATATTAAATATTATTAAATATTTGAGGTGTAGTATTTTATTAGACTGTGTTTTCTGATACACAAGACGATTGGAAAATAATCGATTTATAATAAAAAATTCCTTCTTTTGTATTTCCTGTACCTATACTAAATATCCTTATTTGAACTCCTACTATTTAACCGCATTCAATTGAAAGCGGGTTGCAATTTCGATGACCAAGTCAGTTCTTTCGGATTAAGAAGTTACATCTCTGCATTTCCTACAATTCGCATAAACCGCGGGGAATGCTCCGAGGAATTGTTAGAATTAATTCCAGCTTCTTCATTCCACCATCGGCTCATCTGTAAATTAAATTTTTATACATGGTAGAGCCACGCTGCAGCTATATTATGGTTGTAGCAAGAATGGGTTGGCTCGACCAGGAAAGGGCCACGCTCTCTCAGAATACAGCGTAAAAAAATAGCAGCTTAATGCTGCTGTATTTTTATGGTGAGTGTAGAGAACCGGAAACCCGTTTTACTGGAATCGAGGCGTTAGTCCTTAGGGATGCAACGTAAGTGCATTTTGATTCTTAATCGAGGTTAAATGTAGATGTCTATGGGCCACAGCATCCACTTACCATCACGTGGACTGTGTGCTCGTTTGTCACCCTTATTCTATAAAAAAGTAGTCAAAGTTAGCGCTTCCAAATGACCTACGTTTGAAGGGTCTAAGTTTTAGCGCTCGCAAACACATAGTTTTCGAGAAAATAAAGAACCAAATTATGATTTTCTTCAATAATCTTGCCCGTTTGACTTACATATTTGAAATGTTTTTGTTCAAGCAAGTGCTTTTTTTAGGTTCAAGGGTTTTATAAAATATAAATATTCTCATTTTAAACCTTTCAAATAAAATTAAAAATAACTATTATTGCATTAGTTAAAATATAGAATGTCATAGTCAAAACTATTTCAGACGACAACAGTCAAAAGTATAAAAAGTAAAGTATATTGACAAAAAAAATTAAGGAAAAAATTTAGACTAAAATATTGGTAAAAGCCGATTTTGAAAGTAATATGTTGGCTAAAAGTAATAATTGAATACAAAACTAGTAGTTAAAATCACCTATGAGACGGAATATTTAGTAAATATAAGGTGTTTGCTATTATTTGTACAAAATTATTATTGGCAATGCGGTGTAAGAACAAAGTAGTTTTTTCTTGGCTTAACTAGTTTTTGCAAAGCTAACATGACTAGATCAGAGACATTTACTTGATCCTGTTGGGAACAGTAATAGCACCGACAGTATGTTTTTTTTTTTTTATAGAAGAGGGGGCAAACGAGCATGTGGCTCACCTGATGTTAAGTGACTACCGCCGCCCATGATCAACTGCAACACCAGGGGAATTGCAGACGCGTTGCCGGCCCTTTAGAAAGGAGTAAGCTCTTTTCTTGAAGGTCCCCAGGTCGTATCGGTCCGGAAAAATCGCTGGTGGTAAATTATTCCACAGAGAGGTTGTACGCAGAAGAAAACTCCTTTTGAAACGTACAGTGGTGGACCGCCAAGCATCCAGATGGTGTGGATGGTATCGGGACGTTTGCCGCGTAGTGCGTTCACGAAATTTGGCGGCTGGGATTAATCCGAACAATTCCTCTCCAAATGTTGAGGCATAGCGGAGATCTGGTCCATCACGCCCGGCTTAGGAAAAACTAGTTTAGCTTAGGAAAAACTAATTTGTCCTAAAATAGAATGTGTTTGGTTTGTTTTGGTTTCGGCGTTAAACTGTAGATTTGCTCAACAAAATGACACCTGTTTTGATGGTAAATTTAATAAATAATAATATGTGTTTTTGGAGGGTTGTGACACGGTATTCCTTCCTCTCTCTCACTTCTATTTTACAAAAAGTTATACGTACTGCTTCAAGTTACTACTATATTAAGAAATTTTCGTAAATGGATAAAAATTATTTATATTTCCGAGGAAAGGGGATAGTGCGGCAAAAGGTTTTCCTCGTCCTTCCTGTCCTCCACCCAACCTCCTATTTAAAAATTGGGGGCGTTTTCTCGTCCTTCCTGTCCTCCACCCAACCTCCTATTTAAAAATTAAAGCGTAGTTAATCTAAGGTCCTTTTTAACAATCGTAGACTCTGACAGAATTGTAAAGTCCATCCACACCATTGATATTGACAGTATTACCTATCTACTAATTTTAATCACTAATACAGTCATTTTTCTTTTCTATCTTATGAAAATTAATAATAAACTTTGATATACTTTGTAGTCTTGATAGTTATGATATCATAATATATCTAAACAAAAGTGGCATCAGTCCTCGTAGGTACTTGTATAGCCAACACCTTATCGTTATCAGAATGCCCTTGCCAATACATCAGAAGTCATACTACACTCTCATCTATACATATAAATAAAATTGAAAGGTCTTTCTGTAATATCAAAATAACTGCCCTGCATTGAGTTATGGGGGTTACTTTCATGTGATAATAATGACAATTCACATCAAATAGATGTCATCACACAAAGTTAATTAAAATTAACCTAGAGTAAATTCAATTTTTTATTATTACTTTTGGTTTGATCTACGCAAAACGAACTTACTGTATCTTGAAGTCTATCAGTCAGGGGTTTAGTTTTAATTTTATAAATTACAGAATCCCAAGCAATTAGGATGTTTGAATTAGGACATAAACTCAAGCTATTGAAATCAGAATGTTTTTTTTTAATTTCAATAGACTAATGTATAATCCTTGGTGGGGACCGATGTTATTTCGTGAGGATTTTTGGTCTATCAAATCTGAAGTAATAGCGGAGGCCGAGAGGGATATACTCACAAACTGCAGACTTTCCGGAGCGTTGGTGTTTCGCATCAGCTATATGTTCTTTTACGCGGGTTCTTATAGATGTTTTTGTTATCCCTATATAAAATAATGTGGTTTACATTCATAATCAAACTTTTTTTTGAAGATGTTCCCTATATTAATGTGGTTTACATTCATAATCAAACTAATACAATTTTACTATTACACTAGACAGATGCTAAGAACTTACTAATCTTTTCTAGCGGCTTGTAGAATGTTCTAATACTCTTAGAGGCTCTCTTCAAGATGTAGCCAAACTAGTCTGTGACTTATCTGACACATGCTGGTACACATAGTAGAAAAGGATGTGAGCATAAAAATTGGATTGCCAACATAAATAAAAAAATATTAACTTTATTAGTTGCTTCATTTGGGTATTTGTCTAACGACAGTAGATCAAGTGGTGGTTTTTTAAACTGAAGATATTTTAAATGAACTTCCATATAAGTTTACAGTTTTTACTGGCCTTTTGTAAACATATTTATCATATTGTATTTTCAGTGTTTTAATAGTTTATTGCAAACATATCTATATCTTTTATAAGTAGAAGTTAAATTATCGGGAGAAAATTTTAATTTTAAATGAAGTTTGTCTCTATTTCTTATACAGCGAACGATACCAGGAGTTATCCAAGGTTTAATATTATAATACTTACATGACAGTTTTATTGTCGATGCATTATTCTTTATTGCGTATTGTAAAGAATTTATAAAGTAACTCGAAGATGTATTTGTAACGTCAGAGCGATAAATAAAGTCAAAGTTAATGCTACGAATACGAATGTCATTTTCAAGGTTCTTCATATGGATTTTGTTGTAGCTGCGTATGCAGTTTTTTCTAGTTAAGGCTAATTGTAATGTTAGTACAACTGCTTGATAATCAGTAAGCGAGGAATTATTAACTAATGTTAAAGAAGCTTTATTGGATTTAATCACAAAACGGTCTAAACACGAGCAGCTTTGACGTATAGGGTGGTAATGTGTTGGTAATAGTCCGTCAAAAGAGCAGACATTTAGATAGTCATGTGCGTGATTATCTGCTTTCCCAGGGGTAATGTAATGTGTCCTTAAAATGCACTTTGCTGATGATAAAATTGTGAAAGTATCATCCATGTACCGCTTGTAGAACCTTAAAGTTACAGGTGCGGTAAGAAGAGCTTTCTCCCCAAAATCCTCCATAAATATAATATCGGCAACAGTGGGAGTGTTCAGATGAATTCATCGCAATACCATCTACTTTCTTGTTAAACTCTTCCTTCCACAATGTAGAGCAATGTTTGAATAATACTGCACATTCTACAGGTATGTTGTTTTCCTCTACAATTGAGATGCAGTCTTTAAAAAGTCTTCAAAAAGAAACTGAACCATGGTTTTATTGTCAACAAGGCATCTTTTACTGTCATAAAATTTATCTCACTAACAAAATGGTATGAATTCTTAGTGAATGCTGGTTTTTGTTTTTTTGTAAGTATTAAGCCAATCTGTAAGTTCGCGCTTCGTTTTCATCATGCAGTTTGTGTATTTTTAGTAACACATATAACTTTGGTGGTTTGGGACACGCAGATATTATCCAATTAACGTCTCATCATCATCATCATTATCAGCCCTTCACAAGTCCACTGCTGAACATAGGCCTCCCCAAGTAATGCCACAAAGCACGGTCCTGAGCCACCTGCATCCATCGATTCCTGCATGTCTTACCAGGTCGTCACTCCATCTAGTGGGGGGTGGCCCTACACTACGCCTACCGGTACGAGGCTGCCACTCGAGAACCTTTCTTCCCCATCGGTTACCGGTGCTTCTAGCTATATGGCCGGCCCATTGCCACTTCAGCTTACTAATCCATTGGGCTATGTCGGTCATTCTGGTTTTACTGCGGATATCCTCATTTCTGAGTCTATCACGCAGAGAAACTCCGAGCATAGCCCTCTCCATAGCTCGCTGAGCGACCTTGAGCGTCCTCATACGGCCAGCAGTGAAGGACCACGTCTCTGATCCGTAAGTCATCACTGGCAACACGCACTGGTTGTACACTTTAGTTTTCAGAGATTGAGGTACACCTGACGAGAAGATGTGTCGTAATTTCCCGAACGCTGCCCAGCCGAGTTGAATCCGTCGATTGACCTCTCGGTCGAAGTTGGACTTACTTAGTCGGACTATTTGTCCCAGGTAAACGTACTCGTCAACAACTTCGAGCATAGTACTCCCAACAACTACCGGCATAGGTGAGACATGGACATTAAACATGATTTTTGTTTTGTTCATGTTCATCTTAAGACCTATCCGTTGGGAGACACCATTGAGGTCATTGAGCATAGTGCTAAGGTCCTCCAGCGATTCTGCCATAAGGACTATATCGTCGGCAAATCGAAGGTGAGTGATGTACTCGCCATTGATGTTAATACCGTATCCTTTCCAGTCCAGTAGCTTGAAAACGTCTTCCAATGCAGCGGTGAAGAGTTTCGGGGATATAAAGTCACCCTGTCTTACACCTCTCTGCAGTTGGATAGGTTTCGAGCTCTGATTCTGTACTCGGATAGCCATCGTAGCCCTACTGTACAAACACTTCAGCACTTCGATATACCGACAGTCAACTTGGCACCGCTGAAGGGACTGTAGCACCGCCCAAATTTCGACGGAATCAAAGGCTTTCTCATAGTCCACATACGCCAGGCAAAGTGGCAGATTGTACTCTTCGGTCTTCTGTACAATCTGCCGCATGGTATGTATGTGGTTTATGGTACTGAAGCCTTTTCGGAAACCGGTTTGTTCAGGAGGCTGGAAGTCGTCGAGTCTGCGTGCGAGACGATTCGTAATGACTCTCGAAAACAGCACGTAGACGCGGCTCAGAAGGGAAATCGGTCTGTAGTTCTTCAAGAGAGCGTTGTCGCCTTTCTTAAAGAACAAGACCACCGACTTCTTTGGGTAGTGCCATGGAGGACGGAATTGAAGAGTCTCTGAAGGATTCTACCGGTGTTCCACCCGCTTTCAGAAGCTCCGCTGTAATTCCATCCTCGCCTGGGGCCCTGCCGTTTTTAAGGTGCTGGAGAGCCATTCTAATCTCGCTCAGACTGACGTCCGGGATATCATCGGAATAGTGTCGGATAAGACTTGCTCTTGGATCGTTAATCAACTTGCGTGTGGCTCCAACGATGATGTGTACAGCTGCTCATAGAACCTCTCAATCTCACTCAAAATCTCAGGTATCTCGGAAACGATGCTGCCACACTCAGTCTTCAGCTTTGACGGTTGACTCTTTCTGGCAGACAGATCTCTGGCAAAGACTTTGGAGCCCTGGTTCCGCTCGATCGCTGCTTTAATACGAGCAGTATTAAAGTTGCGTAAGTCTCGCCGCATGCATTTGGAGATCTGTCTGTTCACTTGCCTGTATGCTGTCAAATCTGTTGACGATTGCAGCCTCATCTCCCGTCTAACAGCCATGAGATTAAGAGTGTGATCGGAGAGTTTTTGTGTTCTTCTGCGGCGGGTCTTGCAGAACTTAGCTCCGACCGCATGGACAGTTTCCACGAGCTTGTCATTCATATCGTCCACTGCATTGCAATCTTCTAGGCACTGAAAGCGGTTACGTAACTCGAGCTGAAAAGTCTCGGGATTCTGGATCAGAGTACGAGGGGGGCGGAGCATTGACTTCTTTAGAAGATTAACGTTTAGGTTCAGTGTGCCTCTAACCATTCGGTGATCGCTGCCGGTTTTCACCCTTGCGATCACTGAGACATCACTGAACAGTTGGCGTCTGGTCGTCATAATGAAGTCAATCTAATTTTTTGTCGAACCGTCGGGGCTCGACCAGGTCCACTTCCTGTGAGGCCGCTTCTGGAAGAAAGAGTTCATCATAAAGAGTCGCTCTTTCTCCATAAAGTCAGCCAGCTGCTGGCCCCTACGGTTGTTGCCCTACTCCAAATTTCCCTAACTTCAGCTCACCGCCTTCTCTTGTGCCTAGTTTTGCGTTGAAGTCTCCCATTAACACCGTGTAGTGGGTTTTGGAGGAATGCATGGCTCTAGAAATATCCTCATACATTTCCTCCACCTCCTCATCGGGATGTGCCGAGGTTGGTGCGTAGACCTGTATGACCTTCAGCGAATACCGTTTGGTGATTCTGAGTATCAGGTACGCGACCCTCGTCGACACACTCCCAATCTTTACAACGTTGTTGACGAGAGACTTGTGGACGATAAATCCGACACCTCCTTGGGACAGATGGTCGCCCTCCCGGTGATAGAACAAGTTGCCGTACTCGAGGATTACCGTGTCCTCCCCCTCTCTTCGGACCTCAGATAATCCAATAATATGTCAGTGCAACTTGTCTACCTCTTCTTCCAGCTCCAGTATCTTCTCGTCAGTCCTCAGGGTGCGTGCGTTATACGTTTCCATGTCGAGTCGTTGTAGGTGGCAACGGAACCTCCACCGGAGATTCTTAGCACCCCCTGCTCCGCCGTTACCATGGTCGCCACCGTAGCCAGGAATAGCGGGGCCGCCGGGGACTGGGGGCCGTTTATTTGCGTCGTTGCTTACATTTGCCATAGTTGCCACGCTTAGCGAGCGAGTTGGCAACCGCAGTTTTTTTATTATATTATTGTTGTTATTAGGAAGATGCTGCTGCCCATCTCCTTTCTGTGTCCCTCTGTCGCCTCTTACGACACCCACGGGAAGATATGGGGTAGTGGATATTCTCAACCGCCGCTACACGGCAGTCGTAGCATCCAATTAACGTCTAGATAAAAAAATTCGGAGTATTTCTCTATTAAATCGCTAGTTGTTTAAAGCATATTAGTTGTAGGGTCTATTTTGACCTTTCTGTATGTTCTTCCAGGCGACAAATGTTGTTGCGTATTTTAAGAACATAAACTAACGTATCCATTATCACCGTAGCATTATTTGTTATCAGCACGGAAGACCGTGAGCACTGGTCTGTTGCATAAGTAGTTCAATATTGATTTCTTATATTTACGTGAACACTACACATTGATTAAAACTAATTTTACGGATTTTATCGCGTTTAATATTAATTGATTTTTGATTTCCGACGTTTCAGTGAATCTCACCACCATCCCTCACAGTTAGCTACCGTGGACAAATCTTTGTTACAGAGAGCACGAGGGATTCGTGATAGCAAAATAAGAAGGACAGAGAGTCTTGAGCGGCTTTTTATATTTACAACGTCAGTTCTTACTATCTGTCAAGTGCCATATTCCTCTACAGGATGCGGGAGTGTACACGCTTGATTGTGAATGTGGTCTCTCATACATAGGGATTAGTTAAAACCCGCGTAAAAGAACATATAGTTGACGTGAAGCATCAACGTTCCGGGAAGTCTGCAGTTTGTGATCATATCTTAGGCGGCTAGAAAGAACAGACAGAAAGAACATCGATTCCTACCAAGGATCATACGTGAGGCTATTGAAATTAAAAAACATCCTAATTTCAATAGAGAAAGATGCTGGGTACTACCAGCTGCTTAGAACACTGTAATTAATAAAATTAAAACTAAACCCAAGCATACCACTGCAAGACTTCAAGATAGAGTAAGTTCATACTACATAGATCGGACCATAAACAATAATTAAAAAAGCTGAAGGTACTCCGGGTTAACATTGACATCGGGACGTCAATCACCTCAGTTCCACGTGACCACGGGTGCTTTTCAGCACCCGAAACGTCAGATAATAAAATCAAGTAAATTAAACGCGATAAAATCCATTAAAATAGTTTAGTTACTGTAATGCCCAGTTCCTTCTTGATATTTCATAATTAATGTATTTCTATATATATATATATATATATATATATATATATATATATATATATATATATATAATTCTTTCTGTATCTAATTATATCTATTATATGTGACCAGACTCACAGAGATATTAAAATTTAGTTTAGAAGATGATTGGCCCCTTGGATCGGTCTGTCTTCTTGTCAAAGGTTTTAAAATAGTTGTCGGGTGAACATATATAAAAATGGAGCATCAGAATTTACGTGAAGTTAACTAATCATTTTGAGAGCTTTAAAGCGTCTGCAAAGCAATATGGCCGACGGAAAGTGTCTAGGAGTATTGACAACTTATTTTTAACTATACGTGAAGTAAGTAATGTTTTTATGTACCTTGATCGCCTGATACCTGGAAATTGGCCGTTTGACCAAGCTAGCAGATTAGGCATACGAACACTACTAAATCGTCCACATTTCATCCGTCAGAAAATACGTGACGTCTGGCGGCCCTGTGATCTTGGACTACCTATAACGTAAGATTTTTCAAAATAGGTACTTTTAGTGTAAATCCGTTAATCTATACTTATTATTTGGCTTATTACGTCACGTACGTTGGGCTTATTTAAAAACATTTTTTTTTTAAATAAACTCTATTTATTTATACATAATTTGTGGAGTTCGCATAACCGCGATAAATATTATTGTATAGGACTCAACTATATTTTACTTAATTCGATCCAATTTTCTCGAAATTATACACCGTTTCATGCGGAAAAAAATTATGCGATGTTTGCCGAGACTTCTTTTCTCCTTCACGTGCGACTGGGTGAAATTCGACGCGATCACCTCTCCCCCTCCCCTTCTAATCACCTCAAGTATTTGTTTCATCATATAATCACATAAATCCTTGAAATCATTAATAATGATACTTGTTACAGAATAAATACATCGTATAAAAGATAGACGTCCTTATAAACGATTCAGATAATGCAATTGTAAGGACATTGCCCCTTTAAACTATTTATTTGGCAAGTATAGATTTAGTGTACCTGTTGCCTATCTACTAACAAAAAATATACCGATAATACAACTTTTATTCGCTTATAATTTGCACCCAAACCAAGGGTGGATTAGTGATAATATGGCTTTTATAATAAATTTTATTAACTTTTAAACCTTTATAAGACAATTATTTGCTAGTTTGACAAATAGTCAACAAACAAACGTGGTATCCGTTCGCCCATCCTACCGTCTCACTTGTACTATCAGCACTCTATCGTTATCGGTATATGTATTTGACCGAACGCCCTAATTCTGAACACTGATGTTAATTTTTATCCTTATATTTTCTTTTTAAGTACATGTTTAAGTGAACCACTCACGCAATTTCAATATTATTAGGAGCTAATGTTTGTATATAATCGCAGCTGAAAATTATTAGGGAACTTGAATTCCTGTACCGTGAACTAAAATTGACATAACATGTCAGTCTCTTGTCTTATTTTGTGCTTGCCCAAACTCCGAGTCACTGACTCAGTCTGTTCAGCGCAGCGCACCTGATGTCGTGTGAGTCGAATTGCCATGGAGCAATGCCACTGCAGAAGAAGGCATCGCTGTTGCTTCAGTCGCTTTTGTCTTATCTAAAATCTGTATTTTGAATTTTTAACCTAAAAAATGAAAGTATCTTATGTGGTTTGTTTGATTGTGTACAATTTTAGTTACATAATAAGATATAAGTATTTAAGGGGTGTGATATAAGTATTTAAGGGGTGCTGTGGGTGGGTGCGGCCGAATTCGGTCACTTGGTATTTGACGGAATATCACCGCGACCGAATTCGGCCGCTTGGTAGCTAAGAGAAAAACTATTTGATAATATAGGTATTTAGAAATTTGCTACTTGTCTTAATATCGTAATTAATAACATATTTGTTTTTATATTACTGAGTTTTATTAAACAATAAAATTCAATATGGTTGTCGAGTTCCTTGTCTATAATACTTATGGATGTTCTTACTCATATCTGTTAACAACTAAAGTCACCAACAACAGATAATTATCAAATTTTTAATAATTTACAGGTTTTCAACTGAACCTAGACTAAAACTATGGCTTAAACGCTTATTATTGTGAATTGGCGTCTGAAACAAAATGATCATCTTTGTTCTAAACATTTCACAGACGACTGTTTTATTAGACATGAGAAATGCACCACTTAGAAAACATGCAGTATAGCGACAATTACTATTTCGAATGTTTTTTTCTTTTATTTCATTCCTTCTCATTTTCCCCCAAACTGAAAAGCCCTAGTCAAGTGTCTCCACCGACTGCAACTTTGCGAGGCGCATGTTCAGCCGCACATGGAATACTGTTCCCATCTCTGGGCTGGGGTTCCCCAGTACCAACTCCTTGAACTTGACCGCATCCAGCGCAAAGCTGCTCGAATCGTTGACGACCGAGTGCTTTCCGATCGGCGCGCTTCACTGGCACTGCGAAGAGATGTTGCATCTCTTTGCGTATTTTATCGCATCTATCACGGGGAGTGCTCTGAGGAATTGTTCCGATTAATCCCAGCTACCAAACTTCATGAACGCACTACGCGGCAAACCTCCCGATAACATCCACAATTTATTATATCAAGGGAATAAGCATAATAATTATATCAAGGGAATAAATATATATTGGGACTGCAAAATTATTAATATCCTTAGTGAGTTTAGGTGAGAAAGAGCTTTCCCTGAACGGGTTTCCGCCTTGTCATGGAGAGTTAGCCGCCGTGGCTTGGTAACCCATGCTAAAATTAGGGGACTCACATGGCTGGTCGTATGAGAAAGCTCAAAATCGCTTAGCGAGCTATGGAGGGGCAACGTTTGGGATTTCTCCGCGTGGTAAACTTTGCAATGAGGATACTAGAAATAGAACCAGAGTGACCGACACGGCCCAATGGATTAATAAGCTGAAGTGGCAATGGGCCGGCTTGAAGAACCGATAACCGATGGGGAAAAAGGGTTCTCGATTGGCGGCCTCGTACCGACGGGCGAAGTGTAAGACGTGACGCCACTAGATGGAGTGACAACCTGCTAAGACATGCAGGAAGTTGATGGATGCAGGTGGCTCAGGACCGTGCTTTGTGACATTCCTTGGGGAAGGCCTATGTTCAGCAGTGGACTTGTGAAGGGCTGTAATGATGATGAAAGATGATGGAATTATATTAATATGTTAAACAAATATATTGACTCGATTTATGTCAGTTTATCTCAATTTATGTTAATGTTATGTTCAGTGGTGAAAGAAAGCATCGTGAAAAATCTGTATGTGTTATAAATTTAAAAAACATATTACGAGGGCTTATAAAATATGCCAACACACATTAAGGAAAGCGTGTCAGTCTTTTCTCAGCACCAAATAGCCTTTTAGAAATAAATGGAGGGCTATTCCCAATCATGTGATGTATGTAGGCTGTTTCATTGCTTACATATTTGTATAATATTTGCTAAGATATTTTTCATCATCATCAAGCCATACAAGTTCAGTGCCTCAGCAGTGGCCATCATACGTATACGTAAAAATTTAGCTTAATCGTCACGTTTGGATTGACAGCCGCCTAGATTTACGGTCCCACCAGACGTCTCGTATCATCGACAATCCTGCCCGTCGCTAGTTTGGGTATTTCATATCAGGCAAACATGACATCAGAAGGCCGAAAAATTCCGACATATTTTTACGTGGTAGAGCCTCGCTGCAGCTATATTGTGGTTGTAGTATGAAAGACTACGTTCTCACAGTATACCAGCGTAAAATAGCAACTTAATGCTGTTGAGTTTCATATGGTGCGTGTAGAGAGTCAGAGACCCTTTTTACTGGAAACGAGGCATTCCATCTCATTCCTCTGGGGTAACTAAGCATCTGCATTTTGATTCTTAATTGATGATAAATGATGATTTAGATGTCACAGCATTCACTTACCATCAGGTGGACTGTGTACTCGTATGTAACCGTTATTCTATAAAACAAAACATCTACGATATTCACTTGGTAGTCATTTTTAGGATTAATACGAAACAAAATGGCTTGATGGATTCTATTACACCGCCACCACACGATAGATTTGCTCAAATACTCGTATACTGAATAACCTTTTTTACTGTCTGGAAAAAAATAGGGTGTATTAGGTGAACGGAGTAGAAGTCTATGGCACTGATATTTTACAAAATATAAAAACAAAAATTTTGAATTAAATAAATAAATGAATTAAAATCTATCGAATCTATCCCAGTTTTGCGAGCGGCAATAAAACAATAAATTTGTCAATGTTTTTTCACAAGGTCACAGGCTCAAGGGCAAAGCCACCCGCGCCCTGAACTCTTATTTCTTTTCCTATGGTTAGCTATCACGTGAATTCGCGACGCCGTCATATTATTTATGTTTCCACGTGTGTATCGTAAACATGTACCAACACTCCAATGTCGAGTATCTAACAATGACGATATTTTATGTCTTGTCTGGTGAAAACTTAGACGGTGCAACGAATCGATATTTACCCGTGTTGAATTTTATGGATTAAAGAACGATTGACGTGAGTAACGTTTATTCAAATTATACGTTCCTTCATCGACACTATGTTGCAAAAAGTTCCTCTGAGCCGTCTGCAAGTAATGTACTTCCAGTATGATGGATGTCTAATTCATTACGAACGATCTGTGTGCACATATCTGGCAGCCAATCGATGCCATCAGCCAATTCGATGATAAGTGGGTAGGTCGCAGTTGACCTGTGAACTGCCTGGCGAGATCACCAGACCTAACACCTCTAGACTTATTTGTTGGCCGAACTAAAACGATCAGTGTACAAAGAAGAAGCACAAAGTGTTAGTGATTTAAAGCAGCGTATAGTAGATGCATTTTATGTTATAAAAAGCTATAGAGACACGCTTCGTAGTTTAACAAACAATTTACAAAGACCTGCCAGTTTGTGTTTCAAAGAAAATGGTAGACATTTTTAACAATCACTGCGATATCGCTAAAGAAGTAATTTTCATTTGTAAATAACAATAATGTAGTATAATTTTTAAATATCAATCAGTATAGTTTGTAAATAAGTTGATTTTTATCTTCTACAGTCGACGATGTTTTTAATGAAAAAGTGGCAAAGACGGCAACGTGGCTTTTTATAAATCTCTTTATTTTATCGGCCAAGTACTATACTAATAAACAGTATAAGATCTTGCATTAGTAGGCAGTACTAGTACTGGGAGGTCTACTTACACCGAAATTTTTAAGGTCATTGACATTATACGCGAACGCCGTAAAATGAATTGTTTTATATATTTATTTGGATATTCGGAAATTTGTCTAACTAGTTATATTTTATTATATTTTACAAATACTTTTGAGGATAGCTTCTATTCTACTTACACAAGACACCATAATTTTTTCCATATAATTTTAATTTATCCTAATTTTTTTTTCAAAAATATACTAGTTACCCTCTGAAATATTTTTGGATCATTATTTTTTACTTTACGAACACATTTGTTCGGAACATACCATTGTCACAGTGTTACAATTAAAAGTACGCATACAGTACCTACTGCGTAGCGAATTAACTAAATGTATGGCAACCGCGTAGCGGGACATGGGTTGAATTCCTGTGCAGAACTTTAGTTAAGAGTTTGGATGTTTTTTTCTTCTTCCCATAAGGAAGTTTATACTATTTCCATTATGAAATTATAAGAAGTTATCCTATACAATATTTTGTTTACAATCTACTGATGCTTCACATCAGGAACCAGCTCAACCCAGCGTATAGTCGATAACGACAGTATCTTAAGTTCGCAAAATTACCTGAAGAGGATGTAGCTTGAGGCTTATTTATTATGTATCAGAGGACTTATTTCGTTGTTTCTACTGTAAGTTTACATGCACATTATTTAACGAATATACAAGACGGTCAAGTTCCTTCCAAAACTCCTGTTGAATATTATAGTACAGAACGGCAGCCATACTGGATAAATATTAAAGTGTAGTAATGTTTCTTAATAAAAAAATAAAGGAGCCGTGGTAGCTCAGATGGTTAGCGCTCGCTGTAGTACGCTGTAGTACGCGAGCAAACCGGGTTCGATCCCCGCCGGCACCAATGAAATAGTTAATTGCAATTTTAAGTGCTGATTTACCACGTGCTTGGCGGTGAAGGAAAACATCGTGAGCAAACCTGCATGTCAGAGAAATAAGGAAAAAAAATATTTCGAAGACATGTGAAGTTCGCCAACACGCACTGGGGCACAATTCCTTGCCCTAAAACCCTCTCAGAAATGAGCGGAGGCCTGTGGCCAGCAGTGGGACGTATATAGGCTGTAACTTTACTTTTTTATTTTTTTAAAAAAATAACAAATGTACTTTTGACCTTAAAGAGTTCTTAAGAACAATATATATGTCATTTTAGTTTATCTCCGTTTTCTTATCTATTACTATCGTAATATCAGGTGTAATCGAAATGAAATAAATATCGAGATATTTGCCGCTTACAGTAATTACTTCGTAAGAAGTAGTGCCGTGTGTACAAAGAAAAGTTAAGCTAACACGAATAATCATTAAAAATGGCTTTTTACGGAAAATTTTTTGCTGTTGAGCGCGAAGAAAACTACGAAGCATTCGTCAAATCAATGGGTATATCGTTTTGAATATTTCTAGCTAACGGTAACTTACATAAATTATATGCTCGTTTATTCATTAACGTAGTGCATTTAACTAAACATATAATAACATAATATAAATACTCAGGCTTGTCACCCAGAAACGTAAGCAGACTACGGACTTCCATTTGGCACGATCCTGTCACACCTCTCTCTCCTCCTTTAATTCCATATATCTACACATATTCGCTCGTCGGTTAAGGGTACTCCTAGTCTTCTAATTTTCAATATATCGCTCATTTGGTCGATAAACCTTCGTGTAGGGCGTCCCTTCCCGACTCTACCGTTCACATCTGCAATATAAAATGGTTTTGTCAATTTTTTCTCGTTTGTTATTTCAACGTGACCAAACTACCGTATACCTCAATCCTGGTCACAACATCATCTTGCAAACTATACTTTTGCCTATTCACACTATTTCTGCAGTTAAATTAGTAGTATAGTTACACGAATGGGTCGGCTCGCCCGTGGAACACCCACGCTATCACAGAATAATACTCAAACAGTTAGTAGCTTGGAGCTGCTGAGTTTCGTATAGTGAGTGTAGTGAACCGGAGACCCTTTTTACTAGAAACGAGGCATTCCATCTTAGTCCTCACGTGTGACAACGCATCTGCATTTTGATTCGTAATCGAGGATAGATATAGATGTCTATGTGCCACAGCAATCACTTACCATCAGGTGGACTGTGTGCTCGTTTGTCACTCGATCCTATAAAAAAACTAAGCATGTAACTACTACTGTAATTTTTTATTAATTGTTAGGATTCCTTTCCTGCCTAAGAGTTTGCATGAGTAGGTGATACTCACTTGCCTATTTCTTCCGCTAAATACCAGTGCCTACTAAACATGGGCGTTTTCAGTTTTCAGCTGCAACGGTTACATAACCGATATTTAGTTTTCATATCGTTATGCTGTGTCTACCACTGCGTTACAGCGTATGAGAATTGAGAGGTTACAAGATGAAGATGTGAAATACAAGTACAAATGCAGACTGAGAGAAAATATAAGTAATTTGGATGAGTTGTGTGTGAATGAGTTAGGCTTGGAGAATGTGTGGCATAATGTTAAGAAAGGTTTAGTGGATGCAGCTACCGAAGTATGTGGTGTTAGTAAGAGAACGAATGAAAGGAAAGACAATACGTTATGGTGGGATGATGAGGTACGTATGGAAGTTGAAGCAAAGAAGAGAGCATGGCTAGATTTACTAGCGACCAAAGCTGGTAATTCTGGCTGTAAGAATGATGAGAATGAAAGAAAAAAGGCAGAGTTTAAACGTATAAATAAGAGAGTAATAGAATTATTTGAAAGGAAAAAGCAAGAAAGAACGGATAGGAATGATAGAAGAATATCGGATAACTTCCAGGCAAATATTAAAATGTTCTGGAAACTCGTAAGAAATACCAGGGGACTTTCAAAACAGCCTAGATGGAATGCGATACGCGACGTGAATGGCTGTATCCTGAATGATGAAGTGTTGAGTCTAAAGAGATGGAAGGAATATTTTGAAAGCGAATTTATGAGTGAGGAGAAGTGTGAACTAAATGAAATAGAAATTCCGAAAGAAGATGAAAGAGATAGGGAGATAAGTATAGATGATATAATGAAAGCAATGAAAAGCATGAAAGTAGGTAAGGCAGCCGGATATGATAGAGTTTCACTCGAAATGCTAAGGGCTGGAGAGGACGTGGTGGCAGGCCTGCTGTACACCTTGTTTAATTTATGTTGGGAACTAAAGCGGGTACCGGGAGACTGGTGCAAAGCCGTGATAGTCCCAATATATAAGGGAAAAGGGTCACAGCAGGACTGTAAAAACTACCGTGGTATCAGCCTTCTTAGCATTGTGGGAAAACTGTATGCTAAGGTACTAATTGAAAGAGTTAAGAAAGAAACTGATGAAAAAATTTGGCATGTGCAAGCGGGATTTAGAAAGGGAATGGGGTGTACAGATGTTTTCCATGAGCATGATCGCGGAGAAGTTTTTGGCGAAAAACCAAAAAGTTTTTTGTGCGTTCATGGACTTGGAAAAGGCTTATGACAGAGTGGACAGGGATGTGTTATGGCAAACGCTGAACGCATTTAGGTTGAGCGCTGGTTTGATACAGGCATTAAAGTCTCTGTACAGGGACTCGAGTGCTTGTGTTAGAATCAACGGGGTCTACTTGGACTGGTTTGGCATCCATAAAGGTGTCAGACAGGGCTGTGTAGCTTCCCCGTGGCTGTTCAACCTATTTATGGACAGCTGTTTGGAAAATTTGAAAGTTGAAGAATGCGGGTTAAGAATGGGTGAGTTAACCATCAAATGCCTTTTGTACGCCGATGATCAAGTCATACTTGCGTCGTCGGCGGCCGAGTTGCAAATGATGGTTACATTAATGAACAGGTCATTAAAAGAAAGGGAAATGAAAGTGAATGCAAGTAAGACGAAAGTGATGGTTTTTGAAAGAGATGAAAGCAAAACGGTATGTGAAATAAGAATAGAAGGAGAGTTAATTGAGCAAGTGGATGAGTTCGTATATTTGGGATGTGTATTCAACAGGGATGGGAGATATGATAAGGATATTAAACGACGAGTGAATGCAGGAAATAAAGTAAATGGGGCTCTACACTCTATTGTGAAAAGTCAGAATGTGTCAAAAAAGGCACGTATGGCAATTCACAGTGCTGTATTAGTCCCTACTTTAACGTATGGTAGCGAAAGTTGGGTGTGGCAGAAGAAGCACGAGAGTAGAATAAATGCAGTAGAAATGCGGTCACTAAGGAGTATGTTAGGGCTGAATCTGAGTGACAGGGTGAGAAACTGTGTGATAAAAGAAGAGTGTGGTTTGCAAGATGATGCGGTGACCAGGATTAAGAAAGGAATGCTTCGGTGGTTTGGTCATGTAGAAAGAATGAATGCGGAAAGACTGACAAAGCAAATATATGTTGCAGAAGTGAATGGAAGAGTCGGAAAGGGACGTCCTAGGCGGAAGTTTGTCGACCAAATTAGCGATATACTAAAATGGGCTAAATTAAGAGTACCCTTAACCGACGAGTATGCGTAGGTATATGGATGTGGAAGAGGCGAGAATGGTATGTCAGGATCGTGCTAAATGGAAGTCTGTAGTCTCTGCCTACCCCTCTGGGTGACAGGCGTGAGTGTTTATGTGTTTTATGTAATATCGTTATTGCAAACCGTTTTCAGACATCAATATCAGTAGGAACGGTTTGCTACTGAATACGCGAACGACAACCGAAACATAACCGCAAACGAGAACCAGTGCAATTTTTATTTTACGAATTACGTAGATTATTCTAGTATTGATATTAGTTTATTTAGACATGTATGTTAATATATAATTACTGTAAATTCATTGTTATGCGGTAATAAATTATACAGTTACCGTTACAGTCTTTTAAAGTCCACTACTGAACATATAGTCCCCCCATAGATTGCATCTTAGGGGGGATATTTGCCACAGTAGCCACGCTTGGCAAGCGGGTTGCCAACCGCAGTTTTCTGAAGTGAAACTTTTTACGGGAAGGCTCTGAAATTCTGATCCGTAACCTCATTGAGTGACGAAAAGTGGTGGGGAATGTACCGGGTCATTCGGTCGATCATTACATAGATAATGATCATTCAAATTGCGAATGCAGGTCATTATATACTACAAAGTATATAGTAATATAATTACAATTACAAGATTACAACGGTCTTTCGTTCAAATACTAATCTTATACATATTAATTTTATTTAAGACAGTTACCAAGGTACACGTACCTATTTATTTTAGAATAGTGAGTGCATTTCAATAATAGCGACATCTACTACATTCTATAAGTAAAGTCATTTTATCGAACAAAAATTAATTGACTCTCTAGGTGGTACGTAGAGTAGATACTAGATGGCATAAACCCAAAAAATAATATTTTCTCATTATTTTTTTTAAAACGAAACCTCCACGCTAGTATTTTCTCCTTTATCGTGGGGCAGTTTACAAATATAAATCGTACAAGGGCAAACATCCTGATCGGGAACAATTATTTGTAGGCCATACAAATACTTGTATCGTGCGGGATTCGAACTCGCGGTTTTAGCATTGTAATTCAATTGCTAAGCCGCTGCACCACGGCGCCGTCAAATTTTATAATTTAGTTTATGTAAAATAATGGGTGCGTTTGGCAGAAAAAAGCGCTAGCAAGCGCTTGTAAGCAAAATGGCGATCGTAAGCGGTAAGCGCTGTCAAATCGTAAGTAGCTATTTTTCTCCAGGACACGATGTTAGTTTTAACCGGGGAACCTAACCTAATTTAAATATATGTTTGTAAAGTATTCATATTAAAAACTTACCAATCATGAATTTTTAATAACATGTTTATGTCTATTCATGTCATTATATTACTTAAAACTAATATTGCACAAAACATAAACTCTACTTCAAAATAAACAAATTAAATAAGCAAAATGGCGGATTGTGTCAGCGCTACTGAAGTAGCAATCGTGTCCTGGCCGAAAACTATTTTAGCGCTTGTAAGCGCTTGCTAGCGCTTTTTTCTGCCAAACGCACCCAATAATTTGTAAATTTGACGTTGCTGCCTATCTCCTGATTTGTTTCCATCTGTCGCGTTTTACGACAGCCACGGGGTGATATCGGGTAGTGAATATTCTTACACCGTCACTACACGGTACAATAAATTAGATACATATATATTTTAAAATCTAAATTAACTTAAACTGTACTATACTATATTTTCACTTTACACATAATTATTTGAATTAAAACTAATGTACAAAATGCACACAAATATTGCAAATAAATGCACAAATGCAACGTTAAAGATTAATAATCTTATTGATATTATTATCTTAACGAATGACATGCGCCACCAAGGCCAAGTGCGTTATTGCTGCGTTTTGAAAAAAAAATCAAATGCTAAACTTTCCATCCAAAACAAAAAACATAAACATAAATTTGCCTAAACCAAATATAATATGGTCATACAAATCTAAGTCTTGTGTCTATTTTACGAAAGATCATTTAAATTTGACAATTCTCACAACTACACAAACTTAAAAATTAGGCAATTTTAACCATTTAAAATTATTACTTTAGGTAATTATATCCAATAGGTCCATTTTGCACCGTCTGCGAAAACTACCAAACCATCGCAACGAAATCCATATTATATTATAGCTTCTTCTCTTTCTATACTTATTTATAACATCGTCGCAAGAACGAGAAACAACGAATATCGACGAGGGACATCGATTAGTTCGTGAGCCATGTTGGCATATCGTTATCGTTCCGGTTTGCGTTTTACTTTTCGTAACTTTCGTACGTTTTGGTTTCTTGGTTTTGGTTGGATATGTGATAACGATAACTATAAGCGAAGTGTAGAGTGTGGGGAAAGGAATGACGACCTGTTAAGACATGCAGGAAGTCAATGGATGTAGGTGGTTCAGGACCGTGATTTGTGGCATTACTTGGGGGAGGCCTGTGCTCAGCAGTGGACTTGTGAAGGGCTGTAATGATGATAATTACAGGCTGTGAGACATTCCATCTTAACCCACAGGGCTGACAACGCATATGTATCCTTTCTTATTTGAACTTGGCTGCGGGTGTCCATAGAATGCAGTAGCCATTTACCATCAGGTGGACTGTAAGTTCATTTGTACTTCACTTTTATAAAATATGTGAAAACTATGTAATATTTTTATCTTTGTTCAGGTCTGTCAGAAGAAAAAGAAAAGAAATTTCTTCAATTTAAACCAGTTCAAAAATATGAGAAGAAAGGTGATGAATACGTTTTTACTATTCAAACACCCGAGGGAGAAAAGAATACGAAATTCAAATCTGGCGTTGAATTCACGTCGACATTTAGAGACCGGCCTGTACGTATCTCATCGTCAAAATGCGATAATTGTAAAAAAGATTCCTTTTTCTCACATTTTTTCCAACTGACAACACGATTTAATTGTTTTTGTTAAATCATTTAACTATTTTTTTACGTTGTTGATATAATCAATGTTTATTTTTGACAGTTATCATCTTTTTGACAAACGATCTTAACTTAGACGTGTATAGAAGGAAGCCCCCGACTTCGGAAGCTATTATGTGGATTTTTTAATTCGTTTTGTTCTTTGATGGCGGCTTTTACTTTTTGGTAAATTTAAATTTTTCTCCCTTTTGAGTGAACTAAGGGATATCACAAGTACCTACAAGGTAACATTAATATCGGTTCACAATTAACTTTTACAATTTAAAATTAAAACTAGATGTGGTGGGACTCTTTTCTGTCTCCGGTTTCCAGGATTCCGTCTAGGAAGCTATCTCCATCTTACCTATTTCTGGCGCTTGCACTGCTGCAGTCTGAAGAGTATAGGAAGCCATCTTAGCTTCTAATGTGTTTTAGTACTAATTTTGTGAACCCACTACGTTAGTCACTTCAGTTTTTTTTTTAAATGACTGACTTCCTTTTTGGTCTGGTAATCGTAAATACGACTTCTAAGATAATAAATCTTAGAAGTCGCATTCGTTCATCTTCTAAACTAATAAATCTTCAAGATCCCGCGTTGAATACAGATTCGAATCAAAATAATTTATAGAGTTTTTCTAACATTAAAAAAAACAAAGATAATATGTTTCCTTCTAAAGGAATTTGATAACTTCAAAATTTAGTGTACTTTCCCTCCAGGTCCTGTTCATTTTTTCTGCTCTGTTATAAATTACTATTCAATGTTGCGTTGCTTTAGAAATGATGCCTGTAACCTTTTCACATGATTTTGATATTAACGCATTTTCGATCGTCATCAGACTAAAATTATAATGTAAATTGAACAACGCCTCTGGCGGACGTAGATGGAACTATGTTTTGAAATAAAAAGTCTATATTGTCCATTTGGAGGCCGACTTAAAAAAGAGAGAGGATTTACTGTTACTGTACTAAAATATGTTACACAAAATCTTAAATAACTTAAAGATTAGTAATTATAAATAAATCTTAAATAGGTTAAACTTCAGAGGTAGTGTTATTTTAGAGAAAATTGACCTTAAACGGTGTACGAATAGGGGTTGAAGTTTTTTAATATAGATAAATCTATACATAAAATAAAGTAGAAAAGTCGTGTCTGTAATTCTGTGTGGGTAGTTAGGGACCCGGGGCAATTTATAGCCTACTTTTTATCCGATTACGGAACTTCAAAAAAGGAGGGTCGAATATTTTCGTCCTTTATAGGTATGTTAATTTCAATTTTATACGATTGTTGTGTTTTATTAAAATAAATAAAATATTTATAAATGAAGCCTAAAATTACTTTTAACCGTTACGTAATAAATTGAAGTACGCCGACAATCTCATTTCATTTTTTTTTTCATTTTTCAAGACTGTACCATCTAACGAACACAAAATGTAGTGACGTTTTGCCTCCGTTACTTACGAGTATAAATTAAATAATAGAAATTAATTAACTTTATATGGTTATTTAATTAAATTCATTAATGATTTGAAAATTCTAAAGAAGTTCATTTTGTAGTTTTTGTTATTTCATTTAGTATATATATATATATATATATATATATATATATATATATATATATATAAGGAACTAATTACTACTTAAATAAATAATAGTGACTTCTATCGAAAATCATTAAAATAAAAGTTTAATTTTTCTATGAAAAGTTTTAGTAGGTATTCGTTATTTTATCTATGAATAAACTGATAAAAAATAAAAATTGCAATTGTTACAACACTTATTATCATTATAGTTTAATAAATATATTTTTATATAATATTTATTAGTTACATTTTAGAATATATAATATCATGAATTAGTCGATTTTTGTGCGAAATGGCAGTATTTCATAAAATTTTACAGTATTTCATGACAATATCACGATATAGATTAACCAAATACTTTGACCAAAAATAAATGTTGTTTACCATGTTTAATTTATGATAGGAACTGAAGAAGGTACCGGGAGACTGGTACAAAGCCGTGATAGTCCCAATATATAAAGGAAAAGGGTCACAGCAGGACTGCAAAAACTAAACTAACGTGGTTTCAGCCTTCTTAGCATTGTGAGAAAACTGTATGCTATGTTAACAATTGAAAGAGTTATGAAAGAAACTAATGGAAAAGGTTAGGATGTGTATACAGATCAAGTTTTTTTCCATGCACATGATGAAGAAGCTTTTGGACAAAAACTAAAAAAAAAATTTGTGTGTTCATTGACTTAGAAAAGGCTTATGACAGAGTGGACAGGAATGTGTTATGGCAAACACTGAACTCATGGTTGAGCGTTGGGTTGATACAGGCATTAAGGTCTCTTTATAGGTACTGTAGTGTTTGTATCAGGATCAACAGGGCCTATTCGGACTGATTTGGTATTCAGAAAGGTGTCAGACAGGGCTGTGTAGCTTGCGTCGTCGGCTGCCAAGTTGCAAATGATGGTTACATTAATGAACAGGTCATTAAAAGAAAGGGGAATGAAAGTGAACACAAGTGAGACGACAGTTATGGTTTTTGAAAGAGAAGAAAGAAAAACGATATGTGAAATAAGCATAGAAGTGGATTCGGTCGAACAAATAGATATAGAACGACGAGTGAACGCAAGAAATAGAGTAAATAGGGCTCTACATTATATTGTGGATAGTCAGAATGTATGAAAAAATGTACATATGGTAGTTCACAATACTGTATTAGTATAATTTAACGTATGGTAGTGAAGGTTGGGCGTGGCAGAAGAAGCACAAGAGTAAAATAAACGCAGTAGAAATGCAGTTGTTACGGAGTACCCATGTTAGGGCTGAATCTAAGTGACAAGGTGAGAAGTTGTGTGGTGAGAAACGAGTGTGGTTTGCAAGATGACGTTGTGACCAGGATTAGAAAAGGAATGCTTCGGTGGTTTGGTGATATAGAAACAATGAATAAGGAAAGAGTATTACTGCAAATTTATGTTGCAGAAGTGAACGGCAGAGGCGGAAAGGGACGTCCTAAGCGAAAGTTTATCGACCAAATTGGCGGTATATTGAAAATAGGACAAATTAAGAGTAGGTACTTAACTGACGAACATATATGCGTAGGTATACGAATGTAGAGGAGGCGAGTGAAGTGTGTCAGGATCGTGCCAAATGAAAGTCTGTAGTCTTGTAAATCTGTCGCCAAGTCGAGCAAAAAAGCGGCACGACCGTACCATCTTTTCTCGAAGAAATTCAGGCCATTTTCGACCCCTTATAACTTCGTGGTTAATAAAACTAGAAGCCTGAATTACCGAGTAAACATTGTACAAACATGGTATATTTAAAGTTTCATTCAATTTGAACCAGTAGTTTAAGAATTGTAACCAGTCAAAGTTTCTTAATTTTGTCACTCACTGACTGACCGATCATCAAAACTCTAGGTTTTTTTTTTTTTTATATATATATATTAAAAGTTTAAATTTATTGGGAGTGGGGGTGTAATTAATTTTGGTGAATGTGGGTTTTGGTGGTGGGGGATTCTAATGAATTAAAAAACTTCTACAGAATTAAGAAAATTGGAGATCCATTTGTAATACCAAGTCGGTTAATTTATTCAGTTCCTACTTAAGGGTCCTTCTGTTTTAAGTTATTACGTAATTAGCTAACCTAACAACATTTTATAGTGACCATATCAATGTTAAAAGTCTTTTATGTTTTAAATACTAATAATAATACTAATAATAATTGACTTGGCCATCGCATGAAACCACAATGTATCTCACAAGTAATACGTATTATATTAAATTAGATTGCTTAATGCGATTGCCAAGTCAATCTATATATTTAAAACATAAAAGACTTTTAAAATTGATATGGTTATGTTTTTAATAGTATAACGTATTTCTGATTCCAGGGCAATTTTCGCTTCATAAAGACACATCGAAAGCCGTGCTCGATATAAAAATAGATGTAGCTAGACGTTTGGTTTAATGCAATTCTAATTATTATAAACGCACTTGTGCTTTTTACTATGTAATATTGCCAAATTTCAATCATTTCCTACAAGTTATCCAGTTTTGCTAATTTCAGTACGAAATAGTAATTATTGATGTTTCTAAATTTAAGCTCACGTGAGCGAAGCCGCGGGTAAAAAGCTAGTAGACAATATTTTTCTTGTTACTTTGAGCTTGTTACCTAAAAAGGTTGAAAAAATATTATTTTATTAAAAAGTAAAATGATCAATTAACTAAACTAACTAAAAAGAAAGAAAATAAGGACTAAAGATATTTATATTTTTCGGAATCTGAATATAAGCGTTCCTCCTAGATTGTCTCAAAGACGAGGTATTCGCCACACTCACCACGCTTGGCAGGCGGGTTGTCAAAAGTAAAGTAAAGTAAGTTACAGCCTATATACGTCCCACAGCTGGGCACAGGCCTCCCCTCATTTCTGAGAGGGTTTCAGGGCAAGGAAGTGTCCGCCGCGCTGCCTCAATGCGTGTTGGCGAACTTCACATGTCTTCGAAATTTTTTTTCTTATTCCTCAGATATGCAGGTTTCCTCACGATGTTTTCCTTCAAGCCGCCGAGCAAGTGGTAAATCAGCACTTAAAATTGCAATTAACAATTTCATTGGTGCCGGCGGGGATCAAACCCGGGTTACTCGTGTTCTGTTATATTTACAGCGAGCGTTAACCATATAAGCTACCACGGCCACACAAGTCAAATCGTTCAGAAGTTACCTGATCATTAACAAACACACCAACGATTATGGTTTAAGGTCAAGTTTTCTCTTATCACTTTGATTTGCATTTTTTGCATCTATACCGAAGAATACATCAAGGAATTATTCAAATTGATTATAGACGCCATGTTTCACCGTCGCACCTTATGACACAAATTGGCATTTTCTCTGGTTTTGCAAATGTTTATAATCCGGCGTGATCGCTTAGCCGATTATTTGGTAAGCCGCCTGCTCGTTTACTCCCTTCTTCAAAAACTTTTTTTGTTTTTCAGATGACTACTACAATTACTGTAGACGGAAATAAAATTACACAAGTAATTAAATTCGAGAGTGGCTTCACTATGACCATCAAAAAGGAATACACTGATGACACTTTGTCCGAGGTAAGAATAAAATAAGTATAACACATTTTTTGAACTGAACTGACAAAAAATGACAGTCCACCAGATCTATAGTGCAGTGGTCCATGTACACCTAAAGCCAACTCAAGCAAACAGGTTACAGACGCGTTATCACCTCTGAGAACTAAAATGAAATGCCTCTCAGCGTTGAACTTTACTAGCTCATTATACTCTTCCGACTGAAATACAGGAGCACAGGTTTTGCCGCTTGGTGGCAGAGAAAGGTAGGTTGGTGGCAGAAAAAGGTAGGTTCCTACACAGAAAGACAGTCCTAGTAATTTTTCAAAAGTTAAAATCATATATAATTGCCAAGGATGCCAAGTAGGCCAACTGAGGGAAAGTTTCTGTAATTTTCTATCTTCAAGGGAAATCAAAATGTTCTATTATACTTAGAAGTAAAATTAAACTAAAACTTCTTTTTACCAATAATTCGCTCTCCAGTCGCTTTCTTGTATCGTAAAATTCTATTCCGTGGTTTGTAGTACCTATTTTTTTTCCTGGATATAATGACTCGTTTACCAACTCTATTGGTGTTTTGTAAATCTATCTATTAACCCGTATCAGAAAGATGGACAAAAACACCAAACGTCATTACATCAGCAAGATTAGTCAAGTTGACTTTCTATGCCGCTGCTCTATTGATGAGCGATGACAATAGGACAGCGCCTAACACCGTTAACGCTAGTAGAAAAATATTTTCGCATCAAAACCATTAATGTGAAGGGCATTTTGATCAATTTTTTCAAATTTCAGGTCGTATTTTAACTTTCTAAGTAGGAGTGTCCTAGATTTACGACGAGTGAGTCAGTGAATCAGTCAGTTAGTGGAAAAAATTTCACTCTTCAGACCTTAAAACTCAAGAATTATAATAATTTTATTCTTAAAATTTGGGATTTTAACCAATAACCAATTACAAGTGCGTAGATCTAATAATTTTTGAGTTATAGGAGGGGTTCGAAAGTTGCTCTAAACGAAGCTTTGGTTACGATCTTAACTAACACACTGTTTTGTGACTACAAATTTAAATGAAATCAAAGAAAATAATATATCATTCCTATTAATTTTTATATTTTCCATTAGCGTTTCCGATTATAGAAAGTCAACTTTGCTAACACTGTACCACAGATTGTAGATTACGATTTTATTACTTTCAGCTACTTGTCTTCAAATCTTTTTTTAATAATGTATTACATGTTGAGAAGAGAAATGTGGCCATTGAAATAATATTTTGTGTACTATCATTTAGATTCAATAAATTTTACACTGTTATTTCTTACCTATTTGAGTTACTGGATATTACACCGTCACCATTGTTCAGCATATCAAGGAACCAACTTCAACATACAATGATTGAAATTATTACAGCACTTTTGCGTTACGCCGTTTTATCATTTTGTTTAGAGAACGATGAAATGAGGCAAAAGCAAGTAGATACAAGACTATATATCGACAAAAAATATTGCTAAATATAATGTTTTGGTTCGTAGAGTTTTCAAGATCGTAGTAAGATATTGCAACAAGTTTTATTTTACCAGGTCTTTATTAAGTCACTTTCTTGTTGTCTTGTCTTTCGTTCCGAGAGGAATTTGGTAATTGATTTTAAAGTAACATCCCGATGAGCTGAAAACTTGAAATATTGAATAAATAAATAAATATAATAAAGAAATATAGCTCAAATTCGGATGACAATGCGAAATACGATAAAAAAAGTGGTATTTTTATAATTTAAAAAATTCACTTGTTCCAGGAACTAACCCACAGCAAATGGGACGGTACCGCTCGCAGATTCTTCAAAGCGCAATAAATGAATCTGATTGTCTGCTGCACGGGTCTGCTGTGTGGATACGTCTTATTAAATAAATTCTTTAAGGACGTGTTCATTATCTAGATTTAAACCCAGTATTGTTACCTACTGTTTGTATCAAAGAGTAATAAATAATTTTAATATACTTAATATAATAATTTAACACACACACACACACACACGCACGCACGCACGCACGCACGCACGCACGCACGCACGCACGCGCACACACACGCACGCGCACACACACACGCACACGCACACACACACACACACACACACACAAGCACGCGTACGCACACACGCACGCGTACGCACACACACACGCACACACACGCACGCGCACGCACGCACACACACACGCACGCGCACGCACACACACACGCACACACACGCACGCGCACGCACACATAATTAGTACCACACTCAATGATGTTTCAAGTTTTAAACTTTTATAAATTCCTTACCCCCAGCCAAACACTCATCGAGTGGCATGGAAAGAAGCGAGGAAAGGAGGCAGAGACGTATTGTGGCCACAATACCCATCATGCCGCACTGATGCCCCTCGTCATGCCCATCGCTCCCCGTTTTGTCGGTTTTTAGGGCGCGACTCAAAGGACTGGCAATATGAGCGCGAGTGGCTGGCCACACACTTGCGCAAACCGCAGTTCGAGTCGAGCGCTCAGAAGCATGTCACGTGTCACTTAAAAATCATAAATAGTATACCTATCATCATCATTAAGCCATATTATCACATGAGCAAATAGTATACATAGAAATAGCTATGTCAACGACGACACCGTATTTCTTTTTATGACATTGATATAATTGGCTATAATAAATATGCATAGCTCGCACAATTTTCAAGGACAGGCGGGCTATGCTTTAGTACGTAGTAGTCGTTCTCCTGTTCTCTAACTTTCATGGCTCGCACGCTGCAACAGTTTCTACATCCATCGCGTTGCAAACTTGAGCAACCTAGTGCGGAGCGTCGCGATTAATTGCGCGAGTAGAGCAGTGTGTGGACAGTCAGGCAAACATCGCGGCAGCGCGAGGAGCATAGTGTGACCAAGCCATTAGGGTAATTACATACATATGAAATAATACATGCTTTCTATAAGATTATTGAAGGAAGAAATTATATATTATTACATAAATATTTAACATTCAACTAAAAGGCACAACCAGTTATTCAAAAACAAAAAAATATGAAAATAAAATATGTAGAGTAAGCAGTATGCAAAACAATATTTTTTATCACTTTCACACGTTTTATTTATATCCTCCTGTTCACGTATCACGTTTTATTTAATCCTACCAAAATAGGTAAAGATTTTGACAGTTACTAAGAAGCTTTGTTTCTGTACGGTTTCTTTACTCAAGTGGTTTAAGTCGGGCGAGCGCGACAGCCACCATAATATTTATTCCGTATTTTATACTATTTAAAAGTACCGACAATGTCAAAATGCGATGTGTGTAAAAAACGGTTACGAAATCTATGCCTGGACTAGAATGTAGCAAGTGTGAAAGGATTGTGCATCTTAACAACAGGTGCAGTGGTTTAACTACGAAACAGATTTCTGGATTGAAGGCGGCGTCGAGTCTGGAGTGGACTTGCCACCAATGCCAGCGAGAATCACCGAGGCGAAACTCATTCATAATCATTCCTGAAGAAGACGAAGAAGATGATACACCTGTCCAAATAAACGCCAACAACTAAGGAAGTTGAAAAAACTATCAAAAATGAATTGCGCGACTTAAATGAATCTTTTCAATTTCATAGTGCGAAATTAGACGAAGTAGTCGAATGTATTGATGCTTTCAAGCAGACAATAAAAGCCCTTGAACGGAAGAATTTGGAGCTAACTAACAAGAATTTAGAAACCCGTGTTCGTGCCCTTGAACAACGTTTGCAAGAAATTGAACAAGAAAAGCTCATAAAATATATAGAAATAGCCAACGTTCCCTTTCAAAGCTCAGAAGCGGTCAACAAATTGGTGGAAAATGTTGCTTTGAAGCTCAAACAGTCTCTCGAAGCAATCAAAAGTTCTCAGAGATTACCTGGAAGAAAAGACCAACCATCCAATATTGAAGTAGAGTTGCAGGACGAAGACGCCCGATAAAAATGGATGACCGCAGCGAAAACCATCAAGACCACGGTAGGTGACATATGCCCCTCCGAGAGAAACAATAATAATGTGTACATACGAGAGGCCATGACAAAGGCTAACAAGGCCATACTATGGGAAGCTAAACAGGAGCTAAAAATCAACCAAAACTTCAAGTATGTATGGTTTAAAAGGGATTTGTAAAGGCACGAAAGGATGAGAACTCTAAAATCTATACCTTAAGAACAATGAAGGACGTACAAGCTTTAACTATTAATAAGCACAAGCCATCTATTAAGTATATAAGCTATATAATATGTAGTTATTACTCAATTATTTAAACAAAAATTATAGTTATTACACTGGACATCGTACAAGACGATATTAATGAACTTTCAGATGGTTTAACATAAATAATTTCTTGTGCAATATTCCTAATATGCATATAAACTTACTATGTATTCATATTAACATAAGGTCAATCGTAAAAAACTTCACCACGCTCGCACAATGTATACTTACTGCTAATAAAAACATAGACGTCATTATTCTAACTGAGGCTAACATAACGGATAGTATTAGTTGCCTGTATCATATAACCTCTCAGCAGTCCGGGCCAAAATAGCCGCTTTGGCGCATCTGTCAAACCCTAAACGAGTGTTATATTGCCTACGTGGCGCGTGTCATTAAAATGGCAATATCTTAATATTTATGTATGGGAACTATATAATATGATATGTTGTTAGAATTATTGTTAAATAAGCTAATAGAATATGTGTAAATGTGTACGTTCACCCTTTTGGTATGTTATAAATTTGGTGGTAAAATTGCTAGAAGCGATTTTTTTCTAGTTTGTTGAATATAAAATGTAATCATTAAAAAATTAAGCAATTATTTCAATAAATATTTACTTCATTTACTATACGATAACACACTTTACAATAATGAATAAAAAAAACACAACTCTACGTACAGTTTTTTCACACCACAAGCTCTACAATAATGTGGGCCACTTAAGATGACCCGAAACAGGCACAAAAAAAGGCACATTTTGTACTTCAATATCGACGACACCTGAGGCACAATGGGCTATAAATCTTAACTTATGCTATAGTTTGGTCTTTGTTCTTAATATAAACAGTTTCAAATATTACAACTATTCAGTTATTAAGAAATGAACGAGTTGTAACAAACACTTGAAAAAGTGACCCTAAAAAAATGCTTTCAAACTTTTGCATTTGTAACGAACAATTTTGTAATTTATTTACATGTGAATGTACATTCCTAAATATAATAACATTTCCTAAGTTAAAAACAAAACAAATAAGGCATCTTTTATACAAAATTATGTTAGAAATCATCAACTAAAAGTTACACATTCACTACAAAAAGCACCAAGTATGACGTAGTACCCAGCTATGCTAGTATGGATACTTTCTGTGGTGACTTCTTTAATAATTGTAATCATGAACATAAAATTAAAATGAAATACAAATTAGTTATTTTTCTTTGCTTTTTATATTTTTATTTAACATTTGAATGTTATTATAAAAAATGTTTGACAATTCTTTTTTCCAAAATAAAGATTTATATTTTTGTTATTTAGATTTTTTTTTAATTTTACTTAATTTGAAGTGACCCTAGCCTAGTGATAGCTTGCGTGCGAGATCCATAATAAAGTTTAAGCAATGCACGCGTTAGCTTGCAACTGGATGGGTGACCGTTTCGTACTTTGAGGCTATTCCAACTATAGCACCGCAACGAGCTAAGGATTATTGCTTAGCAATAAAAACTACTACGTACAAAAAGCAATCTCTTCCAGATAACCTTGGGCTAAGAGTGAAAACAAAGAGTGTTTCACTTGTCAATCAAGTGCAAAAAAATATAATGACATGTACATACAAAAAGTAAAACAATTTATTGACAAAAAAATAAAACGAAACAAATAAAAATCCACACCAAAAATTATCGTAAAAATATACCAACACTGGCATTCCCAAAATCGTATCCATACTATACAACCTGCTCTCTAAGATGGCGGATTTCATGTGAATAACTTTACGACCCATGTCTGTCCACAACCGCCAGGTGGACGAGAGATTTAAGCAATTTGTTATTTTTAGTTTTATGAAATATTTAATCGAAACTATACAATTGTAATTATTGTTATGTTTGTAAATAAGTATGTTAACGATATTAAGACAATGTTTACCATTCACAATTGTATTTTTAATTTAAAACAATTGAAGTTAATACGATCATGGTTTCAACATGGCGGTCGAAATGGCAAGCAATGTTTGATAAAATGGAACAATTTATGTACAAATCGTCATCTAATATATTTGATATTAATAGAAAAGTATTTATGACTTACCCATTCATGTTTATCTTTAATATTGACTTCCGAAATCACTTTCAACAATTAATACTTTGCACGTAAACACACGACACCGCGTCACAGAACGAGCAACTGAACGGAATAAATGTATTACTATTTCACAGCTTCTATGGTTGGTTTATGAAGCGTGTGTGATATTAATTGCCGTCTTTGTTTAATTCTCTGCATGTTGTACCAGTTATAGGGAGATACGTATACTTTTACTAGGGCTGTTTCGAATCTGAAGTTTATAAGTAACCACCAACCTTCTGATGGTTGTGGACAGATGCGTACTTTTTGACAGCAACCTTTAGAAGGTTTTGGACTGACGAGATGATAAATGGTTACCAAATATTCACAGCCCTAATACAGACAAGAAAGGGTGGTGATATGATCATATACGTAAGTAACAAACATAAATGTAACATAATGACAACAAAAACTACACATTTTGAAAACATTTTACTAAATATCACCACTCATTTTAACTATACTGCGAACATTTGTGCAATTTACCGTCCCCCGAGTTGTGGAGATCACTTTATCGACGAACTCCAAAATACTATCAAAAATGCTCAAAATCTATTGATTTATACTTACTAGGAGACATTAACATAAACCTGAAATCGGACAACCCTATAACATATATATTTAGTAGGTTCTCGTAGGGTTCTCGAAGTATCTCGGAGGTTCTCGAAGATTCTCGTTGATTCTCGAAGATTCTCGTAGATTCTCATAGATTCTCGAAGATTCTCGTAGATTCTCGTAGGTACGTGTGTAGTGTCTCGTGGAGTTAGTTAAAGTTTAATATTGAATTGAATTACTTACGCTTTATTTTGATGAATTGCTTTCACTCTGTAGGTCGTGGTTTGTTGGGTCTCGTAGAATCAGAGGGACAGGTTCAATTGAAATTGAAGCAGAGTCCTGATGACCAGGTGATACATTTCCCGCCGATACGGACAACTGTTCACCAGGTTGTGGAGCGCGGCGCAGCTGATCATGAGCCACCTTGCGAGGTCGTCAACTGCCGATAACTTTCTTTACCAGGTAGCGATCATTTTCTAGTATTCTGCAAACTTCATATGGTTCACTGAATTTAAGGCCGAGATAAGTTTGATTGCGAGGGTTATTCTTAATCAACACGTAGTCTCCTCGTTGGAAGTGATGAATTTTGGCTTTATGTAGATTGAATCTTCGTCTGTCTTGTTCGCTCGAATGGGACATTTTCTGTTGTACCTGTTGAGTAAGTGCTTCGATATCTACGGTTTCATTGTCACACACTGCTTTCTTCGTGTAATAAGCGTCAATGGAGCAACGCCAGTGACACGATGAGTTGTACAGTTCATTGCTAGTTGCAGTTCCTCAAGCGTAGTGTGCCACTGCTCTGCTTCGTAGTTTTTAATCATCACCAATGCATTTTTAAGAGTTGCAATGACCCTTTCTTCTTGACCATTCGCTCGGCTAACTCCTGGCGTTATGGCACTATGACGTGAATATTTATTCCAGCGTGGTCGCAATAGTCTTTGAACTCGCCAAGGAACTCTCTTCCTCCATCGATTATTACTTAAATCGGTGTACCGAATAGATGCACGGTGCGTTTCAGAGCAGCTAATGTACTGTGTGGGGTTTTGTTGCTAGAGAAATAGAGCAGAACGTACTTTGAAAAAGCGTCAGTGGTGACTACGACGTACTGCTGGTCATCTGGAGTGCCCAGCTTTCCAGTTACATCCATATGAATAACTTGAAAAGCAGCCTTTGGTTTTTGTATTGGGTGTAATTGGGCTTGGATAGCACCAGATCTTCCTTTGGATGTTCGGCATATAACACAATTGTCTTCAAATTTTCGAATAGTAGAACTCATTTTGTCAAACCAATAAGTTTCTCTGATTTTCTGTAATGTCTTTTCCCAGCCGGGATGTTTCAATGCGGTGTGAAAAGAGTTGATAATACTCCATTGGAAGGATTTGGGGACAACTGTGCTAAGTTGCTGACCAAAAACAGGATAGTTTATTTGTTTTTTCAAGACGTTATCCTCCAAGACATAGTCCTCTACTGGGTTATTTTCACTAAGGCTGTCGATTATAGGTACTCTATAATCGACAGCCTTAGTGTCGATTATAGGTAGATTGCGGTACTCTACCTCAAAATCGTAGTTTTGTAAGAATGCCCACCAACGATGAATCCTTGGTAAAAGGTCCTTCTTGTGCTTGGACGCTTTCAGTGCATTTTCGTCCATACAAGTACTGGCGAAAGTGTTTTATAGCGCGTACCACTGCTAACGTTTCCAACTCATAGGAATGGTAACGGCTTTCTGCTTCAGTAGTCCTCATGCTCATAAAAGCAACCGCATGTTGACATCCACCAATCACCTGCACCAGTACTGTACCATATCCAAGACTGCTAGCATCCGTATATAGTTGTATGGGTGCTTCCTCCTGGAATAATGTCAGTGCCGGTGCGGACGTTAAGCATTCGATGATTGTGTTACGTGCCTTCTCGTGGTTGTCTGTCCATGTCCATTTAGCACCTTGTTTTGTCAGTTCATACAACGGTAGCATTATGCGTGAAAAGTTAGGAATATCTTTCCTGAAGTATTCTGCCAGCCCATTGAACTGTCTCACCTGCTTGACCATCTTAGGTACTGGAGCTTTCGTACTTGTCCATCAGAAACTACATTTTCGAGGTATTCGATGGATCTTTTGAAGAAACTGCACTTCTCGGCGTTGATAGAAAATCCGGCATCTTGTAGTGCTATGAGAATCCGCTCTAGGTGCGATATTCCTTCTGGGAAATCTGCGCATTTACTCAACACATCATCCACATAAACCTGTGCAGCTGCTCCCAGCAACGACGTTAGAGCTCTGTTGATGCATCTCTGGTAAACAGAACAAGCATTACTCAAACCAAATGGCATGGTGAGGTATTAATATAGCCCATCTGGTGTGACGAAGGCGGTCTTCTCTATCGAGGTCTCAGCGATAGGAATTTGGTGAAAACCAGCTGCCATATCGAGGCTTGTGTAGAAACGGCCATTTGCTAGCTGGTCAATCTGATCGGAAATCAACGGAAGTGGATAATGATCGCGTAGAGTATTTGAGTTGAGTTCTCGAAAGTCAACACAGAGTCGATCATCACCATTCTTCTTCTTAACTAAGATGATAGGGGTAAGGTGATTTGCTTTCACGTATGATATTATGTTCCATTAACTCTTGAATTATGGTATGAACCTTCTTCCTTTCCACTGGATTAAGACGATATGGTCTTCTTTCGACGAATTTATCTGGATTTTTCAGTCTGATCTCCAGCTCGCCGGTATTGACCCGAGTTTTAGGATAACCGTGAATAAATAAATGCTTGTGTTTATTCAGCAGTCCACGTAGTTGTGCGATTTCATTTTCGCTGATCAAATCACAGTCCAAATTATCGAAAACAGAAGATTTCGTACTCACATGATTGATAAGTGGGTTATGAACTAACTTAGTCTCGTTGGGTGTAATTATCATATTCAGATTGGAATCATGAATCAGGTTCATACCCACTAGAATATCTGTTGACATTTCATAGTCTGGTGACACTTAAAACTCCAGCTCAATACTGATGGTGTCTATAACGCATATGGTCGTAAGCTTAGTTAAAGATAGTGCTGGAAATTGGCCAATCCCTTTCAAATAGTTGACTGCTGGGCTCCTTTGACTCAAATAGTTGACTGCTGGGCTCCTTTGACCAGGTAGAACTGATTCGCGCATAATTGAGCATTCTGCCCCACTATCGAACACAGCCTGCAATATCTTTTTTCCTATTTTGATGTTAATAGGAGCCAGCTTACTGCCTGCCACATAAGTAACGTTTGAAGTCAACGAACGTTTCCGTTGGAAGCAAGTTTCATAAGTGTGGCCCGGTTTCTTGCAATGGGTACAGGTAGGTACAGTTTTTGCTTTAGTGTCCTTGTTTGCAGCTACGGGTTTATACTCCAAAGGTTTAAATCTGCAGTCATTGGTTGATCTTCTTGCATATACGACATCTGGAGTCTTCTTGCATATACGACAGCTTGATGTTGATTGTTGACAGTCTGCAAATCGTGAACGTTTGTTAGGTATTGTTTTGGGTTTACATGAGAGCGTTTCTTCCGTATAGATGTTGCCACTGAAATCAATTCAGGCACAGTGGTTGCTCTAGCGTTCAGTAATTCGATGCGTAAACGCTCGTCTTTAACACATCCAATCACTGCCTCCACAGCGTGCTCATCTCCCAGCTTATCCTTGGTGCCCCTTCTCCATAGGACCCATGCTCGTGATAAGAACTCTGCAATGTCCTTTGAAGAATCGTAAACATGTTCCCTAAACATAACGATGTCTCGGGAGTATCTGTTCTCAGGTTCAAATGTGGTGATGATGTTCTTCCGCAACTCTTTCCATGTACTAGAGGTCACCATCCAATCATCGATCCACATTTTCGCACGCCCCTTCAACAAGCTGCAGACTTTCATGCGAACGTCGAAATCACTCAGCTTATATGCTTCGATGGCTTGATCTATATGCTGACACCATTCTCGTACTCCGACGTGGGTATCCGGGTCAAAACGATGGTAAGTAAATGTCTTTGATCCTTATTTTTGATTCAGTGGGTGGAGCGCACAAACTTTCTGACATTTTCTGCATCATCTCCATCATTTGCATAATAAATTGTGGTGGTATTCCATTCATCTGCATTTCTTGATTAGGGGAGGTATGTGGTCTTGATTGTAGTATAGCTTCCATTGCTGTATTGGTGACCAGCACAGACTCCTCATGCTGTTTGTTGACTGGTTCCAGTCGTTCAGGTGGTAAGCGAGCTGACGAGGAAGTGGCTTGAGTAGACATCCCTTGATATCCCACTTCTGATAACGGAGGACCGAGCTCCTTTGTGTTTTTAAAAAGTTTACACTAATGTTACCTCCATGGTGGTCACTCATTTTCAACTTAAACACTTCAATGAAAACACTACTAGTATACTGAAAGCCTCGTTTATTAGATCAACAGCGTAACGACGTACTTAGAGATGTATACACTGTCCGACCGCCCGAGCGAGACTGCCCTAGCACGCTTTGTGTGGCCGTATTTATAGCGTGGCGGACACGTGTTCACCGGTTTAGGTTTAGGTATTGAATTATGTGAATCATCGCGCGGCGGACACGTGTTCACCGGTGTGAATCATCACGTGACGGACACGTGTTCACCGGTTCAAATTAGGTACCGAATTATGTGAATCACCAGATATTTACATTGCAATAATCAAACAGTGATTAACTAATGGCTTATGAACTATTTTTAACACAATCAAATTATTAAACAGCGTAATTAATGATTAATCCTTATTATAATCGACGAACTATTGTTGTTGCGCTGATATATATATTAATTTATGAAATGTAATGTATGTACATAAAACATAAATAGCTTTCATAAGAAAAAATATGTTCATTTTAAACACTAGGAACAAACATAAGCTTGTAATACCAGTTTTTAGACTTTATAGAATTAGTAATTAATTTATGGGTAGACAATATATACGCTTTTACAACAAACGCCTGTGTGTTATTCCAGACTATATTCTATCTAGAGATATTACGAATAGTATAAAATTCAGTTTAAGATTCAACCGACAGCGCCATCTAATATCGAAACGAAGAACTAAGCTTCTAGAAGCCCGACACTCGAACTTTCGACGCCTAGTCGATTGGCGCGCGTATTTACTTGAATATTCTGGATGTTTCGTTGATAATGTGTATTTAAAGGCGCTGCAAGATGCGATCGGGGAAGTATTGAATTTGACGAGACAAGCGAAGCTTCGGAGCGGAATAAAGTGAATCAGTGTGATTAATTATTAGTGTTTTAAGTTTAATTAGTGTAAAGTGAATTAAAGTGTTAATTTTGGTATTTCAATCGGCAGTTTTTATTGTCACGAACCCTAATCTCGTAACAATATTGTGAAATATACTCGTTTACCTGTAAAACGCTGTCATCTTATGTTACGTCGACAGACCGGCGCCAGGTGACGTACCGGCATCGTTTGCAACATTTATACAAAGTGATTTTCGTATACGAGCATTTAAAGTTCTAATGTTAATAAGCAAAAATATTCCTTACGAATAACATTAACAGATCAATGCTAAAGTTACCAAATGAAATATTTCTTTATTTTAAAATATGTCAAATTAAAATACTTCCAAGTGGGGATAGCGTTATAACTTAGGGTATAAAATATGATGTCGGGGAGGTGTTTAACCATTAGTTGCATCGTGTTTTCCACAGTCTACTAGACTTGGAAGTGTTCGAAATCATCATCAAGACAGAAAGTATGTACTATATGTACTATGTGTATGTATATGTAACACTTAGTCTCCTCATTTATTAAATACAATAGAATAATAATTAATTTGTTATATTATGTTAGAGTAAAGTTATATTATGTTTCGATTTATAAGTTTTCATATGAGTGTTCCTGTGTAGTGATTTATTTGTATTACGTTTTTAGGTATTCCAACCCCTTCGACGTATTATGTTTTTAGGTATTCCAACCCCTTCGAGTCAGACGCTGAAGTACAGTCGACTTCGCAAAAGAAGAAAGCGGTTAAGAAACCAACGAATGTATTAAGGACTAAAACATCAGTTCCTAAGTCCAAGATACGAGTTGAATTATTCGGAAGCGAGTCGGAATCTGAGGCTGATACATTCACCCCAGTTTCGATCAACAGGAAACGTAAATTAAACCTTTTTCCAGATTCTGAGGTAAACAAATCTTATTTCATTTTAATAGTTTGATTTACCATTCAAATGATGAAAAGTTAGTTTCTATTTGATTGGATGTTGTGAATAAATTATCAGTCATAGGTTAATTTTTTTTATGAAAACGTATTTAATTATATTCTTAAACGATCGATGTAATTGATACAATTTTTAGAGAATTATACTTCTAAGTCATATTATGAGCATCGTATAAAAATATATTTATGTGGGGTAAGAGGGAATATAAGTATTGTTCATTGCTTATCAGTATGCATTCCAGGAAGAATATTCTGAACCTATCCGAGCGGGGATTTTAAAAAGCTATTTATCATACCGAACAGATTCGGGATATATGTACCGGAGCGAGCCTTCGAAGCGAGGAGAATATTACATCGAAGTGCGTATCTTCCGTGAGCTGGAGGCTATTCCATCAGCTGACCGATGGCAGCACTCTCTGATCAGCTTTAAATCAGCTGTCGATGAAAAAACCCCAACGTGGAAGGCTGTTACCCAGTTGGTATCATGCATCAAAGAAGATTATCACAACGCTCGTCCAGTTTTGTATCCAACTAAGGGTTAGTTTAATAGTTTAATCAGTGTTACTTACCTACGTGTTGTTGCTTTCAGATAAAATCGTAATAAAAAATAAATTCAAATTCAGATAAAATCGAAAAATCGAAATAAAAAACCATAAAACTAAAAGTCTAAATCTGAACTCTATTTTATTATAATAAACTGATCTATATTTTAGTATAGTAATAAAATAAGTGTTTTATCATTTATTTTTAGAAATATTTGGTACCCGGCTTAATACTTTAAACATAAACATAAAATCAAAATAAAGCTATAAAACTTAAATTCAAAGTCTAACAACCAAAAAACTATATTTTATTATAATAAACTGATCTGTATTCATAATAATTTTAAAAAAATGTTTTTCTGCAAGCCCTGCGGCGTGCATGTTAAACGTTATTTCGCTCACCAAAAGTCCTATATTCACAAGTCCAACTGCTTACTGTAAACCGAGTTTGATAATGTAAATATAATTGCATGTGCTTTCAAGAACAGAATTGTCACTTACAGAATTAGTCCCGAAAAAATAACTATTTCACCTGAAATTTTCATATCTGATATTTCACACACATCTCTTCAACTAGGTAATTAAACAATTGTTGAAGAAACATACAGAATTAAAAATTAATTTTGAACTGTTTGTTACATATACTTTACCCAAGAATAATGAATCATCTATTAAATCTTTTAATACTAAATATGAAATTATATACCAAAACACTGATCTATCATCTATTTACAACAGTTTTGCAAAAAATATAACGAATAAGGGTTCAGAATTCGAGTTTTGCGAATCAGTTTGGACTATTGAGGCAATAAGACACTTAGAATTAAATATTGTAAAGTATAATCCGTTAAGATTTGGTTCGTATATACCATTACCTGAAAAAAATACGTAAGACAAAATCATGCTTAAATTTAAAAAACAATGATAAACACTGCTTTCTTTGGAGTATTTTAGCTCATTTGTATCCAACTACAAGTAATCCTACTAGACAAATATCAGTTTGTCCCAGCCGGATATCACGCAGAAACTAACGGAGCGCATAGGCGACCTGAAGCAAAAGATCGCTGCTTGGGGGAAGCGGATTCGACGATTTTCCGAGAGGTCAAGGCAGTTCAACCAGAATCGTCTCTTCCAGAGTGATCAGAAGAGGCTCTATAAATCATTGGAGCGACCAAAGGTATGTGGAGCGGGCCAAGGACCGGATCAGGCTGACATTACCGCATTCTGGCGTGGCCTGTGGTCAGAGCCCGTAAACCACAGCGAGGGCCCTTGGATGGAAGTTGTGGCGAGTCAGGGTGCGAGTGTTACGCCTATGGACCCCATCACCATAACGCCAGAAGACGTGGCTGAGGCGGTCCGTAGGGCCCCGAACTGGAAAAGTCCGGGGCTCGACGGGCTGCATCATTACTGGCTGAAGGGGTTCATAGTGTGTCACGCTGTGCTCGCCCGACAGTTTCAAGAGGCTCTCGGCCAGAAGTCACTCCCGAGCCTCTTCACTACTGGGAACTCTTCACACTTGGTTCCTAAAGATCAGGATACCACAGGCCCGAGCAAATACCGCCCCATCACGTGTCTACCCACCATATATAAGACACTGACATCCATTTTGAGCGCGAGAATCACTCGTCACCTGGAGCTAAACCAGGTGATGACACGCGCTCAAAATGGATGGCAAAGTGGTGAAACGCAACCGTCGGAACTTCTCTGCCGCCTGGATAGACTACAGAAAGGCGTTCAACTCGGTGCCCCATACATGGCTAAAGAGGGTCCTCGAGCTGTACAAGATTGACTGTACAGTTAGAGACTTCCTCGAGCAGTGTATGGGGCAGTGGAGTACGATCTTTTGTCATCTGGGCGAGCGGATGACGGCTGCGGAGAACCACATAAGGATAAGAAGGGGTATCTTCCAGGGCGATTGTCTGAGTCCAATCTGGTTCTGCCTCTCTCTTAACCCACTCAGTACCTTACTGGAGAGCTCCGGGAGGAGATTTCAGCTATGGAAAGGAGGGACAAAAGTGACCCACCTTTTCTATATAGATAACCTCAAGTTATTCGCCTCCAGTCGCTCCCATCTTATGGAACTGCTAAACATCACTTGTGAATTTAGCAGTTCCATTGGAATGGAGCTGGGGACGGATAAGTGTGCGGTCCTCCATGTTAAAAGGGGAAGGGTTTCTAACTCTGAGGGCATAGACTTGTCTATGCCCGTCAACTTAAGGACCCTTTCCGAGGCTGAAACATACCGATACCTGGGTATGTCACAGAACATCGGTATCGATGAGGCTGGTATGAAACAGTCAGTTTGCGACGTGTTTTATGCACGCTTGACCAAAGTGCTTAACAGCCTTTTGTCCGGTGTGAATAAGTCACACGCATATAACTGCTGGGTCATGCCTGTCCTCATGTATACCTTTGGCATACTCAGGTGGACTCAGACTGAGCTTAACGCCCTGGATAGAAAAGTCCGCACTACCATGACGTCCCATAGGATGCATCATCCGAGATCGTCGGTAATAAGGCTGTACTTGCCGCGAAAGTATGGCGGGCATGGCTTTCTGAGCGCGCTCACCATGCATAATCGCGAAGTGTGCAGTCTCCGTCAATACTTCTTGGCGAGATCGGATGATCCATTCTATAATGACGTCATTTCTAGTGATAAAGGGCTTACCCCTCTATCCTTAGCCAACGAGCAATGGCAGGACCCAGCAGTGCTTAGCATTTCCGACCGGGAGACCGTATGGAAGGAGAAGGAGCTCCACGGGCGCTCCTACCCGGCTCTACAGGCGCCCGTCGTAGATACAGTCGCCTCCCTCACTGGCTACGTTTCGGTGATCTCTTCGGGGGAAACCGAGGGTTTTGTCTGTGCAATACAGGATCAGGTTATTAAGACCAACAACTATCGGAGATACATCCTAAAGGGTGGCACCGTCGACGTCTGTCGAGCTTGTCGCCATCCCGGGGAGTCACTCAGGCATGTCATCTCCGGTTGTTCGGCGCTTTCTAACTCTGAGTACTTGCACAGGCACAACCTAGTAGCCAGAATTCTACACCAGGAGCTCGCTCCGAAATACGGTCTCGTGGACCGGATATTGCCGTATTACAAGTACTTGCCGGAAGCCGTGCTCGAAATTGATCGCGCCAGGCTCTACTGGGACCGGGCCATCATCACAGACAGGACTATTCTTGCGAATAAGCCTGATATTGTGCTGATGGACCGGGCACAGTCAAGGATATTTTTGGTCGACATTACCATTCCGTATGACGAGAACCTCGTGAAAGCCGAAACAGACAAGCAAACAAAATATCTGGACCCTTGGCTCACGAGGTGACCGACATGTGGGGTGGTCTGCCGACCGAAATTATTCCTGTAGTCGTCTCTGCAAACTGGCTAATCCCAGTCAGCCTCTCGGGTCATCTGAGGCGACTGGGACTACGTGGCGGACCGCTCCGGGCTCAAATGCAGAAGGCGGTGCTCCTCGATACCGCCCGCATCGTCCGCCGGTTTCTTTCCCTTTCCCCCTAACCCTCGGCCGTTTGGTCTCCCCTGCCGAGGGCCTCCATCTGGTTGGGCTTTTATTTATATATGTATTTTTATATTTATTTTATGTTATTGATATTTATGAATATTTATCTTTTCATTTTCATTTATAATTATATATTTATGGAGCCCAACGAGGTGAGAAAACTATATAGATACCCCACAATAATAATAATAATAAGGACTCAGTTCAGTTGAAATTTATTGACTCTTTCAACTTTTTGAGCTCGAGCTGAGATAATTTAGTGAAAACGATGGAAGCGAAAGATTTTAAAAATTTACTTAAGTTTTTTGAAGATAAACATTTATTTATTTTAGTTCGAAAGAAAGGTTGACTATATAGATTTTTGGGATCGGTATGAAGAAAATCAATTACCAGAGCAATCGAAATTTTTCAATCACCTTACATCTCAATCTGTTTCAGATGAAGATTACAGTCATGCATTGAAGGTATGGAATGATTTTAAAATTCGTAACTTAGGTGAATACACCGATTTATATTTAAAATGCGATGTATTACTGTTGTGTGATGTTTTTGAAAAATTATGAGCTATGAATTTAAAACATTATAGTCTTGACCCGTGTTACTATGTCTCATCCCCAACATTAAGTTGGGATGCTATGTTGTTTCATACGAACATACAATTAGATTTACTTTCAGATATTGAAAAGTACCAATTTTTAGAGAAAGGAATTCGCGGTGGTCTTGCTCAATGTTCTCTAAGATATGCAAAAGCAAACAATAAATACATGTCCTATTATGACAGCAAGGATAAAAACAATTTTTTAGTTTATCTTGATTGTGTAAATTTATATGATTGTGTAAAATTATATGTGTAAATTTCTAAGTGAAAAAGAAATTAATCAATTTGATATAATGAGTGTTCCTGATGAGAGTGATATTGGGTATATTCTTGAAGTAGATTTGCACTATCCAATTGAAATTCATGATGATCATTCAGATTTACTATTTGCAGCAGAAAAGTTTGCTCCGCGAGGAAGCAAACATAAAAAATTAATAGCTAGTTTGTACGATAAATGTAAATATGTTATTCATTATCAGCATTTAAAAGAATGTTTACGTCATGGACTCATTTTGCTCAAAGTTTATAGAATATTGTCATTTAGTCAAAATGCATTTTTAGCACCATATATTTTATTAAATACAACCACTGACCTCTATATATACAAGTACGCTGGACTGGCTATATACCGTGACATGATGAAGCGATTTGATTTCCGCCATTTTGGCGCTGACAGCAGAAGTGCACGTCCACGGAACTACTAATAGGGATGAGACGGTGTACCAAATTATATCGATAAAAATTCTATACCCTACCTTTACCTATATAGAATGGAGTCTATGGATTGATGGACTCTACCCGTAACTTCCATTCTATTTATGTATCATATTAATGTAATGCCATTATCATTCATCATCATTAAAGTCCTTCACAAGTCTACTGCTGAACATAGGCCTTCCCCAAGGAATGTCACAAAGCACGTCCCTGAGCCACCTGCATCCATCAACTTCCTGTATGTCTTACCAGGTTTTGACTCCATCTAGTGAGGGAACGTCCTACACTTCACCTGCCGGTACAAGGCTGCCTTTCGAGAACCTTTTTCCCCATCGGTTTTCGGTTCTTTGAGCTATATGGCCGGTCAATTGCCACTTCAGCTTACTAATCCATTGAGCGATGTCGGTCACTCTGGTTCTGCTGCAGATATCCTCATGCCTAAGTTTGAACCCCTGAGCATAGCCCTTTTCACAGCTCGCTGAGTGACTCCGAGCTTCCTCATACGGCTAGCAGTGAAAGACCTCGTCTCAGATCCATAGGTCATCACTGGCAACACAATCTAGTTTTGAGGTATTCCTGGCGAGAAAATGTGTTGTAATCTCCCGAACGCTGCCCAGCTAAGTTGAATCCGTCGATTGACCTGTCGGTCGAAGTTTAACTTACCTAGTCAGACTATTTATCCCAAGTAAAAATACTCGTCAACAACTTCAGCTAAGTGCGCCCAAAAACCACCGGCATAGGTGTGATATGGACAGTGCACATGACTTTTGTCCATGTTCATCTTAATACCTATCCGTTGGGAGACACTATTGAGGTCATTGAATATAGTTCGTAGGTCCTACAGCGATTCTGCCATAAGGACTATATTGTCGGCAAATCGAAGGTAAGTGACGTACACGCCATATATATACGTATCCTTTCCAGTCCAGTAGCTTGAAAACATCTTCCAATGCAGCGGTAAAGTATTTCGGGGATATTACGTAACCTAGTCTTACACATCTCTACAGTTGGGTTAGTTTTGTACTCTGTTTTTGTACTCGGATACCCATCTTAGCCCTTAGACCATTCAATTAAAAAAATTATTAAGATTAAACTAAATACACAAAATAAAAATAAAAAACATAATTTCTAAATTAATTTATTGTCAACCGTTCATTTAGTTCTTGTATTATAAAAAACAAATCAGCTGCTATAATAACGCCTATTCTAATCAACTACAGGTCTGTCTATAGACAGTAAAATATTTTGGACTATATAAAAATTATGTTTGTTCGTACTTTCTACGATGCTATACCGTTCATCAGATTGCTGTAAAACTTAGTCAACTTATTGGTTACACTTGTGCGAAGCATGGTACGCACGGTACAATTAACTGACCCTAGGTGGAGTGCGTATTTTACTGACTGCTTATTTTAAAGTTATAGAAAGTTATATATCATTCTATTTCAATGATTGTATTATCATTCCTAATTATACAATGTAACTGTTCCACATTTTTAACGATATTTCCACAATGATTTCTTCTGCGGCAGCAATGCGCTGGGTACGAGCTAGCAAGATATTATAAAAAAATATAAACTTTGAATTACATAGTTATCAGTTATTTACAACGTCATTTTCGAAATAAAAATAACAATATTAAAAAAATTACTGAAATTATCATACAGTCCTACTTTCTGTGGTATCGTCCCAAGAATGCTGGCTACGTGTCCTCTCTGAATGGCTATACTTAGCCTTCAAGCGAGGAAACAACAAACTAAACAACTTCTTATTACCAGCAACGAAGATTAGTCGCAGATACAGTTTTTTTTCAGCCCACTAAAACACATGCAACGTGGCTCGACTTGATCAGGCGACCTTTCGACACTTGGCTATGGCCCTTGAGTTTGGTGGAAAATGAGGAAAGAAGGAATAAAAAAATGCATTCGAAATAATAATCTAATAGGTTTGTACTTACTAGTACTGTTACTATCAGAAAATATTGTCAATATACTGCACTTTTTCAAAGTGGTGCAGTTCTCATGTCTAATAAAACAGTCGTCTGTGAAACGCTTGGAACAAATATGATCATTTTGTTTCGGACGCCCATTCACAATATTTAATTATGGCTTTTAAGCCATAATTTTAGTCTAGGTTCAGTTGAAAAACTGTTAAGTAATAAACATTTGATAATCATCTGTTGTTGGCGACTTTGTTTGTTAACAGATATGGGTAGGAAAGAACATCGATAAGTATTATAGACAAGGAACTCGACAACCCTATTGAATTTTATTGTTTATCAAAACTCAGTAATATACAGCCAAAGGTCTTGGTATTTATGATATTAAGATTAGTAACAAATGTTTAAGTACTTATATTATCAAATAGTTTTAATTTGTTTGATATTTGCTGCAAATTCACTTACTTGTGAAATGTTATACCACTTCTCTTTTGGTAACGAGTTTTACAGATTACGCACACTCTCATTATTAGTTACATAATAAAAATAATACTTATTATGTAACTAATATTATACACAATTAAACAACATAAAATACTTTCGTTTTTTAGTTTAAAAGTTCAAAATACTGATTTATTAAATAAGACAATTTGAATATGACAACAAACTTTGGCATGACATTATGTCAATTTTATTTTTCAAGACATCCTTTAGCGGCGCTTCAAATTGGCACAGTCATTTTCTATGGTATACCCAGTCCAGCGTACTTGTATATATAGAGGTCAGTGAATACAACACTTAGACAAAACGCTGCTTCAGACTTTAAAAGAGATTTTTTTTAAAAAACAAAACAATTCTATTTTTGGAAGACAATAGAGAATAAACGAAAACAAGTCGGTGTAAAATTGGTTAATGTATGGAAAGATACATCCAATAAGACTAATAAACTATGTGGAGCTGAAAAATATGTATGTAAGTGCTCCTAATTTTAAGAATTTGTCAATAATTTCAGATACGTTAGTAGCAATCCAGTTAGAACTAACAAAATTTATCCTTGATCGCCCAATTTACATTGGGTTTTCAATTCTGGATTTAGCTAAGAGTCATTTATATCATTTTCATTACTCTATAATGAAACGCATGTATAAAAATTCGCTGCAACTCTGTTATACTGATACTGATAGTCTGCTGTATTTAATAAATACAAATGATTTTTATGAAGACATGAAAAAAAATATAAAATATTTTGATACAAATAATTTCAAAAACGATCAGTATGATATGCCCAAAGTAAATTATAAACTTCCAGGGTTTTTCAAAGACGAAATGGGTGGTGATATAATAACTGAATTTGTTGGATTAAGAGCGAAATTATATTGTATTGATTCTAAAACAACCTCAATAAGGAAAGCTAAGGGTATTAAAAAATCTGTTACTAAAAATCTTAATATTGAAAAATATAAACGAGCGTTATGGTCTAATGAAAACTTTAGAAAGGGTATGTGTATGATTAGATCAAAGAATATTCAAATATTTACTCAAAAAGTTGATAAACTTGTACTTAATAGAGATGATGACAAGACACAAATTATGGCTGATGGCTACAATACGTTACAGTGGGGACACTATAAAACTATATTTTAATAAATTTGAATGTAAAACTATGTAATGCTACTACTATGTACTGTATAAGTAAGTAAGAGATAAATGTATAGCTTAAGTTACATGTATTATCATGTTTATAACTTTATACCAATTTAAAATAAATAAATATTTAGTTTTAATAAATACATTCGTTGTAACAATAAATGTCTTTTCTTTTTTCCTCTACACAATTGAATAATAATGATTCATAATAAAACAACAATAAAATTCAATGTATAACTTTTATTATATTTTACAAGCTACATTAGTTAAATTACTAGTTCTCACATAATTTTTCACCTATTTTTTTAGACAATTTGTAGTATCTAACACTTCATCATACATTGAATCCACAACATATTGAACACTTATATTAGCACTAAGATCGTGGATGACATTTTATTCAGCAGTATCTCGCAAACGCTCTGAATATAATGCTCAATAACTCAACTGGAAGTGGAAGTACACTTATTCCCGCAGGATAGAACTGTGAGTATGTAGACGTTAATTTGGTTAAACTAAAAATTTTGTACCTCTACTGGAGAGAATTGGTCTTCAGCGGCATGTAGGCTCGAGCGAAGCAAGAGCAAGTGACGCAGAAGCCCCAATTCTCTCCTACTGATATGTCCTAAATATCGAAAGCTCGTCACAAACTTCAAATTTTTGCCGTTCAGGTATAATGGTAAACAAACATCTTTACTATGCGCTCCAAAGACCATTGCCACAGACTTGTCTGCATTATAAACTAAATCGTGGCTTGCTGCGTATCTCTCACAAATAGAAATTAACTTCCTTAAGGCTCCGATTGAGGGGCTCAATAAAACCATATCGTTTGCGTAACTAAGGTTGTTTACACATTTCCCACCTACATGACAGCCGATACCCGTTTCATTGAGCTCCTCAATTAAACCATTAACGTAAAGGTTAAACAGCAGAGGAGAAGTCAGCCCACCCTGCCTAACCCCATTAGTCAGTACAAACTCGTCCGAAAGCGAGCCATCCCAGTTCACTACATTAACCTGCGTATTATACCAATTAATAAGGATTCTAATTATGTCGGAAGGAACACCCACCAGTTTTAACTTATTCTACAGGATGCTATAGTTTACCCTATCGAAGGCGCAACTCAAGTCCAAAAAACAAACGTATACTTTTGTTCTTCGTGACACGTAATACGTTACTATTTGTTTTAAGGAAAAAATTGCCAACTCAAAAAAAATTTCGATAAAATATCCAGAATAATAGACTCAAATAGTTTCGCACAGGTTGTAGGGATTGAGATAGGCCTATAATTGGAACTGATCGTATCGCTAACGGTTTTACTTTTGACAATAGGGCTAACCACGCATTTTATTAGGTCAGGAGGCAAAAATGAGTGTTTTAAACACGCGTTAATAAAAACCGAGAGAAACGCCACAACCCAGGGTCCACCGCAACGTAAATGTTCTACCGAAATGTGGTCATGACCATACGCTTTACCAAGGTGCATCTTTTTTAAGGCATTATACACCATACTCTCATCAATATAAGTATATGATAAAACCGGCACATCAAGTATATCTATCGCAGAAGGGCCACCACTGGAATAGCAGTCATTCAACAAAAAGTTCTGCTTAAAATTATTACCTATCTGTTTTTTATCGCTAACACCATCCACGCAGACCGCAACTCCAACCCTTATGTTGCATAGTTTTGACTTATGTAGCCAAAATTTAGAAAAGTTTTTGTCTATACATGCGTTACTTATCCGCTCCAATAAAATTTTATTTTCGTTTTTCTGGCACCACTTTAAGCGAACTTTTAATATAGACCTACTTTGCTTCTTCATATCATAGAGAGAACCAGAGCTGGGAGGCCCCACCCCGATCCACCTTGATAAGTTTACTTTAGCATCCACATACGCTGATTTTACTACATCATTCCAACCCGGCGTGCCTTTACGTTTTCGCGATGTCACTCCATACCCTACTTGACTTACGTGGCTTTTAATAGCGGATGTATGAAGACTTTCGATAAATTTCTTATAAATTCTAACGAGAAAACCTTTGTGTGAGTCGCAAGTACAGCCATCGCAAGAAGAAATTAAGAGCAGATAGTCCCAATTAAATTCTGATAAGAGATAACTACACGACCACTCATACGTTTTAATCTCATCCCAACTTCTCTTACCCCAAGAAATAAAGTTCCTAGATTTAACGTGATTAACCACAATTCTCTCAAGAGCAATTATGTTAAAATTAAATTCGAATGCGAGAGGCCAGTGATCCGACCAAAATACATCATTTGTTACATATACTCTTTATAACGCCGACCAAGCGACCCGAGTTACGATGCAATGATCAAGCCAGCTCTTTGCGCCATGAGCATAACTAATGTACTCGTATGTAAAAATATTTTCAAAAACTTTAAAAAATTTAAGATCTGCGCAAATCAAATCATTTTCTGAACAAAATTTTATTAATTCGTTGCTAAATAACGTGTTAATATTCGCATTATAGTCTCCTAAGGCAATAGCCACATTTAAGAAATGATTTTCTAATAAACTTTTGATTATACATAAAATATTTGTAAATTCAGGTAAGTTTTCAAGATTGTTTTGAGGCATATTATAAACAGAAAAATACATATGACAATTCCCATTAATATACGATTTTATAGCACAAATTCGCGAATCGTTACAATTTACTAAGTCAACATTATTACGCAGTTCTCCACAAGAGGGCCACACCTCCACATGGTCTCCCTTTTAATATTCCGGATGAAGAATCGACCGCAGAGGTACCATGTGAAGAGAACTCGGTATGAATTGTTGACAAAAAAGATAGCTCATGGGGAAGTAGCCAGGTCTCTTGAAGAGCCACCACATCAAACTCTTTACACAGTTCTCTAACATGATCAACACTTCTCTTAATTGACTGACAATTAAAACTAACGAACTTCATGTCTTACGGAATTACTTTGCCAGAAATGTCTAAACACTATGCCTACAGGCCAGAAGTCCTCATTCATAAAAATATGTTTTCTGTCAAAATTAATCCTTACCTTAAAAGAAGCAAAGTTAGTCACTTTAAAAGGTTCAATACGTTCAACTTATCAGCAGTTGTTGAAACGTCTAAACGTGATACATATAAGCAAAGAGATCTCGGAGCATTTCTGATAAGCGAATCTCCTAGTGGTTGCACGGCCGCCCTACCCTGCCTATTACTATTTTTCTTTTTATAAGACACGGGCACAAACCCTTCGTCCTTATTTGTTGTTGTCAGATTAACCTCTTTTTGGCAACGTAATGGTGCAGATGTCGTTAGTTATCGTATCGTCAGTCTCGCCTAACACTGTTACCGTACTTGTACTTGTAGTTGCAGATGGACGTTCAATAAGCATACGTACGTCCTCTCTCGATACACTTCTCTTTGCTACAAAAGCCGAGGTCGAGTGCGGATGCGATTGCGATGCACTCTCAGCGCTCCTCCCTCTCTTCCCTCCAAAAGTGCGTAGTAACACTGGTGGTTGGTCGTTTCTTATTTGAGTTTCAATAGAAACAAAGCTACTATTTTTATCTTTACTACCTTCTTTTTCTAATTTATTATCACGAGTATGTTGTTGTTCTAAATCTTTATGTAGGTTCTCCAAATCTGATTGCATAGCCAATACGTTTTTAATGTTCAATAATTCTTGTTTTAACAGAAATATGTCCTTTAAAAGACTGGTTACATCAACGTGATCAAATGTTACAGGTGGGAGCCTATTGAGGTTCTTCGCCACAAGTACTGGAAGGCTAGAAGGCTCCGTTTCTTTAAGAATTTTTATGATATCCTGAAGAAGCCTTTTCTTTTTCCCCTCCCCTTTACATGTCACTTGTCGAGTTATTGAAGAATCTAACAGAAGCGCCTTTCTTCCTACGTAAAATTAGATTCACATATTTGTAGTAAACTGACTTCATCAATCACGTCGATTTTACACTGAATAAAACAAAGTAGCTCGTTTACCACTAAACGGCAACCACACAGATTTGACATTTTATATTAGCGAAGCGCATGAAAATGCACACACAATGCGACTCTTCATATAAGAAAAATAAAATAAAAAGTCATGTTTTATTCTACGCATTGAAATTTTTACTTAAATATAAATCACAGAATACACAGGTTGGATTGTTTGATAACAATTCAGTCCTTGCTAATGAACCACATGCCTTACAAACAAGGTAATCATCACTTTCAATAGGAGTAAACGTTAATGAACAAAACATATTTAAGTGACCACTTTTACATGAGAAACCCTCTATTTTCTTATCACAACACTGACATATATATTCATGATCGGTTTTAAAAATTTCCAATACACTTGCATTGAGTGTTCCTGGCAATCCCTTTTTATATTTACAATAGTAATAATCCAAAAATGCTTTAGCACCATAAATAGTCCTCGAATCCATATCTTCTAAAATACAGTTAGATTCCTTATATTTTTTATGAATATTTTCAATACAGCTACTAGCATACAATGCGTGAATTCTGTCAGTAATTACTTCAACTGAAGTTTCCGGCAATAATCCTTTGGAGCTGTTTTTGCATAAAATCTCCAAGTTATTATAAAGCTTCAATAAAATATAATAAACTCTTAGCTTATAGATATCAATATCACCATCATCCAATAGCTGGTTATAATCTAAATTTGGCAACATTTTAGTTTTCATTGTTTTATATCTGAGTATTTCAATATTATCCCACTGATTTGTTAAATTATTGGATGGATTATTTAAAATTGCTGTCACTTCAACATCATGATTATTTGTTGAATTTATTAAGAAAACCAAGTCAAGCTTAAAGGGCTCTTTTCGCCATAGCACTTTTCTGTCAATCAACGCTAAAATACATAAGGCTCCATTAGCTGAAAATCCAATACCATGTAACTCTGAGGTAGGGTAAGACTCTTTGATTTCCACTAAAGATTTCTGTATTTTCAATGTATTATAATTATGATGTATCTCAATTGTATAGATTTTGTTATTAATTGTACTTAAGTAAAAGTTATTTTGCCCCTTTTTGATATCCGTTATTTTATAATCATTTATATTAGTCACCTCCTGCGATTTTAATTTGCAGTTTTTGTCAAACATTTGTACAATGAAATGTCTGTGTTTACTGTACATCAAAATAACATTGTCATCACTAACAATATAATTTAAATGTTTTGCAACCATTCTATCTCTATATTGCCATAGATCTTCTTTGCTGAAACATTTTATCAAATTATCTTCTACTGTACAAATGAAAGCAAAGACCTTACCTAATGTGTCGGATGTAATTAGTAAAAACTTTTTATTGCCTAAAGGCACCCATGAAATATGAAGTATTTCTGTTAAATCTGATTCTATATGACCAATCAGCTTTGCTTCCACTTTCATCTCTTGGCATCTTAATAACCAGAATAATATAACTCCACTCTTTTGTGCTGTAACAAAATAGCATGAACGATCTTCATTAATTTTTTTCGCCCAGCATATTGCAGTTGTTGACAGAGCATGAGCGGCTTCTTCTAACTCTTTAGCATTAATTGGAGTTTGGTCTAGTGCTTTTGTGATTGATAGCTCCTTCAAATGATCTTTCATTAAGAATGAAAGATTTAGAATGCAAGACCAATTTAATCTATTAGGTCCAAACAATTCAACACATCCAACATTAGTTAAAACTGCTATAGCACTATCCATGTTACCTATGAAATTAATTGGAGACCATTCAAAGGTTGCAATGCTCGTCATTTCATTTAAAAGTTGATTATTGTGTGGCCATAATGTTGGATCCAATATCATTTGGACTAATTCTGAATTTCTAATACCATTTTTAACAAAACTGCCTTCAAATAACTCAGAAACAGGACTATATTTTGGGGCTGTTATCAAAGTCTCAAAGAAGTCAAGTTTTTTGTCAAAACACTGTAAATTGTAAGAAAAATCTATTAAATGAAGACCTCTATCGCTACGTACTGCTGTTACAGAATTATGACAGTCGATATTGGTGTTATATATTTTACTGATATAAATATGTAGTTTTGATATTTCATGTAACATTTTAAAAATATAACATATAAAAGGATATAATTACAAAATATTATTTATTAGAGAATCTCATAAGTTACACGTGAGGTTGGTTTTTGTTGTTGTTACGATTCATCGTCAATTTCAGCAGGCATAGGTCGTATACCATACAGCCTAGTCTGATTTATATTTCATTCACAATATGTTGTGAATAAAATATAAATGTTGTTTCATATTGCAAAGTTTTCGGCTTATCACGTAAATGACTTGAAGATCAAAACGAATGACATTTATGAGCACGCCGGACAATAGAGCTAGCAAATATCTGAAAAGTTGAAAACCCGGATTACCGCAAAATGAACAACAAAGGGTTCGACGAAAGTTTATTAGGTACTGTGGTTGCACAATCCATTTCACAGTATAGGGAAATCTCCTAAGCCTCAAGCTGGTTGTGATGGACCGTACCGTATTGTGACACGAATCAATGACGTAACCTACCGAATACAGAAAGGTGCAAGAGGTACCCCTAAGATCATTCTTGTGGATCGACTGGCGCGTTATTATAGGGCTTATAATGCTCGGAACGAGCATGTCTTAGGAGGGGACAGTGTTGCACGCGCACCACAATTAGTGCCTAGTACATGGCGACACTAGTTACCACTAGCGACGTCTAGTATCGAGTAGCAGAACTAGGACAGTCAAGATCCTTTTAGAAATTCCACGGAAGAACTTTCTAGACCTATCGACACCAAGTCAGTCGGGACCGGTATATACTCGAACATTCTAGATGCTTCTACAGTAGAAGGTTCAGGAACTATTTGAGGTCAGTATTGAATTGGCGACACAAGTGAATACTTCGAAGCGATACAACTGCGAACTAAAGTGTAGTACAATGAAGAAGATAACCATTTTTTGTTTTATATGCCAAAAAATTCTACAAAAAATTACGAGAATAACTGTGTTTTTATTTTTTTTCTATCTTCAAACCTGACCGAGATATAAAGGCGCAAAGTTAACATTTTCGGTCTAAGCCGCGGGCCGAGCGCGACATCGTTGATGACGTCACGATTTCCATTTTCGTGCGAGCGACCCGACGCGTACTTAGGAAATCAAAACATTTACACGAATGTGCCCGTCGCGCGCGAATCTACTTGCTATCTATTTTTACCAAGAAACATTATAGAAAATGACATAACCATCTAACCATCTATTAAATATTGTGCTGTGCCTCAATGAAAAAATAAGGCCCCAAAAACACCTGAAAAGTTGTTTTTTTAATGTGCCTTGAAATCCTACCATCAGAAAGAAATGAACAAATGCTATGAGAAGAGCACATCCTTTACGACCAAGCACGGTAGCATATTTTGTGAGGATCATTTTGATATAAGTATTTAAATAATAATAACCTTCACATGATAGCTCTTGGTTATTGCTAGTATATGCTTTCTATTAGGCATGTAGGTACCTACTCGAGTCGCAGTGTTTAAGTAACTAACGATTCATTGAACCTTTCCGCTTACTGATCGCTTAATTATCATTATAATTTCAGGAAGAAATAATACCTAATACCTACATATTTAACTAAAACTACTTCAGTGTAATCATTACATCATTACAGCCCTTCACAAGTCCACTGCTGAACATAGGCCTCCCCCAAGTAATGCCACAAAGCACGGTCCTGAGCCACCTGCATCCATCGACTTCCTGCATGTCTTACCAGGTCGTCACTCCATCTAGTGGGAGGTCGCCCTACACTACGCCTACCGGTACGAGGCTGCCACTCGAGAACCTTTCTTCCCCGTCGGTTATCGGTTCTTCGAGCTATATGGCCGGCCCATTGCCACTTCAGCTTACTAATCCGTTGGGCTATGTCGGTCACTCTGGTTTTACTACGGATATCCTCATTTCTGAGTCTATCACGCAGAGAAGTTACCGCATCCAGCGCAGAGCGATTCAAATCTCGACGACCGAGTGCTTTCCGATCGGCTTGATTCACTGGCGCTGCGAAGAGATGTTGCATCTCTTTGCGATAAAATATATCGCATCTATCACGGAGAGTGCTCTGAGGAATTGTTCGGATTAATCCCAGCCGCCAAAGTTTGTGAAAGCACTACGCGGCAAACCTCCCGATACCATCCACACCATCTGGTTGCTTGGCGGTACACCACTGTACGTTTCACTAGGAGTTTTCTTCCGCTTACTACCTCTCTGTGGAATAATTTGCCACCGGCGATTTTTCCGGACCGATACGACCTGGGGATCTTCAAGAAAAGAGCTTACTCCTTTCTAAAGGGCCGGTAACGCATCTGCAATTCCCCTGGTGCTGCGGTTGTTCGTGAGCTGCGGTAGTCACAACACATGTGAACCGTATGTCCCCTCTTCTATAAAAAAAAAAGTATCAGTGATTACAAACATGGCTATATAGAGTACGACGCGCGGGGAAGTGGAGGCGAAATTAGAATTTGAGCTTTGTTACTATAGTCCCTTAACAGGAGTTTCTTGCTGAACCACATTAACGAGTTGTCTATGAAAATTAGCATATCCATTTAAGAGTCCACCCTGTGGTATATCCCTGAAAAATGGTACTTTGAAGAAGCTCTTCAGTGTGGAATTAGTGTCTAGAGACGATGTGGTCATGGCCGCTGCTACTGATGGGCAAAATAATTTGCTTGTGCAGGTAGGAATAACTTGTTGGGTGGGACTTCATATGTGAACATAATTTATCCAAGTTTTCAGTTTATACAAAGGTACTCTATGATGCCTACTACTGTCAAATATCTGACTGAGGCGCGCTCGTCCCAACCGCACGCACACCCACGCAGAACAGGCGGCGCACGGGGAAAAGTTCAAATAAGGTCATAAACGCGGGCAGTTCTCATTCATGCGGGTGGCGAAAACGGCTTTGTTCCTGGGGCAGAGTTGCTATATAAATGCGAACGTAAGACAGGTGATTACCACAACGAGATGGATACGAACAATTTTGTTAAGTGACTGAAAAGAAAAATTTTGCCTAAAACTTGCCTCCAAACCGCATAGTTGTGATTGATAATGCACTATACCACTCGACGCAGTCTGAGAATGTACCATACCAATCAGCAAAGTTAGTTAACGAAACACAATATTAGTTTTGATCCAAAAATTACGAACCCAGAGTTATACCAGCTCATTAGAGCAAATAAACTAGAGAAAGGGTATGTTGTGGACAAATTGTTAATAGAGCATGCGCACGAAGTCGTACGTCTGCCACCCTACCACTGCGATTTAAATCCCATTGAATATATTTTGAATCTGATTAAACAAAGGGTGGCAGACAAAAACATTGATCAGTCAGAAAGATAAATAGAAAAATTGACAAAAGAAGCAATTAAATCAATAACATTTGCAGACTGGAAAAAAGAGGTGAACCATATTCAACGATTGGAGGAAGAATATTGGCAAAAAGTTCGACTCTTAGCGATCCAAGTAAGGAAATTTATTATTTCTCTTGGAGAAGATGATAGCTCTTCGTGCAGCGAAACGGAGGAAAAAGACTTTGACAGTGAGAATAGTGAGATGTCTGGTATAGAAGAATTAAGTGAAAATTCATTGTAAATTATAATAATAAGTAAATCTATACCTACACATAACATTCTTTGTTTTATTTTCCAAAACTAGTTCAATCTATTTAAATTACATATTAATATACCGTAAGATGTAGCAGTTGAAATAATAAAATTAGGTATGAATTCATTTTATAGACGCCAATAATATGCTTATGAGTAATGAACTTATGACAATTGTAACAACGCAAAAAAAAGGTATAATAGGTATTCAATCTAAAGCATAAGCTTAACCACTAATAGACGCCAATATGCTTATGAATCATGAAATGACCTCTCGTAAATATTGATATTCCTTATAAAAATGAAAAAAAAAACTTTTTTTCACTCAGTACCTACTATGGAGTGTAGAAATAAGGAATACAAACTTTTATAATTTTATATTGCATAGACTTTCATCATTATTCTTTTTATACCATGTTTTCTGCAAATAAATTATGATTATGATTATGATTATGATTATAATAACTATTATACGAGGGTGGATTGAAAAGTACTCGGCCTAACCAAGAAAATAAACACATACTAAATCAGTTATATTTTTATTTTTCTACATAATCACCATCAAGTTCAATACACTTTTGCCACCTCCCCTTCCAAGCATTTAGACCGTTGAAAAAAAATGATTCTTCCTTAGAGTCAAAATATGCGTCTACAGCTGCTTTGACCTCGTCGTTTGTCGAAAATCTTTGACCTCCCAAGTGCTTTTTTAGGTTAGGGAACAGAAAGAAGTCTGATGGTGCCAGATCAGGTGAATACGGCGGATGCGGTAACAGTTCAAAGCCACAGTTGTGAATTTCAGCCACTGACTGTACTGACGTGTGAACACGGGCGTTATCTTGATAAAACAGGACTTTTCTTCTGAGCATTCTTCGACGTTTTTCTTATATTTCCTCTCGTAAACGACGTAGTAAGGTGCAGTAGTAATCAGAGTTTATAGTCTGACCCCTTTCAAGATAATCAATCATAATCACACCTTTCGAGTCCCAGAATACTGAAGCCATCACCTTATTTGCCGACAAAATCGACTTAGCCTTTTTAGGGGGTGGTGAACCAGGTCTTCTCCACTGTTTTGATTGTTGTTTTGTTTCCGGTGTAAAAATAATAAATAAATAATGTGGGTAGATTTGATTTTTAGAATTGAATGGATCTGTGTTAGGCCGAGTACTTTTAAATCCACCTAGGTACCGTTTTCAAAATTTTTGTTTTCAAAATCACTCTCAACGTGATTAACAACGGCCATTTCTAGATTATATTTACTAAATTATTTAACACAAAGTAAGTAGTTGAGGTTTTAAGTACTGCAGTTTCATCAACTACTCTAGTCACCACAAATATTAAATTTCTCAACTCAGCATATTTCACTTTACTAATGTGTGCTATCACTGTGTTTGAAACACTTTTGTTGGTGATTTTGTGATATTTTAACATATTTTAGGTATATAATACCAATGAATGTCAGTGTTTGTTTGGATATTAGAACCTATTTGAACTGACAATGTTATTAAGACCTAGACATAATACTCGTAGGTACACAAAAGTAGCAAGCTAAGTAGAGACAGCCGCCATTAAAATTAACTCCCGTTTCGTATGTATCATTTTTACTATGGAAGTTGCACTATTTTATTTATTTATTAATTTATTTCAATCAACAAGGATCATAGGGTAAAATAACATTCATTAACATCTATTCTAATACTAAAATTATAAATCAGTACTAATATTAATTATATCAAATGCGTAAGTATTTATAATAATATCGAAAATAAAATAATAATTTGATAATAATAATAAAATAACATAAATCGATTTCACCGTTACATACACCATATCCGATTTAATTATATATTAACAAAACCACCAACAAAACTTACCATAATGATATAATATAATAATTTTTGTTAAAAATACAAAGAAAATGTCTTAAATATAGGTAAGTAAAATTAGGTAATAAATTAGTTCATATACCTGGGGTGCCTGTCCGAGACAATGGGTACATGGACATGAACCCAGTGCCTCAAAAAAGCACACTCGGGTTTCTCACTAATTACGATTCACGATCACTAATTACGAATGCTGTTGGCGCTCCCATGAACCCTGTGCATCAGTGACGCAGTTCTTTTGGGAATAAGTGTTGAAAAATTGTCTACGTGGGCGTCAACAAACATACCTAATGCACTACAGTAACGTGGGACGGGGGAGCCCCAGCAACAATCTAAAAGCGTTATTATATTGTGTACGTAGGGTGTTGTATGTCCGCCGCGTATATATGACCCATAAGACACACGTATAGAGGGATTGACAATAGGCTTTAAATGAAATAACTTTTACCTCGGCTGTACAGCGTGAGAACCGACAGTCCAGCATATTGCACTGGACAGCCAGCGCCCTCCTTTCTCTTTCAATGTCTTTATCATCTTTTAAATCTTCGGTAACAACATGGCCTTGGTACTTAAATTCAGTTACTCGTTTAAGTGCAACACCCCCTAAACTTACAGGTGGTACGATATTTGGTTTTTCAAGCCCACCTTAAACACCATGAGCTCACTCTTCGCAACATTATATTTTAGACCGTGGGCTTCTGCATAAACCTCAGATATGAACAAAAGCCGTCTGAGTGCACTGACTGACGGGCTCAGAAGCACCATGTCGTCTGCGTAACTGATGTTGTTCATGCAGAGTCCATCAATAGAGGAGCCGAAACGTGAACTCCCGAGTCTATCAATTAGTTCAATAATGTAATAATGTATAAATTAAAAATCGTAGGTGAGGTTAATCCCCCTTGTCTCACACCGCATTCCAATCTGTACTCGTCTGATAGTGCACTATAACACCTTACCTGATTAATTTGATGACCGTACTAATAGCTAAAATACTAATGTACGAGTCGGGTAGACCAGCCTTTCGCAATTTATCCCACAGAATGTCATACCTGACAAGGTCGAAAGCCTTTGAAAGATCCAGGAAGGCTGCGTATACTGGCGTATTCCTTACAGTTTAATACCCCACAGTATGCTTCAGCAACAGTATTGCACACTCAGTTGATAGATTTGGTCTAAAACCAAATTGTGTATCGTTTAACTTAATACGAGTATGTACTTTTAACAGTCTCTCAAGCATACTATCAAGTATCTTAGCCACAGTTGGCGCTAATGAAGTGGGCCGATAGTTGCACATATCTGAAATATCTCCGGTTTTGTTTTTCAAAATCGGAACTACGATCGTTCTCATTAGCTCTTCCGGCAAATACGAGTGCCTCATACATAGGGTGAACAAGAGCGCCAGTAGTCTGGGTAAGTGCGAACCAGCAAACTGAAAGTGCTCGATGCTAAGGCAATCGTGACCAGGTGACTTTCCTGCAGCCATTATCAAAACAGCGATGTCCATGGCGGTGATGCGATCGGGCACATGAGTTGATACACCAGTCTGGTGATGAACCTCAGCATCGAATTTAACAAGTGACTGTAAAGAATACTGAACCCGGAACTGACTCTTAAAAAGATTGGATATCTTCGCCGGTTCATTTACATCCCCAACGCTCACCGGGGTACCTGCTATAGGACTCAACTGCTTAGTATGCTTCCAAAACCCACGAAAATCTTTATTCCTATGTTGATACGCTAGTTTATTCATCTTGATCTGGTCTTGATTATTTTGACCAAACTTCAGTTATCGTTTAAATACTCTTTTAGATTCCATCATATCATTATAAATATACCCACCACGCGGTTTTCCATGCCAAATCCAATTTAGGAATTTTTGTCGAGCTTCCCGGTGATCATCGCGCACGTGCCAGTTCCACCCTAGTATAGGTCAACCACGCTTTTTGACTAACTCCCGCTCGCGATCACTGTCGTGACTGTACTTAGAGGCCTCACGCAAAGTATTAACAATGGACATATATAATTTATCTATTACAGATCGATGTGCTAAAACATCACACATCACTAATCTATCACAACACTGACTTAGTTCATACGGGAAATCGATTTCTCTTAATTTGTCTTTACAATATTTGCTATATATATATATATATATATATATATATATATATATATATATATATATATATATATATATATATATATATATATATCAATTTGGTTTAAATTACGCTCACCCCATTTTACTTTATTGATTATATATTTCTGAACCAACAGTGGCCTACGCCTAACCATTGTAAGATCACACTGCACCTCTATTGGGAAATGGTCTAACCAATAAACGTCATTATGAATTTTAATTGTAACTACAGATTTCCATGCAGCCTGAGTTGTTAAACAGTTGTCAAGCCAGCTTTTTTTTCTTGCGCCCGAAGCAAATATGGGCAACCCTCCGGAAAACGGGGGAGGGAGGTGGGGAGTGCTCATGGCATACCACGCAGCCGGCTGCGTGGTTATGTGGAGGCTTTTACCCACTAAACCCCACCTTTTAGGGACTGGCTTAACGGTCTAACGAGAGATCTCTAAGCCGTATACGAACGCGACCCTCCTTGGCAGAAACAGAAACAGCCAGCTACAACTACCATGTATATAAAGGTATAAGAACGCGAGTCAATTCCTAGCTTCATTATATCAGCTGACTACCAATTTTGTTCTAGACAAAATTTTTACATTTCCTTACCAAACAATGTACCAGGGTGCGCATTAGTCTCCTAACACATACATAGTTTCAATATTCTCATTATCTACTATTGCAGATATATCACTTAAATACTCAACAAATTCTACGAGATTGTCTAGTTCGTCCGTAGCCATATACACATTAAAAAATAACACGAACCGATCCGAAACGCAAACTTTAATAGCAATAATACGCTCACTCATACACGGAACTACAGTAACAGAGTCAAACAAGTTGTTTTTCCATAGTAAGCCGACACCGCCATAGTTTGATAGTTGTATTATCCCCAGCATCATTATTCATCATTTTTCTTTAATAAAGATAGGTTACTCGATTTAATTTCATTTAAATTACTCGGCTTATTAAACATAATAAATCTGCGGAAAGATACTCCAGTGGGCCATAAGTTTTCATCCATAACACAAGTAACTTATCCTTTGGAATCATAAATTTGTAATCTCCATAGTCCTTTTTGAATTTCATATTTACTTTCTCTAGTCAGTTTCAGTGTTAGTTTTACATTTAATATAATTCATTATGTCATCAGTCTCGCAGCTATTATCAACGTTATAAATATAAAACGGCATTTTTATATTTGCTGCTTTAATTACAGTCTCCGTGTATATCAGCTTTGCCTTTAAAACATATAAACTTACTTTTTACGTGCTTGTTTCTCACTAATATCCAGTCAACTTTTTCCATTTCATTATATAAATAATCATGAGTATCGCCCGCCCCCTTATTACGAACTTGTTCAATCACTGGGTTATTCGATGAAACCGCAGTAGTCTCTTTATAAGATAAAGGGGTGTGATTATTCTGCATTTCCGTCAACATAACCGTGGTGTGGGCTTCCATTCGTACTGGTTGTGATGAAAGTGGCATATCTTCAATACTCTCCTTATCGTATGATCGCAGCGTGATGACGTTGGGGCGAGTCGGTCAATAACATATTATTGACTTTAGGATTACAGTTTACAATTTTCAGCGGTCGTTAACTCGTCATATTCAGATTGATTTGGTGAAATATGAGGTATACCGCAAGGATCACCCGCACATTCTGAACTGTTTTTTCGACATATTCCTCTTCGTTTCGTATTAACATTGTAGTTTGTCACGGGTGATTTATTATTTAGCATATCCTTTGTGGCATAAGTTTCCTTAATAATTGAAATGTCATCAAATGTGACTGGCGGAAGACGTTGTAAATCTCTTGCCAAAAAGATAGGTAAAAGCTCAGGATCCGTCTCTTTTATAGCACAAATAATATCCGTGATTTCTCGCTTACTTTTGGCATCTCCTTCTCTAATCACATAGTGCTTATTCGTTTTCAAGGACTCAAAAAGTAATTTCTTAGCCTCTGTGATTTCGTTACTTGAAAATGCCGTAATGCACAGACGGGTAATACTATCTTCGTCCATCGCATCCGCTTTGTTTTGTACAAGAGCCAGTAACTCGCATATCACAATATTGCTACATTTCACGGTATTCACAGCCATATTTTATAAATATAAACCAATTTTATAAATTAATTTATAAATATATTGTCATGATAGCTTGACAGATGGCAGCACATTTTAGCTTTATGGTTCAATTACCATGGCCTTCACTCTAAAAGTTAAAACTTAAAAATGTCATGTTGTGTTGTGTTATCATATGTCAAAGAAATGTATAGTATATATTCAGTAATATATGCTTTATGTCATATCATTAATCAAAACAGAAACACGTTTTCCTTTTAAAAATGGTAATTGGTAATTAAGATTTTAACATGTATGTACGTTTATTAAAGTATTATGTGTATTACATTTCAATACAATGAGGTATTTTACAGAATTTATTACGAATTGATTTATAATTTTTAAGAAACAACTAAGTGAATAATATATTAACAACCATGGGAAAACAACGGCACAATGCAAAGGCACGGCAGATTGTTAAAACAAATATTGATAATTCACAAACCAATGAGGTAAGTATTATTTTATGTACTTTATAAGCTACTCATATAATGAGCCTTCCGGTAGGACGTAACCTCACAGATAACCTAGAAGTATTAAGTGCAGTGCTCAATCAATGAAGTATTATTTTACCACAGAGTAATTAAATACTATAATACTGTATTTTAGTATTAACAGTCGTTTTCATCATGATGCATTGTGGTAGTAGTTATAACACGGGGCTCCTCGCGTTTAACTATAAGCTGACAAATTTTTTCAACTCCAAACTTACAGAATGCTCTACTGCTACTTCTATAGACTATATTAAATTATTTGATTTTAAAATAATTTCGCTTCGTGACATTACATCAGATTTAATAAACCACAAATCCTTGCAAGGATGATACGTGAAGCTATTGAAATTAAAAAAATCGTAATTTCAATAGAGAAGATGGATGGGTGCTGCCATCTGCTTGGGATCCTATAATTAACAAAATTAAACCCAAACCCAAGCATACCACTGAAAGACTTCAAGATACTGTAAGCTTTTGTTTGCATAGATCAGACCAAAAATTAATATTCAAAAACTGAAGGTAGCGGGGCTAACTATGACATTGGGATGTCAAACATCTCATTCCCCCTGTGACCATGGGTGCTATAAAGCACCTGAGGGTCGGCTTTAGTAATCTGCTGCACAATTTAAGTGATTATTTTAGCTTTAGTTGACAGGCAATGGTGCTATGGATTACCATTTAGCTGCTTTTTATGCCGGAAATCTTTATTTTTTGAGATATCTATAGTTAAAGTTTTGAGGTTATATCGGTTTGGCTAGCTGACATCCGGTACTTGATTTTGATAATGTTTTTAGCCTAGGAGGCTTGTTAGGGTTAATCTTCAATCTATTACACTGTTTTTAGATGTCGGCAATGTGTTTTGAATTAATTACGATAAAAACAAATTTCACCAAAAATAGTGTAATATGTCAATTTGTTTTCGTATTATGAAGTAGATTTCCGATACTTGATTTTTTAATTATGGCTTCAATTTAGGATTGTTAGGGTTAAGTTCAAACTATTTACACTGTTTTTGGATTTCGGAAATGCCTTTTGAATTAATTACGATAAAAATAAATTTCACTTTAAATTACATATAACGAAAAGCAAATATGTCAATTTATTTTTAACACAGATACGCTCATAAAAAAGTTAATCACTCGGACCCAGACAATCCATTTGTGGCTGGAGATGGGAGTTATATACAACAAATTGAGTTGCAGTGGAGAGCAGTCAAGAGGTTTTTCAGAAAACAATTTTATAACAATTCACATTACATTATTTCATTTACCACTCTAGTAGCAGAGTTAAGAGCAACTAGACTTTATAGATAAAATTGGTCGAATCGGTTCTAAAACTGAATTAGTACACCCCAAATCCACATAGTCTTGTCTGCCCTATCGCTAGAGTGTTTTTGTAAAGCCGTAGGCACAGAGGGAGAGCAGACCCCGCCCGCTGTAGCAAATCGCAGGCACCTAAGCGAGCCGAAGCTGCGGAGGCGAGCATGGGTGCCTGTGATTTGCTATGCAAGGGCGAAGGGGCTGCACATCCCGCAGTGCCGAAGCCGTTGCAGAAGTAACTGCATCAATATTCCTGTATAAAAAAGTGAGGTTATAATTTTACAAAAAAATATTGGGGTTTCCGGCACTTCCCCCTTTTAGGGGGAGGCTCCTACCCCAGCCCCCCACTCGACGACCATATATTCATGTGGCAGATTACTAAAAAAATTATAAAAAAAAGGGGGGGGTTTCCGGCACTTAATTCTTTTAGGAGGAGGTTCCTACCCCTCCCCACCATCTACCCGCCCACTCGGTGACCATAAATTCGTGCGGCAGATTACTAAAGAAATACCGCACCTGAAACTTCAGGAATAAAAGTAAGTTAAAATAGTTGGTTAAACGTGACAAAATCTGTTAATAGAGTTTTATTTAAAATCACCTTAATTTAACATGGCGCTAATGATTTGAAAATAATTACACAGACCATGATAATGGATCATCATGTCCCAGATTTATCACAAAATTAAAGTATTTGTGTATATTTTACTAAGTATTTATTTATTGAGTATTTCTTGCATAAATGGTAAAATAAAGGAATCCACCCTAGGGTGGATAATCGGAATTCATATATTATTTTTCTTCCGATTTTCCCTCTTAGCTGTGTACAGTAGTTTATATAAACATGATAGAAACTGGCCCAAGATTACTTAGTAGACATTAGCATACTTATAAAAATACATACATACTTCTTGTTTAAAGGTCAAAACTGAAATACTTTTAGTTGTTTAAATACATATCATTAGATGTGACATAATTTATGTCATTTTGGAGATATCTTATGATGAAAGAAATGTTGTACTGCAATTAGTTTCAATTATATTATATTGAGGTTGGTATTTAAATTAAATAAATATAGGTATTGTTAATTATATAAACACAGTATATAGTATGGTACTTAACAAAGAAGAATGCCCACTTCCCATACATTGATTGACCTGTCACTTGATTTGTTTTACAGGGCGCGTCTACCTACAAGTGCTGTTGCATAAAATCAATTATTGTTTATAATAACATGATAACTTATTACCTTTTCATTTAGAGGCCAGGGAAAAATGCTATTAAGTAAATAAGTTTTTCAGGTTATGACAGCTGTCAAACCTTATTTGACAGCTGTCGCAACCTCAAAAACTATACGTTTATAATCAAATTGTTTCTTTCAGGTATACAAAAAGTACTCTGTTATTGTTTCTTAATCGCCGAGAGAGTTACAATCACTCAGAAATAAATCCCTCTTCACTGTAATATTATCATCTGTGCGCGGTCACAAATAGCAGTTACGTTTTCGTAATATCTCGCCTATGTTGATTTTTAGACTACACTTTATGCAAATTAGAACAATATACGTATAGTTCATTTAATTATCGGTCAAAATCTGTCGTCGTAACAGATTGACTCAAGGAGTCGTCCTGACAGGCGACGCTTTCTGCCATCGAACTCTAAAAGTCTGATGAACAGAGAAAGAGAGTAAATAATACCTAATATAAGCATAATAATACGGCCCCACTGCTGGGAAAAGACCTCTTTTCATACAGAGAAAGCAGCAGCATTAATCACCAAGCAGAGTCAAGATGAGTTGGCAGTTTCAGACTTTTATTTTGATTATTATACTTCTACCATATGATTATTGAGTTCAGGTTGCCTCACGATGTTTTCCTTCCCCATTGTAAGATAAACTTAGAAAATACGTACCTACGCATTGAAAGACACACATTGGTACTTGCCTGAATTTGAACTCACAGCCTGTGCATAAGAGGCGAGTTGTAACCTATGGGCCATCACAACATTAATAGATAACAAAAAGAGCTACCTTTTCTACATGTTTTTGGCGAGAACAGGGAAATTTGATTTATTTTTATTTATTCATTGTCTTCTCGTATGACCACTTCAAATCTAAATCTAAAAATGCAGCTGGAGGCTCAATATTGGTTTCATGCCTGGCCCAACCCAAGTACCACACCATTGTCATAATATGCGCACAACAACCTACAGTGCGACGTCCTACAATGCAGTTACAGCAATACTCTACAATGCCTTCTCGTCCATCAACACCATTTGCAATCAAAATGTACACATAGTACTGACGTCTTGAGATATGTCTAGACTTTATTTTTCCTTTTATAAGTGAATTTTCCCCACTGCCTAACTCAGGTATATTATTAGTATCCTGACAAACTTCTATCCTGTATCCGCCATGGAAACGTACGTGTTCACCATAATATGAACGCGCTTGGCGAATTTGGTACGTTCCCAAGGCGAATAATATTAATTCACTGTATTCTAGACGGGGAAACTCAATATTAGCAGTATCAGCTGTAATGCTTTGAAAAAAGGATGCCCGGCGATTTAAATTATATTCTGTAACTATATTAATTAAGTTATTTTCCAAGGGCATCCTTTCATTTATTATACCAAGAATTTGAGCAGCATCAGCTCTATTGCGAAGACGAACACCAAACTTATTTATTAAACTTGCAGCAATTTGGAAATAAGCCATCATATTTGGTACAGTTTTATTAAAATTGTCAAACCTTAATAATCTAAAATCTCTTTTAAAATATCCATTTACAACCTCCACCACCCATCTGCAAATAGTTACACATCTACTTCTATTTGCTTGGGTGGTGGTTAACTGGTGTTCACCTTCCAAAAGTGACTCTGGCATATATGCCTTATAATTACAATGCTCCAATAAGCTGATGCTGTCTCTGAATCCCCTGTCTAAAATAAATATGTCATTATCTTGAAAGTATTGTCTCAGTGGGGAATTTTCGTTGCTGAACAAAGAAGACATTATATCGGCATCAGATGTGGTAGCTTTGTATGGGCCAAAACAATCTAAAATGTAACCGTCACAGGCAACTATTAAAAATGGCTTTAACAGATTTCTATATTTGTGTAAAGAATATGTGTCTTTTTGAAACATATAATTGCCACTTTTATTTAAAAAAATGTATGTTCCATCACACATCACAATACATTGTTTATTATTTTCATTGTAAATTCCATTCGGAATGATTAGATTGTGTTCTATTAATTGTTCTCTCGGCAAGTGATTTATTCCAAGGTTACATGGAACAAAATCCTGTAGCAGTACCTCTCGTGCTGTTTGCATTAACCTCTCTAGTGTAGTACGAGGAACTTCTAGCAATGTTGATATTCTTAAGTCGGAATCACCTGTCCGCATCTTTATCAATACAGCAGCTAGACCTAATACACCCCTATGTTTTTCCAACAGTCGGGGAAGGTCTTCTAACAAATTAAGGAATTTCAATTTTGACAAGCCAATCCAATCCAAAATTCAAATAAATTGTCGTCAATTTCTTGTAATGATTCTATGCTTGAAAAATCGAGAAAATGCTTGTATTTTTGAACAAAGGAAAAAACATGCTCAACTTGTTCAACAGTGAAATCGCTCATGCTGTTTTCACTGGTATAAAGGGAACTCCAACTGTTTCCATGTAAATGGTATGTGCATACTCTTGCCAGTTTGGGAATATAAAAATTGTAGTTGCACAAAATGGTAGCCCGCAGTGCATCTGACACAGTATGCAGATTTTCATTTTCACACCCATAAAATGCACAATGAGATGCTGTATTGGGAGCACGTTTATAATTATGTAATGTAATGTTACTTGATTGTTGGGTTTGAGATTGTAGCGAATGAACCTCTGGAGCTGCAACTGATTCTACAGACGAATCCCTTTCATCTGTACTTGCAAGAAACGGGGGAGGTTGTAATTCTGGAACATGAACTGCATCAACAGGCTGTTCCACTTCTTCTTGACCGTGAGGAGTCTCATCACCTTCTAAGCCTCTTCTTTCATCCTGTTGTTGAGTTAAAAGAGCTTGTCTTTTAAACCTCAACCAACAGGCATGACATACACGATCATATTGTGATATCTGTCAACAAAAAAACAACATATTTGTAATAAATGCAGTGACATACCTAGTAATGTCATAGATTAGAATGTGAAGTTTAATGAAAAAATTGCATGCAGTTTAAAATGAGATTGAATATTTAAATACAAACCTGACGAGGTGCTACAGTAGCTCGAATTAAATTGATCATTCTTAGTGAGGCTTGATGGGTTTTCTTTGTGAATATGGTCACTTTGACGATTGAGCAATGATCGACCACAAACGGGGCACACTTGAGTATGACCAAGGCGAGATGAACAAGCAGATGGATGACACTCATTGTTTCCATGAATTTGAGCATTAATAGACTGCATGGATACATCAAAGCACGCTTCACAAATGTAGTCCTCTTCCGTAATCTGAAAAATAAATCAATTATGAGATTATAAAGCATAAATTGAAATAGGCACATTTAATTTGTATTTTTACATGTTTTATTTTTTATTTTAGACAACTGTCCTAAAGGACACTTTAGCTAAACATGGGTAAAATCTTACTACTACTATTGTATTGTTGTATGTTATATGTTATATGTTGTATGTTATTACTACTTACTATTACTGGAGATATCCAAGTGCTAATTAGCGAGATGACTCTGCTATCAAGCTGAAGGGCCCGATAACGCTGAAGCGTATTAATACATATGTTACAGTTTATACATAGCATTCTCGTAGAAGGCTCCATAACGCTTTCCAACAAGTACGATAACGTCTTAGATCCCAATCAAAAAGCTAAATCGGTATCCGTATTACACAGGCCAAAGTAATCGTGAGTGGAAGGTATCGAAGTCCGTGGAAAATGCAAGTTGTAAGGGTATCAGAAAATCCAAAATCGCACAGTACAAAACGTAGGGAAAGCTAACGAACGACTGCAAAACTTCAAACAAATGACGGACTGTCATTGACAAACACGTTTTTTTAAATATGTTTTGGCATGGCTTCTGGGCCTTTAAGTCATTGTAGAACTCGTTCCGTCTCCAAAAGTCTATTGAAAGTGATAAACATATTAACATTACTCTTTTTCCTGGCTTTATTAGAAAATTCAATTATGCGATTCGAAATAAGCAAAAAAAGAGCAATTTTATAAGATATTTTACATCACTAGACGCTTTCGAAAATTTTCAGGTCAGAATTGGACATGATTCTTTTAAAATGTCTTTTATTGAGAAACAAATTTATAAAAGATGTACAATTACATCTTCTGAATAATGAAATTAGTGTTGGTCATTTATTGGATATATTGCAGAATTTATAAATTAATAAATTATTATTTAAAACAAGAAAGTTTAATTTGGTTTAAATGCAGTACATAATATGATTTTTATTTTAGTTTGTGTTTAATAAAAATTAATCAATAATATGTTAAAGTATAAATATTTTCTGTTGAACTGTACTTGGGGAAGAAAGGCTGAACAACAATCAAAAAGTGAATTCCGATTATCCACATGTGTTTGTTTATCCAGGGTGGATAAACAAACACGCATTTCCAAGTATCCACCTTAGGGTGGGTAACCCAAAATAAAGATGTATATGTTATTGTTTATTTTATAGATATGTAGGAAGGTAGGTAAATAGGTAATAGGTAATAAACTACAAATTGTACCGAGACTAATTTAATAGCTGATAATAATAATTAATTTATTTCCACGAATTAATTATCCAAATAGTCTAGGATGAGCTAGTAGCGGGATACAACAAGTGAACCGTGCCACGCCAGCGCCAAGACTGCTTTAAAGGCGGCCGCTCCGCCCTTTTTATACAATCAAGACATGTAGCTACACGAGCGCCACTACAGGTGCAATGCGCAGGTGTGTGGTGCACGTGTTGTTTACAATAATTCCGACTACCCACAGAGGCGCTGCGACAGATACTATTGCTCTATATACGCAGTTATATTAGTAGTATAGTTGTAGCATGAATGGGTCGGCTCGGCCGGAGAAGGACCACGCTCTCACAGAATTCCAGCGTAAAGTAGTAACCAAAGACCCTTTTTACTGGAAACGAGGCATTCCACCTTAGTCCTCACGGGTGACAACGCATCTGCATTTTGATTTGTAATTGTGGATAGATGTAGATGTCTATTGGCCGCAGCAACCACTTACCATCAGGTGGACTGTGTGCTCGTGTGTCACTATCCTATAAAAAAAGCTACTATATAAATGAGGCCAACATGTTTTTGTTAATGTATTTTAATAATATGGAATAGATATAGGTAGGTGTAAGATATAGGTATAAAGATGTGTTTTGCTATTAATTCTACATTTGGGTTAGTGATCTTCAATGTGGATTGTCGATGACTGAAGCAGCATTTAACTCTTCTTCACTGGACTCTGGGTTGTTTTTAACACTACCAAAACTCTCCTCTAATGGTTTTTCATTGTTCCAGCTTCACTAAAAATCTACAAAACGATTTTAAGAAAATAATATTCCAACAATGACGCAGGGTCTTATTTACATTTACGTCCCCAACACACACTACTTAATTATTAATTAATAATAGTGTAAGGATAATCATCTGACAAACAAAACTAAACAGATATAATTAAATTTAGTATAAAGTTTATTTTATACTAAATGATTTTTTGAAATGATGATTTACAAAAATTGTAAAGATTATAATTAGTTTTCCGTTGATTGTTTTTAGATTAAACTAGAATTTGGCACTAATGAGTATGGCACTGCAGATGCAAGTAATCTTTTGGCTTTACCTTCAAAAAAGAGAGAAACAAAAGTAATTGACGAGAAAAAAGAAAAAACTCGATTTCTCTCTAAAGCTCAACGTAAAAGATTAGAGAAGATTGTAGAGAAGAAGAAGAAAAAGGAATCTGTAAGTGTTTTTTAAACATATTTAACATACAAAAATGGCTTACTTCAATAATAGAATAAATTTTTTATTAAACATAAACACTCACGCCTGTCACCCACAGGAGTAGGCAGAGGCTACAGAGTTCCATTTAACATGATCCTGACATACCTCTCTCGTCTCCTCCACATCCATATACCTATGCATACATTCTCGTCAGTTACTCTTAATTTGGCCCATTTTCAATATATCCAAATTAGTCAATAAACTTTCGCCTAGGTCGTCCCTTTCTGACTCTTCAATTCACATCTGCAACATATATTTGTTTTGTCACACTTTCCTCATTCATTCTTTCTACATGACCAAACCATCGAAGCATTCCTTTCTTAATCCAGTTCACAGCATCATCTTGCAAACCACACACTTCTAAATTTTTATATTATTTTTAATTTTTAATAAAAGGGCCATAAATAAATAAGTTTCGACGAGTATGTATGCATTTATAAAAATGTAAATAATGTTAATAAAGTTCATGTTTTGGCTTTAGAGGGCTGCTCTTTTAGAATCCCTGTCCCAAGTTCAAGCAACTCCTGATGAAGTTAAACAATTGACAGCTATTTCTGCTGTTCAGACAATTGGACTAAGGAAATTGACCGAATTTAATATAGAAGCTCCAGTGACATCAACTAGTCAAGTAGAGGAACAGAAAAAGTTTAGCAGTATAGCAGGTAATATTATATTTTAAAGTACAAATAAAAGTAAGCACAGATCAGTTGATCAGTTACAGTTAATATTTGCTACATCTATCTACCAGATGGACACTTGTCACCCTTGTAAGTTTAAGCTATTTAGGATGTGGTACTTTTTGATACTTATGTAGTGTTTTTAGTGATGCTGAGTTATATAATTTCTATGTACTGATGTGCTGTGATTGGGTGCGTTTGGCAGAAAAAAGCGCTAGCAAGAGCTTGTAAGCAAAATGGCGATCGTAAGCGGTAAGCGCTGTCAAATCGTAAGAAGCTATTTTCCTCTAGGACACGAAGTTAGTTTTAACCGGGGAACCTAACCTAATTTAAATATATGTTTGTAAAGTATTCATATTAAAAACTTACCAATCATGAATTTTTAATAACGTGTATATGTCTATTCATGTCATTATATTAGTTAAAACTAATATTGCACAAAAAAACTTATAAACTCTACTTCAAAACAAACAAATTAAATAAGCAAAATGGCGGATTGTGTCAGCGCTACTGAAGTAGCAATCGTGTCCTGGCAGAAAACTATTTCAGCGCTTGTAAGCGCTTGCTAGCGCTTTTTTCTACCAAACGCACCCATTGTCTTGGGTTTATCTTTTTTTGAAAAAAAAAAGGAGTCAACCATCATCATTACTTTCCAAAACATGATTGCTTGGCATGTGTCACGCCCTTGGTACTTCGGACCATTGTTTGATCCCAGGTGCGGTACCCCTACACGCGCCTTTGCAGTTGCAATCTGCAAGTAGCAGCCGTGTATGGCCATTCATACAAAGAATTCTACAATTGTTTGTTCGTTCGTTGTGGGTTTAAATAACAGTTCCATTATATTGAGACAGGTTGTTACATGCTCAATGATCTCAACATTGTTGTTCGTTTTGTTGCTGATGTGATATAGGAAATGGAACTCTCTATTCCATCATCTGTAGAGACCATCAGAGGCAGATTCCAGCCTTGGTTTGCTCTTTCCTGCAAAATTATATTATGCCGTAAGAAGTTACCACGCCTGGGCTGACGCATCGGTGCCTCGGGATGCAAACACCAACTTTCTTAACGCAAAATTATAATTCTGATCTAAGTCAAAAGAGTAATAACCAAGGCAAAGTCAGAGCACTTCGGCAGAATTGGCAACTGCTTTATCACCTTGCACAAAGTCTGTTCAAGTAAATTTTTGTCAGCCGTCTTTTCCATTTCTGCACAAGTAAGACAATATTCTGGTCCATGTCACAAAGGAGAAAGATTTTAGGCTCTCTTTTTGCGTCCAACTCGAGTGTCGATGACAGGGTGAATATACCACCGACTATCCTGTAGTGTGAGTAATTAGTGCGCAAAGTACTCCTCTCACTGGACGTTAATAATTCTAATAGTTCTGATGAAATTCCTCTGATTTTGCTGAAGACGTGTGCTTCGAAGCTCCTTAAGTGTAGTCTCAAACTCATGGAAGATAACATTAGTGCATCTGATCCCTGAAAACGGCAACGTTGCCGTTTTCAGGACTGATCGGAACACTATTTACCATAACTATTAACTATTACCATAACTTTGTTCTCAAAAAGGGTTGATTATAATAAAGCTCATGAGGCACCTCAAGGAACGCAGTGAAACCATAGAATACTATAATACATACATAATAGAACGGGGGAGTGGGTGGAGCCCATGTAGCCACTAACATGTCAATTCACACCTATAAATGTCAACACAATCAATCGTTTCCAATTATCGTGTCAAGCGTCGCTGCATGCAAATTATTTAAAAAATGGCAAATTGTGCAATAATTACGTGCCGAAAGAACAGCGGGGAATGGAATTTAAATAAACGAAACATATTATACTACCAGTAAGTCAAAACTATTTATATTTTGTGAATAGTAGAAACAAAAATAAAGAAATATTTATGTGTCAAAAATGTTAATCAAAAGTCTAAAATGTGTTTGTAGTAGTGATAACTGATAATACGACGTAATTGCTTGTATTTGTGCTCCCGGCGACGCCGATCCTCGAACAAAATAAGGTTGACAGCCATTCTATTGTGTATTATAGTATTCTATGCTTGAAACCACTAATACGGTTTCCTTTAGGATTGCTTTACTTAAAAGTTATATCTGTACTTCAATATTCCGCAGAACTTCTTAAATTCAAATTTGTCGCACATTTTTTATTAAATCTATTTTATCTTTTTTTATTTAGGAATATTATTTTATACATACAAAAATTGATTTGTTTGCATTTATGTAAGTCTCCTGTGGTGCTATGGCCTTCAGCACTTTAATTCTTAATAGATTAATTCCACCAATTCCAATGATTAAATCCACTTGCCATCAGGTGGTCTGTGCTCGTTTATCACTCTTTTTCTGTAAAAATAAAAATTAATAAAATTAATGTTGTAAAGTTCATCATTATATTATGTAACTTAAAAATGATTACGAAACAACTTACGTATTACCTGTTGACAGGTGCCAAAAAACGACTCAGGTTATTGAGATTAGAAAATGCTGAAAAGACTAAGAAGAAAAAGTATGATCCTAATATAGTTGGACTAGAAGAGTCAACAGATGATGATGCTGATTCATTATCCGAAGAATGTGAAAATGAAGAAGAAATACCAAATGGTATATCTGTCGGAGAAGATGTTGTTGATAATGAACAAAATGATAAAAATGAAGATAAACAAAATACAGAAAATACTAAAGAGAATTTAGTAAAAGTAACAACAAAATACAAAGAACATACACAGAAATCATATGTAGCTAATGAAATAAAGCCCGAAGTTCAAACCAATAATGAAGTTAAAAAACCATTACTTGATCATCCTACAATTCATATAGATGTGAAGAGAGATCCGAAAATACAAGTTGCAAGATTAAAGTTGCCAATTTTAGGAGAAGAGCAAAGAATAATGGAGTTGGTCAATGAGAATGAATTTTTGATAGTTGCTGGTGAAACTGGTAAGAAATTATTAAATGAAACTAATGTAATCTTTTCAATACCCGAAGTTAAGGGTGTTTTACTGCACCTATTGTCACGGGGTAACCCGGTAACAGATTATTTAAGTTTGTTAATATACTTAACTAAGGATTCATAATAAGCACTTGTATCATATGACCTAAAATGTTCATTTTGCCATAAGCTGTTTCTGCGCATTTTATAATTAAACATTTCAAATGTTCAATGTTTGCCTTTATGCTTTTATGAATTTGTATAATGTTTTAAAGTTAACCATTTTTAGTGTTTTCATGACGGTAATACTTGAATCACATTTTCAGGCAGTGGTAAGACCACTCAGATACCCCAATTTCTTTATGAAGCTGGATATGCAGAACGTAAAATGATCGCTGTTACTGAACCTAGGCGTGTGGCGACTGTAGCTATGTCTGCTAGAGTTGCTTATGAGTTGGGCTTGACTAGCAAAGAGGTTTCATATTTAATGCGTTTTGAGGGTAATGTTACAAAGGACACAAAAATTAAGTTTATGACTGATGGTAAGTATTAAATGAACTTTAAAATTATTTCTTAGAAGACCATAAATTAAGAGTTGTATTGTAGTGCATGATCTTTTTTACCGGCTGGAAAAAATAGGGTATAACATGTGAACGTAGTAGAAGCCTATGGCATTAATATTTTATAAAAAATAAAAACAAAATTTGGAATTAAATAAATAAATTTATTAAAATCTATCAAAATTAAAATCATATCCACCCTACTTTACGAACGGTAATAAAACAATAAATTTAGTAGTCATCTTTGACCTTGTCACTTCGCAGGGTTACAGGCTCAAGGGCAAAGGTCAAAGTAATTGTTGAAAAATTTTTTTTCAAACGTTTAATTCAAAAATTTTGTTTTTATTTTTTGTAAAATATCAGTGCCATAGGCTTCTACTTCGTTCAATTGTTACACCTTTTTTTTCCAGACGGTAAAAAAGGTCATCATGTATATTTTGGAAATCCAAAATCTTAGTGGTATATGCTCAATTCCAACTTTATTTACTTATGGTGCATTTCTTATACAAACAAAGAAAGCTCTGAGGTTGAGTAATGGGGTATTCATTAGAAAAAACCGAAACCACAGCTCTTGTACTAGGGTAATATAAAATAGAATTACCAGTACGTGGGTATCAACAAAGGCCTGCGTGCAAATTTAAATGGTGTGGGTTACCTTATTTGAAGAACACTCATCTCTTGTCCACATTGACAACTAAACCACACGGCTACAACCCGAAATTTTTTTTGACCTCACTCAAGAATCCTGATTTGATTTTTATATGCCTGTTCATTAAGAGGGCATATGCGATTTGCGTCGAAAACTTCATGTTTTAGGGTTTTTTCAAGGGCGATATCGTAACGATGTGAGCGGATTGTTTACAGGAAATTACGGCTTTAGAAAGATAAACTCCTTATTTAGTGCACTGCAACGGAATGCAATGCATGAACTGCATAGTTTTTAACGACGGTTTTTTAGAGCGAAGACAATCTCTTCGTAGCGTTTTACGAAAATATGTGTCAGAGTTATTTTTTCAGGTCGAATACAACCATTATTATAAGCTAAAATACTGTATTTTAAGCATTATCATAATAGAATATATAGTCTTTTAGTGTATAGCAAAGCTTAAATTACAAAAATATTTCAATTTAATATTAAAAAACAAAACCATAAAATCAACAAAACTGTCCACTTCAATGTTATTTTTTTTGTCGTGTATTGGGATATAAACTTATCTATTTTAATTATTTTATCAAAATACAGGTAATGTTAAATGTCCAAAAAAAATTTTTCCTCGTTTTATTTAGTCCATTATTTTATATGATTATTTTCAATCATCACGCGCAGACGCCGTCCGATTGAGTATGCTCCGGGTCTTCCCAACGATAGGACGTATCACTTTTTCCCGCCACCGTCTGCATTTGTGTTAATTCACACCGATAGGGTAAGCTAGTGTTGCCAAGTGTCCCGATTTGTGCGGGACGTCCCGATTCATCCTTCATCAGGACGCCAAATGTCCCGATTTTTCACTAACCTCCCTATTCTGTATTTCGATCGATCATTTTGACAGCAAAATTTAATATATCTGTAAGCTGCTACTATATTACAATACTTTTGCTTTGCATATTTTTCCACCAAACTCGGAATAAATAGTCAACATTAAAGTTTGCTTTGCGCGTAATGTGTTGGCATGGCAAGATGCAGATATCAATCATGTTTACTCGTTTTTTTTTCTCACTGCCTGATGCCTATTCCCGGATTGCGCTATGCATCGTAATAATAATCAGTACAGTAGTACATGGCGTATAGTTAATAGCATAAGTTAGGCTTACATGCTGCTGTTTAGATAAGTACATTTAGTAAAACGCAAAAGGCTTGTGGAAAAGTTCTTCCACTAGTCAATGTCTTCAATAGTTTGTAGGTACTGTTGTTTTCAATAAATAAAGTAACATTATATGTCCGATGCAAGGATTTTATCTAGGCTATCAAGGTGTGAGGTATTAAAACCGTTTGAACTATGCCGTTTTCAAAGGGCTCTTTAAATTGCATGAGTTGTGAGTTAGTAAGATTTATTACTATTTTCAAAGTTATATTATTCAGAAAGTTCAGTCGCAACGATGTTTGGACCAAAAATTATTCGTTCATTTGATCAGTTCTATATACTAAATATAAAAACACATTGCGAATTGTGTCAAAAAACCATTATAACTAATAGCGACCACAATGGCTAAAAAAATCTGTTTTTGTAACTATTGTAACTTTCACGATTTTAAAACCAAATTCCCGATTTTATATGGATACACTATCGGAAACGATGAAAGCGCATCTACAGAATAAACAATAGTTCGGGCAACACAACGCAAAGAATGATACTTTGTTAAATGATATTATTTAAATTAATTATTAATAATTTTTCAAGTTAATTTAATAGTAAGGTATTTATAACTAAAATATTTATATATATATATATATATATATATATATATATATATATATATATATATATATATATATATATTTGACGGCTCCGTGGCGGAGTGGCTTAGCAATGAGTTAAACTTTGAAGGCCGCGGGTTCGATTCCCGCACCGAACAAAAATTTGTAAACCTGCAAGTAATTGTTCTGGATCTGGATGTTTGCCCTTGTGAAATTTATGTTCTTATGCTAACTGCCTCCACAATATACTTAGGAAACATTCTTAGTGTGGAGATAAAATTATTATAAAAATAGAAACACATAAGATATGCGCCATGGTAGTTCAAGGGCGAAGTGCTCGCCGTAAACGCGAGCAACCTGGGTACGATCCCCGCCGACACCAATGAAATTGTTATTTAGATAAAATTCGAACATACATTATTTACCCCTTTCTCGTTGTTAGTTTGGGGTTGTGACATTTCTTAGTCTACTCAATAGAGTAAAAAAGAAAAGTCGACTTCAATTTACTAAAATAATAAAATAATTTATACATATTAGATTCCGATGTCAGGGCTAGATCGGATATTAATTCTTATATACACTATGTGTTAGCTCCGACCTCATAAGCTATTATGTGGAAATTGTTTTATTCTTTTAGTTCCCATAGTATCAAGATGATTCGTGCTGGATACAAAAATCTTTGGACACAACTATTATAGTAACCTTGCACTCGCCCCACCTCGAGCAGTTACGCACACAGAGAGAACATTGTAGTGTGCTTCAATATTACGCCGTTCCAGAGCGATTTTGACTTGCGCAAATTTGAATATACGCTCTTAAATACAGATAATTTTAAAGCAAAGTAAACAATTGCTTTGTAAATATTTTTGATTTTTCAGGTGTATTGTTGAAGGAGATTCAGACAGATTTCTTGCTAAGTAAATACTCTGTTGTCATCATAGATGAAGCTCATGAAAGAAGTGTTTATACTGATATTTTATTGGGTCTCCTGTCGCGAATAGTGCCCATAAGGAGAAAGCGCGGCAACCCTCTTAGACTTATTATAATGTCTGCTACTTTAAGAGTGGAAGATTTTACTGAGAACAAACGGTTATTTAAGGAAGCACCACCATTAATTAAGGTATGATTCATCACATTTTACTGTAGATCACGATTTTTTCTCGCTCCGCTTGAATTAAATTTTTTGTTGGTGGTTTTTAAAGTTTTAATACGGCAAAAATACACTCATGATTAATTAAATTACAAGAATGAGGCCATAATATGAATTCCTTAGTTACTAATGTCAAATTTACAAAAATGGATATAAGTCAATTCAAAAAGATTATAAGTCAATTCAGAAGCACATCTATTGTAAGGACTTTATTCTTCTGCACTTCAGGCTATATAATTCGTTTTTTTAAATAATCGAATGTTTGGTAGCTTTTTCCTAGAAATATTATGAAATGTATATTAAAAAATTACATTCTTCTACATAAATCAGTAAAAATAAGTTGTTTAACATGAGCATCTCTCCTTTTTTTTTAACATGGGGAAATGCCTACGCATACCCGCCTCGCGGGGGCAAGGACGGGTTATGTCGGACTCGCACCGACTAAAACCCCATGGTGTTCCACCTTCGTCGCATATTGGCAGGGCTACGGGAACGCTTTCGCACACTTCCGCGGCCCTACCAGCGACTGCCGCCCCATGGCAGCACCTCCTCGGGAGAGGAATATTCCTCCTCGTTCTCCTTCCCAAGTAAGGCGCACCAGAACACATGGCACCCCTTCCTCCACGGCCTCAAATTACATCTGCGCAACAGACGCCCCCGCGTCCGATGCGCGAAGGCCATGGGGCCAGGAAAAACGAGGACTTAGAAGTACTAGCCTTCCCGACCCCAGCGGCGGATCTGGTCTATGGCTCCGCCGCCAACCACGATTCGGCTGCGGAGGATAGGGAGAGCGGCGCCTCGCAATACCGACAATCCTCTCCCCCCTCAGCCCCCTCAGCCCCATCACCACCGCATCAACGGTGCGGCCCCGTTTGAGTCGCGGAGGATAGGGCGAGTGGCGCATCGCCATACCAACACTTCTCTTCCTCCGCGACTCCACCTCGGCTGCAGCGGTAGAGGTGCGGAGTCCCCATTCGCTGCAGTCCACCAGCACACATCCGAAGTGGGCTCCCCAAGCCCACTCGGAGTGGCCCCTCAGGCCGGCCCTTCACCTCGGGCCAGCCACGTGGGTTCCTCTTTGTTCACCGTGGGAGACCAAGCCACGGCTACTAAGCCCTCCCGCCACGACAAGGCGGGAACCCGTTCGGGGGGGGGTTGAGCATCTCTCCTATTGGAGATGATTTGCCACAATCGCCGTGCTTCGCAGGCCAATTGACGATCGCAGTTACAGACAGACTGAAAGATAGTTGTTTTTACATCTGGCGTAAACGAGCTGGTTATATCAGCATATAAGTCTTGTTGGCATTTCTCATAGTTGCCTCTTTTGACATTCGCGGGACGATGTGGGAAAATGGATTTGCTTACGCCGCCATCATATTGACAGATTTATATTGAAAATTGGTTATAGTGCGTTAGTGCAGGAAATGTGGGGATAAATACTTCTCGTTTATAAGGTAGTACCGTTAGTAGAGTCTCTTGCAGTTTTCTTGTTTTCTCGATGCAGGCGGGTTTTCTTCTTGTTTCATTAATAACACACTTAATATAACAATGCGTATTGTCTTTGAGTTCGAAGCGAAATTATTATTTTTAATTATTTATTTACCATACGCGTTGTGGGAGTTTACTTTTCGACATCTCTTTCGTGCCACTGGCGTCGATTGTATTGTCGATTCAATCGTTCGTTCATTCGTTCCATTCTTCTCGAGTTGAATATAGGAATGAAGAAAATTAATAGGATAAGAATGTATAGAAATATATACTGAATGTATTTTTTACCATTTAGTAAAAAAGAGTGTAAAAGGTAATTTATTAACATATTATGAAAGCGATCTTTCAAAAAATACTACTAATTTGAAGGAAACTTTCCATACTAAAAAGGTAAAAACAAAAAATTTAAACTGAATAAATAAATCAATTAAAATTATCGAAATTCAAATCATACGCACCCTACTTTACTAGCGGCAATAAAAAAATGAATTTGTGACACACTCGCCGTAGGCTTCCTTGTCCTTGTCCTTTTGCAGGGTGGCACACATGAATAGCTACGGCGTGACGTCTTATAAATTGTTTATATTTCCGCGTGTGTATCTGCCGTCCGCTGATATTGATCGTAAATATGTACCGATACTCTAATGTCGAATACCTAGCTACCTAGCAATAGTGAGATTTTATGTCTTGTCTGCTGAAAACTTAGACGGTGTGACGAGTCGGTATTTACCCGCGTTGGAATTTACAACGTGCACAATGAGCACTGGTGGAGTTTTTTTATAGAAGGAGGCAAACGAGCATGCGGCTCACCTGATGTTAAGTGACTACCGCCGCCCATGATCAACCGCAACACCAAGGGAATTGCAGGTGCGTTGCCGGCCCTTTAGAAAGGAGTAAGCTCTTTTCTTGAAGGTCGCTAGGTCGTATCGGTCCGGAAAAATAGCCGGTGGTAAATTATTCCACAGAGAGGTCGTACGCGGAAGAAAACTCATTGTGGAACGTACAGTGGTGGACCGCCAAGCATCCAGATGTTGTGTATGGTATCGGGACGTTTGCCGCGTAGTGCGTTCACGAAATTTGGCGGCTGGGATTAATCCGAACAATTCCTCAGAGCACTCCCCGTGGTATATGCGAAAGAAAATGCAAAGAGATGCAACATCTCTTCGCAGCGCCAGTGAATCGAGCCGATCGGAAAGCACTCGGTCTTCGACAATTCGAGCCGCTCTGCGCTGGATGCGGTCAAGTGGAAGGAGCTGGCACTGAGAAGCCCAAGCCCAGAGATGGGAACAGTATTCCATGTGCGGCTGAACCTGCGCCTTGTAAAGTTGCAGGCGGTGCGCCGGCATGATATACTGTCCCGCTCTGCTGAGCACGTCAAGCTTTTTAGAGGCCAATTTGGCCTTCTCTTCCAAGTGAAAACGAAACTGCACGTCACTCGATATGTTGACGCCGAGAATTCCGATACTGGTTGTGGCAACAAGGGGAGTGCCTTGAAACAGAGGAGATACGACAAAGGGGTTCTTTTTAGCGGTTAACGCGCAAACTTGTGTCTTCTGAGGGTTAAACTGGACTAGATTTAGTCGCCCCAAATCCGAGACTTTGTTCAGCAAAGACTCGACTTCAGACACAAATTTGTCCCGGTACTCGGAGACGTTTTCCCGAGAAATATTGGCACGGCCGGTGTATAAAGCATCACCAGTGCTGTCTTCTGCATAGCAATGAATGTTACGGGTTTGCAACATATCATTGATATGCAGAAGAAACGGTGTTGGCGATAGCACGCAGCCATGTGGAACACCAGCATTAATAGGCTTGTTGTCGGATTGTAATCGGAGCTTGCACCATCTACAACGACCTTGATGCTCCGATCTGTAAGAAAGCTGGTGATCCAATTGCACAATTTCTCGGGAAGCCCATAGGAAGGGAGCTTCGAAAGAAGCGCTTTGTGCCAAACCCGATCGAAGGCCTTCGCAATGTCCAAACTAACGGCCAATGCCTCCCCCTTGGACTCTACTGCCGCCGCCCATCAATGAGTTAGGTAGACCAAAAGATCACCAGCTGATCGACCACGGCGAAAACCGTATTGGCAATCACTAATCAGCTGGTGATCATCAAGGTACCTCATGAGCTGGCAGTTTACAATGGACTCCATTGTTTTGGAGAACAAGGAGTTTCCAAAACCCACACAAAATCAAAGTTCGTTTCTGTGTGAACGTTTGGGCGGCACTCATTAACGACCACATCATTCGTCCAATATGGATTGACGGGAATAACGTATATTTGCAAATGATACGTTCCGTCATCGACACAATGTTGGAAAATGTTCCTCTGAGCCATCTGCAAAGAACGTCTGAATTCCAGCACGACGGATGTCCAGCTCATTACGAATGATCTATGCGCGCATATCTGGACAGCCAATTCGGTGATAGGTGAATAGGTCGCCGCTGACCCGTGAACTGGCAGGCGAGTTCACCAGACCTAAAACCTCTAGAGTTTTATTTGTGGGCCGAACTAAAATGGTTAGTGTAGGTACACAGAAAACGCACAAAGTGTTAGTGAAAGTTTAACAAACAATTTACAAAGACGTGCTAGTTCGTATTTAGAAAAAATCAGTGGACATTTTGAACAACTATTGCGATATCGCTAAAACGTATTTTTTGTAAACAACAATAATGTACCTAGTATAATTTTGTAAATATCAATCAGTGTAGTTTGTCAATAAGTTGATTTCGATGTTTTAAATATCCCTCAGATACGATAGGTATAAAAATTATTATTAGAAACTATTTAATAATTCAATATAATGGAAGATAAAATTTAACATGTAAAATTAGCCCGTTAAAGTGTGGCCATGAAGGAAAAGGGGAGATCTCCCGCCGGGCAAGGTGTTGTGCCCGGGGAGCGGCCAACGCTCCTTGTGATAGTTCGGAGCTGTTCTATATATACTGTTTATGATTCGGAATTTTGATAGCGCGATTTAGGCTTCGGTGTGTTTCGCTTGTGGCGCGACAACAGTGCCGCCACATCACCCCCCTGCTCAGACCGGAGGTCGACGGTGCAGTCCGATTGCCGGTGCGTCCTTAATGCCGGTGGGGAATACATGCTGTGTGCGTAAGGGCAAGTGACACCGGTGCGAAAGATATGCCGATGTGTAATACATGCCGTACTACGCACTGGCAAGTGATGCTGGTGAGAACGATGTACCGGAGCAAGTGCCAGAAATCTGCCTTATGAATCTGCGGTGAGTCGAGATGAAGACAAGTTGGACTGGTTTGCAGGAACTGAAGAATGCAGAAGACGATTCTCAGTAGTGAATGGTAGGGGTTCTTGAGGATAATGATGAAGGCTTGAAGTTGTAGTTTCCGAAGGTTATTGGTTGCGTGTTCAGATCAAGTCGGGTGGTAACCATTGTGGCCGTAGAAGGAAAAGAGGAGATCTCCCGCCGGGCCATCCCGCCACAAAAGTATGAAGGAAAGATCGAAATCACAAAAATCATAATCTGAAACGAAAGGTTTTCGGTTCCGGCGGGAGGAATAAGCTTCGGCTGCATTCGGTCGGCACGAATGTATGTCGCAGCCAAATAAGAAATAAGACGTATTAATAAACGCCTGGTCGTAATGCACATCATTTAATGTATCAGTTTTTTGCGTTCTACAATGTTTGATAATGCTGAATTTTAAGTGCCATGCAAAACGCTTTAATACTGCAACATTCAATAGCGCTTTTGCATTGTGGCTAGAAATTCTGTCGTAAAGTGGACCTAACGTCGTCATTGTCTGCCGTTTTAGTCAATGTATCGTAACGTCATTCCGGCTGAACGTCTTAACGTCAAAACACTTAGCGTTGCAAACATTATGAAGGCAAGTATTGTAGCTAGGTCTTTTTGAATATGCCTGATTCTAAATGTAGGCTGCAACGATGTGTCGTTTGTTCCCACTTCTACACGCTAAGAAATTTTACCTTGTCTACGACAGATAAGACCAATTCATCATGTATACGACAAGAATTTTGTCGGATCTAGCCACGAAAATTTATCGTGTCTGCTCCAGACTAGATAAATAGAGACATGTACACGATGAGATCGTTTTCGGTCAGTCGTATGTAGGGTATGGTGCACTAGTTAAGTTTTTTTGTAATGAATAGAATCATGTTTACTACGAAGTAGAAAATGATTATTACATAACTTACATATATATATATATATATATATATATATATATATATATATATATATATATATGTATATATATATATATATCTAGCGCAGACAAGACTTTTTTCTTTGTCAGCGCCGTAGCATTGTACAACACAGTTCGTGTGTAGAAACGACACAAACTCTTGCATAGACCCGGTGACTTAGCGTGTACAAGTACAAGCGCTCTAAAGATGATATTCATCATAGGCATCACTAGGTATTCGCCTAACGAAAGAAATATGAATGCATTTCGTTCGCGCTTCCAACTTTAATTCACTAGCGATTGCAGCATATGCCGTGCCGTTTAAAATAATATCACCTATTTTTAGTTTTACGCAAACACCGTAGGATGAATTGTTTTTATGTATTTTTTGGATATTTGGAAATTTTGCCTATTAGTTATATTTTCTTATATTTTACAAATACACAAAATACTGCATTATTTTCCAGACGGTAAGAAAGTCACCCAGTATACTTTGGGTCAGGAATTAAGGAGAATGCACCATTTTAACATCGTAGCGTTTTCGCGACAGCAAAATAAAATTGTGAACTATGTTTCAGATTGATTCTCGACAATTTCCCGTAACAATCCACTTCAACAAACATACCTACAGTGACTATTTGAAGGAAGCCTATAAAAAAACTGTTAAAATACACACGAGGCTGCCAGAAGGAGGAATTTTGATTTTTGTCACTGGTCAACAGGAGGTATAGAATGTTAAATTAATATTAGTCTAAATAGTCGTAAACCTGCATGTCTGAGAAATAGAAAAAATATATTTCGAAGACATGTGAAGTTCGGCAACACGCATTGGGGCAGCCCGGCGAACATTTCCATGCCCTAAAACCTTCTCATAAATGAGAGGAGGTCAGTGCCCAGCTGTGGGACGTATAAAGGCTGTAACTTTAAATAGTCTATGTTTTAAGATTCAAGGCTTTAGGACTGTTCTGGTATTTACTGTGTTAATAATAATGGGCTAGACATATCGACTTATGATTCAAATAAAAGATAATTAATAGAATCAGGCGTTACTTTGCGGAAATGCATTATAATAAAGATATTAATAGTTACTAAAGGTCTTATCGGTCAGGCGCCGTAGAGTCTACATCACCTGAAGATGCCTCATGTAGAGGCGAAACACGTGTATTATCGTCGGTGGTGTGTCTTTCCTAGAATAGTGGTGTTAGGAGTAGTGGTGCTGGGATTAGTGGTGACGGGATTAGTGCACGCAATTGAGGGAGGGCGGGAGGTGCTCTTCATTCTAGGTAAGACACATCATTGTATTTAATTGAGCGGATGATTGCAAAGTAACTATTAATATCTTTATCAAATAAAAGAAACATAGCCTTACATAATTTGAAGGTAGTAACGATTTTGTTACTTTTTATTTTAACCCTATAGTTATACATATACTAAATGAAAAATTTCGTTTTTACGAAATAATTCCAACGTTAACTTAATTATAACGAACAATTTCTTGCCCTAAAGCTCTCTCAAAATGAGAGGAGGTCTGTGCCTAGAAGTGGGGTAATATGGCAGTTACAATTATATTTAAGTTATTTTATATTTTTAATCATACAGTTAATGTATTCTATAGATCTATCCCAGTTCAATACAACCACTGTGTTATCTTCTTGCGGCCATCGAGTCTTTGAATAGATTGATTAATTTCTATAAGTCTAAAATAGACAAGTATGCGCATATAGTATTCCCCCGTTTCACCGTCGGATAGACTTTTGACATTCGACGCATTCGATTTAAACGGTTTGCTTCGTTTTAATACGTTAATAAAGGAATATAGTACCATTTATTCATACACTTGGGCTCTGCATTTTAGTGTTCTTGGAGGTTTTTTTGAAATTTAAATTAACATTTCGAAAGAACTGCCAAGTAACGTTTTTTTTTTAAATAATGAATGTGTATTTCTTGAATTAAATTGGATGTTAATGTTAAATTGATTGATTAGAAAATAAATTTCACAGGTTAGGTATCTAGTTCGAAAGTTAAAAGCGTCCTTTCCATATCGTAAAGATGTTGATTATACTAAGTTAATCACAAGAAAAGCTGTGAATGAAAATGATGCTGCTTTGGACTCTGAGCCCGAGGACATTGATTCTGATGACGATGAAGTGAGTGTTAATATAAGAATTCTTAACATAATTGTTGTTACAATTTGTCTAATTCAATGAATATTGTGAAAATATTGTACATGATCATTTGAGCGTTACAATAAATTTTAGCTTTTGTCGACAAGATACTGATACCTCAGTTCCGTATTTGGCACTGCTGTTTGCGGCATAGGTTTGATTCTCGCTCGGAAAGTATATGTATGGCATACAAATAATTGTTTTGGGTCTGGCTGTTGGTCCAAGTGCAATTTGGGTATGTAAATACACCTCCACAATAGAGCACAAATTCCTAATATGAGGCTTATATGGTATGGATTTGGTATTAGTATTTTTTTAAACGTTCAAAAAGCTATGTTTTTTTTTAAATAGAATTAGAATGACAAACATGCACACAGTCCACCTGATGGTAAGTGGATGCTGTTGCCTATAGAGATCTACATATATCCTCGATTAAGAATCAAAATATAGATACGTTATCACTATGAGGGCTAAGATAGAATGCCTCGTTGCCAGTAAAAAATCTCTGACCTCCGGTTCTCTACACTCACCATACAAAACACAGCAGCATTTTGCTGCTATTTTACGCTGGCATTCTGTGAGAACGACGCCCTTCCCCGGTCGAGCCGACCCATTCATACTACAACTATAATATAGCTGCTGCATGGCTCTACCACATATAAAGTGTTTTCTTTAATTCTCATTGGAGCTTCGCTTTATAGTAATTACAAAAAAAAAACATGGATATCCACAAGGCTCAACTTCTCCCTATAGACATAGAACATAAAAAACACAGAGTTCTAGATATATTTTTAATCAGAAAATATTGTTGCAAGCCATAATTAATGCCACTAGCGCCATCTAGTATCGAGTAGCATAACTAAGAGACTTTTCTACACCTAGTCGGTCGGGACGGGTACGTACTCGAACATTCTAGATGTTTCATTAGAAAAGGTCTTATATAAGGCCGGTTTAGACCGCGACCTGAACCCTAAGCTCGTAACAATATTATTGCTTTCATGCTTATCATAGTCATCTCGTCAGGTGAGTCTTCGTCGGATTAATTTTCTGCTGTTTACATTGATGGTTTGACCTTATTGCGCATGGTCTCATTCATTCATCTGGATTCGGTTTCATTCATTTGGATCTTTTGGAATGTCGTATAAATTGTTACTATTTAATTTGGAGCTAGATTTTGGGCTAGGAGCTTAATTATTTTATAGAAAGGGCCAGATCGAGCCCTAAAAAGGTAAAATTGGCATCACTGGTTTTGCGTGTTTCCATATCTTACAATTACACCTAAATTACTGCAATGTTTTGTGGATGTTCTATTCGCCCATTAAGCGTTTTCGTCCTTTTACTATGTTTTTCTGTTTGAGTATTAATTAAAAGTATGTAAACATTGTTTAAGTTCGTACAATATAAGATTGTAACAGAGAAACCTTACTATTTTTATTTAATATAAGATTAATATCAAAAATACTAAACATTACACCACATTTCACTAAAACAATTATAACTAGTAAATAAGAAAAAAAAAACTAAACTTATTTATTTACTTATTTCTTTTCCATTGAAAGGTGGAGAAAGAAATGAAAAGAGCTCGCAAAGCTAGACGGAAAGCGAAATTGAAAGCAAAGGCATTGCCGAAGATAAATTTGGACGACTATGATATGCCTGAGGATGATGGGCAGGCAGACCTAGTGGGGAGTGATGACGACAGTGAAGGTCATTTAAGCGATTCAGGTAATGTTATTGTTGGGTTATATGTTACCTATTGTTCTGATTTAGTTAGTACGTAAAATTTAATTTTACATTATTAGTGCTAATACAAACGTTATTGATTTTGCCACTTGCACACAACTCGATTTAACTTTCGGCCGATCAAAAATTATGCAGTCTGCGGGGCTCTATTAGAGGCATATGAACAAGAATTTGTATTTTTATATGTGACAAAAACAAGCACATAGTCTCCCCGTCCATAGATACATCTGTGACACCTAAAGGACTACGATTGAACTTTACCAGTAAAAAGGTTCATAGGTATTGAGTAAGCATGGTTCTTTCCCGACCGAGTTGACCCATTGGGGTTGCAAGTATAATACAAATACCAACGTGGCCCTACCACGTGTAAACATATTGTTTAAATGATATAAACGTATTTTTTTCATTTGTTACATAGTGAAATTAATAACATGTACACTTATAATAACGGTAATTTAAAAGTCTACTACATAGACGTTTTATATATAGACTTTTTAACAAAAAAATGAAACCGCCGAAAAAACTGAAAAACAAAAATAATAAACCTTTTTCTTTTATCTTAATAACTAAATTCTTAAACTAATCTAACTGTACCTAAATACTTATATATTTTTGTAATTATTTTGAGTTTTTAACTAACCCTAATAACTAAGTTCTTAAACTAATGTAAGTATGCCTAAGTAATTTTGAGTCGGCGCCAAACAAGCAAATTAATTAATTACGTAAAGCATGGTGCTTGGCAAGACAAGCCCCTTTGCCGGAAAATGCCGAACTTCCACGAAGTTAATGTCAGCAAGACAGCAACCCGAACACACGTGAGGGCGTCATTGTGAGCGGCCGTGCGGAGAGCGTATTTTTTGAAATGTTAATCTTTATCGCTGAAGATTTCACGTTGCATTGATAATTTGATTTGGTTATTTAATTAAATTTAAGGTAATTTAGTGACCTTTGACTTAGGTATACTAAAATTAGTTTAAGAACTTAGTTATTAAGATTAATTAAAGACTCAAAATAATTATAAAAATATATTTAGGTACACTTACATTAGTTTAAAAACTTAGTTATTAAGGTAAAAGAAAAAGATTTATTATTTTTTGCTTTACAATTTTTTTCGGTGGTTTGATTTTTTTGTTAAAAAGTTTTTATTTCATAATTTTTTGTGGCTATAATCTACTAATTACTATGTGCCTAATTTTTGATTACTTTTAAAATAGCTTACCTTACTTTAGCTATTAACTGTTATATAATCCTACTTTAACCTGTTATTTGCTTGAAGCTGTAGTCGACCTCGGAAAGAAAGTGTTTGCCAAACAGCAGGCATATGTGGCTCAGAGTAGAGTAAAAACACTTGAGGAAAACACAGACCTCACGATGAACGAGCTTTAGCAGAAATGCAGAGACTGAGAGGTCATTTTTGTAATGTAATGTAATTATTATTTAATGTTGGAATACACGACTCAGTATTAAAATCTGTGGGTAAACAATAAATCACTCCTTTTTCCCATCCTTAGGCCAAAATATTTTTTTCCAAATATATATGGGACCATTTTCGAGGTATACCCTATCCAATAAAAAATAATTATCAAAATCGGACTACTCAAAAAAAAGTAAAGTTATGCGTGGTCATTTAAAACATTAAAAAATATATATATGCGTCGACTTGAGAACCTCTTCCATTTTTTCGTCGGTTGAAAACGTAGCATATACTTTTGTCATTTCTTAATTAGTGCAGTGAATTGAATTAATCGTAAAACTGTGTTTAAATATTTTACAAAAGGCGCTTAAAAATTGGCGTAAGGAAAAAGTAATGAAAATCTTAACACAAGCATTTTAAGCTTACCTGGAGTAATATAATGTCCTCCAGAGCGAATTTAAGTCACGGCGGCCTGCCTTAACGACGACTAGCCATCAGCTCAGGGCAGGATCAGTGTCCAAGTGTATGCGCAAGCACAGGTGCACTCTCTATTCTCTCACTCTCATAATCCGATGGGACGGTAAACCTACACGACCGGAGAGAGATCAGGCGCAGGACCAACGGCTTTACGTGCTTTCCGAGGCACGGGGTGAGACACCGCCAACTTCCTGACTCCGGGCAACTACTAAGAATTTCTTGACGGAAAAACTCAATAATTAATTTTTTGGCCCGACCCGGGATTCGAACCCAGGACCTCATGATCAGCAGTCGCACTACTACAACCACTAGACCAACGAGGCAGTTTTTATACAGTAGTATACGGGAATATTAGTAGTGTTATAACATTACTAATATTCCCGTATACTACTTCAGACTGCCTATATAGCACTGCTGGTGTTCTTTATTTAAAACAAAGCTTGTCACCTGTTAACCACGTTAGTAATATACTCTGCTGATTATTTTCCATCTACAAAAGTATACTTTTTCAGTGATGTGTGATATTGAAGTGAATTATCTTTGAAACGATCCATTAACTTGCTCTTACAGACGTAGAAGATGATACTTTAACACCTGCAATAAAGTCCTGTCGTCAGCCGTTGTGGGTGCTTCCTTTATACTCTATGTTGAGTTCGTCGAAGCAAGCGCGTGTTTTTGAACCGCCACCAACCGGCGCTCGCTTGTGCGTCGTCAGTACGGACGTGGCTGAGACGTCACTCACTATTCCATCAATTAAATATGTTGTAGATACTGGGAAAAAGAAAATGCGGTGAGTTTTATGCCATTTGCTTTTTATATAAAAACGAAATTTACGTCAAAACTACACATGGAATAAATAATATTTCGAGGGATTTTATTTTTTTTACTCCTTTTTAAAAATTAATGAATTACGTGACCACGGGTGGTATTGAAAATTATTATTTTTTTAAAAATAAAAGAAAAAAAACTTGAGTACAGGCCTCCTCTTATTTTTGAGGCGGTTTCATAATAACATAACATAAAACATAATAATTTTAAGATAATTGATAGAATTAGGCGTTACTTTGCGGAAATCCATTATAATAAAGATATTAATAGTTATATTGCAACACTCCGCTGTATTAAATTGAAATGATGTGTCTGTGCACCACTACTCCCAGCACCACTATTCCACCATCGACGATAACACGACACGTGTTTCGCCTACACGAGGCATCTTCAGGTGATGTAGACTCTACGGCGGCTGACCGATAAATAAAAAACCATAAACTAAGTATTTTTTATTGCATTAGAGGATAGGAAATTTCACATTGAGCCTATAATGCCAAACTTCTTCATAGAAATGTAGTCTGTAAATATTAGTTTTTATGGGTCTCATGAGACCCCTAGGGATTTGATGGAATATGGCTGCGGTCGCATGCGACCGCTTGGGGTTTGAGAGGTTAATACTGTAAATGAACTTAGGAATCAAAATGCGGCTACATGTCAGGTAACAGTTAACCGTACTTATGTTTATTTATTAGACCGCATTGAACCCTTGTACCTTGTGACCACATTGGAGCCTTCGTATCCTAAAACAAAACACAATTAACAACTGGATATTTTGTACGTTTATACTGTTTTGTGCAAATAACTTCAGTTATCGTCGAGAAAGTCAACGACGAAATGGCAGAGCAAAAAAGAGTCAGCAAAATGGCGTTTTACTAAGCCGCGACTCATATTTTGTTGTCAAGCTATGGTACTATACATTCAAGAAATAGGGAGGTTTGGTAGTTGATTCAATTATTATAAATAAATGAATTTTCCTAAAAGAAATTTCAAGTTGCTTAAAAACCGATTTACACTTCGACAAGTACAGTAGCGAGTTAACTTGCGAGCCTGGTGAGTTAAGTTTGAACCTCGTTTGAACGGCAATAAGCGAGTTAAGTAGCAAGTTAACGATTAAGTTGAACGGGATAACCGGCCGATCTATTTTTCGGCGAGTTAAGTGCGAAGTGCTGCCCTCTCGCGCGTCTCCCGCCACCCGCACCTAAACTCGCCGTTCGTGTAAAGACCGATTTACACTTCGACAAGTACAGTAGCGAGTTAACTTGCGAACCTGGCGAGTTAAGTTTGAACCTCGTTTGAACGGCAATAAGCGAGTTAAGTAGCAACTTAACGATTAAGTTGAACGGGATAGCCGGCCGAGCTATTTTTCGGCGAGTTAAGTGCGAAGTGCTGCCCTCCCGCGCGTCTCCCGCCACCCGTAACTAAACTCGCCGCTCGTTCACACGAGCGAGTTTAGTACAGCGCATAAGTTGACAAGATCTATATAGTGTATTATCTATGGACGGGACGCAACGTTTGCGCGCCAAAACGTATATTTGTACTTTTATAATTAAACTCACCAACGCAACGTTTGCGCGCCAAAACGTATATCTGTACTTTTATAATTAAACTCGTCACAAAGTTTGTACGGTGCTATTTATTAAATATTTATATATACATTTTATATTAAGTTTTAATAATGAAATGGACGGAAGATATTACGTATAAATTCGTTCAAGAGTATTTAGAACATGAATTGTTATACAATAGCAGAAGTTTAAATTACAAAATTAAACCTGTTCGAGATGCTGCACTTATGAAAATTTGCGAAGTTATGAATATTCCTGATTTTGGGGTTAAAGAGGCACTGGCAAAAATAAAAAGCATTAGATCAACATACAGACAGGAGACAAAAAATATTAATGATTCCATCAAAAGTGGAGCGGAAAAAGATTCTTTATATGTGCCATCATTAAAATGGTACAAACTATACCATGACCGTATTAAGGAAAAGGAACTTACACAAAGTATTACACAAGATAATTTGGTAAGTGTAACTTATTATTTATTTATTAAATTTTACAGAGTAGGTATAAAAACAATGTATGTTTAATGTATCATTCTCAATTGCCAGCTTACTGATCCACTTCCAACAAAATAATTGGCGTAATTATCACGTACCATCCGAGCATTTTGAGAAGAGTGATAAGAATCACTTCTCGCGATCGGTACAAGACCATTGAATTGTAAGTCCCTCCAAGAACCCGGTAATATTATGCCTGTGTTAATATCATCAACATCTACTGTCACAGAATCGTCACTGTTGTTGGCTTTTCTGATCCAGTTATGCAAGGCACAACAAGCCTTTATAATTTTCACAACCCGGGCTTGACTAAATGGCAGAGGTTTTTCGAATATTCGAAATCGACTAACTAGAATACCAAACGTATTTTCAATAGTACGGCGGGCTCGTGACAGTCGATAATTAAATACTTTCTGTACAGTACTTAAATTACTATCACCATATGGTTTTAGCAGATAAGGTTTCAATGGGAAAGCGTTATCTCCAACGATGCAATGGTTTGTTGGCAACAACTCTTCAAGAATATTACTAATTCTGCAGTTTCGAAATACACCACCATCTGATATTCGTCCATTACATCCGATATCAATATATGTGAAACAGTAGTCGTCGTCTGCTATAGCCAGAAGTACTATGCTATTTTGATGTTTATAATTATAATAGTAACTTCCAGCTTCGAAAGGGGCTTTTATCACGACGTGCTTGCCGTCGATTGCTCCACAGCACCCAGGAAAATTCCATTTGTATTTGAAACCATGTTCAATTTTTTTCCATTCATCATGACTTGTAACCAGACATCATGACGGTAAAAAATAATACATTAATTTAGTAAAAAAAGTAAGTTGACGTCTCCGTGGCGCAGTGGCTTAGCAATGAGCGGCTGCGCTGGGGGTCGCGGGTTCGAATCCCGCACGGAACAAGTATTTGTATGGCCTATAAATAATTGTTCCGGGTCTGGATGTTTGTCCTTGTGCAATCTATGTTTGTAAACTGCCCCCGCGATACAGGAGAAAATCCTAGTGTAGGGGTAACGTTTAAAAAAAAATTAGTAAACCTTTATTTTTTAGGTAATATCTGAATTAGAAGACACATCAACGGTTAAACCTACTGCATATGATTTAAGTTCCTCTAATATTTCAATACAACCATCATCAACACCTGTGCACTCCCGTAAAAGGAATATACGCTGCTTAGAAAATATAATGGATAAAGTGAAATCCGTCACTGACAGAATAAATCAGCCTACAGGTTCAACATCAGAGGAAACTGAATTCGACATTTATGCAAAAAGTATAGCAGCACAGTTAAATTCGTTGCCAACAGTATGGGCTTTACAAGCACAGTGCCATATCAATAATTATCTAACTAATTTACGAATTAAGCATTTGACAAATTCTTTAAATACCATACCCCCATTCTTTAATAACCATACTCCCCTTTCTACTACAACCTACATATCGTCGCCATCGCCGACTGAATCTCACTGTCAGCGAATTACTGACTCTCCAATCCATACTACACCTACGCCTTATATGTCGTCACCTTCACCACAATCCATGCCCGATTTTCACACGCAACAAGTTAATACGAAGTACTTCGAAACGCCTACAATGCAAACCACAGATTCTTCCAATGTTGTTTATGTTTTAAAAAATGAACCATCAACGTGTGAATGAATGAATTTTGAAATGATGATTAGTACCGAGATTATTAAACTGAAAAGAATTCTTAATAAATATTTCATATAACTAATAGAGTTGTTTATTTTCTTACTTTTATGTGCTCCTTCAACGTTTCATAAATTGCATCACAGACTTCTGGAATCATGTTAGATATGCTAGCTTTGGATACTCTAAATAAGTGATTCAGGGGACGGTAACTGCATCCAGTGGCCAACATATACAATACGACTTGCAGTTTTATTTTAGATGGTAATGCACATCTCATAAAAGTATCCTTTTTTTGAATTATAGGCCCAACTTGACTCAGTAGGAATTCAAATAAGACTTCAGACATTCTCAGACTATTTTTTAATTCTAGAGGATCTTCTTCAGATAATTCTTTAAATAATTGATAGCTCGCGCCATGTTCGTTTCTTCTATTAATCCATTTTTTTTACCCAAAGTCTTGTGGGTTTTTCACGTTCCGTAATTATTTCATTTCCAACTTCATTAACAACAACCAATAATATTTCTCTGACTATATCATTTAATTCTTGACGTAATCCTAGATCCATCTTAAACGAAAACAAGAAAAATCCTGTAGCCTTGAAACGACACACTCAAACGAACTCTATGAACTGATGTGCTTAACTAAACTCGCCACAAAGACATTGTTTGAACGCTACTGTCCACTAAACCGTTAACTGTCAACTGTCCTGTAACTAAACTCGCTGCTGTACTTGTCGAAGTGTAAATCGAATCGAATCTTAAACGAGCGAGTTTAGTTCAGTGCATAAGTTGACAGGCCGCAACGTTTGCGCGCCAAAACGTACAATTGTACTTTTATAATGAAACTCGCCACAAAGTTTGTACGATACTGTTTATTGAATATTTTATACGTTTTATATTGAGTTTTAATAATAAAATGGACGGAAGATATCACGTATAAATTCGTACAGGCGTATTTAGAACACGAATGTTTATATAATAGTAGAAGTTGTAAAATTAAACCTGTTCGAGATGCTGCGCTCGTGAAAATTCTTAAAAACTTATTTAACAGCGACCATTAATACTTCTCTGACTGGATTATTTAATTCTTGACGTAATCCTAGAACCATCTTAAACGAAAGCCGGAAAAATTCTGTAGTCTTGAAACGTCATACCCCAACGAACTCTATGAACTAATGTCCTTAACTAAACTCGCTACGAAGACATTGTTTGAACGCTACTGCCCACTTAACCGTTTACTGTCAACTGCCCTGTAACTAAACTCGCTACTGTACTTGTCGAAGTGTAAATCAGTCTTAAGATAAAATTACTGCAAAAATAGAAAGGTCTGCTTGAATTTTTTTTATAGAAGAGGGGGCAAACGAGCATGCGGCTCACCTGATGTTAAGTGACTACCGCCGCCCATGATCAACCGCAACACCAGGTGAATTGCAGGTGCGTTGCCTGCCCTTTAGAAAGGAGTAAGCTCTTTTCTTGAAGGTCCCCAGGTCGTATCGGTCCGGAAAAATCGCCGGTGGTAAACTATTCCACAGAGAGGTTGTACGCGAAAGAAAACTCCTTTTGAAACGTACTGTGGTGGACCGCCAAGCATCCAGATGGTGTGGATGGTATCGGGACGTTTGCCGCGTAGTGCGTTCACGAAATTTGGCGGCTGGGATTAATCCGAACAATTCCTCAGAGCACTCTCCATGGTATATGCGAAATAAAATGCAAAGAGATGCAGCATCTCTTCGCAGTGCCAGTGAATCGAGCCGATCGGAAAGCACTCGGTCGTCGATGATTCGAGCCGCTCTGCGCTGGATGCGGTCAAGTGGAAGGAGCTGGTACTGGGGAGCCCCAGCCCAGAGATGGGAACAGTATTCCATGTGCGGCCGAACCTGCTCCTTGTAAAGTTGCAGGCGGTGTGCCGGCATGAAATACTATCTCGCTCTGCTGAGCACGCCAAGCTTTTTAGAGGCCAATTTGGCCTTCTCTTCCAAGTGACCACGAAACTGCACGTCACTCGATATGTCAACGCCGAGGATTACCGATACTGGCTGAGGCAACAAGGGGAGTGCCTTGAAACTGAGGAGATACGACAAAGGGGTTCTTTTTAGCGGTTAACGCGCAAACTTGTGTCCTCTGAGGGTTAAACTGGACTAGATTTAGTCGCCCCCAATCCGAGACTCTGTTCAGCAAAGATTCGACTTCAGACACAACTTTGTCCCGGCACTCGGAGACGTTTTCCCGAGAAATATTGGCTCGGCCGGTGTAAAGAGCATCACCAGTGCTGTCATCTGCATAGCAATGGATGTTACGGGTTTGCAACATATCATTGATTGCGAAGAAACAGCGTTGGTGATAACACGCAGCCCTGTGGAACACCAGCATTAATAGCCTTGCAATCGGAGCTTGCACCGTCTACAACGACCTTGATGCTCCGATATGCAAGAAAGCTGGTGATCCAAAATCCAAGTTTACAATGGACTCCATTGTTTTGGAGAACAAGGAGGTGATGGCGATAGACCGGTAGTTGGACGGGTCTGAGCGGTCGCCTTTTTTAGGGATTGGGTGGACGTAAGCCGTCTTCCATGATTTTGGGACTACGCCTAGTGAGTAGGAGTACCGGAAAAGACGCGTTAAGACCGGTGCCAACTCTGGAGCACATGTCCTCAGCACAACTGGAGTGATTCCGTCAGGCCCACTCGACTTGTGGATGTCCAGGGAGAGGAGTGCTTTGTGAACCGAGCGCTGTGTGAACTGCACTTCCGGCATGGAGTACTCACACCGCGTGATGGTCGGCGGCGTACTCCCACCGTCATCGAGAGTCGAGTTGGACACAAAGACAGAGCCTAGAAGATCGGCTTTCTCCTTTGTGGTATGGACCAGTGAGTCGTCCTCCCTGTGCAGAGATGGAAGAGATGGCTGACAGAAATTCCCCTGGACAGCCTTGGCGAGAGTCCAGAATGCACGGGTTCCAGAAGGAAGGCGAACTAGTTTCTCGCCAATTCTGCCTATGTGCTCTGACTTTGCCTTGGCAATGACTCTTTTGAAGGACCTAGAGGCGGAATTATACTTCTTTTTTATAGCGCTGGTGTTTACATCCCGAGACGCTGATGCGTCAGCCCAGGCTTGGTAGCACTCCTGCTTATAGCATGATGCTATTTTACAGGAGTGACCAAACCATGGCTGAGATTTGCCTCCAATGGGCACCACAAAGGAAGGAATAAAAAGTTCCATACCCTGAAGTACCACATCAGCGACAGAATCCGCAACAACGTTGGGATCGTCCGGCGAGAAGCAAACCCGCCAAAGAAAGACCGCATCCCATCTCGGCTGACCTATAGTGCCAAACACGGCGGCAGCCTGCAGAATGCAACTGCGATTTCAGCGTGAGTGGCACCACACTTCGGACAAGACAATGGTCCGAGGAGCCTAAAGGGGCTTCGACGGAAATCTGATATCCGTCCGGGTGAGAGGTCAGCAGAAGGTCCAACAGGGAAGGTGCATGATCCTCCACATCTGGAATCCGCGTAGGCGAAGTAACCAGTTGTGTCAGACTATATGCCAAGGCAAAATCATGAACAGATCTTCCAGCATGATCGGTTAAACGTGAACCAAGCCATTAGGCGTGATGGGCGTTAAAGTCGCCGAGGATCACGATCTCTGCGGAGGGGATCTGCTGTAGCAACGAATCTGTAGCCATTTGGACGTGGTCGAAGAGTCGGTCTGTTTCGGCATTACTGCTATGGGACCTATAGAGGCACCCGTAGACGCGCGGATGGTCGTCGCTGTCTACGCGTAGCCAAAGGATGGACAGGTCCGAACCTTCAAGTCTGCCGAGGCGTCGAGAACAGATGTCCTCTCTGACGTAAACGCAAACTCCAGCCCGAGGCACAAAGGAGTGTTCCAGTTTGTACCCCGGGTAGGAGAGATACGAGACATCAGCCGGAGAGGACACCTGCGTCTCGGTCAGAAAGAGCAGAGCCGGCCTCGCCGTCTAGAGATGGTAGTGGACGGATGGACGGAATGTGAGTAGGTTGCCAAGTATGTAAAATGCATGCCGTGACGTAACAGTACGGATATATTGTTACGCAAACAGCAGTTGTTCGTATATGCCTGTTAGACTCACGCCTAGTCTGGATAGGCCAATAGGATTAAATCCCAACGTGACGCTGACGAGACGCGACGCGATGAGACGCGCAATTTTTAAGGTAGGACCACCTTCTACCAGAATGAACAGACGACACGTACCGGCTGTACAGCGCGCCGGTATTTCTGTGTGAACGTACCATGTGGTGCGATATATGTAACCCCATGACGTGTAACATTGCAGCGTATACGATCACGTGACGGGCGCGTCCGCGTGGCGGGTGGTGTGGGTGTCGCAGGCGGGTGCGGCGCAGCGGGCGGGGCGCGCGGGGCGCACGGGCGCCGGGCACGCCTACCGGCTGTACAGCGCGCCGGTGTTCGCTAACGACCTGCCCGCACACCACGCGCCCGACCTCTGCCGCCGCCCTGCCGACGACATTGTGCTGCTCATGAAGTGCATGTCCATCGACAAGGTAATTTTGAAATACTTTTTTTCTTTTGTAATTAACTCGTACAGATACTTCAACTCATCTTGGCATGCGGTGTTATGCGTGCATAAAGCTAATTTTCATAATACATGAACACTTTCTAGTCTGCCTTAGACACTTCATACAAAGTCTACTAGAACACTTCTAGTTTATCTGTCGCAGATGAAAATAATTATCCGTTACAGCCGCAGAAATAGTAATAATAAAACAATAGAAATGAATTAGCGCTCGATTACTTCTAAAACCGATGTCGTGCACATCATAATATATACGCATTAAGCGACCGATGCCTGCAGCCGTATTAACATACGCAATGCACAATGATATCTAATGTTTCACATTACATTGCTTGGCAAGTTTATCATCGTCGCGTGCGTCGCGTATTACGGTAAAACAAAAGTATAATACGAAAAATAACATATGAAAGTTTTCAAAGATAAATATCATAGTAAATTCTATGATATTTATTCATCTAGATATAAATTAATTAAAACAATGATAACTAGTAAATAATCAACTTACTGATGATATGTTATGCCTTTATTAGTTGAATTACACGTCCTTGATGAGTATTTACAACTGATTATGCTGCAGTTCACCATTATAATAACATAAATTCACGTAGGAAGTTCCCCGCGCAAATAAATCACATAATGGTGAATGATGTTCGTCAACACATCATAGCGGTGACAAGGTCACGAGTCTATGCGACTTCTATTGTCTAACTAAGAAAAGTAGAAAAGATGTCAGACAGGGCTGTGTGGCTTCCCCGTGGCTGTTCAACCTATTTATGGACAGTTGTTCGGAAAATTTGAAAGTTGAAGAATGCGGATTAAGAATGGGTGAGTTAACCGTCAAATGCCTTTTGTACGCCGATGATCAAGTTATTTTTACGTCGTTGGCGGCCGAGTTGCAAATGATGGTTACATTAATGAACAGATCATTAAGAGAAAGGGGTATGAAAGTGAACGCAAGTAAGACGAAAGTTATGGTTTTTGAAAGAGAAGAAAGTAAATCAATGTGTGAAATAAGAATAAAAGGGGAGTTGATCGAGCAAGTAGATGAGTTTGTATATTTGGGATGCGTATTTAGCAAGGATGGGAGATATGATAAGGATATAGAACGAGTGAACGCAGGAAATAGAGTAAATGGGGCCCTACACTGTGTCAAAAAAGGCACGTATGGCAATTCACAATGCTGTGTTAGTCCCTACTTTAACGTATGGTATTGAAAGTTGGGTGTGGCAGAAGAAGCACGAGAGTAGAATAAACGCAGTAGAAATGCGGTCGTTAAGAAGTATGTTCGGGCTGAATCTGAATGACAGTGTGAAAAATTGTGTGATAAGAGAAGAGTGTGGTTTGCAAGATGATGTTGTGACCAGGATTAAGAAAGGAATGCTTCGGTGGTTTGGTCATGTGGAAAGAATGAATGAGGAAAGAGTGACAAAACAAATTTATGTTGCAGAAGTGAATGGCAGAGTCGGAAAGGGACGCCCTAGGCGAAAGTTTATCAACCAAATTGGCGATATATTGAAAACGGGCCAAATTAGGAGTACCCTTAACCGACGAGCATGTATGCATAGGTATATGGATGTGGATGAGGCGAAGGAGGTGTGTCAGGATCGTGCCAAATGGAAGTCTGTAGTCTCTGCCTACCCCTCTGTATGACAGGCGTTGAGTGTTTTTAAAAAATATATAAAATAATAAAGAAAACTGTAAGAAGGCTGACCCCAAAACAAACCGACGTCCAGGAAATCCCACGTTTGAGCGCTGAGTCCGCGAGAGCTTTCAGTCTATGAAGCAGTAGCCCGCGGAGCCCCGTGTTCAGTCGCTTGTTGTTCATAGCAGTTCACTCGTCTGGCACGCATTTGGTAATATACCATACGGCATTGATTTCGAACTACTAAAGGAGTTGACTCCCTTACATTCGACACCTTATATTCGACACATGTTACTGATAAATATTCCGAACGTAGATCTATTTTTAAATGAAACCAATATTTCAATTTAACTAGTTAAAAATATAGAGAGAAGTTTAAAATTGGAACATACGTAATTTTACTTGTAAATCAATGTATTTAAAAACAAATAGCTAGCCAATGTATCGTATAAATAAAACTTATTAGTAAAACTTTATGCGTGACCTGTCGTGTAGTTTCTTCCTAATATCAACGTTATTGTTTCAATACAGGTCGTAAATTTCCCTTTCCCAACGGCCCCAGATAGAATGCAACTACGGTTGGCCGAGAAACGTCTCCAAGTCCTCGGTATATTGGAGACACCAGAAAATAAAGAAGGGAGAAGAAAGGATGACGAGGAGGTAAATTGTAATCCATCAAATAATTGCTTTAAGCATTGGCAATGTTAAAGATAAATATTTTTTTTTCAGGTTTTAAAGGTCACGCCCCTTGGCAAAGCGGTGTCAGCGTTTCCTTTATTGCCTCGGTATGGAAAGATGCTAGCTCTAAGCCATCAGCAAAATCTACTTCCCTACACTATTGCACTAGTTTCAGCTTTGACTGTGCCGGAGGTAATGTATAATATTCTTATTGCGTTATTTAAACTGTTCGTAGCGTTGTGGCGTAATTCCTCGAGGATTATTTATTTTCCCACGGTTGTTAAGGGGCTAAGCGCTCGCCGTATATTTCTCAGTACGCAAGCAACCCTTGTTTTTTTTAATATAGGATAGGTGACAAACAAGCACACAGTCCACGTGATGGTAAGTGGTTGCTGTGGCCCATAGACATCTACATCTATCCTCGATTACAATCAAAATGCAGATGCGTTGTCACCCGTGAGGACTAAGATGGAATGCCTCGTTTCCAGTAAAAAGGGTCTCCGGTTCTGTACACTCACTATACGAATTACAGGAGCATTAAGCTACTATTTGACGCTGGTATTCTGTGAGAGTGTGGTCCCTCCCCGGTCGAGCCGACCCATTCGTGCTACAACTATACTACTAATATAACTGCAGCATGGCTCTGCCACGTATAAAATTGGATTCGATCCCCACCGGCACGAATAAAATCGTTAATTGCAATTTTATGTATTGTTTTTCACCCCGTCCTCGGTGGTGAAAGAAAACAGAGGGAATCTACATGTCTAAGGAGTATTCTAGGACACGTAAAATCCTTTAAGACGACACATCGAAAAAGTGGCTCCGGGCTATCGCCCTACTGATCCGAGTGAATACATAATTTCTATAAAAACTTAAAAACGCCGTCTTAAGGTTTAAAATTGCGTAGCGCTCGCGACGATTAAAACAGTTTAGAAATTGTCAGAATCCCAAAATATATTTTTTTAAATTATTGATTTAAGTAATCAAAATAATGAGCAAGTAAATTATGAATATTGATGTTATGAATATATTTAAGTGATTCCCAAGGATATAGATTGAGTAATCTCGTTGTAATTTCAACTATAGTGATTTCTTAGAGGTATTTTCGCAAATAATTATGATCGAGTCAAAATTATACAGTCGTGTTTTTGAACAAGCAATTTCAAGATAAAGACATGAATTTAACTATATCTGAATTCCACTTTCGTTAGTGGTCTCATAGTCCTATACTATTCGATGAAAGGAGGTGCATTTTTTCGCGGTGTCGCCTTAACAGGTACTGGAGCATCTCGGCAAAAATTCATATATAAGCCTATCTCAGAAATGAGAGTAAACCCTGCCCTGTAGTGGGACGTAGACCGCATTTTTTATATTTAAAAAAGTCATACAATTATATCTCTTATATCATGGGGGCTATTTTTAAATGTCAATAAATAACAATATTGCAGGTGATGAGCGGTAAAGCAGAATGTTGGCCAGCCGCTGGTCAAACCTTGCTGTTGGGAGATCCAGGAGTGTTGTTGAGGGCAGTCGGTGCCGCGGAGTACGCGCATCTTAAGGGAGAGGAAGAGCTCTTCTGCGCTAAGCATGGTTTAAGAGAGAAGGTAAAGTCAATCACATTTGAAAAAAAAGCGCTAGCAAGCGCTTACAAGCGCTGAAATAGTTTTCGGCCAGGACACGATTGCTACTTCAGTAGAGCTGACACAATCCGCCATTTTGCTTATTTAATTTGTTTGTTTTGAAGTAGAGTTTATAAGTTGTTTTGTGCAATATTAGTTTTAAGTAATATATTGACATGAATAAACATATACATGTTATTAAAAATTCATGATTGGTAAGTTTTTAATATGAATACTTTACAAACATACTATATTTAAATTAAGTTAGGTTCCCCCGGTTAAAACTAACATTGTGTCCCTGGAGGAAAATAGCTACTTACGATTTCACAGCGCTTACCGCTTACGATCGCCATTTTGCTTACAAGCGCTTGCTAGCGCTTTTTTCTGCCAAACGCACCCTATAATACATATACATAATAGAACGGGGGAGTGGGCGGAGCCCGTGCAGCCACTAAAATGTCACTAACACCGCTTACACGTCAATTCACACGTATAAATATCAACACGAGATGTGTTTTGACGTTACAATCGTTTCCAAATTTCGCATGCAAATTATTTAGAAAATGCTAAATTGCAACCTATTTACAAATAAATATGTATTAAAATTTAATTATGATCTTGAACATTAATCAAAAGTCTAAAATGTGTAAATTTACTCAGTCTGTCAACACAGCGAATCGGGTTTGGCGACGCCAATCCTCGTATGAAATAAAGTTGACAGCCATTCTATTGTGTATTATAGTATTTTGTGGTGAAGCCTATATTCAGCAATGGACTTTAGTAGGCTGTGACATAATAATTTCTTATATTTACGCGAACACTACACTTTTAAATAATATTAGTTTTTACGGATTTTATTGCGTATATTTAACTTTTTAATACCGACGTTTCGAGCACTTTACAGCACCCATTGTCACCGGGGGGGGGGGGGACTGAGATATTCAACGTCCAGATGTCATAGTTAACTGCGGTTACCATAGATTAAAATTTAACTTTTGTTCCGATCTACACAGTATGAGCTTATGGTATTTTGAAGTCTTGCAGTTGTATGCTTGAGTTGGGATTTAATTTAATTTATTATAGGATCCCAAGCAAATGGTAGCACCCAGCCATCTTCTCTATTGAAATTAGGATGTTTTTAATTTCAATAATTTTTTTGTGAACACGTACAAGATCGCCCCCTTCACTACATCAGATTTGATAGATCACAAATCCTCCCTAAAGAACACCGATTCCTTCCAAGGATGATTCGCGCGGCTATTGATATCAAAATCTGCTGCTGGGTTTCGTATGATGAGTGTAGAGAATAGGGGACCTTTTCTTTGAGGCATTGAGGTATTCCATCTTAGTCCGCAGGGGTAAAAATGCATTCTGCATTTTGATTCTTGATCGACGGTAGATATCTATGGGCCGCAACATCCACTTACCATTAGGTGGACTGTGTGCTCGTTTTCACCCTTATTATATAAATAAAAAGTATAAAATGAATGAGATTGATAAGTTAAAATTTAGACTTTCAAATATCAGTACAATTACAGCAATTTTCAACTTCCTTAATTAACTAAAGTTTTTTTTTAACTCTATACGTTTTTTACGTTTTGGGTACTTTACAGCACCCTTGATTACGAATTCCGAAGGGACTCACATGTAACTATTTTAAGTACTGTCAGCTGTCGTTCGTTTTTTTTGTTGTTGTTATACGTTATCCGTACTTATTTTTGTTAAGGTGGATGCGTCGACCGTCCGCCCATACATTTTTTAACCAAAATATACACAAACACAGACACTCTTTCTTTAAAACTAATCATTTTATCACTTCTCTACAATGAAATGTGTACGCGTCTGACCTTTATAGGCAATAACTTACATTATATACTGAGAAAAACAATAGTGAAATCCCGGAAAAATTTGACACTTCTTTAGTAGTGTGCGTGACTTTTGACAAGCAAACGAAAGGCGACGTTTAAACATGAGGCACGCTAGATGGCATCCAAGTGATCTTAAATAATTCTGATAAATCAATATCTTAAGTTCACTAATTGCTTTATTTCCTTTCCAACCGTTAAAAAAAAAAACGGTATAAAATAACATAAAACTAATGACCTTAGACACCTATGTTTTTTGTAAACAATTTTATTACTTATTATCGTTGTGTGGCAACATAAATACCAAAAGTCGTAAGTAAAGCGACGTTGCCGTCCTTCCTGACAACAAACTGATAAGAGTACTAACCGTAGACAGAAAAGTCTACGGTACTAACGTATTCCTGACCTTGAATTGACGAAACAAAAGCGTTGCCAAACTTACGTACGTTCACTTGTTTGACTTGTTATAAAATATAATATTCTGATTTCGGTTGTCACGCGCTATGATTTGCGCGCGGAATTTCTTGTGTTTTATACATATTTTATATGTATGTTTTCATTGATTCGAATTGCAATATTTCTCTAGTATATATTTGAGACTATATTGTAATTTATCATAGGTATAGTAATTAATTGTTCTAAAAACGCAATTATGTTTTCGGTAGTATTATTAACAGCAGGCTGGCCCGTGATTTTTCTGAAATATCGTCACAATACTGATTACCTACGTCATATGTGTCAGTGTTTCATATATGAATGTGTTTGAATATGTTTTTGGTCAACAATAAATACAATTATTATAAATCGGTAAACTACCAAAGTAGTCACAAAATTAAACTTGCAAACATTTGCTAAATATGGTTTTGCCGGGTTACACCCTTTACGCATTTTGCAAACAGTTTCAGACAGTCACACATTATTAGTTTGTTATATTTTGTAGAGCTTAAGTTCACTCGTCACTACGTCATACCTTATGGTGCGTTCAGAAACAAATATAATTCAGTTACATAAAATCCTTTTTTCTGTTCCGTGCTTTATTGTTTATAAATAAATAGCTTATTCTAATCTGAGTTATATTTTTCTTATTCGTCGGCCAATTCTACCAGGAATATAAAGATAACATTGAAATAAAAAGATAAGTAAATTTTTGTACAATTTAGTGTTCTAGATCTTGTGTTCCGAACGCAACTCTATTCATATAGAATTGAAGGAAGATTTGTATATATTATATTGTATAGTACCTGGATGACCGAGCATTTCTCGGTATTTTTTTTTTTGGAAATCGTGTGTTTTGGAAGTTATATTTAGATTAAAAATACATACTGATAAAATATGAAGAATATTTTTTGATCTTACCGACATAATAGAAAAAAACTGAACTGGTTATTAAAATGAAAAATCACGAGTGCAATAAAATTTTCGTATTTTTAAAAAATACTACAAAAAAGGGCTCGAAATAATACATATTCTCAAAAAAGACGGTAACTTGAAAAAAAAAAGGGGAAAAAAGTCAATTCTAAGACAAGACGCGAGCCAGGGAACTACGATTTCGCGACAGTGCGTTATCCACTTGAGCTATTACGATCATTATTATAGTGTTAAAATTTACCTTCTTATATTGTAGCAGTTTTTCATTGCCTGAAAACGGGGACAAAACGACATTTTATGAAAATCGTTGGAGCCGTTTCCGAGATTCCGATTATATATACGATATATATATAGATATATATATATATATATATATATATATATATATATATATATATATATATATATATGCATACATACAAGAATTGCTCGTATGTATAGGATTTATATTTTTGTGTTACTAAAAGCTTTTGTTGAGTGCTTCGAAATTAGGAAATATTATTTTCAAACTTCCTGGTTATTATCACAAAATAAATCGTGTTATAGATTTGTTGTTATCTCTTGTTTGTTTGTTGAATTATAGTTTCTTACGTGTTGGTTATGAAATGTCTACTTATTGTAATAATTGGTACTGTTACAAATCATCAGTGTTATTAGTTTTGAGTGAATAGGCATGTATCAGCATAATTATGTTGCTTCAAATAGGTACTTCTGTTTCGATAAAAAATTCAATAGTGTAATGTAATAAAATAAAACTGCGTTATATTGTAATCAATGTTTTGACATAATTTATTTCCCAAAGTTATAAATCAATTCAATAGTTTACACCAACAAACATAAATTTTATTTTTATAACAATCGTACATAGCGTTTTGTAGTTCTGCCTACCCAATCTACACATACAGAAAAATTAAAAACTTGTTTTTTTTTACATACACGCCATCTAGTGTTCTAGCTTCGTAAACGTAGGGATACGTCTGTGTGTGTAAATGACCCTATATTCAATGACAGATGTTATAATCAAAATTAATGTCGAATTGGGTGGATTTTGAGGCAATGGTATGACCCAATTCAATAAAATGTAATATCCGATAACCGCTAAGTCTACTCCTACGACTTAATAATTTTCCAATTACACAAAAATCCAAATAAACTAAAAATGTTGTCTTCAGCGCCATCTTGCGGGAGAATGGCTGAGAACAGTCCATAGGTTTCACCTTAAACCTTTACTAAATGTAATATTTGGACTTTATAACTTTTAGTTTTCAATATATACAAGTTTTGATTAATAATAATACAAACTTAAAAATATCTCGGACCCTGTAAGTTTATGTGGAAGAGCTACGCTGCCGTTTTATTATAGCTGCAGTAAGAATTTGTCAGCTCAATCAGTGAAGGACTACTCTCTCACGGAAAACCTGCTTAAAGTAGCCGTATTACGCTGTTGAGTGTAGAGAATCGGAGACCCCTTACTCAGGGGGTGTTAACGTAATTTCATTTAGATTCTTAATCGATGATAGATCTATATACCTTAAAATCAGGTGGACTGTGTGCTCATTTCTCACTCTTACTTGAAAAATCTTAAACTTCATTTAGGCGATCAAAGAAATCCGCAAACTGCGCAAACAACTGACGACAGAAATCAATTTAAGTGTTCCTGGTGTCGACGTTAAAATTGATCCAGAAATGAAACCGCCCGATGAAAATCAAGCTAGGTTACTTCGACAGCTGGTGTTAAGTGGACTTGGGGATCAAGTTGGAAGGAAAATTGGTTTGGACGAAGTTAAAGAAGGTGGGTGGGTTTTATTAATCTTGCATTGAAGCTTAGTCTTCTCAAAGAAACTTTGATGTAGTTAAGGCCGATTTACACTTCGACAAGTACAGTAGCGAGTTTAGTTACAGGGCAGTTGACAGTAAACGGTTGAGTGGGCAGTAGCTTCGTGGCGAGTTTAATTTTAAAAAAGTACATATTTATATTATGAGCGACGCACGAGAGCATGTTGCGTCCTGTCAACTTATACATTCATTGCTATGCAGACGATACTGGTGATGCTTTATACACTGGCCGTGCCAATATTTCTCTGGAAAACGTCTGTGTCTGAAGTCGAGATTTTGTATAACAAACGGCCCCAGTTCGAGACTTTGTTGAACAAAGTCTCCAACAAAGTCTCGGACTGGGGGCGTGTTCAATCCCCAGTCCAGTTCAATCCCCAAAAGACACAAGTTTGTGCGTTTACCGCTAAAAAGAACCCCTTCGTCGTATCTCCTTTTTTATAGAAGAGGGGGCAAACCAGCATGCGGTTCACCTGGTATTCAGTGACTACCGCCGCCCATGATCAACCGCAACACCAGGGGAATTGCAGGTGCGTTGCCGGCCCTTTAGAAAGGAGTAAGCGATTTTCTTGAAGGTCCCCAGGTCGCCGGAAAAATCGCAGGTTCAACTTTCAACAGTATCGCAGTTCTCGGCGTCGACATATCGAGCGACGTACAGTTTCGTGGTCATTTGGAAGGGAAGGTCAAATTGGCCTCCAAAAAGCTTGGCGTGCTCAGCATAGCTGGACAGTATTTTATGCCGGCCATATTTTATTTTTTATATTACGCCTATGAAAATACCATGGAGGTTAGAGAACAGGAGAATGATCGCTGTAGAAAATAGTGTCCCAGAAATATGGACACAACAATAAGGCGCTGCGATCGCTAAGTTCGCTCAATAAAAGTAATTTTCAGTCTATTTTTCCGATCAGATGCTAAACCACTTGCACATCCACGCACAATAAAATATTTCTCCATTTTTTAATGTTTCTTTTTGTCAAAAATTAAAAAATTACAGAGCACGAAAATTTTCACACCAGTGCCGCGAAGAAAATTTGTACATTATTCAACTAACTTCATCTACTTGTACTCATAAACAGCTAACTACGGAGTCACTACTCACCGACGTCAGCGCTGCTATAAATTCTACAAATATTCAGGGACAGGCGGGCTATGCTTTAGTACGTAGCGATCGTTCTCCTATTCTCTAACCTCCATTGAAAATAGAGTCGAGAACTAAATGATTCAACTACCTATCTCACTCGTCACGTTCTCATCCTTAACGTTCCGCGTTATATTGTAGTCTTTGGTTCCGCGTTCATTTACAAACGTAGGCAGAGACTAAACAGTCCTTACAATAAAAAGTGAACTTTTTATCAATGAAACACAGTCGCTAATATTAATGGTAATGCTAAGTCTGTCGCAGCCAGTCCTAAGCCTGGAAAAGTATTAGGGGAAGTTCATTTAATCGTTAAGTAAAGTCGATCGATAAAACTAATTATTTAGTAAATCATTTCATACATTTCAAATTGTTGGTTAAGTTTCGTCCTTTAAGCCGTCTTCAAACCAGTTGCAACGACGACTGTATTCCTATTCTGACGACGACGAAAACGGTTGCGTATCGTCCGTCAAAAATTCGACAACGACCCCCACTACTCCCTATGCCCTTCACACCGCAACACAGCAATGCACGTACTATTGCTTGGCAGCAAAATAATTAAGCGGTACCTAACCAGACGGACATCTAGGCTGAAAATAAGTCCTACCACCCAGAATACCATGTTTCTTGCGCAGTTTTTACCATTTAGTGGTAATCAGTAGTAGTAGCCTCCATATAAAGCGGCCAAATTGACATTATTATCGTTATAGTTAAATACTAAAACCACATTGAATGAAACTAGTTTTTACAAGGATTTAAACAATTAGATGCGCCTTCACATTGGCATTATTTTTGGATGTGTTCGTTTGCAAGACGCTGACGCGCGCACACTGATACAATAGTTTCATCTCTTATTATCTTACAGAAATTGTGTATACTACTTTCTCTGTCGCACAAATGAGCACTGATTGCGAATGAGTCGGCTCACTCATTTGAGAATAAATACATTTCGGAGTGGTCATACTATGGTAAGGGCGCATCTAACTATTTAAATCTTTGAGTTTTTACGGATTTTATCTCGTTTAATTAATTAATTTATTATTCCCTACGTTTCAAGTACTTTAGAATAACAACGGTCATGAGGGAACTGAGGTGTTCGACGACTTCGACGACACGACGTAAAGTATACGAAACACGATAAAATTCTTAAAAACTAGTTATATTCTATGTGTAGTGTTCGCGTAAATATAAGGAATTATAATAATTAATTAAAGCTACATTTTACTTTTAGGCGAGGACAAACGTAAATACAAATACGCGTATCATTGCGGCGAATTGGAGGAACCCGTTCATTTGCATTCGGAGTCGATACTTCGTAAAGCCATACCGGAATGGGTCGTGTACCAAGAGCTGTACGAGACCGGTGCTGAGGAGAGGCGGAAGATGGTTATGCGGAACGTGACCGCCATTGAGCCCGAGTGGCTGCCAGTGTTCGTGCCGCAGCTATGTAACCTAGGTAAATGACATTATATAACCACGAAATGAATAATTATTTTCAAAAAAAAATATTTACACTTAACGCATCCATCACACTATATATCTCCGCACAGTGTTGGTTGGGAGAGAATACCTAATAGTGTAAACAATAAAACCGTCCTCCAGACCGAATTTCAGCCACGGCTGCCTGCCTCAACGGAGGTTAGCCATCGGTGCAGGACAGGATTATAGTGCCCAAGTGTACGCGCAAGCACAGGTGCAATCTCTATTCCCTCACTCATAATCCGATGGGACGGTAAACCGTCACGATCGGAGAGAGATCAGGCGCAGGGCCGACGGCTTTACGTGCTTTCCGAGGCACGGGGATGAGACACTGCCAATTTCCTGACTCAGGGCAGCTACTGAGAATTTCTTGACGGAAAAACTCAATAATTAATTTTTTGGCCCGACCCGGATTCGAACCCAGGACTTCATGATTAGCAGTCGCACTACTACAACCACTAGGGTACCAATGAGTAGATATTTAATATAAATATTAATAAACGCGATAAACATTACACCACACCACAACATTATATCTCTTCGCACAGTGTTGATTGGGAGAGAATACCTAATAGCGTAAACAATACAGTGTAAGTAAATAAAGTAAATAAATTATGTTTCAGGTTTAAAGAACTGAAATAAATTTTGATAATTAGCATAGGTCTCTATATATACGTGTCCCGAAATTCAAGGTCAAGCGGACACAGGGCCGGAGGAAAGGGTCACACCAGCCCAGGGAAAAAATCCATATCAGTTAGTTATCAGAAAATCGACACCCAAAATCATAGTATTAGTTATTGTGACCAAAAATTTCTAGGTTTTACTGTGGTTTTGTCACTTACGTGGTCTTAAATAAACGTAATATTAATCGCAGTTACTAATCAAGCAAAAAAAGAATGTTGCTAGGTTAGTTAAAATTAACGTAGTTTATTTTAGTCGTAGTTGAAAAAATAAGATCACCTAACTTTGACTCTTCATAAAAAAACACTGTACTACTCTAGGCAAGTTACTTCAAAGATGGCCCATTTATCTTAGATTTCAAAATGGTATAATACGTATCATTTTCATCCTTAAAATATAACTAATTAGATTTTATTAAATAAGACCTAAAATCGAAACGGTTGACACCTACATCACAGTACATTTCGTCTATTAAATATTGAATTTAATAATGCAAATGTGACAGAAATGTCTTTGAATGAAACAGATAATGACACCATTTCATGTAAGTTAGAGTGAGACAGGTAGAGATGCTATTGGATATTCGACCAAATTATGTTAGACTGGATTTAAAAAAGCAATTTTATCAATTAATTAGGAGGCAAAGTATAAAATGAAGCAAAGGTTTTATTAAAATATTTTAAGTTTAATTTGAGTTATTGTTATTATTTTAGGTGAACCGTTAACTGATACTGAACCAAGATACGACGAAAAATCTGGACGCGTAAAATGTAGCTTCAAAGGCACGTTCGGTAAAGCGTGTTGGGAGCTTCCTATTGTGGAGATCGACTATCCAGATAAAATACAGCGATACAGGTAAATTACAGATCAATCAACTTTTTCTTTTTAATTTTATAGCACGATATCTAATTTAATAAAAAATAAACGATATTTAATTTAATTAAACACAATATGTGTTTATTTCTGCTTAACCTAGGCTGACTGGCTGATAATGTCGTATTCATTAAGTTCACGATACTCTCACTCATAATTGCCTCTTCCATAGTATTTCTCTCGATCGAGTGTCTAAGAAATTAGTGATATAGGAGTGACTATGGATAGGCAATTAAAAATTATGAAACGTAATAAAAACATGTTTAAAAGCTTGCCGAGCCTTAAGTTTCATCATGTAAACAGCACATTCTTCACTCCATCTCCGTCACTCTAATGTTATCGGCGTGGTATTTTTAGAAAATTTAAGAGTCCTCTTACATTTCGGCGTTATGAAAATTTTGGTATTTTACGCTCCGAGCGGGCGACGACCAGTGGCGAAACTAGGGCTCCAAACTAGGGCAAGCCCAATATATTGTTTTGTTGTTTTTAGCAGTTTAATAAAAATACACCAATCTTGAGCTGTCTCCACTCTTTAGTTTCATATTCAGTGCTGACAAGGACGTGTTTAACAAAGCACACAGAAAGCATACTACCGCTAGATAGATTGTATGACATATCAGCAATTGCATAGCTTCGGTAGCTTTGAAGAAAGCCGTTTGGGTTTGTTTAAGCGAAAGAAGAAAATATTTACATCCAATACAATACATGAACAAAAGTAAAACATGAAAAAGTACAAACAATGTACAACATTAAAAAAACAAATTATTTACATTCTAATGGATAAGAGATAAGATTGTGTGATATATATATTCAATTGCACACCTTCGGTGGTTTTGAAAAGAGCCGTTTGGGTTTGCTTGAGATATTTACAAACAATACAATACATGAACAAAGTACAAACAAACTATGTACAAAGTTAAAAAAGGGACGCCTGGCAGATGTGAAACCTCGAAATTATATTTTGTTTAAGTTATATGCATAAAAGAACAGATTACGACAGGAATTAGATAGTTATAATGAGAAGATAAAGCTTTGCTAATTTTTTACCATAAAATAATGACTATTTATTATAATTATAATTATTCATTTTCAATTCATAATAAACCGTACAAAATGATATTTTTAAACTCATATATCACTATAAATTAGCCGATAACGTATTTGTGCCATCTAGCGTAATCTTTAGGTACCATCGTGAGAATCAACCAATTTTCGTTCGATAAAATGACTACCTATAGAATTAAGTAGATGGCGCCATTAAAATTTTATATACTGAAAAGTAGACAGAGAAACCTAACTGGAAATAACTAAAGGGAGTACTATTCTTTAAAAACCCCAATACATTCTTCTGTATTCTTTTGATTTATTTAATTAAAATTTGGGCTTCACGTTAAAAAAAAAGATTGTAACACTTATTTCCTCTAAAATTAAACCTAGGTATCATACTTTATGCTGCTGTTCAAATTGATATTTTTAATTCGTATGGTAATATAAATATTGAGTTATTAAACCTTTAAATATGCCTAACTCAATTAAACTTTAATACTAAAGAGTCCTGTACCAATATTTAAAGTATGAAGAAATGTTTATTGAAAATTAAATTTCATTTTTAAAGATTTTTACCTTTTCCTCGCCGATTAGCACTTCAACACACTTATATTCATCACAATGAACACTATTATCCTCCCATTTTCACTGAAAATTTTCGAAAAAGCATAAATATTTAACAAACACAACAAAAACAAACATGAACATTGAAATGTGAAGTGAACTTGCATACGAGGGTCCCGCAACCACTTCGCTAGTCGCTAACGCACTCCTAAACAACTTCATGGCAAAGCCAGGCTTGTTGGCTCAATAGTAATTGCTATATAAACATTTCGTAGTTATATTTCATTATAGAATATTTTGCCATAGGTTAGAAAGAGAGCGATCGTCTTCTTGAAAGCCCCGTAAAAAGCCCACGCGAGCGAGGGAGACAAATAATCGCTCTATTAAAACTCACTTTATGACAGCAGCAGTATCGCCACAGAGTACCTTTTTATAAACGTATCGCTAAAGCGGGCTACATACGAGACGATATCGGTGGCGATCTAGGGTGGAAAGAAATCGGGGCAGACCCTACACACGGGCCTGCCTAGCAGTAGGCATGTCGATTCACTCTTAAGAGAATCGATCTCTGAATCGATTTGAATCGAAGATACTAGAACCGATTATCGATTAAATCGAGGATTAAAAGATCGATTTTCGATTAATCGCGACATTTTGAAACATGAAATTTGAAGAATTTGCGATTTTTTCTTTATTTCTTATTAACTAACATTACTAATATTTCTTTTAACCACTACTGGTAAGCTTGAAACGCTTGTGTTAGGAGTGGTTCGCACATACGCTACTCGATCCCTTTTTTTTACAAAATTACAAAGTGAATCCATGATCAATTCTATTTGACATTTTAGGCTAAAAACAACAATAATACTTTAACAAAAATGCAAACTGCAACGTACATTTCTCGATAAATCTGTTTCAATCTAATAACCCACTATTTATCAAATTGAAATAATTGCTACACGAACACAATACTGGTTATTTCTTTACTATAAACATCTATAAACTTCAAGACGTAATATTTATTTACAGTATCTACTTATTTAAAAAGTACTCTGTCTGTACTTACAGCGCACAGTATGTTTTAATAATAAATAAAGTAAATTCACAAGTTCACAGTTTAAACAGGTTCACAGCTATCATATTGTATTGTGCAGCTTGCCAGGCAGACACTGTTCTGCCCTATTCGACGACTCTTTGTCATGTCCTATTAAAAATCCTTAAATTCGCAAAAAAATAAGTGTGGGTCACACATGGGCAAAAAACTATCCTATCTCTCAAGTTGGACCAAACTGCACACGGTGTGCAAATTTGATTGAAATCGGTTAAGTAGTGTAGGAGTCCATTACGGACACACAACGTGATTTATATGTATTAAGATATATATGTAGCGTAGACAGAGAAACCTATAGACAAATTGACGCCGTCTTTCGCATTCACACACGAAAAAGATAGATAATGCATACGTCTTGGATAGAAATGAGACAGAGCGGTGTGATTCTTTGTCCCTTTCTCCGTGCCGGTTTTTTCGCTTAGCAAACTACACTTTGCAAAACAATGTTGACAGTTCGTAGCGATCTAAGGAGTTAACAAGTTGGTTTAAGTGAGAAAAAAAGTGTTTTGTGAGCTTAAGATTGGTGAATCTTGTTCACTTCAGTTCTTGAACAATTAAAATTTTTATCTAAATATGTTTAAAAGTCATAAAGATTATTGTATAACCTAAAACTACGTTATCGTCCTTTCTCACTCGAGGCCACGCTAATCATTAGTCTATAGGTTTCTCTGTCTACAATATGTAGTCTTGGTCACAGCACAGATTAAGTTAGATCAACATTCCATAGGTAAGATTTGAATTAGAATTTTAGAAATGAAAATGAAATGACAACTTTTCGATATTGTTGGATGCGTTCATAAATATTTATTTTATTCAAATATATATTGCATTCAAATTATCAACAAAGTACGACCGGTTGTTTTTGCGTCCCCCAACAGCAAAAAATTAAATCTTACCCCAGCCAGTTTGGGAATTTTATCGCTAGTTTTTGAATCAAATGAATCAGCCCCCGATTCGAGAGGTTTTTGGATCGATTCAGTGAATCGATGCGGTGCTCCGAATCGATCTAAATAATCGATTATTTTACTCCTAAGAATCGATTTTCCGATTAATCGATTTTAGATCGACATGCCTACCTAGCAGTACGCGTTCGGACTTGGAGCGGAACGCATATGCGGTAGATTTCTTCAAAATAGCTTCAATTCTCTTAAAACACCAACGTGTTGGTTTGGCATTAGCCCTCTCGGTTAATTTATTCGAAAATAGAAAAGAGGAGTCGCTGGGTGAATAAATGGCTCCAAAAGAGACAAAAATAAAGCCACATAAACGTACTAAATGATCTGTAATCCAAAGACATGATTAATTTTCTCCGGATGGATGAAGACAGTTTGTACAACCATCTAGAAATGATTTCGCCACTTATATAAAAACATCAATTTGTCCTATCTATGCTATTTAGTTATTTCTTCTCTTTGTTCATTTCTGCTTTGGTCAAAATCGGGTTATGTACCACACACAACAAACAAAGAAATAAAATACTTTTGTATAGGTAATAATATTATGTAATGTGTACTTTTATTTTTTTAATGTTATCTTTATTTGTGGACTAAAACTTTAAAAAAATAAAATAGGTTATATATTTTTTTTTAATATAAAGAAACCTTTAATTTCGGACATACTCCCTTCTAAAAAGCTTGTTTATTGAAAGTAAATAAGTAAAAAGTAAAAAAGTTAAAAGTTAGTTGTTGATGAGAGGATGAAGGCACGTAAGAGATCGAAGTGTGGTCTTGTGGAGTTGTAAGAGATATGAGTGCGGTCTTGTGTTGATAGCGTTGGAATAGGAGTTAGTTGTTGAGGAGAGGCTTTATCTTCTCCTTACTTACTTCATACACCCTACTTTACGAACGGCAATAAAACAATTAGTTTAGTAGGCATTCTTGACCATGTCACTTCGCAGGGTCACAGGCTAGGGTGGATATGATTTGAATTTCGATAGATTTTTTTTTGTTTTTTGTAAAATATCAGTGCCATCTCTTTTCCGGCTTCTACTCCGTTCACATGATTAAAATGTAAAAATTTTGTTATGTAAAAAAAGGTCATTCAGTATCACTGTTTTGTTAACGTCCTTCCGCGAGGGCTGCCGGCAGCGACTGCCAAAAGAAATCGGGCCGATGCGCCTACACACACGCAGTACGGAGGGGGCGGGGCCCCGATCTAGGAAGCATCGGCTGCATTTTTGCTCCTGCCAGCCGATTAAGGAGGCGATACCGGCCACGACTTAGGATGGCCCTACATACGACACGATTTAGAGGCAATCTAGGAGGCATCCCCACTACTCCACCCTAGATCGCCACCGATATCATGTCGTATGTAGCCCGCTTAAGGCAATACGAGGTCATCGATCGACATGTGTCGAACAGTGGAGTGCGCGGGAAAATTGAAATAATTTGAAACAGTTTATGAGTTATTTTATTAGTTGATATTATTGATTGACTCAGTTTTAGTAAGGCAAGCCCAGCTTTTCGGCTTTAATGGAAGCTTCGCCACTGTATACTTCAATTAGTATAAAGTTCACACATTATTATTATACCAGATAGTTAACTTATTATAGTTATTTTGATTGTAGCTGAGCTTTATTACCAGTCGGAATAGGGAAAAATAAATACAAGTATCAATGTGTAGAGATAGGATATTTCTTTTTTCACTAACATTTACAACATTTCCTTGCCCTAAAACCCTCTCATTCCTGAGAAGGTTTTAGGGCAAGGAAATGTCCGCCGAAAAAAAATTGTGGGTCACTCATGGGCAAAGAAACTATCCTATCTCTCAAGTTGGGCCAAACTGCACACGGTGTGCAAATTTGATTAAAATCGGTAAAGTAGTGTAAGAGTCCATCGTGGACAAACAACGTGACGAATATATATATATATATATATATATATATATATATATATATATATATGTGTGTGTGTGTGTATATGTGTATATATATGAAAGTTTTTTCTACCACAGGTGGTTCGCTAGATTTCTACTAGAGGGAGTGGTCTTTCCAAAGCTCCGGAAGTATACCAGTTCACTTCTCTCTCCTCCGTCTACAATGATCAAAAGCTGGGCGAAATTACAACCGAGGACTGAAACTCTGCTGAAAGCCCTAATAATGAACAGAGTTGGAAATCGAGAGCAACTGAAAAATGCGTGGAAGGAAAATTCTAAATGTAAGTCTACGAAAATAATCTGTTATTGATTAAATTTTATGTATGAAATTTAAGAATTGAAAAAATATTTTTATCTTTAAGCCTAACAATTTAAAATTGCGTTTGTTATAAATCTTTTTTAAATCTAATACTTTACTAAATGATTTTGTAAGATCGTCATCTGAACTGTCCAAATTAATTCAATTAGTGGAGTATCTGCTATATATGTATGCTCAAAGTCATTCACGAAACTATAGACAGATCGTCATTTAAAGTAGATACTTTACTTTATCTACGCAGAGATCTGCGTAATAGAATTCTGTACGAACATATTCGCAATAGAACCTAAATAACCGATGTACATTCAATGGATCAGTAAACTATAATGGCAGTGTGTCAGCCGTACAACTCAAAGGACGACAGCTGACGCGGAAGAAAGGTTCTCGAGTAGCAGACGAGATAGTGTGATGACCTGTTAAGTCTATAAAAGCAAGTGATTCAGGATCGTGTTTTGTGTCAGATCTTTGTTCAAGATGTTAAAGATGTTAAACAAAATAGAACAATTACAAGTAGTAAAATTGAAAATTTTGTACAACTGCTTTAATATAAATAAAATGAGAACATAATCAATCCGTCAATTAAATACGCATTATTGAGGATAACTCAAAAACTACTGGTCAGATCTTGATCAAATTTATATGGGACCACATTATGAAGAGCACTAGCTTTCAAATTAAAAAGAATCATCAAAATTGGATCACCTAGAAAAAAGTTCTGAAATAACATACATAAAACAATACAGTCGATTTTAGAACCTCCTCCTTTGTTTCGGTTGTAAAGTATTTAGTTTAATAGCTTGTCTACTAATAGTTTGTCTACCTGTACGCTTAAAGAGAATTTACATAAGTCAATAATTGTTGCAGATTTGTTGGACGAATATCTCAAGTGGTTGCCGGAATCGGCACATAATGAAGTCACATTGTATTGGCCTCCAGTGTAATAATATTACTATTAAATGACGACCATTGTAAATATTGTACATAAAATACTTATAATAATTTTTGCTTTTTATTTACTGGTATTTTTAATACAAAAGGCATTATTAATCATGGTGAGATGCTTAGAGTAATTACTAATTAGATACATATGTATACGTAGGTGGAACTTGCAATTTTACATAAAATGAGTCAATATACTTGTTTCGCTTTTTCTAATTTAAGTTTCAAATAGGGCAAAAATAGAAACGTTTTGAAAGAAGTTTTGTGAAGTGTAATGTATATGTAGAGCTTTAATGACAAGTGGTTACCTCTTTATACTATGGCCAATATGCATAGACGTATATAAAACATATTTATTTATTTATTTATTACACAACTATAACATCATTACAGTTATTAAACGTCTATACAAATATGACAGTATATTGTTTATTTAGTATAGTGTATATTATTTATTTACACTCGTATCTACCGGTATCTACTGATTTACTATAAAAATAAAAATTGACGACTGACGAATCATGTGTGACGTTATGTCACAAGACATGCCATCTTTAATCCGTCGTGATTTAGTTCTTAGCACAGATTACTGAATATTGGGTATACCTGACGTTACAAAATTGTTTGATGAGCTAAAACCATTAACGACTACATAAAAAGAACGGGCATGTAAGTATGATGAATCATTTTAGCACCAGGCTTGAAAATCCATAATAAGATATAAGTATTTCATGCGGTACTTTGTCAAATACCTTTTTAAAATCAGTATATATGGTCTCCACCTGCATCTGCGTGTCAATAGCTTCTGATAATGAGGAAGTGAAACTAACTAAATTAGGAGTAGTAGACCTACCTTGCAAAAATCCATGTTGATGCTCAGAAATGAAACCTTTAAATGCATTTGAATTATTGGACAAACTAAAGATTTGAACACCTTTGCCAAACCGAAAGAATCGATATGGGCCTGCAGTTGCGTATATCTTCCTCATAATCACTCTTGAATATTGGAACTACTTTTGCTTGTTTCCATAAAGCTGGAAAAGTACCCGAACACAACACAGTGAGGCTTTAAAGATGAGATATCAAGGCAAAGTTAGGCTAGTTGTGCTGTTTTTTTTAATAGTAGGGGCAAACGAGCATGCGGTTCACCTGATAGTAAGTGACTACTGCCACTCATGAACAACTGCAACATCAGGGGAATTGCAGGTGCGTTGACGTCCTTTTAAACAGAAACAGAAACTTTATTATTCAATGTAGATTATAAACAATACTTATTGAAAGTCAATTTTTTCATTTACCACTGGTTCGCAAAAAAACTCACTGGTTCTCTGTCCTGGGAAGAACCAGCAAGAAACCCAGCGGGACGATTTTTTTTTCAAATAATAGCTTACAATCATGTTTACAATTAACAACACATGACGAATTAGAAATAGCTTGGTAGCGATCACCCTTCCCAGGGGTTATTATCATCCATAAATTCCTTAATGTTATAATAACCCTTTTTATACAAACTTGGTTTAATAAAATTTTTGAACTTTGCGTATGATAAATATTGTATATGTTCTGGGATTTTGTTGTAAAAGCGTATACATCGCTCCAAGAATGAATTACTGACTCGGCGGGGTCGAGTAACTGGTACTACTACCTTGCGTCTGTTCCTAGTATTTAAAGAATGAAGATCACTTATTTTTGCAAAACTACGTTTATTCTTGTGTACGTACATTACATTTTCGTAAATGTATTGAGAGGCCAGAGTTAATATATTAATTTCCTTAAATTTTTGTCTCAGCGACGCTTTTGGTTTTAAATTATATATTGCTCTAATGTCACTCTTCTGTAAAATAAATATAATTGCAGTGTCAGTCGCGTGTACCCATAACAAAATACCATACGACATAATGCTATAGAAATAACTGAAGTAAAGTATTCTAGCTGTTTCAACACTGGTAAGAGTTCTAATCTTTTTTACAGCATATTCTGCAGAACTAAGTCTGCTAGCTAGTTTTGACATATGGGGGAGCCTTTGAAGCTTTGCGTCTAGTGTGATTCCAAGAAAAATGGTGGTATAAACAAGATTCAGTTCTTCCCACATTTAAAATTGCATTCGTATTAACATGTTTAACATTAGGAGTTACGAATTTCATACATTAAGTTCCATTTAAATGCAAATTATTAACATTAAACCAATTGACTAACTTAGCTTTAGCATTATTTACCTTGTCGTAATTTAATAACTGTCGTTTTAATGCGAAAATTAATGAAGTATCATTATCAAATAATACTATATCATGGCTATCACCTACTATGTAAGGTAAGTCATTAATATATATAAGAAACAGAAAGGGGCCGAGAATTGGGCCCTGAGGTACGCCCATTTGTACAATCGATCCGCAAGAACTCATACTATTAATGACAACTTTTTGCGTTCTGTCACTTAAATATGAAATAATTAATTTAAGAGCATCACTTCTTACACAGTAGTGTTGAAGTTTCCTGATTATTGTTTCATGGTGAACACAATCGAAGGCCTTGGATAGGTCACAGAATATACCCAAAGCATCCTGTGAATTCTCCCATGCATTAAAGATATATTTAATAAGCTCAACACCAGCATCAGTTGTCGAGCGACCCCTTGTGAAACCGAATTGATTTTTATGAAGTAAATTATTTACATTAAAAAAATTTAACAATTGATCAAGAATAATTTTTTCAAAAATTTTACTAAGTGTTGGCAGTACAGAAATAGGTCTAAAATTAGTAGGGTCCAATGTACTGCCAGATTTAAATAATGGTATTACTTTACTATGCTTCATTAAATCAGGAAACACACCAGATTTGATACTAGTATTAAAAATAATAGATAGTTGAGGTGCGAATGCATCTATTATAGACGCAATAACTTTAACGGAAATCCCCCACAGATCGGCGGTTTTCTTAATATCAATAGACTTAAAATGCCCGGTATCCATGGGTATGCAAACGATAGCACAGTTGTGGAGAGACACCAATCAAGTGCTCGGGCCAATCGGGACCAAATCCAGTCCGAAAGAGAGGCTTTGATTGAACGTGTGAATCTCACACTACAGGCAGTCTCCGAATGGGGGGATGCCAATCTCGTGAGATTCAACGCCTCCAAAACACAAGTGTGTCTTCTCACCGCTAAAAAGAGCCCGCTCACCCTGGCTCAGTTGTTAATAATTCTTTATTATAAACAAAAATAAATCACAAAATGTTTTTGAAGTCTCTGACTCCCAAATTAGACGAGTCTGTATCTTAGGAATCAGCGGCCTCTCCCAGAGTTGTAATACAGGTAACACTAAGAGAACTATGCATGTTTTCATTATTACAGTAGAAAAAAAATAAAAAAATTTAAAGTTTAAAAAAAAAAAAACAAATTAAAAAAATTATAATATAATAAAGTATTCTATATGTGTTTTATTAAATACCAAACATCTATACTATACATATATTTAAGTTTTTTGTTCATTTATTTATTCTGAAACTATAAATCAAATTAAATTAATAAATTTTCTGTATTATTGTAATCTAACCAATCTCGAACTCTAATTTTACACTCTAGTTAGGGGTTGAACGTTCTCCGAACCTCAACTATGGGCGGTTCATTGAGTACAGAGCCAAAGCAGCCGCAAGGAAACTTGGTGTTCTTGCAAGGGTGCGGCGGTACTTCACGCCGGGACAGCTTCTTACCCTATATAAAGAGCAAGTCCAGTCGTGCATAGAGTACTGCCGTCACATATGGGCTGGTGCTGCAAAATGTCACCTGACAGTGTTGGACTTAGTGCAGAGACGTGCTAAGAGGCTCACTGGTGGTGATTTGGTTGAAACCAACCTTGTCAGCCTCGAGCACAGGCGCAGAGTAGCCAGCCTCTCGGCATTCTATTATGCATTCTAGTTCTTCTATGCATAGGCATTCTAGTATGCATTTCGGAGAGTGTGCGCAGGATTTTCACGCTTTAATTCCTCCCTCTCCTTTCCACCATCGGACGACCAGGCGGTCGGCGGGTCTTCACCTCTTTGTTGTCGATATCCCACGTATTAGAACTAAACGGTTTACTACGACTTTTTTAATGCGTACAGCAAATGAGTGGAATCATTTGCCGGCGTCTATCTTTCCGTCCGAATACAATCTGGGCGTCTTCAGGGCAAGAGTGAATAGGTTTTTGTTACGCTAAGACAGGGCGCTTTACCATCTAAGGCTGCATCACCACTTACCACCAGTGGGATTGTGGTCAAGCACTGGCTTGTAAAAAGTAAAAAAATGTGCTTACAATTATTGGCAAATTAAAATTTATTTACCTAAATAAAATAAATTAAAATTAAAGGTCGAGTTTTCTGAAAAAATGTTATTTCTTTAAGTTTGAATATTGATTCTCATAACGCACTTAACGTGAACCTTAGGGTTTTGTTACGTGTTGTATTTGTTTTCTATATACGACATCCTGGAGAAAGAACGTTCAGCTTCACAGCTAGTGATTGACAACGTTATAAAATGTATAAGATAGTAAGGCAATTTGGGAAAACGTGAACAAGTATTCATTAATTGGCATAAACATTTCACTGCAAGATGTGTAAGACTAGCCTAGAATTTAGTAAGATTTTAACCGAATTTACTCATTCACTGAATGTTCGTCTACCTCAAGTCATCTGGATATAGTCAATACTATTACGTAGGTAGCTACATTTTCCAGATCTCTTTTCATTGTTGTTGTCTTGCAAATCTATAAAAAAATTGAATTTCTTATTATATTATTATGAGGCATAATATTATAATATCGACTTGGTATCTTCTATTTAAATCCAAAATCCAAAACAGTTTATCTAACACCACGTTTTATGTCTCCCTTTAAAATTTTGGATTATTTTGACTTTAACTAAAAAAATTGAAGTAATTCGTCTCTTATTTATGTCACTGTATTCTGCCCCCACTCAAGTATTTAAGTTTTTAGCTTTCTTCTCGTATATCTTAAATTTTTGATCTGATTGGTGTCGTATGTTACTCACGAACTCTTTTAATGAAATAATTATTGTCTTCAAAAATATCTTCTCTAAAATTTCGTCCCAAGCATCAAGTTTAGCCACTTTTAAAAAAAAATCGTGCCTATTTTCGAAAATGATCTTGAAAATGATATGAAAATGAAAATGATCTCATCCTCATTTTCACTAAAACTCATGAAATTTTCATATTTTAATCATAATTGTTTTTCTCTTTACTGGAGGCTGGGGCCCTTTATATGCACCGAACCCTAGGCTACAACTTAAAAAATCATATATACTGGTTGTCCCAAAAATATCACGTCAGAGCGACATGGAAGATAGGTTAGCCTTAGGTCTTGCAGATAAAAAAATTACCTTAGTAAAAGTATTTTAGTTTTTGAGATATCGTCAATTGTTTTATTTTCTCAAAAATCTCTACTTTAAGTTAGTGTTCCTACCGTTGTTGTTAGTAATACCTCGAAAGTTGTTGGTTTTTATATTTTTTTATTATTCGAACAGTTGTTCCATGCGGTGAAAATAAATTTGTCCCAAAATCTAATGTATTTTTTAATAAAAAAAATGATTTGTGTTACTTTTTTACCTTTGAAAAAATTGAACACCAACTTTGATGACCTACCGTGAAAAAAAAATGTACTGACGTAAACTGGCAAATAATTTGCAAAACTGCTCCAATTACTGCAGATTCAGAAAAGGTATAACACTTACATCAATTGTTTAAAAAATGTCGGAATTACCATTTTTATCATTAAGGGTACCGCTAAAGCCGAACTTATTGGCTTAGTTATGAGATATTGCCAAAAAAAAATGGTATTTTTAATTAACGTATTTATTAAAGCAGATGTTCGAATTGTTTCCCTCTAGTTCGAATACATAATCTACATCTTCGGATAAAATTATTTTTTAATCTTTTTAAACCTATTGGCGATATCTCTTGAGCCGCTATGTTTATTCGGTTACGGAGTTCCCTTTCGTTGTGAATTGGTTTTAGATACACTTTATCCTTGAGACAACTTCAATAAAAAAATCCAAAGGATTTAAGTCAGGGGATCTCGGGGGCCATAAGATTGGCCCCAATCGCCCAATCCACCTTCTTGGGAACCTGTCGTCAAGATAGGCTCGAACGTATCGAGCGTAATGTGCTGGGCAACCGTAGTTTTGGTACCACATCGCTGCCCGTGTTTGTAGTGGCACATCCTCTAGGAGCGTTGGCAATTGGTGTTGAAGAAATGCCAAATAGTTTTCACCATTTAATGTAGGAGGTAGCTCTACTGGTCCTAATATTGAACCATTGAAGATTCCTGTCCATAAATTGATTTTAAACATGTATTGTGAACGGTCTTCTCTGGTTTCATGCAGGTTTCCTAACTGCCAACTATGAATATTGTGCAGGTTAAGGTATCCGTCCCTTCTGCACTGAGACTCATCAGTCCACAAAACTTTATGAAAAAAGTCGGGATCTTGCCTATTTAGTTCCAGCATTCGTCGGCAAAACAGAACTCGTTTTACATAATCACCCTCAAGGAGAGTTTGCACTCTTTGAATGTGGTATGGGTGAAATTGATACCTTTTTTTTTAAAATACGATGAACCGATGATTTCGATATTCCAGTGCGGCTTTGTATCATACGAACCGAAGTCGAGGGATCCTCTTCGCGTTCCTGTAGCACGACGTCGTCCTTGATTGTTCGCGGTCTCCCAGATTGAGAACCTCAAGTTTCAGGTATTCTGCCCTCCCTATAGGCAGAATCCAATCGTTCAATCGCCTCATACGTCGGATGTCTACGGTCTGGATACCGTTCCGCGTACAATCTTGCAGCCAACCTTGCGTTTAATGAGACTATGCCTCGAGTAGAAACTTGCCTGGTTTCGCCGTAAATCAAGTACATGTCAGCGTACTCACGATGTGTAAAGCGACTAACAGCGCCTCATCGTGGACTTTCCATTATTAATACTTTCACAACAAATTCAATCAGTTCAACAACAGTCCGAGTAGTAAGCAAATCAAAGTCCAATTAATAAACGCCGAGTAGTCAAAAATATTAAAAATAACTAAAGGAGCACATAACAGAACGAGTATCACAAAAAAAAACTGAAAATAACTTACTAAAAACAAAATTAACCACCGAAGTCCGAAGCTACCTGTGCGAGACTGAGATAGCACTGTTCTCCCTCTATTCACAGCTATCTCGCTCAGTTTATGACCGGAGAACTGTTTGATGGGATACTAAACACAATAACTAAACAACATTCCTTTTCATTGCTTTTGAAAAAATAATTCGTTTATTCAATAACAAAGTACAGCTTCCCGCTGAGAGCGCTACCTTTAATAATAAAAATGGTAATTTTGACATTTTTTTAAATAGTTGATTTAAGTGTTATACCTTTTCTGAATCTGCAGTAATTGGAGCAGTTTTTCAAATTATTTGCCAGTTTACGTCAGTACATTTTTTTCACGGTAGGTCATCAAAGTTCATCATCATCATCATCATCACAGCCCTTCACAAGTCCACTGCTGAACATATTGAACATCAAAGTTGGTGTTCAATATTTTCAAAGGTAAAAAAGTAACACAAATCATATTTTTACTTTATTAAAAAATACACTAGATTTTGGGAAAAATTTACTTTCAACGTATGGAACAACTGTTCGAAAAATAAAAAAATATAAAAACCAACAACTTTCAAGGTATTTCTAACGGCAATGGTAGAAACACTAACTTAAAGTAGAGATTTTTGAGAAAATAAAACAATTGACGATATCTCCAAAACTAAAATACTTTTACAAAGGTCATTTTTTTATCTACAAGACCTAAGGCTAACCTATCTTCCATGTCGCTCTGACGTGATATTTTTGGGACACCCGTATAGATGCGTCTCTGAATTAAGGTGTTTGTCCTGATATCTTAATAGTTAACATTAAAAGTTGAAATTACTTTTATCCATGTGTATGTATGTGGTATTCCCGTAAATTTAAGAAATCTACGGATATGATCGCGTTTAATTTACACATTTATATTTTCCGACGCTCCGGGCGCATTATAGCACTCATAGTCATGGGGGGACTGAGTCGAGCCCCCCGTGACCAATTTACACGACAACTAATTAGTACGACCAGGGGGGGGGTACTGTAGTTCTCCCCTGTGTAAAATTAATTTCATGTAATGTGTAGTATTCGTGTTAATTTAAGAAATCATTAAATTTTAATTATGTGTTACGTTTACATAGTTTTTATTAATAGCATAGCCTACTAATCCTTTATCTTGTGATTTTCTATTTGTTAACAAAATCCTTCTGAGTAATTTTCGCTATTCCTCATAAGGTCATTTATCAGAAGATTGAAAGCAAACAATCTTGACCATAAAATAAAGATATTGAAGACTTCAACCTAGGTAAGACACATCATTGTATTTAATACAGCGGATGGTTGCAAAGTAACTATTAATATCTTTATTATAATGGATTTCCGCAAAGTAGCACCTGATTCTATCAATAATCTTGACCATTCTAACGTTTCGTTAACATTTACGTTGCTGCGCTGGGCCCTTACTCATTCATACCTTCATACGTTACTTATAAGTATTAGTAAAGTAATGTAATTCGCCGTCAACCCATGCCACTAGTCATTCCACATCCACACTCCACAAATTACATTTTATATACAAGAAAAATCAGTCATTCGCTGAACACGAGCTATGAAGGTCGCGCTCTACTAACTACTAGATGTAAAATGTCAAATACGATAATAATCCGGCTTATTGTGACGATAGCGACAGTGAGTTTAGTGCACGGTTTTGCATTACCTTTCGAAGGATTGTATGAATTGGATATAATACATTATAATGACTTTCACGCAAGGTTTGTTTTAAGTTTTTTTTTTAATTCATTCAATCAAAATCAATCATTCATTAAATTTTTCTATCTGTATTAAGTTTAACTTAATGATAAAAAAAGTATTTTTACTTTTTTATGGCATGTGCATATTTCAACTATTCTTTTTTATCATATACACGTGGATTTATTACTCATATATTAAAAAATAAAAACTGAAAGCTGAAACAATATCTATAATGTTGAAAGACGAGGGGTACTGCTCCATTATAATCCCAAACACAGATATAAATAAAATTGAAGTGTTTATCTGTAATATCAAAGTAAATTTAATTAAAAAAAATTGTCTGTCTGTCCGATGAAACTTCATGAATACATAGAAAGCAACGCTAAGAGTGATCTAGGCTAGGCTGTATTTTATACGAGCAATGTGCAGGACTTTTTGTAAAATCGAAACACTTATAAAATAAATGGTTTTTCAAACAATAAAAATTCAAAAAAATGTTATAATTAAAACCTTTGTGGTATACAATTTTAAACAAGAAAAGTAAAGTATAAGTCTAAGTCTTAAATTTTTAATGCAAAATCGAATTTTATGTTTTTACTTTCTTTAACCTCATTTTACAACAAACTAAATAATTGGAAGCTACCAATTGCGTAGGAGATATCCTAGTGCGTCCAGTAATGTAAGTTTAGTATGGGGTAAACATCTTAACTACTTGTCCAGTATGGCGAACCCAGCTCGCCGAGCATAGCAGTCTATGCTAAAAATTGTTCCGATGAGCAAGGTGATAAATATAAACTGTCCCCGGTTACTGGCATTCCCGCCATTCTCGCTTGCCTTCGGTGGCGCCCATGGTAACTGATTCTAAGAATTTCCATCAGAGGTTTGGATACGACATACGACAACCTGCCTTCTAATTTTGGAGTTGGAAGAAAAAAGAAAATAGACAAGTTGCGTAAGGACCGTTCTTTCATCTTATTTAAAAGAAAAATGCCGGACAAAGTCATCTCAGCAATTTCAGCAATATGTTGTATTAGATTTTCGTTTATAGGACTTTCGTTTACAAAAGTGAAACTTTATACTAGGAATACATAAAGATATTTGGTGAAGGTCATACAAGTTAATGAAGTAGACGAAGCCCATCTCGACGAGGAGGAGGCGATGAATGGGGACATTATTGGAGCCAATAATTCTCCAAAATTCACGACATAATATTGAAGGAAGACTTTAGTATAAGCTAGGGACAAGAAAAATGGTTAGCTGATTGTTGGAAAATCCGGAATAGGGTAACGAAAATTAAGTGGTCACCTGCTGGTTAACTTCATGAGAAAGAGGAGATTAAACTTTTTCTGAAACAAGTGGCCCACAGAAAGTGGGCTAGAGTAGTTTAAGCCTTGATGGTTCATCATAATATAGATTAAATTTAAATATACATTTGTAAATCTAGATGTTTAATAAATATAGATTTCATTCTAATTTAATTTCATTCATTGGAACCGGGCGGCAAGAAACAAGCTTCAGGACGCCGATAGTTTAGGTAATTTCTTTTTACAGTGGTAAACAAATAATGGTAATTAAAAAAAAAAAAAATAAAAAACATAAGCCCTGCTTTATAGTTCAGTTAGTATGCAAAGTTTCATGATCTTATTTAAAGTATTTTATGAATAACAGCGGTTTATTGTTCAGTTTGGAGGTAACTTTGGAGTTTTTGTCTATCGAGAAAATTTTACGGAATCATGTTTTCGTCTAACATAGTACTTAACATTAATCCTCAACTTTACCATATATTTATTGAATTATCAAAATTAATGCTGCAATATTTTCGGTATAACGGAGGATATTGCTAAGCCATTTGAGGTTATTTTCCCCCTTAAATCTATAATTATTAAAAATCTGGATTTACAAACTGTTGTTTCATTACGAAACAACAACTGTTCAGTAATGTCTGTGAGATTGCTAGCATGACAATAGGTAGCGATCAAGGTCATTGTGAATTTCAAGGTGAAGGATCATTGTTCAGAGCACAGTGAACGTTAATGCTATGTTGAAGTTGTTACGTCTCGTAAAGACACGCTACGTCTCGTCCGTCAATTCGAATTACTAAGTCGCTTTCAGTGTCTAGAAGACTACTGTTGTCGGATTGGTTATTGTAGGGTTGCCAACTCCAAATTTAAAAATACTAGGGTTTGGAGTTGGAAAAACCAGGACTATTCTGCTTAAAAATAGGACGCAGTAAAGGCTTTGTCAAAACTTTTAACTTTATACAACTTTTGACTTTATACAGCATCAATGGGTCGGCTCAACCAGGGAAGGACCACGGTCTCACAGAATAACAGCGTAAAATAGCAGCTTAATGCTGCTGTGTTTCGTACGGTGAGTGTAGAGAACGGGGGACCCGTTTTACTGGAATCGAGGCATCTCATATTAGTCCAAAATGCAGATGCGTTGCCACCCTTGGGTGACAACGCATCTGCATTTTAATTCTTAAGCGAGGTTAAAAACGTAGATGTCTTTGGGCCACAGCATCCACTTACCATCAGGTGGACTGTGGTGTGCTCGTTTATCACCCATATACTATAAAAAAAAACCGAACTGAACCGAAAACGCAGCGAATGTATGTACTATGTGTGCAAGTATGGGAACGTTTCCACCTTTTATATGTGACTAGATTAAAACGATACCATACATAACAAAATAAATACGCTTCGCCACGCAGTCGGTCCGCTGTCTATTTGACTTAAAAGAGTAGCAATAGCTAAATAAATATGTAGTGAAAATAGGTTAAATGAAATTCAAGTAACGATAATAATCTTATATTTTTTATAAAAATATTTGAATAAAATTATACGAGTTGAAAACGAGTTATTAAAATATAAAACAAACACTTTAGTTTGTAACACATTCTTTAAACTTAGATTAGAAGGAAATTGGTGGGATTGAAAAGTATAGTAAAAATAAATAAATTTGTAATATTATAATTTATTAGATACTATATAGTATAGTATCAGTATTCAGTATCTATAGTTGAGTTAACAAATAATCATAAATTGTTTACACTTTATATCTATATTATAGATAGTGAAGTCGCCCGTAACGTAAGAATTGTAAAAGTGGCGCGTGAATTTTAAAATACATGACCTTATTAAGCCGCTTTTAAAACCTTGGACGCTGCTTAAAAACTATTCAGGACACTACAAAAACTAGGACATGTCCTGGGAAAACAGGACGGTTGGCAACCCTAGGCTATTAGTTTGTCGAATTGCTGAAGTGTTAGTAGAGTGAAGCTAAAATGTGCGTCCGAGTACATTACCAGATAGGCCGTCCATTAGTCACGTGATGTTTTTTTAAACATTTTTAACCCTACCCCCCACTCCCTCTTGGTGATACGTGGTGAGGTTTAAGACTAACCACCCCACCCAAAATCACGTCTGAAATTAAGGACCATGATAAAAATGTCTAGACAGAAATGTTACAGGTTGCTTTTGATTGGCATAAAAATAATATTAAAGGAATTGCGTAATCTTGCGAAAAACATATATTGTACTAGTACATGAACATATTTAGTGTACATTGTCCTCGAACCACGTATTAGCAAGACTTTCTTTAACACCCTTTTTTACTTCATCTGAGTTTAACACTAACTACTGGATAAGCATCTTGCGAGTCAGTTGTTGGCACTGTGCTTTGTTGAAGATCAGCGTCGGTTTCATCAAGCCACTCGGCGTCATCATTTTCGCGCACTACACAGAGAATCTCGCTATGAGGTCGCGATCCCTAACGATCGTCGCGTGAGGATGCGTGAAGGACGAACATTGCATCTCTAGACTATTATTGCTCTGATTAGGTTCATGCTTGCGACGTAAATTTACATGTAGAGGCGAGTTAAGGTCACATTACACGCCGCTTTTCGGTTTAGAAATCGCGCGTTTGACAAAAAAATAAATACATGTGATAATCTTACTACACCCCCTCCCGCCTTGTGTGTTGTTTCATTTTTGTCAAACTCCCTCCCCCTTTCGAGCCTGACGTGATTAATGGACGGCACCTAACGCTATGGATAGGTAGCGTTGCAAGACATGAAAGATGATGTTTAACAAAGTTTTCAAGCTATTGGTCGGGAAAAATGCGGATTCAAAGTCAATGGGAAATACACTACTCTTCGACTGGCCGACGAAATATTTATTCTGACAAATTCTTTGGATGACCTTAGTATAGTGCCAGTGCTTAATGAAATCGGTATCTCACAATAGGTGAGTCTTAAGATGAATATGGAAAACGTGAAGTTCATAAAGCCTTAAGGAAAATCTTTATTACCGCAGTGCACGGCAGTCCTCCGCTGGATGGAGGAATGATCATGCTTTTGGCATCAGCAAGTTTTGCTTTCATATAATTTATTCGTGCCTGGTACTAATTACGAGTATTGTAATCGTATGTTATTGATGACCGCGCTTTTACTATCCGATAGTTAACATACACTTCTAAGCCACCTAAAAATATAACAAGCGAATTATTATTAGATATATTATTGTCTAATTAAAGGCGTAGTCATCCTCCTTACCGTTTCTGTTACATAATTATATTTTTTGCAAAGAACGCAGAATGGTTTCGTTGAAATGCTGGGTAAGTATATCCAGACAGAAATATTTGAAACTTGACGTACCTCTTGTAGTCTAATTATGAAAGAGAATAAGCAGGATTAAGTCGTGTCATTCCTGCACACAGATTAGGGGGTAATCTGTGTTCCTGAATATTCTGAGAGACATTTTTAATGGAAATGCCTCGTTTCCATTAAAAATTATCTCCGGTTCTATACACTCACCAAAACACAGCAGCACTAAGCTGCTATTTTATGCTGGTATTGTGTGAGCGTATTCCTTCCCCGGTGGTGCCGACCCATTGGTGCTACAACCATAATATAGCTGCAGCGTGGCTCTACCACGTATAAAAACAATAATATAAAATTAAAAGAATTTTTTACGCAGTTTTCGCTTCTTGTCTGTACAGAAGCAAAAATTGTTTTAAAAACGTTAAACAGATTTACAGTACTATAGAACGTTTACCTAGAAAAGGTAGTGCGAAGTGTCTGAGGGAAGTAATGTTGTGGTCTTATTATAAAATCTTTAATTTAGTTTCTACCTTTAACTATTCTTAAGGTTTTCAATATAATGTTTGTCTTAAAAATTCTTTTAATGAACACTATCGCTAATACTCATTTCTTGTGTGCATACTCACATGACCTTGTTTTAACTTGCTGATGTGCGCGATTGCCTAACGTAAGGAAAATATTTCTATAACATTGCAATGGGCGATAGGCGTAAGTCCTCGTTCTTGGAATACAATAATGTTCTACGAATTGAATCGCGGTAATAAATGTTGTATGATATAAAAATTTAATTAAATTTATTTAAAAAAATTTTAAATTAAAAAAAAGAATATTAACAATGCTATAAACATCTCTAATATTCCCCTTAACAACTCGTGGTACGCTTAAATTGCTTGTGTTACGAGTGGTTCACGCCAGTAGTCGAATGGCGGTTTCGAACCCACGACCATTTTGAGTTCGCGGTCCGCGCCCTGCCATTAGGCTACTGTCGCTTCAAATTATAAAATATAAGAATAAGAAAAGAGAAAAAAAATTATAAAATACAAGAATTTTCTCGATCTAAGCTAATTTCTATACGTTTTTACACGTAGCATTTGGATGCACCAAATGAAACAGGTTATAAAAATCATAATTTCTGATTTTTACGAATAGCTCGCCGAGCAAGATCATAGGTGCTATACTTACAAAGCTGTGCCAAGGTATTTGCATTTAATTTAAGAAAGCATTCAAAGTAAATATAAAGTCTTTTTACAATGTAGAGCCAAGCTGCAGCCATTTTAGGCTGCGGCTACACTAACGAGCAACGTCAATGCCCATAAACGCAACAATTATTGCCTTAAATTTAACGCGATAAAATGTGTGGCTACACTTGAAAGGTCAACGTCGTTTCCCGGAACGGCATTAAATTTGCCGGTGAACGGCGTTAAATTTGCCGTTGAACTGTGTTAAATGTTTCGACCGGGGAAGGACCACGCTCTCACAGAATACCAGCGTAAAATAGTAGCTTAATGCTGCTGTGTTTCATAAGGTGAGTGTAGAGAACCGGAGACTCTTTTTACTGGAAACGAGGCATTCCATCCTAGTCCAGGGTGAAACGCATCTGCAATATGGGATGATGTAGATGTCAATGGGCTACAGCATCCACATACCATCAGGTGGACTGTGTGAGCGTTTGTATTTGTCACCTTATTCCTTTAAAATAAAAAAAAATAAATAAACAAAGAAAAAATACGTGTGGCACTCGGTGACTGCCGCGGTAAAGCTATTGCATAGCATTTTTTATCAACTTATGCAATTATAATTATTTATTTATTTTATTTATGCAGTTAAGTCTTTGATATTAAATCAAGTTACACTTTTTGAGAGTGGTGACCGATAAGAAAACAATTTTTTTTTCTCTTATTGAATAAATGAGAAGTTAATATTGTTTAAAATATTTTTAATATCTTACAATACATGTAGGTTATTCAGGAATTTTTATCATTAAGTTAGCAGCTAGTGTACACGCATACGTCTAGTCGAACGCACACAAACACCGTGCCGAAGTCTGCCGAGTGCCGAAGTCTGCCGAACTGAAACGACGTTAGACGATACACGGCTTTCAACGCCACACCTCCGTGCCCGTCGGAGTGGGGAGCGTGAGGTTTTTTTTCGTTACGGAATTTCTGGATTCGGTCCCCGCGCTCAAGGCCCGCGATAGATGCTATGCAATAGCTTAAAAAAAGAATACAAAGAAAAAGAAGATGGTGGATGCTACAAATGCACAGGAAACGTACACTGTAAATCTATTTATGTTTTATTTTCTCTTCCCGCACCCAAATTGCACTAGAAAGACGTCCAATGGTTTAAGCTAAATAATAAGACAAACGTAAATATATTTTAATGAAATAATAACTAATAAGCCAATCATAAATACTGGTCAAGTGCGAATTAGATACACGTACCCAGGGTTTCGTACCACTGTACACTATGAATTTTGACCTGCAAAAATTGTTTTTTTTTCTCCTGCTTATTTTTCTTAGTTTCATACCGTAAATTAAAGTACTTTTGAAGTATTTTTTTTAATTCAATCTCGAAAAGCTTTTTCATTACTCCATTCCATCGCAGCCATACGTGCAACCCCGTGGCACTCACCGTGCACAATGAGACAAATTCGCGCGTTAATCTTTTACGTATCGGTGAAGGGTGCGTTGTAATTTGAAATTGCGGCCACACCTACATTCAACGTCCATCAACGCGATAATTAACGGCACTTCTCCTTAGTGTGGCCGGGCCATTATCAGCTCGACCAAGAAAGGACCACGCTCTCACAAAATACCATCGTAAAATAGCAAGCAGTGTTCATGTGGGAGGTGAAGAGAATCGGATACCCTTTTTACTGGAAACCAGGCGTTCCATCTTAGTTCTCAGGGGTGACAGCGTATCTGCATTTTGATTCTTAATCAATGATCGAGGGTTCGGGGGCAGGGAATAGTCCGCCTCGCTGAACTAATGCGCATGGAAGGATTTCTGATGTTCTAATATATAGTTTTCCTTATGTTTATTGGATTTACTTCGTACCTACACGTGGTACTGGCGTTGTTGATATAACATTAACACACTGGATTACTGGAATTTATTACGGGCTGCTGTTATATATTCTTTCTACGATAAATAATGACGATAAATTGAATCGTAAATACTAAAAATCTTGATTAATTGTAAAATAATTATAAAGTTCACGTGAAAAATATGTACGGTTTTAAAAAATATTTAGTTATGTTTTCGTTTGAATAAATACGAAATGTAAGTTTCAATGACAATCATAAACTCATATGACAATGCATAAATATAAAGAACATAATTAAAAGTTTTGGTGATGAAAAGTTATGTAATGATTCGAAAACTTAAATACCTACCGGGAACTTGCATTTTTATTAGCGTTACGACTGAAACATTACGTGTTTCAAAGAATTTTTCTGCTTGCCTGAGTTATGTCATAATCGTGTTATAACAGATCGCCTTACTTGTAATTGTTGATTAGCGGTTACTTAAATTAAGTGAAAATTATCTCTATATCTGTTTCTTTCTATTTTCGTTGACTGCAAAGAGAAAAAGAGAGTAATTTTAGAGATTAGCATGTCTAGATTTCTGAGTAAGGCCGTGTAGGTCGTTAACGTTGACTAGAGTTTAAAAATAAAATTACTAGTATTATTATATAGAATTTAACTGTGTTTTGACGACGATTAAAATTAATTTTACTTAACTTATTTTAGAAATAGTGAATGAAGTGATAAATTAACTAACAGTCCACGTGATAGTAAGTGACTCGGTATGCGTTATCACGGAAATGCGTTATCACTTCTGGGGACTAAGATTGCATGTTTAGGTCTGTATTTACACTAGGGTTTGGGTCCCGGGACGTCTCGTGTCTCGAAGTCCCGGGACTTTTGGTAATTTTAGTTGTCTCGAGTCCCAGGACTTTCGGGTCGAGACTCGAGACGAGACAAGATTGTCAAAATTGTTATGTTATTTTATTTTCAAATAATTGAAGGAGTCTAGAGCCATTCTGTTAGTTTAATGAATAATTACTTGGTCTACTACGTAATTACTGAGCACACAACACAATAAATGCATTTGCCGACCTACCATCATGCCGCCATATTAGTTGTTCTGTGACGTTTGGATTATGATTATGTCTATGTCAGTTGAGTCAGTCAGTCGTCAATTTCGTTTATGATGTAAGTGTGGTGTGGTGCTTCTTTTAAACTTATTTTACTACTGGATGTTAAAACAAGGCGGAATTCCATCATTGTGTTGGTTGAACGGTTTTTGAAGCTCAAAAATTGCTTGAAGTAAGCGTTGATTGATTTAAACATGTTAGACAATTGGAACGAAAACAATCTTTTGTAGTCAATCTTTAATTTTTTGCAGCCGAACAAGATAGCTGTGGAAGCTTTACGCGGACAAAACGCTTCATTACTTACAGCTTTAGCAAAAATTGACGAGTTGCTCAAAAAAATTCAGTCGACTGCTCAAAAAATTGTCGGGAATTCCCAAACCCTAATTTACACACTCTATGTATTCTTCAAATTGGAACACAGCAGTGCAAGCTTATTTGATACGATACAAGGAAAAGGGCGATACTTATCCAGACGGACTGATGACGGATGACAACGCATCTGCGTTTTGATTCGCAATCGAGGATAGATGTAGATGTCTATGGGCCACAGCAACCACTTGCCATCAGGTGAACTGTGTGCTCGATTGTCTAAATAAATATAGTATTAAAAAAAGACCCACCAATGAGTAATTTTAGGGTTCCGTTGTCAAGTTCTATCAGTCTTAATGGTGTCACAACGTAAGAACTTCTACAGATTTTGACTAATTAAGAAAAAAATAAAGTTTTTTTAAAGAATATTAATAATGCTATAAACATTACTAATATTCCCCTTAACCACTCGTGGTAAGCTTAAATTGCTTGTGTTACGAGTGGTCCACGCCAGTAGTCGAATGGTGGATTCGAACCCACGACCTTTTTGAGTTCGCGGTCCGCGTCCATTAGGCTACTATCGCTTAAACTATACTATCGTTCTAGACTAGATCTAGATCTAGACTAGAGATGAAACGGATATCCGGTAGCTATTTGGTATTCGGCCTATCCGGTCTTTTACTATCCGGCCGGATACCGATTAATAAACGGCTATCCGGCCGGATACTGGATAAAAAATATATCAAATTTAGTTTTTTTTTATAGAACAAAGGTGACAAACGAGCACACAGTCCATCTGGTGGTAAGTGGATGCTCTGACCCATAGACATCTATATTTATCTTCAATATTAATATCCGGCGGCCGGACATTCGGCTATCGGGAGATAAGACTGATCCGGTATCCGGTATCCGGCCAAACAGCTATTCAATTAAAAAGGATAATTTTCAATTTAAAAGGAAAATATTTCTATAACACATAAACGTGACGATGACTGACGTGAAACATCGACGCTCCGGGAAGTCTGCCGTCTGCGAACATGTTCAAGATCGTCCCCACTATTTCATCAGATTAGATAAACGACAAACCCTCGCAAAAGAACACCGATTCTTACCAAGGATGATACGCGAGGCTATTGAAATTAAAAAACATTCAAATTTCAATAGAGAGGATAGATAGATGCTGCCATCTGCTTGGGATCGTATATTTAACAAAATTAAACCCAAACCAAAGCATACCACTGCAAGACTTCATGATACTATAAGCTCGTTTTGCGTAAATCGGACCAAAAATTAATATTCAAAAACTGAAGGTAGCCGGACTACGGGACGACAAACAGTCTCCCCCCGTGACCATGGGTGCTGTAAAGCATCCGAAACGTCGGGATAATAAAAATAAGTGAAAGTAGTGATTAAACCCGATAAAATCCGTAAATAATAGTTTTATTCAATGTATAGTGTTCGCGTAAATTTAAGAAATCATTATCCGTTTCATCTCTAATCTAGACACATACAAGATAAATAAAATTTGTATTATTATCAATACACTTTGATGACATTATGATTTTTTTTAGGAAATGACGATTGATTTTATCGTTTACTTAAAGTAGTTTTAATCATTTGATGACATTAATTAATATATAGAGCAACATACATAAATTTGATTTGTTTTTGTAAATAGATAAAAATAATATTGTTATTAAGGCTAGTTATAATCAAATATTGTAATTGTGGTTTAATACATAATTTTGTTGCTGTGTGTTGCTCAATCTTTTTATCGGTTCTATATGGAAACTGATCACTATTCGTTAGCAGTAGGCGATAAAGCACGATCTCAAGTACAACTCATACAAAAGTGAGGTGTTTGTATTTAAAGCAGGAAGGAATATTTAAAGCAGGCAGGAAACTTGCCACATGATCCAAAATATAGTCTTGATATTGAGAGAGAACGGGGGGTGTTAGTAGTGGGTGCTGTGCTAGCCCGTAGGTTTGATCGGTGTATAAAACAAGTAAAACTATCTTTTTAAAGAGTTCCGTAGTTAAATAACAAGGAACCCTTATAGTTTGCCATGTTCGTCCGTCCGCGGACGGCTTTAGAGACCGTAGGCACGCATTTTGCCAGTTTTTTAAGCATATTGTCAACCTTTCTACATGGGTATCGCATGGGTTTCGTATACGAAACAAACCTATAACGTCTTGCGATTACAATATAATAATACGTGTAGGATGTTGTTGGGGTTTTCGTACAAAAGTAGCATCCTTGCTTCGTAGAGTCCGTGACGGCAACGACAGTATTCTGAAAATGTTTGTGAGGCAGTTGCTATTGGCAAGCTTAAATGTATTGTGCTTCAGTTATTTATAACGGTGACTTAATTAATTTCAGTTTTAAACTAATTGTTCCCCGCGACTCCGTCAGCGTGGAATTTATTACGGTTGGATTTTACGTTTTTTTCGCGCGGAACCCTCATTTAGGGTACCCTATTTCGGGGTACTTTTATTTTTTCTAAAATAAGAGTAGTTTAATAAAAGTACATCAGCTATATGCCTGTGAAAGTCCGGTCAAAATCGGTTCAGCCATTTCGGAGATTAGCCAAAACAAACAAACAGGCAGACAGACCGACAGACGGACAAACAACAATTTTAAAATTGATTTTGTAATAAGTACTACATATATTTTCATATGCATTTAGCAAAATGTTATTTTATCATTATAAACAGACACTTCAATTTTATTTATTTATATATATTTAGTAATTTATTAAAACACGTATTTTCTAACATAGTAATAAAATCTCTCTATGGAAGTAATAAAATAGTGTTATTCACGCACATATTGTAAATGCAATATGGTCTTACATAAATAGTGCACTAACACACTGAAGAAAAAGTTACTTTGTAATGTATAATATATACTACACCTATTGTATTTTTAGGCTTCAGTGATAAGTATGAAATCCTCTTCATAATTAAAATGAATCTATTACATATTATGATATTTACCTGTCATTGAAACGTTATAATCAAGAGGGATTATATTCACTTCGTTTAAACTATGATCTGATTACAAGTTTAACTCTTTTGATCCCACTTTTTGTATCACCTACAAAGAGCAATTAATTAGTCGATCTTATTTGCACAAATCCTTCTTGACTTGTGTCCCACTTATAATCTATGAAGGTCCATTGTACTTTTGTTATCTTGCTTTATTTAGTATGCCTATTTGCTTGGTTATATGATAAGATCGGAGGAAGGTTAAGATGCTGTAAAGTACATTGATTATTACAAATGTTATCTTTGTCTTGCATCAAACAAAACTCATGATTTAGTAGCCTGAATGCTAGGCCACGTAGCTGTGTTTATGCCTTTATTATAATCCTTTTAGTTCAGTTCTATTGCTGAAAACCTGTTTCCCCCAAACAATGCCAAAAAGCACGGCCTTGGACAATTTGTGTACATTATTTACACGTTTTATCAAGTGGTTACTCTGTGTTTAGGCTAAACTTGGTGTTGGTGTTAAAAAGCTTGCACAATAAGGAAACGAAATCTGTTCGAGTAGAACCAAACTTCGAAATCTATCTATTTGCAGACCGGTGCCACGGAGTAATTACCCTGAAACTCATCTCCGTAGCCTTAGCAAATGTTTTGAAGCTAGTGGTTCGGAAAATATACGTTATGAACATCTATGGCAAATTCGTCATTCACCCTGATTTGTCGACGATAACATGGTTATTTACACCTGAATCGCAAGATTATTTTTTATAGGTTAAGGGTGACAAATGAGCACACATACACTTGATGGTAAGTGGTTGCTGTGGCGCATAGACTTCTACATCTTTCCTCGATTACGAATCCAAATGCAGATGCGTTGTCACCCGTGAGGACTAAGATGGAATGCCTCGTGCCCAGTAAAAATATGACTTTAACACTCACACACAACACTTTACTTTATACTCCATGAGCAAGGATAAAAAGAAGAGAGACAGAAGAGAGAAACTCTAATAATATTTATTTATTTATTTTCACCAAAAGCGAAATGGAAGATTGTTTGAAACTGGTGCCCGTATAGGTTCAAAGACCCGGGGTCACAAGGCCCCTCGTTTGACAAGGCACTTAGCTTAATGCGCTGAAATTAGTTTGTATGGTTAGAAATGTTATTTTTTATGCGATTTTAAAATCTGGTAGATAGTCATAAAAAAAAGAATTAATGTGTGTTAATTATGTTTGTATTTATTTATGAGATTATATATAATAGATATAAATAACTTAAAAATACTATTGTAACAGTATATAGTATTGTAACGGTGGAATTGCAGAATTCAGTGCGGGTTCCCCCGAACTATGGCAACATTTTTATTTCACGAAGGTGGATGAATTTTCCTTGTAATTCAGGTAGGGTTAGTCAGCCCATCGTAATTGAAAAAATAATGTATGTTACCTAAGAATTTTAATTATGTAGTGATATAAAATTAATTTTCGTTTAAAACAAAAAAAGTATTTTTTTTTAACATTTAACAGGACAGGATCTCGATAACTTTTATAATTTCACAGTGTCTTATATCTAGCGATCATTAATGGACAGATAATCACTTATTGTTGCTATCGAATTAATGCTCATGCTTAGCAAAGAATACAATAATTATTTTTACTATTCCTTTTTCTTTGCTTACTTTCCGATCTGACGGTCTCGACAGTACTTCTCGCCTCTACTATCTTACGTACGCTAAAACCAGTGTGCATCTGCATTACACTCCCACCCGCCATTGTGTGATACTCGTAAATCGTCTATTGTCCTTCCATCAACAATCTATGGAAATTGGATTAAGCAGTCAAGTGGAACCAATTTGTCTGTCGTCATAGTCTGATTTGTCAATTAGCAGAGTGCATAGCGTATAGAATTAGAATTTGGGGAAGTGCAACTGCCTTGTAATCCGATTTAGATAGAGCTCATAACTACTTATTATTTTTAGGTTTGAAGAAACATCAGTAGAGACACCGACGTGTCGCTTCAACAATGGTTCCTGCTTGGGCGGGTTTCCGCGGCTTTACGGCGAGATTATGGAGTTGAGACGCCAGAAGCCGAAATCATTACTTCTTAATGCTGGCGACAGTTTCCAAGGAACCTATTGGTACACTCTGCTCAAATGGAACATCACGCAAGAGTTTATGAATTTGCTACCACATGATGCTCATGTACGAAATTCAATTATTAGAACCACATAAACTTATTTTCTGATATCTATATCAAAAGGAGAACGTATATGGTTCTTTATTATGTTCTGATATCTATTTTAAAAGGAGAACGTTCTTATTATTTTCTGATATCTATTTCAAAAGGAGAACGTATATGGCTCTTTATTATTTTCTGATATCTATTTCAAAAGGAGAACGTATATGGCTCTTTATTATTTTCTGATATCTATTTCAAAAGCAGAACGTATATGGCTCTTTATTATTTTCTGATATCTATTTCAAAAGGAGAACGTATATGGCTCTTTATTATTTTCTGATATCTATTTCAAAAGGAGAACGTATATGGTTCTTTATTATTTTCTGATATCTATTTTAAAAGGAGAACGTATATGGTTCTTTATTATTTTCTGATATCTATTTCAAAAGGAGAACGTATATGGCTCTTTATTATTTTCTGATATCTATTTCAAAAGGAGAACGTATATGGTTCTTTATTATTTTCTGATATCTATTTCAAAAGGAGAACGTATATGGTTCTTTATTATTTTCTGATATCTATATCAAAAGGAGAACTTATATGGTTCTTTATTATTTTCTGATATCTATATCAAAAGGAGAACGTATATGGTTCTTTATTATTTTCTGATATCTATTTCAAAAGGAGAACGTATATGGTTCTTTATTATTTTCTGATATCTATTTCAAAAGGAGAACGTATATGGTTCTTTATTATTTTCTGATATCTATTTCAAAAGGAGAACGTATATGGTTCTTTATTATTTTCTGATATCTATTTCAAAAGGAGAACGTATATGGTTCTTTATTATTTTCTGATATCTATTTCAAAAGGAGAACGTATACGGTTCTTTATTATTTTCTGATATCTATTTCAAAAGGAGAACGTATATGGTTCTTTATTATTTTCTGATATCTATTTCAAAAGGAGAACGTATATGGTTCTTTATTATTTTCTGATATCTAATTCAAAAGGAGAACGTATATGGTTCTTTATTATTTTCTGATATCTATTTCAAAAGGAGAACGTATATGGTTCTTTATTATTTTCTGATATCTATTTCAAAAGGAGAACGTATATTGTTCTTTATTATTTTCTGATATCTATTTCAAAAGGAGAACGTATATGGCTCTTTATTATTTTCTGATATCTATTTCAAAAGGAGAACGTATATGGTTCTTTATTATTTTCTGATATCTATTTTAAAAGGAGAACGTATATGGTTCTCTATTATTTTCTGATATCTATTTCAAAAGGAGAACGTATATGGCTCTTTATTATTTTCTGATATCTATTTCAAAAGGAGAACGTATATGGTTCTTTATTATTTTCTGATATCTATTTCAAAAGGAGAACGTATATGGTTCTTTATTATTTTCTGATATCTATATCAAAAGGAGAACGTATATGGTTCTTTATTATTTTCTGATATCTATATCAAAAGGAGAACGTATATGGTTCTTTATTATTTTCTGATATCTATATCAAAAGGAGAACGTATATGGTTCTTTATTATTTTCTGATATCTATTTCAAAAGGAGAACGTATATGGTTCTTTATTATTTTCTGATATCTATTTCAAAAGGAGAACGTATATGGTTCTTTATTATTTTCTTATATCTATTTCAAAAGGAGAACGTATATGGTTCTTTATTATTTTCTGATATCTATTTCAAAAGGAGAACGTATATGGTTCTTTATTATTTTCTGATATCTATTTCAAAAGGAGAACGTATATGGTTCTTTATTATTTTCTTATATCTATTTCAAAAGGAGAACGTATATGGTTCTTTATTATTTTCTGATATCTATTTCAAAAGGAGAACGTATATGGTTCTTTATTATTTTCTGATATCTATATCAAAAGGAGAACGTATATGGTTCTTTATTATTTTCTGATATCTATTTCAAAAGGAGAACGTATATTGTTCTTTATTATTTTCTGATATCTATTTCAAAAGGAGAACGTATATGGTTCTTTATTATTTTCTGATATCTATTTCAAAAGGAGAACGTATATGGTTCTTTATTATTTTCTGATATCTATTTCAAAAGGAGAACGTATATGGTTCTTTATTATTTTCTGATATCTATTTCAAAAGGAGAACGTATATGGTTCTTTATTATTTTCTGATATCTATTTTAAAAAGAGAACGTATATGGTTCTTTATTATTTTCTGATATCTATTTCAAAAGGAGAACGTATATGGTTCTTTATTATTTTCTGATATCTATTTCAAAAGGAGAACGTATATGGTTCTTTATTATTTTCTGATATCTATTTCAAAAGGAGAACGTATATGGTTCTTTATTATTTTCTGATATCTATTTCAAAAGGAGAACGTATATGGTTCTTTATTATTTTCTGATATCTATTTCAAAAGGAGAACGTATATGGTTCTTTATTATTTTCTGATATCTATTTCAAAAGGAGAACGTATATGGTTCTTTATTATTTTCTGATATCTATTTCAAAAGGAGAACGTATATGGTTCTTTATTATTTTGTGATATTTTCAAAACGAGAACGTATATGATTCTTAATTATTTTCTGATATCTATATCAAAAGGAGAACGTATATGGTTCTTTATTATTTTCTGATATCTATTTCAAAAGGAGAACGTATATGGTTCTTTATTATTTTCTGATATCTATTTCAAAAGGAGAACGTATATGGTTCTTTATTATTTTCTGATATCTATTTTAAAAGGAGAACGTATATGGTTCTTTATTATTTTCTGATATCTATTTCAAAAGGAGAACGTATATGGTTCTTTATTATTTTCTGATATCTATTTCAAAGGGAGAACGTATATGGTTCTTTATTAATTTTCTGATATCTATTTCAAAAGGAGAACGTATATGGTTCTTTATTATTTTCTGATATCTATTTCAAAAGGAGAACGTATATGGTTCTTTATTATTTTCTGATATCTATTTCAAAAGGAGAACGTATATGGTTCTTTATTATTTTCTGATATCTATTTTAAAAGGAGAACGTATATGGTTCTTTATTATTTTCTGATATCTATTTCAAAAGGAGAACGTATATGGTTCTTTATTATTTTCTGATATCTATTTCAAAAGGAGAACGTATATGGTTCTTTATTATTTTCTGATATCTATTTCAAAAGGAGAACGTATATGGTTCTTTATTATTTTCTGATATCTATTTCAAAAGGAGAACGTATATGGTTCTTTATTATTTTCTGATATCTATATCAAAAGGAGAACGTATATGGTTCTTTATTATTTTCTGATATCTATTTCAAAAGGAGAACGTATATGGTTCTTTATTATTTTCTGATATCTATTTCAAAAGGAGAACGTATATGGTTCTTTATTATTTTCTGATATCTATTTCAAAAGGAGAACGTATATGGTTCTTTATTATTTTCTGATATCTATATCAAAAGGAGAACGTATATGGTTCTTTATTATTTTCTGATATCTATTTCAAAAGGAGAACGTATATTGTTCTTTATTATTTTCTGATATCTATTTCAAAAGGAGAACGTATATGGTTCTTTATTATTTTCTGATATCTAATTCAAAAGGAGAACGTATATGGTTCTTTATTATTTTCTGATATCTATATCAAAAGGAGAACGTATATGGTTCTTTATTATTTTCTGATATCTATTTCAAAAGGAGAACGTATATGGTTCTTTATTATTTTCTGATATCTATTTAAAAAGGAGAACGTATATGGTTCTTTATTAATTTTCGTCTTGAACAGCTCGTAAAAGTCGACTGATGAACATTGGCCGGTCTTATTGTATTTGCATTTGCCTAAATCGTCACGACCGATGATCATGATAACAGATGTCTAGGACCTTTGACGCAGCTGTCCGTCGCTGGGTTATTCAACTCTATCGTAAGCGAGATGATTACATCGACATTTCTGTCGGAAGCCAATCGATTTTGTGACATTTCTAGTAAATGTCTCTTATGACATCCGTAGAATAAAATGGAATGATGGACTCTGTTAATCCCCACCACACGGTATTTTTATCGTATGTTTATTGTTATAAGCTAATCTCGAATTTTCCTTGCATATCTATTTATTATAATCGTTAAACTTTCTGTAAACTAATTCGTTTGAGATAATTTTATAGCATTTTTTAAACAGGCAGTTGGCAATCACGAATTTGACGACGGCCCTAAAGGACTGGCACATTATTTCGCGGCTCTCAAAGCACCAGTTGTAGCCGCTAACATGGACGCCAGCAAGGAACCGTCACTACAGGGACTATTTAAGCCCCATGTTATTGTGAATTGTGACGGTAGAAAGATCGGCATCATTGGATTGATCACTACGGATACTAAAGTAGGTACAAATTTTGATGAAATTTAGTTTAGTTAGACGTTTACTATTTATAAGTTAGCATATAATAATTTTAACATTTTAATGTGAGTGCTGGACTATTATTCCACTTAATAGTAAATTCTGCGAGTGCAGCCTCACCACCTTCATGGACACAGCGCAGTGCCACAGCGCACGCCACTTGCTTGGAACCACGCGGTCGCGAACGCACGCAAAACGGTTACTCTTGTACTAGTACCTATTAAATTATCTATACAGTCTACATATTGTATTTATGGAAGTTAAAAATTCCACCAGCACAAGGGGAGCTTGATACTCAACAGAGGTTGCTGAGTTATAGTTAAGCGTACTTACTGATTTAGCTTAACAAAAGTTTATTCACTCTTGCCTTGAAGATATCCACATTGTAAAGTAAAGTAAAGTAAAGTTACAGCCTATATACGCCCCACTGCTGGGCACAGGCCTCCCCTCTTTTCTGAGAGGGTTTTAAGGCAAGGCAGCGTCCGCCGCGCTGCTCCAATTCGTGTTGACGAACTTCACATGTCTTCGAAATATTTTTTTTCTTATTCCTCAGACATGCAGGTTTGCTCACGATGTTTTCATTCACCGCCGAGCACGTGGTAAATCAGCACTTAAAATTGCAATTAACAATTTCATTGGTGCCGGCGGGGATCGAACCCGGGTTACTCGCATTCTTTTATATTTACAGCGAGCGTTAACCATCTGAGCTACCACGGCTCTCACCACATTGTAATCGAATGGAAAGACAGTTGCTGGCAAATTATTCCACTAGTACTTTGAAGTGCGGATTATGAACGACTAAGCAAACCGTTTAATTCGAATGCGTAGTATGTCGACAGTAAAGGGGTAGAGACTCACTGAGCGTCTGGTTGTCAAATGGTGGAAGGGAAACGATTATTTGGTACTTAATTTTTTTAACTGGCTTTACGGCACTGGGTTCTAGCCCTTCTGAGCCTTTTGGTACTTAACTTACTTCTAAAATACAGATTACATACTTAAATTTCCTTTTTAATTCTCTTTTGTAAAAACATAACAGTAGAAGGTGTACTGTTATGTTATATTTACAGTAGATTTCATGTTGTGTTACGTGCTATCAGATGACCTTAAGTGGAAACTCTAATGAAAGGTAGAAATAAAAGAAAATCGTGTGTTTTCAGACATTATCGTCGCCAGGTAACGTCGTGTTCACCGATCCAATGGAGGCGACAGAACGCGAAGCTGAAGCTTTGACTGAAAAGGGAGTCGATATCATAATTGTTCTTTCACACTGTGGGCTTGAAATTGACAAGTAAGTTCAAGTACCTACTGTTTACTATAGTGTTCACTAAGACTGTGTCGTATATTTAGCTTGAAATGTAAGTGATGACATAAAATATAATATTGGAATTAATTCAAAAAGTATTAGTCAAAAGTAGTTAAAAGTGGTATTGATCAACGTACTTAGTCAAAACTATTTTGCCTGATTTTGGTTGTCAGTAGTGGTCTTGACCGGTTACGAGTTTTGATTGTAGCTTAAACTTAATTATAACTTTAAGTTACTGTCAAAACTCATTTAACTCATTTCCCTAAAATAAGTCTAGCAAGATAGTTATATTACTATATCGTACTCACATCATATTATTTATATTCCTAGTAAGACAGTAAGGAACCGCTGTCTTATTACTAAGTATATTACGGTTTAAAGCTATATCCTTAATTAATTTTTATTTTATCACGGCTTTAACTATCTTTATTCTAAAAATATACTGATTTGTTATGTTTACATATACGAATAGTATAGAAGTAATAAAACTAATGTTTTACGGTTTTATCGTATTTACTTAATTTATTGAGGTAGTAAAAGTTTTGGTGTATTGGAAGCGATAGTATCCGAGAAAAATGGTTTAATTTAAAACAAAGACTACGTGAACGTGATGTTCTGCAAAATTATAAATTCTACGTTTTTAGGTTTAGTAAAGTTAGAACTGTCTCCGCGACTCTCATACGACGTAATGGTCACATAATCTTGCCCTACCGCAGATCTTATCTTCTATCTCTTATAGCATTAGCCTTACAACGGGCACGGGTAGGTCAAAATGAATGAGCCTCTATTTGCACGTACAATTGCAGGGCTATTATCTTCTTTGTATTCGATATCTTCCAATTATTCTTATTAAATCAGCACGGAGTTAGTCATCATTGACTAACACAGGTTCTTTTCAGACGCATTATCACTTTTAAGATTCAAATGTCTCGGTAATCGCATCTTTACTTCTCGTCAATCCAGATACAGTACCAGATTTAATCGCTGTAATATTTCACTGAGACATAGAGTTAAAAGTAGTACACACAATTTCTGTAAGATAATAAGAGATGACACTATTGCATTAGTGTGCGCGCGTCAGCGTCTTACAAACGAACACATCCAAAAATAATGCTACAGTTTTCAAGATGAAGGCGCATCTAACTATTTAAATCTTTGTTTAAAAAAGGTAATCGCAGCTTTACAAAAGTGACAGGAGGTTAATTTTTTTGTTGAAAACAACTGCATTAAAATTTTGTATTCTTTGCTGTCCTCAACCCATTTCTAGTAAATTCTAAAATTTCAATTATCTATTAACGGTATTGCATGACTCGTATTTATATTTGTAAATTTGATATCTTATCAAATTTCTTCTGTTTATCTTACTTCTATATACGTGATGATATGAAACAATTTACTCTTACGACAGTCGTATCATTTTCTAGTCTAGCAGTCTATTGATAAGATTATCAAATTATCAAGATAAATGTTATTTAACCAAAGCGCCATTTATCTTGAAGAAAGTAATCTTTTGTTTGATCTTCTTATTTTGTTAGTTTCCTATTGCTTATGATGAATAGCAGACAATGAACATATTAATCTGTACTAAAATATTTGGCAAATTTAGGGACTTCTTTTCTTCGTATCCACGCATAGAGCTATACGGGCATCTGGCGGACCGGAGAGGAGTAGAATTGTCTGTCATTTTTTGCTGGGGAAACTGCGCTTACAAAAATAATCGACTGTCACTACGAAACTCAAACATAACAATTAAAACAATAAACTAACAATTTCACATAAACACACAGAGATACGTTATGACCATAGAATACTATAATACACAATAGAATGGCTGTCAACCTTATTTTGTACGAGATGCGGCGTCGCCGGGAGCACACATACAAGCAATTACGTCGTATTATTACTACTAAAAACCCGATTCGCTGTGTTGATAGACAGATTTTAATACATATTTATTTGTAAATAGCGTGCAATTTGGCATTTTCTAAATAATTTGCATGCGAAATTTGTATACGTGTGATCTGATGTATTAGTGACATTTTAGTGGCTACACGGGCTCCGACCACTCCCGCGTTCTATAATGTATGTAATTATAGTATTCTATGATTGTGACAGTATCATCACTCGGTGTCGCGTTGACTGCATTTTGTATGAGGCTGAACAGCCTGTTTTCGTAAAAAAAATCGAAACAACACGACCGTTATTATTGTAATTTTAAAATTAAAAAAGATGTTAAAGCAACAACGTGATTAATTTAATAATTTTTTAAAAGTTTACAACATCTTTTTTTTAAATTTGACGAGGCAGATCTCTTTTTGCAGCAAAAAGTTGAAAAATTCGTCATTTTTGTAGGACGATTCAGCTACGCAATTAGATTTAGTCTAGTAAGCAATGCGGCTGCAACTATTTTATTGTGCGCATAAGACCGCGTGGACTTATAGATTGATAGAGGGGAACGCCTGCTTATGGTTACACCCCTCCGACCACCGGTGGCCCATGTTTCTTTGTGTATGCAAGTATATAAAAGTCGTTTAAATTGAAATCAACGACAGAGAATCTGTCATCTTGTTTCATTTCGGGATCGTCATACATCCTCTTTAAGATTTTATAAATTGTATGCGTCTTTGGGGAATATACCAACACTTTTCACTAAGTGATAATCTGCACACGGTGCACACTAGTGACTTGGAGACAAAACTATGCTCATGGACGGAATGCCGAAAATCTATGTAATTGATCCGCACAAAAATCTCAAAAACAAACTGCCCAGTGTGCTTTCAAAAAATGCGTCATTTACGGCAGGCCAGTTGCAAAGTCCAAGCATTTAATACTTGGTTTTATAAAAAAAAAAATTAAACCTTTTTCTCGCTCCCACTTTCGATAATTGGTGGAGGCCTACCAACCGCAGAATCTTTATGGGATGTTATTAATGTCACTTTTTAGTTTTTCTTGTATAGTTCGGCAAAACAGTACACAAATGGGAAAACTGGGCTATTTATTTTCTGTAACAGAGATTTTACACACAGTAGTTAGGTTTTAATTGGAGAGCGTTTCACGTAGATGTTATAAAATTAGGAGCTGTAAAATGAGGTTAAGGTTCATGCCACCACTGAAGTGTAATACACGCGGCACTACTATCATAGATATAGCTAAATGTTACCAGTGAAATGATAAGATTTTAAATAATAAATGTTCTATGGTAGATAAATATTAGCTGTCTCTATGTAAAAAAGAGTTGTAAATGTGAAAGTTTGCATGGTTTTGTTTTTATTAGTAAATGTTTGTATTGGTAATTCCATTTTGTTTAATATTTTATTATATTACCTAGGTAAATGAATAATTCTTCGTACTTCTTAAACTCACACGATTTGAATTCATTATTAAAAATCGGGTCAAGTTTGCGTATGGGTAAAATTATTTTTAATATTTACTTCGACGATTGTGGTCACGAGGGGACTGAAGTAGCGGTACTGTACCAAGTGTTTTAAGTCTAATGCCCACTAGTACTCATTCTAGGACTACGTGCGCGTCATTTTCCTCGACCTTCGTACATACTCTGTATAGGAGGTTGTCTATTATTCCAAAGTTTGGTTTTCCTGGTGTTTATTGAAAGCCCCGTGACCGGTCAAGGCGTTAGTTACTAAACACATTCAGGAGTGGATTTAAATTTAGGAGGCGTTTCGTTTTAGGTCAGGGATTGCTAGTTTGGTCAGTATACATCTAGACTATATCTATATCGTCTATATCTAAGTAACACTTGACCATATTTTTTGCAATAGTTATGTTTGTCTTGAAGTGGAGGTTTTACTTCAGACATATCACAGTCACTATTGCTCATTTATATAAAATCACTATCGTAGTCGGATTCGGTGTCGCTGTCGCTTTCTGTGGATATAATAAATCTCACCATTTCCATATCATTTTTGAAATATTGCTCTCTATATGTTTTAAATCATTTAAAACTAGTTTAGTCCAGCTTTCTTCAAAGTAAATATATTCTCTCTCAACCACTCTTGCAACTGAGATTTTGAGAAATTTGTCAATCTGTGTGCAGTAGTAAGTGTGTTGTCTATTACAACTAAAGATTTTTCAGGTAAATTGGTTATTACCTTTTCAGTCATCCACTTTGAAAAATTTGCTGCATTCACATCGTCATGATAATCTGCCGATTTCGATTAGGAACTGAAAATCAACAACTCGTTGGACACAAACCCGTTTTCGTGTAAAAAATGATTTTTTTGACCAATAACACATAGGTCAAAATTATTCAAAACAATTTTTTTTGACTGCGGCTGGCTTTTCCGGGAGTATCAATTTTTTTTTTGAAGAACTTGTTACTGATGTTGAAGTGTTTTCAACGAAACACCTAAAAATACCACTTATTTTTTTTTCAGGCTTGTTTTTTTACTAATAAAAATACTAATCTAAATTAATAAATATATAAAATATCTTCCATCTGACATATGTTAAATATTTTATACCATAACGGTTATATATACAACAACGTCCCAACGGTTCCCGTTAAATAAGGTAAAATATAGCTGCTCGGGCAACTCCAAATATTACCTGTCATGGCATCGACTCTCATCTACACTTTATTGAGCGGGATTAATAGCTCTTTTTTTTTCTTTTACGATCCACAAAATTCTTTTGCTTTAAGGATTAATTAACGAGCTGCACGTTTCCATACTTTGCGTTCTACTATTACTCATATTTCACCCAAAACAATTTAAGAAAAAAACAACCACATGACCTTACACAAACTCTTCTCACCAACGAAAACTATTAAGTCAAAATAGCGGAACTGTCAAATTTAGTTTCAGTTTTTGCCATATTACCTAAATCTTTCCTCACATCAATTATTGTCTGTCCATAGTACATTGCCTCCCTCGCTGTCACGGAATACTACACAACACGATCCAGAGTCACCTGCATCCATAGACTTCCTGTATGTTTTGTTATCAGTCTATCTAGTGGGGGACGTTCTACACTTTGCTTATCGGTATGAGGCTGCCACTCAAGAACCTTTCTTATTTATTGGTTGTCGATCCTTCGAGCTATATGGTCGGCCTATTGTCACTTTAGCAGACTGATCCACTGGGATATAACAGTTATGGGTTATTAATAAAGTTAATTTACATACTAAATGCTAAATACATTGATTCATCATTGAGACATCGCAAATTTGTGATATAACTTGCCGACAAAATTTGCTTTGTTGCTCTTTCCTCATTTATTCTTAAATTTATTCACAGACAGATAGCGCGAAAACACGGCAAGCACATCGACATCATAGTTGGAGGTCACTCACATTCTCTGTTATGGAATGGTGATTCCCCTAGTGGGGAGGAAGTCGCCGGGCCGTACCCCGTTTTTATTGAAACCAGCGACGATAAGGAACACAAGGTGATTTGCATCTTTATTATGTTATTCTCTATCAGCCCGTAAATAATATTCTCTATCAGTCTTTTCGGGCTATTCAGTGGAACATGGGCCTCTCCCGATGCAGAGATGATTGCCACAATCGTCACGCCTTTTTCGCTGATGTTGGTTTACGGCATTTGAAAGAATTCTATTGCCATTAGATTTCATGTGTATTTGAAGCAATTCGGCTCGGTAGATTATGAGCACCTCAAAAATTAAATTTTACAAAAATTTAATTTTTGAGGTGCTCTCTTACTCGATTTAATCGATGGAATGCCTCGTATCCACTAAAAAGAGTCTTTAGTTCTCTACACTCACGCTGGTATTCTCTAAGAGCGTTGTCCTTCCCTGGTCGAGCCGACTCGTGCTACAACCATAAGGTAGCATGGCTCTTTCACGTATAAAAGTTGTTGAATGTAGGTGAAATATTTTGAGAGGACCGTGTTTTGTGGCAGTTTTTGGATGAGGCCTTTGTTCAGCAGTGGACTTGTGATGGGCGTAAAATGAAAATTAATAAAGCAGTAGAATATTATCTTTTTTATTATTATATTAATTACTAGATTTTGCCATAAGAGCTACACTTGGTGGATATTTTGAAGATCGCACTACCAGTTTCACAGGTTTATATGTATTTTTTATATTTAGGTGGTGATAGTGCAAGCGTCAGCGTTCACGAAGTACATGGGCAATCTGACCGTGTACTTCGATTACCTAGGTCGTTATGTCAAATGGGAGGGTGGACCAATCTTCCTAAACCGGTCGATTCCTGAAGGTAAGATAAACAAAAACCTTTTAAGACCATAAAGGTTTGTCATTTAACTACTATTGTAAGACAGTGGGATACTCTACAGCCTCATTTTTACCTTAATTTGAGAATGAAAACATTAATATTGCGAATAGCACTTTCCTTTTGCAAAATTTAATTTTTATTTAAAACTATCTTGTTACCCGCGGTTTAGGTCGCGTGGCTTGAATTTAAAAACATCAAAAATACTATTTCATGCTAAAATAAGCAAAACTGGATCATTTGTAGAAACACCGCGGTATATGTATTGGACGTAGGAGATGATTGAAATTTGGCAATATAATATGCTACAGAAACATATAAGTGAGTTTATCAGAATTGTATTAATATCATACGTCTAGCAACACCTTTTTATATCGGGCATGTCTTCAGCACCGTCTTTCTGATCGTAGTTAAAAATAATAAAAATATGCAGTTGGCAACTTGCATGTCAAGCGTGGCAACTATGGCAAATATCCAACTTATTTGTTAATCTATGGGGAAATGCAATTGAATATATTAGTAAAAAAAAACCACTTCTCCATTTCATCTAGTGATTGTCGTAAGAGGCGACAGAGGGAAACTGAAACAGGAGATGGGTGACAGCATCTTCCTGATAACAATGCAAAGTAGTAAGTGCTTCCACCAGCCACGTGAATATAGTGGGGAGTCGCTTATTAAAAGTGAAAAGCAGCCTAGATACATCCAGGCTCAGAAGAGCTAGAACCTAGAACCGTAAAGCCAGTTAATAAAAAAAAACTAGATGCATCCAACCACTGAGCACAGGCCACAGCGAGTTTTAGGACAAAAAGGAGTTGACTGAGTTGACTCCAATACGAGATGACCGTCTTCCCGATGTTTTCCGTCACTACAGACTACATGGTAAATTGAAAATTTGAGTGGAGTCGGCACGGATCGAGTTTGGGTTGATTACGTACTACAAAATTTACGTTTGAATCGGTTAGATTACTGGCTTTGACAGATGACTTTCAAGATTCTATCAATACGGGCTGTGTTGATAGAATCTTGAAGTCCTTACCACTGACCTCTGTATACATGTATGAGTTCTACTCGTCTATACATCTATCTATTCGTACATATAATAAAAATGCAAACTGCAGATGTCTGTAAATTTTATATCTTTGTAATAAAAGTGATTGGGGGGGGGAGACTAAAAGTAAGTAAATCTGGAGGCATACTTGTGTGATACATTTTGTTTTCATGCGATGGCCAAGTCAATCTATTTATTTGAAACATAAAAGATTTTTAACATTGATATGGTCACTATAAAATGTTGTTAGGTCAGCTAATACCGTAATAACTTAAAACAGAAGGACCCTTAAGTAGGGACTGAATAAATTAACCGACTTGATATTACATGGATCTCACAATTTTTTACGGTAGAAGAACTGAGTTGCGGGACTTGGTTTTTTTCACAAGCTATGTTTTTGATGGCATAAATATATTTCTAATATTTTTAGAATTGTCTATCGGTCTGTCTGTTTGTTTTTTAACGTATCACGTATAATGTACTAATTTGTATCAAAAAATCGATAAGGAAATTATAAAGCGTATCTTCGTGTTATAGTTATTCTTTGTTTTAATAAAATCGGGTCATTCTATCAAAAGTTATGATTAATATTCTAAAGTATGGGGACGAAGTATAAGTACGAATTTGTAATCTAATATCATAAATCATAATTGAATGATAGAAGATAATATTTCCATAACCATATAATTATATCTGAAACGCAGTAAACAAAAATAAGAAAGAATAACCTAAATTAAAATAGAATTAACCTTAGTATCTAAAGTACAATAGTTAACCAATGTCATCGACAGATGGTGCTTTTGTGCAAATATAAGTCAAACTTAGAAACATCCACAGTTTTATGATTTTCGAGGGATGTCATGATTATCTATTGAATCAGTAAATAGTTACTATAAAATTTATTTATTTCCATTAAAATGAAATTACCAAAGTACTAAAAAATGAGCGTTAGAATTTTCGTATCGTTATTGTGTATTTTAATTTTTATTTATTATTTATTTAAACATATAAGTGTAAGTTTTATCGCGTAAATTAACTTATTTTATATTCTTTACGTTTCGAGCACTTTACAGCACCCATGGTCACAGGGGGACTGAGGTGTTCGAAGTTCCAATGTCATAGCTAACTTTGGTTCCACTCTCTATTATCTAGATGTTAGTGCTGTTAGTCTATGCGACTCTTACAGCTTCATCTTGTCTCAGGGCTAATTAAAATGGGAAAGGCATTGAGGTGAAAATGATGATGAGATGGTTTATGATTTGATATTGTTACCAATCATCATGTCGCCTTTTAGGCGTTTTTCTTTGAGCTATCTAACCGCAAACTTTGGTTCCAATCTACGCAGTATGAACTTATAGTATCTTGAAGTTTTGCAATTGTTGTTAGGTTAGTGTTGTAAAGTGCTGGAAACCCTTTACAGCACCCATGGTCTAAATCATCAAATAAAATAACTTAATATACGAGATAAAATCCGTAAAAACTGGTTTTATTTAAATGTCTAGTGTTCACGTCAATATAAGAAACCATTATTTATATTAATTTATTTATTAGTAGCTAGAGGAAAAATGTCACTACTTTTTGTATTTTATGTTATATGGCACTGATTTGAAAAAGTGAAATGTCGATTTTTGGCGTAGTTAAATATATAACGCAACGGTGAAAACTAATTTTAAGATTTACTTATATTTTATTTATTTAAAAATATATTAATTATGTAAAATAGAAATTAACATCTAAAGGAAGAAAAATACTTAACCCTCCTTTTTTGAAGTTCTGTAATCAGATAAAATGTAGCATATGTATTTAGGGCTAATAATAGATAGTAAACTCAACTGGAGACCACGTTATTCACATTTGTAACAAACTAAGAGCAATACTTTGCAATATAACAATACTTTAGTATAAAATTGCTTAGCAAATTCAATAATAAATTGTGGACTAAGTAGCTATGGCAGAACCTTTGATACTTGTATAGAAGAAATTTATATAATAAAAATAAAAATCTTAAAAGCAATAGTTCCTAAACAAACTTGTTTAGATATTGTGGAACGTTAAATATATATGAAGAAATTAAATTGGTAGTTTTATGTGAAGAGTGGGAACAGTTGAGTAAATTTAAAAAATATAGTAGACCAGAAACAGCCAACCTACGTTTAAGCTTTCAACTTACAAAAACATTTATGGTAAGCGCACATGGGAATACCTGCTCCTTCCACTCACTTTTTTAAATAAAGTAAAATTATTATAAAGTAAAAATATAAAGTGTCTTTGATCTTTAGTACTTTCTTTTATAATTTAATATTACCTCCGAAATATTGTTCTATGTTTATTTATTGGTTGATTGGTAGACGCCCTGAGCTATTTTTTGTGTAATAAATAAATAAATAGAACGTAGGAATTTAACAGTTTAGCGCTTAAAATAAATTGAATGTAGTATATTATACTTGTATCCCCTCGTATGTCGGGGTCATTTTGGCCAATATGGCGCATCTGTCTAGCACTTCCCGAAGTACTTCCAGACTACTTCCTGCTGTTCATTAAAATGACTATTTACAAGACATTTTGTATAAAAGGTATATTAAAATCATATATCAATGGAAACTTTATTAAATAAGCTATCAGATTATGTATAACTTGAATACAGGTTTACTTCGAAAGTGATACTAATTTGAAAATGAAAGTAAGAAAATTATTTTTTCCCCAATTTTCTGCAAAGGTGTAATAATTATAAATTAAAGCCTTTATTCCAAGTAGTATTTGTTTTACTTGTACGTCCAAAGCATATTTAATTATAAAAAAAAAAACAAAAAAAATCATAAATTTTTCGTTTACAACAAGGTCGAGAAAGTTGGATAAGGAGGTATATATATATATGATATATATGTATATATATATATATGTATTATATATATATATATATATATATCATATATATATGTTACAAATAGTTTGCTGTCACTCGACTCCAGAATATGGCGTTTGGACAGACGAGAGGGTATAGCACCGATTATAGTTATTTTATTTAATTATTATAATAATATAATAATAAAACATTTATTCATTACCACCAATAAAATTACAATAAGCAGTACACACAGAAATAACCATAATTACATATTGTAGTAATGAATAGGCTCTAGCTCAGCATAAATGTTGCAGTTGCCCACAACGATGTTATTCTGCCAGCGCCCTATTTGTTATATCAAAACACATATACACTTTATTTTGTGGCATCATTTAAATGATGTTGTAAGAAATATGTAAGTTGTCCTTTAGTGGAGTTTATGTATCCACGTCTTTTCAAATAAATAAACTAAGGACGTGACCGATATATAATTATGATAACCTTTCAACTATAATACCTAATTTATCAAAGAATTTAGCAGTTCATTAAGCATTATTCGATAACAGCGTGTATAAATAAATTAACTAAAACAACCATTATAAACATAGACTTATTATACTGTCGTTTATATCGATGATTACAAAATGAATCATACAAATTATAGAAAATATTTAAGTATATCGATAGCGATGTTTAGGAAATCTTACACAGAATAAAATTATTTATTTTATTCTGTGGAAGATAGCAAATAAATGCTAGACCTATAATAATGTCCTCCAGATCAAATTTTTTTATCACGAGAGTGGAATAACACCCAGTGGCGAAGCTAGGGCTCCGAACGAGGGCAAGATCAAGATAAAAATTGACAAAGATATAGATTGTTGCTTTTGGCAGTGTTATAAAAATACACCAATCTTGATCTGTCTCCGCCTTTCAGTTTCATATGCAGCGCTGTCGAGGACGTGTTTAACAAAGCACACAGATGGCATACTACTGCTAGATAGATTGTATGACATATCAGCAATTGCATACCTTCGATGGCTTTGAAAAAAGCCGTTTGGGTTACTTGAGCGAAAGAAAAAGATATTTCCATACAACACATTACATGAACAAAATAAAAGCATGAACAAAGTACAAACAAACTATGTACAAAATTAAAAAAAATATTTATATTCTAAATCGAATCCTCTCTCTTTCTTAAAAAAAAAAGATTTGATTACGTCCGCGTAAAATGTTGATGAACGTTTTAATTATACCAATAACTGTTTTTTATTTATTGGTATAATTAAAAGTTTGTGATAATTGATAAGTCTGAAAGACGCTCTTGACCTTGTTGAGAAAATATCAACAAAGTTTAAAGATTTTACCTTTTATTTGACGATTAGCACTTAAATACATTTAAATTCATCACAAGGAACACTATTATCCTCCATTTTCACAAAAAATCTGTAAAAAGCATACATTTTCAACTCGCAATATTCATTCACTCAAGTAAACAAACAGAGTAAACATTGAAATGTGTAGTGAACTTCCAAATGCCCCCGCACTCGACTTACTTCTCACCGAAAGCCTGGCTTTTTGCTCTATACTAATTGCTATATAAATAATCGTAGCTATATTTCACTATAGAACATTTTGCCACAGGTTAGAAAGGGAGCGATTGTCTTCTCGAAAGTCCGGTAAAAAGCCCACGCGTGCTAGAGAGACGACTAATCGCTCAATTCAACTCCTTTTTTTATGACAGCAGTATCGCCAAGGCTACGAAGTCATGACCTGTGTAGAACAGAGGAGCGCGCGGTTAATTTGAAATAGTTTGAAAAAGTTTACGAGTTATTTTATTAGTTGATATTATTGATTGAGCAGTTTGATTGGACAAGCCCGGCTTCTCGGCTTTTATGGAGGCTTCGCAACTGCTGACACTGGGCTGCCCAAAATTTTTTGATAGAAAATTTAATAACATCAGGACATTAAAACCTTATTCCCCCGTAACCATGACTGATTTTTAAAGGCTTTTTATAAAGTTCAAATTAAACATGCATTCGCGTAAATATAAGAAATCATTAAAAACGATATTATCTTATATACGTCATCTAACTTATTCCGACCAAACATTGATCGTATTACTTATATGGCTTTGGTAAAGGCCGAAAAGACTTTTTTCTGACCTTTACCAAAGCCTTTCTTTACATCTTTTTTATAAAACTAAAGTGAAAATTAGCTTATAGTCCACCTGATGGTAAGTATCTATGGACTTCTAAATTTAAACAAAGGAGGCTACAGCTGCGTCGTTACTTCTAAAGACTAAGATGTTATGCCGCATAACCAGTAATTATACGTGTTCCCTATATCCTTCAGACCAGAACGCACGCCTTCGGGTTGAAATAGGTTAATATTGTTTCATTTCCAAAACCAACACATAGTGATAGTCATTGGTTAAACCTAGGATGTACCAAACTCTAACGGTATAGGCCCGAAAAATCGTCGCATTTTCTATAAATCCTGACATTTACCAGCTAATGTCACGAGATCTCCAAAATTATACGCAGGATTGTTTCTCGGCGTAGACACTCACTAAGAAAAAGTTGGAAGATTCAACCCCTGGATAAAATCGGGTGTTACAGCTTGTTATTATACACAATAGCAACATCCGATAATAGTTTTAAGTTTAGAGTATTTAGTAGCTTGCTTATTTATACTCTATGGTTTTAAGTTATAAACTAAGTATACAAATAATTTTTTAAATAATTTTAAATTTTAATCATAGCCTGTTATGAATATATATTATATAATTAATATTCTTGTTAAAACGTTTCAGATCCTAAAATTAAGCAAAAGCTAGCACCATACGCAAAAATTGTTCATAAAGCTGAAAACGTACCAGTAGGACAGTCAGTTACAACACTACGGTTTGAAGATTGCGTATTCGGCGAATGCGCACTCGGCGATTTATTAGTTGATGTGTTTAATGATTATGTAAGTATTATTTATTTATTATAATAGAATAGTAAATAATAAGTAACCTTAACTATAGTTTTGTTTTTGGTATTACGCACTCGACAAACGGTATCTGATTGTCTGGTACACTGAAACTTTTTCATGTTAATTATTAAAGTTTAGCATGTTGTGTGTTTCCGGTGTAAAATTAAACTGTATTATGATTCAAACGATAAAAATGGGAAATAAAATAAAATAATATATTATATATATATATATATATATATATATATATATATATATAGTGTATAATGTATAACATGAGTATGAAATATGTGTATTTGTTTTTTGTATCAGCCTTTGTAGTGTTACCACTGCTCTAAGGTTGACGGCAGAGAAAGCTTTTATATTAAGTCTGCATTTTGATCCTATACTTGGTTCATTAAAGTTAAAATTATATTTAACAATAATACCTTCTTCCTTCTCACTGTAGTTTTTTTTTCAGGCAAAAGCAAAAGTGACAACAGAAAATAGTCATTTGGCATTCATACAACGCGGCAACATAAAATCATCAATACCCAGTGGACGTTAGTATTACAATGTTTTTTTTTATCCCGCAAGCCAGATGGATCTCATTTAAAAGCCCTTTAAAATGTGATTTATTCAATTTTATTATATTTAAAGCTATTAACATTTTATTCCCGCGATATGTTACGCTAAAAACACAGTTTTATATTTCCATAGCAATGTTGATACTAGATACCGTACCGTTAACGTTACCGTGTAAGATTACTCCACTACCCCATATCATCCAGTGGATTTCGTAAGATGTGACAGAGGGAAACAAATCAGGAGATGGGAAGCAGCGTCTTCCTAGTAAAGATTTAAAAAAGAACGTTCTATGGGGGAGCCCTATGTTCAGCAGTGGACTTTAATAGGCTGTAAAGGTAACGGTAATGGTTGATAATACTTAGTACATAAGCACATAATCATCCTTTTGTCTTATTATGTAACATAATATGTATCTTATGAGTGTATCAACAATGTCTCATATGTATCTACATAGAATACTATAATACACAATAGAATGGCAGGCAACTTTATTTTGTACGAGGCTTGGCGTCGCCAAACCCGATTTGCTGTGTTGACAGACTCAATAAATTTACACATTTTAGACTTTTGATTAATGTTCGAGATCATCATTAAAAATATCGTTTAAATTTTAATACATATTTATTTGTAAATAGGGTGTAATTTGGCATTTTCTAAATAATTTGCATGCGATTTTGAAACGATTGTCGACGATTGTCGAATGTCAAAACACATCTCGTGTTGACATTTATACGTGTGAATTGACGTGTTAGTGACATTTTAGTGGCTACGCGGGCTCCGCCCACTCTCCCGTTCTATTATGTATATATTATAGTGTTGCGCGCCTAAGTTGACGTCAGGTACCTGGCGCTAGCGCCATCTAGTGTCGGGGATCAGAGCGAGGAGGGCTTCCCAGAAAATGTAGATCTTGTCTTTCGACCAACAGCGCCATCTAGTATCGAACAGAAGAATTAAGCTTTCACTCGAACTTTCTGCGTCTGGTCGGTCGGCGCCCGTATCTACCGGAATATTCTGGATGTTTCGATGTAAAAAGTGTATTTAAAGGCGCTGCAAGACGCGATCGGGGCAGTATTGAATTTGGCGAGACAAGCGAAGCTTCGGAGCCTAATAAAGTGAATCAGTGTTGTTAATTATTAGTGTTTTAAGTTTTAATTAGTGTAAAGTGAATTACAGTGTAAATTTTGGTAATTCAATCGGCAGTTTTTATTGTCACGAACCTCAAGCTCGTAACAATGGGTGTCAGAAGTGGGATAAAATCATGCCGATTTTACCTAAGGACGAGATGGAGGGTGTCCGTACCTGAAGTCAACGCCAGCAGGAGACGGACCAGAGACGATTTGGTAGTGCAACGCCGCAGACGTCAGAGGGCCAAGTGCTAGCCACGGAGGCTGGCCCGTCAGCAGCTCCTACACCGCAGCACCTGACTTAGGTGCTCTGATGGTGATGCTGCAGGAACAGACCCGCCGTCAGGAGGAACAGGCCCGCCGACAGGAGGAACAGGCCCGTTGGTTGAAAGAGCAGCAGGAGGAACAGGCCCGCTGACAGGAAGAGCAGATGCTCCTCGTGAAGGACATTCATGCTAACTTCGGGAAAGAGATAAGGGAGGTGAAAAATAGGGTTGCTCAACATGACAACCGCCTGTCGGAAGCTGAAACCCAAATCAAGGAAGCTAAAACCCAAATCGACAAAGTGAACAATCGGGTTGATTACGTGATGGCTGACGTGAAGAAAACGCTGGACGATTTCAAACTGGGCGATGGAACTACAGCTCTCGTAGTAGCTACTACACCTTAACTACGTGGGTTCAAAGTGCCACCGTTCGACGGAACTTCCTGGTTAGCCTAAAAAATCCAGTTCGAGACTGTTTTGAAGGCGAACGGCTGGAATAAAAGTCAGGCCATGACTGCTCTCACACTAGGCCTGTGCGACCAGGCCTTAACAGTTCTGGAAGGTGAACGATCTCAGGAGGGTAGTGCGGCCGCCCAGCACCGCCCAGCAGCAGCAGGCAAACGAGTAAAAGCCAGACCTGCGGGGCGGGTGCTGGCTGATGTTAAAAGAGCCCCAAGGATCTCGATCTCAGAAACCCATGATGGGAACAGTCTAATTATCAAGGGCGAGGTCAACGGAATGCCGTGTAAACTGACCATAGACACTGGGGTCTTTCGTGCGGTTGTTAGTTTCCAACTTATAAGTCAGTTCCTTGGGGACTCCGCATACAACCAAGAACGCATTAATTTGGTAACAGCCACCGGTCAGTGTATAACCGTCCGTGGAGAGAAGGAGATGGAGTTGAAGCTAGGCAACGTGATCTACCTGCATAATGTCATCGTGGCTGATATAATGGACGACTGCATCCTGGGCCTTGACTTTATGAGGAATAACTGTTGTGAGATCGACGTTAAGCAAGGTGTTTTGAAATGTGCACAGGAGGAACTTTTTATGGAAGGTGCGTTACCAGGGAATGTGTACAGCATTAAGAAGATTGTTCTTCCGCCGAGATCGGAAACTATTGTGCCGGTTAGTCTTCCTCGAAACGCTGGGCAAGCTCACCGTTGGTGCCTTCCATGGAAAGTAGCTCGAACCTTGGTCAGAACCACTGACATCTTAGGAGTACGTGTGCTGAACCTTTGTGACCGGGAACAGATTATAGAAAAAGGCACGCTGGTTGGTACTTGTGAGGAAGTGGATTGGTTTACGTCGGTGCCAATATCTATCGAGTGAGACCCCCAGCAAGGATGCACAAACGAGAGTGACCACACTTTTGGAAGACTGTCGCAGCGTTCTCTCCCCGAACGAAATGGTCAAGGCGAAGAAGTTGTTACTCAAGTATGTCGATGTATTCTCATCAAACGATGCTGACATAGGAAAGACTGGCTTAGTTTAACACAAAATAAACACAGGAGAAGAATTGCCTATCCGTCAGCGGCCAAGAAGATTGCCGGTAGCACGTGAAAAGGAAGTGGAAACCATGATTGAAGGAATGGTGAAGGATGGTGTTATTGAACCTTCCTCTAGTCCATGGTGTTCACCCGTGGTGCTGGTAAAGAAGAAGGATGGCAGCGTGCGGTTTTGTGTTGACTACCGCCGTCTGAACGACGTTACGAAGAAGGACAGCTATCCCTTGCCAAGAATTGATGACACGCTGGACATGCTTACAGGAGTAAAGTGGTTTAGCACGCTGCATCTAAAAAAGTGGCTACTGGCAAGTTGAAATTGACCCTAAGGACAAGGAAAAAACTGCGTTCTCGACGGGAAAGGGTCTGTAGCAATTTAAAGTAATGCCGTTTAGGTTGTGCAATGCTCCAGCAACTGGCTGATGGAACTTGTACTTACCGGGCTAATTGGCGATGCCTGGCTGGTCTACTTGGATGACATTATCATCGTAGGTCGTACGTTTGAGGAACACCTTCAAAACCTGGAACGCGTGCTCATGAAGATTCAAAGTGCCAACCTCAAGTTGAGTCCGAAGAAATGTTCACTCTTCAAACGGCAAGTTAACTTTTTGGGGCATGTAGTATCGGAAGAAGGTATCCGCACGGATCCTGAGAAAATCGCCGCTGTCAAGGATTGGCCGGTTCCAAAAGACAAGACGTAGGTTAGAGCATTTTTGGGTTTGTGCTCCTATTACTGGCGATTTGTGAAGAACTTTGCAGATATAGCCAAACCTCTGCATAAGCTAACCGAGGAGAAGCGACATTTCTGCTGGGATGAAAGTTGCAATATCGCATTCCAGGAGCTCAAGGACCGTCTGTGCAAAACACCTATTTTGGGATACCCTGATGCAAGCAAAGAATTTATAGTTGACAGAGACGCAAGTGATACAGGACTCGGCGGTGTGTTGTCTCAACGGAACGGTGATCGAGAGGTTGTGATAGCGTACTTCAGTAAGTCGTTGTGAAAACCGGAAAGGAACTATTGTGTCACAGACGCGAATTGCTAGCTGTGATAAAGTCGTTGCAGCATTTTAGCAAATATCTTCTGGGGTGGAAATTTCACTTACGAACTGACCATGCTGCATTAAAATGGCTAGTTAAAAATCCAGAAGGACAAGTTGCGAGGTAGATTGAACTACTGCAGGAATACGATTTTGAGATCGAATATCGTAGCAGGAAATATCACGGCAATGCAGATGCATTGTCAAGAAAACCTTGTCCTGAAGATTGCAACCATTGTACTAGGCAAGAGAGTAAGGAAGCGGTATCCGTGAGGATGCTCAGGACAGATCACCTGAGCAACGAGTGGAAGGACAGCTTACTATATGCACAGCAGGAAGATCCGGATATCAAGCCGATTCTGGAATAGATGAAGGCCAGTGCTCCCAAGCCCAAGTGGAGCGACGTCTCAGCGATGAGTTTGACCACTAAAAGCTATTGGGCACAATGGGACAGCTTGCTGCTTCAAGATGGAGTTCTGTGCCGTAAATGGGAAAATGTTCGGAGAGACAGCAATGGTCAATCATTTGCAAATGGTCGTCCCTAAAGCTAGAGTATCGAATGTTCTACAGCTGTACCATAATAGTTGTTCAGGAGGTTATCTAGTTATCTAGTTAAACGAACTCTACTGAAGATCCGAGAACGGTTTTACTGGGTCCACTGTCGGAACGATGTCGAGGACTGGTGTCGCAAATGTACAAGTTGTGCGGCTGTAAAGGGACCTCAGACTCGTAGTAGAGGTGCATTGAAGTTGTACAATGTTGGTGCACCATGGGAGAGAATAGCCATTGACGTGGTGGGGCCGTTTCCGGAGAGTGAAAGCGGTAACAAGTATTTCATGGTTGTGATGTATTACTTCACTAAGTGGCCAGAAGTCTTCGCCATTCCAAATCAAGAAGCTTCAACAGTTGCAGATAAACTAGTTCATGAAGTATTCTGTCGTTTTGGAGTAAGTACCTTTAGAGATTCACAGCGATCAAGGAAGGAATTTTGAGTCTCAAATATTCCAGGAAACTTGCCGAGTTATGGGTACTCAAAAACAAGAACGACTTCTTATCACCCTCATTCTGATGGAATGTAGAACGATTTAATCAGACATTGGAGAGGTACCTAGCAAAAGTTGTAGACAATCGGCAATGAGATTGGGACAAGCACATACAACCGTTTTTGTTGTCGATATCGAAGCGCTGTTCGCGAAAGTACATCAGTGACACCAGCTTTCGCAAACTTTGGAAGAGAATTACGGCTGCCTGTAGACCTAATCACCGGGATACCACCTGATACCCCACACTGTATAACCGATTATGCAAATGACTTGCGGAAAAAAATGAATGACATTTATGAGCACGTCAGACAATCGGGCCAGCAAATGTCTGAAAAGATGAAAAACCGGTATGACCGCAAAATGAACAACAAAGAGTTCGACGAAGGTTCACTAGTGTGGGTGCGCAATCCAGTCCGCAGCAAAGGTAAATCTCTAGCTTCAAGCTAAATGGGACGGCTCGTACCGGATTGTGACCAGGATCAACGATGTAACCTACAGGATACAGAAAGGCGCAAGAGGGACTCCTAAGATCGTCCATGTAAATCGCCAGGCGCGTTATTATGGGGCCGATAATGCTCGGGACGTGCATGTCTTAGGAGTGCAGTGTTGCGCGCCTAAGTTGACGTCTGGCACTAGCGCCATCTAGTGTCGAGTAACAGAGCGAGGAGAGCTTTCCAGAAAATGACATGACTAATCTTTTAACCAACAGCGCCATCTAGTTTCGAATTGAAGAACTAAGCTTTCTAGAAGACTCACACTCGAACTTTCTGCGTCTGGTCGGTCGGCGCCCGTATCTACGGGAGTATTCTGGATGTTTTGGCGTAAAAATGTATTTAAACCCGCTGCATGCCGCGATCGGGGCAGTATTGAATTTTGCGAGATAAGCGAAGCTTCGGAGCAAAATAAAATTAATCAATGTGGTTAATTATTAGTGTTTTAAGTTTTAATTGGTGTTCGGGAATAAAAGTGTAAATTTTGGTGAGTCAATCGGCAGTTTTTATTGTCACGAACCTCAAGCTCGTAACAATAGTATTCTATGTGTATCTATATGGTTGATAATACCCTCAGGGAATGAGGTGCTCACTTCCAAGCTGTTACTAAAATAAATTTTGTAAATAATTTGTACAACGTTATCGTATAATTTACTTTGATATAAAAAAGTCCCGCTGGATTTCTTACTATAGCCCGTTCACCGTAAGATGTCCCCTGCTGTGATGTTGGCACTATTGCTTGTCAATCTGTTGTCAGTTCGTGATTATAACGCTCGTTTTTGTGTTATTATTTAAAATATTCCGAATTAATTATGCCGAAACCATTTAGAAGCAGTGCAAGAGAGGTTGTGTAGAAGGTGCGTGCCTTTTGTGAGAGAGAAAAAGGCAAACCTAGCCCCTTTAATTCCACTCAATCAAGTGCGAACTCGCGTCGCCGCCATGACAGGTTAGTAAAATAGGGATGCCAGCTTCATGCAAAATTCCTTTAGTATGGGTAATAATAAGAAATTACTAACATTACGAATTAAAATAAAAAAGTACGTATCTCAGTTAATTTAATTTATTTTTTTATGATAATGTCTGTATTTGTATTTTATAAACATTTAATTTTATAAAATGATACAAATTTGGTGTCTATTTCAGGCATGTTGGAGAAAACCGTGAGTAAAATATCTAAAGAAGGTGAAGCTGCTGCTTCTACATCTCAAAAACTCAAGTCTCCTGGAAAATACCGTCAAAGACGTAAAACGGTGGATCTTGATGATTTCGATTTATGCGCAATAAGAAACAAAATCCATGAAATGTATACTGTAAGGAAAGTTGTTCCTACTTTAAATAAATTACTTGTAGAATTAAAGAATGACATAAACTTTGGTGGAGGTCGAACGACTTTGTGGAAAATTTTAAAACAAATTGGATTTCAGTATAAAAAGTGTGGTTCGAAACGGAAAATTTTAATGGAAAGGCACGACATAGTTGCATGGAGAGGCAAGTATATCGTTACTATGAGGCAAAATCGAGCAGATGGTCGGCCAATAGTTTTCTTAGATGAAACATACATTCACGCATCGTATGCAGTGAAAAAATGTTGGCAAGAAGATGACGAGGACGGAGTACTAATGAGTGATTCTGTTGGAACGCGGTGGATAATTATTAATGCAGGTGGAGAAATAGGGTTGCTCAATTGATTTTTAAATCACAGAGTAAATCGGGGGACTACCATGACGACATGAACAGAACCAATTTTATAAAATGGCTTTCAGAGAAACTTATACCCAATTTGCCTCCGAACTCCTTAGTCGTGATGGATAACGCTCTCTATCATACCGTACAAGTAAATAAAGCACCTACTATGACTTCCTCAAAACTTCAAATGCAAAATTGGATAACAAATAAGGGATTGTCTTATATACCAACAATGCTGAAAGCAGAACTTTATGAAATTATAAAAGAGCACAAAGAAGCGCCGATTTATGAGGCTGACCAATTATTGCTTTCTCATGGCCATAAAGTGGTTAGGTTGCCCCCTTACCACTGCGATTTAAATGCGATTGAGTTTATGTGGAGTCTTTTAAAGAGACGAGTAGCCAGCAATAATGTCGGCCAAGAAGCTGGGAATATCGTGAAGTTAATTGAATAAGCTTTTTCATCTATAACCCCTCAGGATTGGCAAAAGCAGTGTGAACACGTAAAAAATTTAGAAGACAAGTTTTATGTACTTGATGGCTGTATGGATGATATTACTGATAAATTCATAATTGAATTAGGAAATGACAGCAGCACAGATTCGGATACGACAGATAATGATGACGACGTTTATGAGAGTGACAGTGATACGAGTATGTCTGGAATTGTTCCTTTCGACCATAATTATTGTCAGAAAAAATAAATCAATAAATAATTTAAAAATTAAATTATGTTATCATTCACAACCTTACTAGTCTTATAACTAACTTATTTAAATAAGCAAGTAAAACATATTAATCAGGGGTTTTCAAGTTTAGATAATTTTGCCAGCAACCACCAAGTGGGGTAAATGCTCCATATATTGTTGGCAGCACCGTAGACAATGCTGCCATTTCCCAAGGCAGGGGACATCTTACGGTGAACGGGCTATAGTTCTTCTCAGGACAGAGGTTTTTCCGAACCAGTGGTAAAAGTAAAAAATTACTCAATAAGAATTACATATAATCTATATTTATTAATAAAATCTTTTATTGTCTATCTATTTCTATCTGTTATATTCTGTCAAGGAAGTACAATTTGCAGCGAATGAATTACTAGGCGCGAAGTTATATTTATGGTCATCAAATCAAACACAATTTTTTACCTTCTTGTTTATCAATCCATAACTCATCGTTTTTTATCAACCCATAAAAGTCCAGTGTTGCATCGTTTTGCTTAAGGTGATGAATTTTTATGTGTAAAAATTATTTAATCGAAGTAAAATTATTGTAGAGTCCACTGTACATTTTATCTTATATTTGTGGACGATAAAAAATCTGTTTGGTGTTATTCATATCATTTATCCCATACAACTCTCTATTATATACTGACCTCTCATGAAGCATGGAACTTTTCATGGCCTCAAAATATTTTATTACTTAGACTTGCAGGTTTCTACGAACTTTCATTTTTAACTTCACCGGCGGACGTGCGGTCTTCTTGCTTTTGGTTTACATATGAATGCAATTACCTAATAGTGTCACTGGCGGGATCAACCTCTAGTAGCTCGCATAATATGAAAATCCGCGAGCGTTTACCCTCTGAGCTATCACGGCTGATCGATTATTTTGGCGTATTTCGCTCCTCTACTGTTTTTTATATAGATTCATACTACACGTTATGTTTTATATGATTGTGATAACATGTCTAATATTTATTACACCTCTAATGAATCATGTCATAATTTTTTCAGAAATAACAAAAGGAACTATTTTTGAATTGCTTCCATTTAACGACCGCATAGAAACTTTCGAATTACAAGGAAAGTACGTTCGTGAGGCTCTTGAGAGAAGCGTGAGTGATGCTTGGGCATATTCACCATTTAAAGGCCCTTGGGTTCTACAAGTTTCAGGTACATTTATAACGATTTTTATAGAATAATGCTGTGGCTTATTCACATCTACATCTATCCTCAGTTAAGAATCGCAATAAAGATGTGTTATCACCCCTGAGGATTTAGATGAAATTCTCGTCATATTAAACATAGCTTATTCTGCTGTTTTTGCCTGTGAGAATGTCCTTCTTGGTCGAGCCGATTCATTCGTGCTGCAGCCCTAATATAGCTGCAACTAGGCTCTGCCACGAAAACAGTATGACTATATTAAATGACATATTTTAATATGAATATATTAAAATATGTCATAGCAACAATGATTACAAATTTTAGAGGACTTCCTACCACCTAGTATATACAAAATGTGACAAAATCGTATGGTTCCCGTTAAGTGCGTTATCATAATCAGTATTCAAACGAATAGAAATAATGATTTATTATATTTACGCGAACACTACACATTTTAAATAAAATTAGTTTTTACGGATTTTAACGCCTACATTAACTTATTTTAGGCGTACATTACACGCTCATGCAGCCGTCAATCAGTTCCATCAATCATGATTGATAAAAAACGGATGGTGACTGATAGGCGTACATTACGCGCTCATGCAGGCATCAATCAAGTGTCTCGAGAGTCGAATGCCTCGCCCCATACGTGTGTGGCATACGCTAGAAGGTCCCCAGCTGACCAATTTCGGCGAAAATCGTATTGCCGGTCACCAAGGAGGTTATTCTGTTCTAGGTATGCCATTAAGCGGGCGTTTAATATACGCTCCATAATCTTGCAGAGTATGAATTATTAGATTGGCCGATAATTGGCAGGGTCGGCACGGCTGCCTTTTTTCGAACAGGCTGCACATTGACCAACTTCCAGGATTTTGGCACTATTCCAGTCCTAAATGAGAGGCGGAACAAGCGTGTCAACACAGGAGACAACTCAGATGCACAAGCCTTTAGTACTATAAGTGGTATACCATCTGATCCACTAGCTTTATTCATGTCTAGACACTGCAAGGTTTTGAGAACCCCCTTATTTGTGATACGAACCTCTGACGTAGTGGTCCCGCAGTGAGGTAATTTAGGTGAAATGATGTTGTCATGGTGACTGATAGGCGTACATTACGCGCTCACGCTGGCGTCAATCACTGCATTACACTGTAGGTTATTCGTCAATCTCAACCGTGATCGTTGTAAAACTGACAGCCTACATGAGCGTGTAATGTACGCCTTATGCCCCGGCTACACGCTCCGTCATGCCTGCACAGTCCAGGCCTGTGCAGTCATGACTGTACAATGGCTCGTGTAGGTGAGTTTGTGTAAACTGGACAGTGCAAACCTCAAAGTGTTTTGAGAGCTAGTCACGTCACGATGTGGCCAGAAGAGGTTTTTTTTTAAACGGAGCCTTATATTATTGTTTACTTGTAAAAAGCAACAAATAAGAAAGTTAGTTTTTCAATTATATATAATAAATGATAAGCTTCATTTTTTTTGTTCCCGTCGGAATATTCCTTACTTTTAATTTTCCACAACGCCGGCAATGATTTGTACAATTCTACGAATTCAGATAAAAATCCCTGGAATAATTGCGTATATTTCTCATTTTTAAGATTTTATAGCATAACATGTGTCGTCAACAAGAATTTAGACGGACTGAAGCGCGGATTGAATAACCGGCCACACGCTCAAGTAAGCTCGCAGGCAATACCGTGCAAACCAAACCCGCGCAATCCAATCTTTAGCACGTCAACGATTACGCAGGTCGCCTGCGCGAGCCACCGTCTTACCGTCCACACGCACGCGCTTACCTGTGCAAACCGGTTTGTGCAGGCTTGCTCACAGGCAATACGGAGCGTGTAACCGGGGCATTATACTCCCGACGTTTCGAGCACTTTACGAGGAGGGGGGGGGTTACTGAGGTGTACAACTGCAAGACTTCAAGATACTCTAAGTTCATACTGCGTAGATCGGAATAAAAATTAATAATTTTAATCAATCTGGAGGTAGTAGTGGTTAACTATGACATTGGGACGTCAAACACCTCAGTCCCCTCGATACGCACTCGATAAACTGGGGTCTTTGACTATACTCTTACTCCCCAGCTAATGCAGGGGTAAGAAAATCAAACAAAATTTATTAAAAATTATTTCTTTTAAGGTCGAGTTTTCTGAAGTTATTTCCCCACGTTTGAATACTGATTTTAATAACGCACTTAATGAAAACCATAGGGTTTTTCTTACATCTTGTATGTAACAAAAATCCTATGGTGAAGACGTATCTGCAGCCTTTTTTATTTGAAATTGAATGTATTTTACCATGAATGGGCTGTAAGTTTCTATGTCCTTAAAAATAAATTATGAGGAGGTTAGCTAATCTAATATGATACAAAAATATGTTTTGTTTTTAGGTCTACAAGTGAAATATAATATTTCGCAACCCGAAGGGCAACGTGTTATAGAAGTCAATGTTGGTAGTTCGGAGTCCAACACAGCGTTAAATGATGAACAGTTTTACCAGGTCACTGCGCCGGGTTATTTAGCTGATGGAGGAGATGGTTTCCAGGTACGTTATTTTACTTTATTTTATATTATTGCTAAATACTAACATCATCGTCATTAACATTATTACAGCCCTTCACAAGTCAACTGCTGTACATAGCCCTCCCCACCCCAACGGAATGCTACAAAACACGATCTTGAGCCACCCGCATCCATCGACAACCTGTACGTCTTGTTGCCAGCCTATGTAGTGGAGCCGCACTACACTTTGCTTATCGGTATGAGGCTGCTCCTCGAAAAACTTGCTTCTTTACTGGCTGTCGGTCCTTCGAGCTATATGACTTTACCTTACTGATCCGTTGAACTATGTCGGAATTGATAATACATAAACATACATAAACACTCACGCCTGTCACCCAGAGGGGTAAGCAGAGACTACAGACTTCCATTTGGCACGATCCTGACACACCTCTCTTGCCTCCTTCACATCCATACACCTACGCATACATGCTCGTCGGTTAAGGGTACTCCTAATTTGGCCCGTTTTCAATAAATCGCCAATTTGGTCGATAAATTTTCGCCTAGGACGTCCCTTTCCGACTCTGCCATTCACTTCTGCACCATAAATTTTCTTTGTCACTCTTTCCTCATTTATTCTTTCCACATGACCAAACCACCGAAGCATTCCTTTCTTAATCCTGGTCACCACATCATCTTGCAAGCCACACTCTTCTCTTATTACATAATTCCTTACCCTGTCATTCAGATTCAGCCCTAACATACTCCTTAACGACCGCATTTCTACTGCGTTTATTCTACTCTCGTGCTTCTTCTGCCACACCCAACTTTCACTACCATACGTTAAAGTAGGGACCAACACAGCATTGTGAATTGCCATACGTGCCTTTTTCGACAAATTTTGACTCTTCACAATAGAGTGCAAGGCCCCATTTACTCTATTTCCCGCATATATTGCATATATATAGTTAGCAATTGAATATATATATATATATATATATATATATATATATATATATATATATATATATATATATATTAAAATGATACCATAAAAAATTGCAAGGAGCAGAATACCTAAATAAGTTAGAAGGAAAGGGTTCAGCTTGTGTTGTTATTGCACCGTAGTTCCATTTTTTTCATTCATTTTGTGTCTCTTTATCAGCCCGTAAATATAGAATCACTACTGAACGTATGATAAGAAGATTAACGATTGTAGTTTCAGGCATTTCACATATCAAATCCCGCCGTTTGTCTACGTATTTTAATCGTAATAAATGTAAATTTACACAAAACACAAGACTCATTGCAAATAAAGTAAGGCTGTGACAGTAACAAAGTAAAGTTATTTAGTTAGTTGACATCATTGACATTGATAAAAAATCGAATGAAAAGTAAATTTTAGTGATAACCTGTCCACTCATAGTTCTACAGCATACCTTAAGCTTATCTTAATTGAAAAGTTAAAACGACCGACCATTTATTTTATTTAATTTCCATTTTGTTACAGATGTTTAAAAACGGAAAAACCAATGTCAAAATCATCGGTCGAGATGAGCAAATATTAGAGTTGTACTTAAAGGAAAATTCACCTATAAATGTCACCACTGACGGAAGAATTGAGATTAAACAGTGATTATTTAGTTATACCTTTGGATATTAGTGGAAATTAAAATTGTTTCAATAATACTTGACACTGGCAAAAGTACAACAGTACGAGTCCATTACCAAAGAAGAAAGAAAATTGCTTCAAAGTTTTGTGTGTATTATTAAAATATTTAAATTGAATAAAATTTCGCTATTTAGAATAAATGCATAATGTAAAAAGAGAGCCACAAATTTTGTGGTTTATTTAACATTGAAGATAAGCATGATTCTAAGTCATTAAGTTCTGACAATTATGTAAATTATTTGGGTTTTCCGCAATATAATTGTTATTCCCTTAAATTATATTTTTATAAAGCAATAGGTTTTTAAATTAATTAAATGTTTTACAGTGGATTCATACTGATTGCGATCAATTTGTTTGTTAAGCATTTCTATAAATTTTTGTTGCACTTGTTTTAATGGTAAGAGCCTCATATATTTTGTATTTGTTAAGCTAATTATAGCTTAGTAATTATAAAAGCCATTATGATAAAAATATTCTTATGTCTTGCTAAAACCAAAAAATATAATATTATGTGATATCGAATTAAAAAAGTTATATTTATTGATTCTTTCTTTATCAGCCCGTGCAGCAACTGCTAGCCATGGACCTCGTACGAAGTAAAATTACAATCCTATATACGTCTACTGCTAGGCACAGAAGACCTCTCTCACTTCTAAGAGAGTTGTGAAGCAATTATTCTTCCGTTCCTTTTCCGCTGTTGCTGTGTCCCCGAAATGTTTTATACCTCAGACTCGGCTTATGATCGTATGAAGGGTAATTTGAAGGGAAAGGATTATCGCTACACTTAGCAAGCGTGGCAACTATGACAAATGTACCTCGTATGAGGCCAGGCCTGGGGGCCTATGTTTTGCAGTGTTTTTTTTTGATAGGCTGAAATTGTAACGCCTACCTACTAAATTGTAACCCTATACCCCTTTCTAAGTATATTTTTATATATATATATATATATATATATATATATATATATATATATATATATATATATCATCATTATAGCCAACAAGTCCACTGCTGAAAATAGGCCTCACCTAAGGAATGCCACAAAGCACGGTCCGAACGCGCGTCCGTCGACTTCCTTGCATGTCTTAACAGGTTGTCACTCCATCTAGTGGGGGGACGCCCTACACTTCACGAAGTACGAGTCTGACACTTTTCACATTTTTCCCTCATTGGTTATCGGTTCTTCGAGCTATATGGTCGGCCCATTGCCACTTCAGCTTACTAATCCGTTGGGCTATGTCGGTTACTCTGGTTCTACTGCGTATAACCTCATTCCTAAGTTTATCACACTGAGTAACTCTGAGCATAGCCTCCTCCATAGCTCGCTGAGCGACTTTGAGCTTCCTCATACGGCCAGCAGTGAAGGACCATGTCTCAGATTCATATAACCGACATACATATAACCGATGGGGAAGAAAGGTTCTCGAGTGGCAGCCTCGTATCGGTAGGCATAGTGTAGTGCGACCCCCACTAGATGGAGTGACGACCTGGTAAGACATGCAGGAATTCGATGGATGCAGGTGGCTCAGGACCGTGCTTTGTGGCATTACTTGGGGGAGGCTTATGTTCAGCAGTGGACTTGTGAAGGGCTGTAATGATGATGATGATCACTCATACATCACTGAACAGTTGTCGTCTGGTCGTCATAATGAAGTCAATCTCATTTTTGTCGAACCATCGGGGCTCGACCAGGTCCACTTTCTGTGGGGCCGCTTTTGGAAGAAAGAGTTCATCATAAAGAGTCCCTATTTCTCCATAAAAGAGCTGTCCCTAGGGTTTTGTTTCTCTATTCCGAATTCCCCTACTTTCAGCTCACTGTTCTCTCTTGTGCCTAGTTTTTCGTTGAAGTCTCCCATTAACACCGTATAGTGGATTTTGGAGAAATGTATGACTCTAGAGATATCCTCATACATTTCTTCTACTTCCTCATCGGGATGTGCCGAGGTTGGTGCGTAAACCTGTATGACCTTCAGCGAATACCGTTTGGTGATTCTGAGTATAATGTACGCAACCCTCATCGACACACTCCCAATCTTCACAACGTTGTTAACGAGAGACTTGTGGACGATAAACCTTGGGACAGATGGTCACCCTCCCGGTGATAGAACAAGTTGCCGGATTCGAGGATCACCGTGTCCTCCCCCTCTCGTTGGAACTCAGATTATCCTATAATACCCCAGCGCAACTTGTCTATCTCTTTTTCTAGCTCCAGGATCTTCTCGCCAGTTCTCAGGGTGCGTGCGTTATACGTTGCCCTGTTGAGTCGTCTTAAGTGGTAGCCGAACCTCCACTGGAGATCCTTAGCACCCCCTGCCCCGCCGTTACCATGGTCGCCACCGTAGTGATGAAAAGCGGGGCCGTCGGGAACTGGGTGCCTTTTCTTTGTGTCGTTTCTCATGGGGGTATATTGCCATAGTTGCCACGCTTGGCGAGCGGGTTGGTAACCGCAGTTGTTTTTGTTTTTGCTGTTAACAGAAAGATGCTGTTGACGCCTGATCCATTTCATTAGCAATCATGCGCCTTAGATTGTTATAGCTTTTAATTCTAACATTTTATGTATGTAATATTCATTATAATTTTATTCGTCACTACCTGCTTATTCATTTTACCTTAGACTTTCACATTATATAGACCTTTACCAGATCAATCTCTTTTATTATTTCAAATTTTGGGATAATACCTCACAGATGCTGCCGTCCATCTTCTTAACAATTTTATTGGTATCGGCGGGGATCGAAACTGGTACGTGTACCACTATATTTACGCGATAAGCGGTTAACCATTGAGCTACCGCGGCTAAGGAGGCGTATGAAGGATAGCCATGATCACTGCGCTTCGCATTCTGTTTATCAGTAACAGTAACAGATGTCTTGCAGCTTTAAAGCTGGTCCCCGTCTTATGTCTGGATGTACACAGTTATAACAACACAATATATTATCGTCTATATATTATTATATTATCTTCCGGCATCACCACTTAAACATCGCATGGGAAAGTGGTTAAGCACTGGTCTAAAATAGTTTAGAAATGTGTTAAAAACTTACTCTAGCTGTGTAAGGCCAGTATTCAGAGACAATCGCAAGCCCAAACTCAAACTACATAATTATTAATATTTGTGTATCATCTATGCATCTATATAAATATAATTAAAATTGAATTGTCACTGTAATATCGAAATAAACGTGTATTATATAATAAGACATGAATAAACATTTTTTAAATTTTTGTCTGTCTGTCCGGGCTATGATTTGTTGTCTGGTCGGATTGTAATGAAACTTTACGAACAGAGAGAGAGAGTGGACGTTGCACTCTCACTTTGTGCAATGCCAGGAGTGAGTTAGGCTATATTTTATCCTAAAATCGTAGATATTTTTTGAAAAAACAAAAATTAAAGATTTCTTACATTTACGTGAACACTACACATTGAATTTAACTATTCATACGTTTTGGGTGCTTTACAGCACCCATGGTCACGGGGGGACTGGGATGTTTGACGTGCCAATGTCATAGTTAGCCCGGCTAACTTCAGTTTTTGAGTATTAATTTTTAGTCCGATCTACGCATCGGGATCTACCGATCTACGCAAACTTTAGGAATTCAAAATAAGTTAATTAAACGCGATATAATCCATATAAACAGTTTTATTCAAAACGTAAATTGTTAAAATAAATAGTCCTTGAATGTCTTAAACCTTAATGAAGTCACAATAATAGATCCCACCCAAGCGAACCCAGGGCGGATCGCTAGTATACAATAAAATGACATGTCGTGTAATGGCGACGTGAGATAAGATAAGAGTTGAAATAAATATTTTAATTGTCAAACTATTAACTGAGTGAATAGAACCTCTTACGTAAAGGAAACATAAAACTTAAATTATAAAAATAAAAAAAAATATATTATCGTAACGCTGATATTTATTGATTTTATTTTATATATTGAAACTAGCAATCCGCCCAGGTTTCGCATGGGTGATTTCTGGATCTCTAAAACAGTGCAAACTTCCGGGTCCGATTGTGAATCTAAACCATCCAAGGGCGTACTCAAAAAAAAAACATTAAATTCCTTCCAGTCGTTTAGGAGGAGTTCAGCGACAATCAAAACTAAAGAGGAATTATATACGAGTATATAAAGATATTTTGTTTCATGTACAATAAAAGTAAATCTTAAAACCTTTTTTCGTTTGCTTATAGTATTGGTATGAGACTTGATGATGAATTTTATTTCGCTATCAGTAAACGGGAAAAGAACGCTGCGGTGGCGGCGTTAGATGATCCCCCGTAAGTGTGTATGAGAAAAAGTTACAGCCTATATACGTCCTACTCCTGGGCACAGGCCTTTGCTCATTTCTACTTTTTAAGGCAATGAATTGTCCGCCGCGCTGTACGAATGCTTGTTTACGAACTTCACATATCTTCGAAATATTTTTTTCTCATTCAGGTTTCCTCACGATGTTTTCCTTCACCGCCGAACACGTGGTAAATCAGCACTTAAAATTTCAATTAACAATTTCATTGGCGCAGGTGGGGATCGAACATGGTTTGCTCGCGTACTGCGAAATTTACAGCGAGCGCTAACCATCTGAGCTACCAAGGTTGAGAAATGGTACAAAGTCTTCTATTGCTGACGGCTTTGTCAGATGCATATGTAAAACACCGACTAGATTAAAATACTCTCATCGGTGGTGAGAAGTGGTGACATATGAGCGAGACTTCTAACTTTCTTATGTCTATGATCACCAATCTGCTAGTCCAGCGTAGCGCTTACGGCCAATTCTCTACTATGGTAAAGGCACTTACCTAAAATTTTATTGTTTATGGGGTAAATTAGACGAAGATACGCCAAATGTAAAAACCCTAGACCGGCGACCGGACAAGATTTGATTACGGTAATCTACCTAGTGGAACTGGGGGTTTGATTAATATGTTGCGGGGTCTTCGAAGACCAGCTGCGACGTTTGGAGTTGAAAAGTAGGTGGCTGAATTTGCCACAAGGGAGTTATGCTGTATTGTCATTTCTTTTAAATATTCCGTGCAGGTTGGAGTAACCCTGATACCTTCAGGCTACGGTAACTTTGCGAAGAAAGCTGTTTTGAATATTGATTAAAACTACTTTTACGGATTTTATCGCGTTTTATTTATTTTATTTTTAATACCCGAAGTTTCGGGTGCTTTCCAGCAACCATGGTCACGGGGGACTGAGGTGACTGACGTCCCGATGTCAAAGTTAACCCGGAGTACCTTCAGCTTTTTTAATTATTGTCTTTGGTCAGATCTACGCAGAATGAACCAACTGTGTTTTGAAGTCCTGCAGTGGTATGCTTAGGTTTAGTTTTAATTTTATTAATTATATGATCCCAAGCAGGTGGAAGTACCCAGCCTCCTTCTCTATTGAAATTAGGATGTTTTTTAATTTCAATAGCCTCACGTATCATCCTTGGTAGGAATCGATGTTCTTTCGCGAGGATTTGTGGTCGTTAAAAATAAAATAAATAAAACGCGATAAAATCCGTAAAAGTAGTTTTAATCAATGTACAGTGCTCGCGTAAATATAAGAAATCATTAGCTGTTTTGAATAGTTTAGAGCTCAAGTAAGCTATATTAGGATGCGTGGGGGAAGGCTACGTATGCGTAGGATATAATAGATCTTATTGAGATTTTATAAAGATAGAGCTTGTGTCTTAAAGACAATTATTTGCTCTTAATGTTATTTTGATGAATTGGAATTTGAATTAATTGCGGATGTTGCGAATGTGTTTCGTGAATTAAATACTGTGGTCAAAGATGGTGGGTGGTCCTATAGTCTTCATACCTCGTCGGCGAAGAGTTAAGAGTATTAACAACTAGGTCTTTCGAGATATCACTTGTGTAGAGTGTAAAAAGAAGTGGGGAGAAGACGGAGGCCTATGAAACTCCGACCTTTAGGGGATTTTTCGAGGAGCAGGCTGAAGGACCAGGAAGAACCGAACTCTTGACACCGATGCCCCCTTCATCAATTTCGCTTTTCAAAAGCGTTTGACAAGGTCTGACAAGCTGGCTTGCTTTACAAGCTGCATAAATTTAACGCGCTTGATAGGTTCAGTCACATCATCAGACCTTCTTTGCGAACCGCTCCTTTTCTTTCGCTTTACTCGTTATGGAAAGGAGCGGTTGGCAAAGAAAGCTCTGATGATGTGATTGTCCATGAAGCAATAGGCCTTTTCAGAATCTTTGAAGGCGAGATCGGGGTTTCCTAGCCTAACAAGTGGTGGCATGGGTGAGGATTGCTCTGCTTTCAGAGATCGGCAAAACCACCAGAATGCGGTGATGATGGCTCAATTTAAACCTGTAGCTTGTCCCACTTATCATGTTTACAATTGGACATGCGCTGTTTGACTTCGTTTTCGAGGAAAAATTTATTTTCTATCGTACGACAGCGGTCATAACGCTTGGGCCCGGTTTTTTTACAATGATCGACGTTCGAATATTTCCCGGTAGCTTTGTGTATTGATTGCACGACGACCTTTAGAAGAACATTTTAGACCGTTGAAGTAAGGTGAGCAAATAGGGTGCTACGTAAAAATTTCGGGAATCAAGGAAGTGACACAACATTACTATTTAAAAATGTATTTATTGCTTTTCAAAGTATTCTCCGCGAATTTGACACATTTTTCTATACGATGGAACCAATAATTGAAGCAACCATTTCATTCGGAAGTTGGGGTCTCCAAAATGGCCGTTTTGTAGGCGTCCACAGCTTCTTCAGGTAATGAAAATCTCTGTCCACGCAATTTATTCTTTATTTTAGGGAAATTATAGAAATCATTAGGGCTTAGGTCGGGGCTGTACGGCGGATGGTCTAATAATTCTATGTTTTCTTGCTCTAAAAACTCTTTTGTTCTGTGTGCGGTGTGAGAACTCGCATTGTCGTGATGGAGGATGATGCGGCGAATGCAGTTCTCTTTACGTACGTTCAGAAACGACCTGTGGCAAACAAATGCTAGCATACCATTCTGCATTAACTGTTCTTTGTCCCTTAAGAGGAATAGTCGTATCATGGCCGGTTTTGGAAAACTGCACTTTTTGTTGTACACTCCGTGAGAGCAATTTTTGTTGGCTATAACTCATTTCCGAACACCCAAACTCGTGACTGGTTTTTTGTTTCGGAGTCGTACGCGTATATCCAGGATTCGTCACCTGATACGATGTTGTATACAGCATTTGAGGATCCTGCGTGGAATCTTTCGAGAGTTCTGACGCACCAAGTAACACGAGCCGCCTTTTGCTCTTCACAGAGCGAATGCGGTATCAATCGGGAAAACAACTTTTTTACACCTAATTGTTCATGCAAGATTATTTGTATTTGACTCATGCCAATGTCTAAAGTTGCCTGAATTTCGCGGTATGTCACATGTCGATCTTCCTCAATCAGCTTACGCACAGCATCAACGTTTTCTTGGGTGACTGCAGTTTTTGAACGACCTTGATGGGGATTATTATTGAGTTTGATAGGTTTAGGTTGAAATTCAGCAAATCGGTGACAAATTGTGGTTTTGGATGGGGATTCATCACCAAATGCAGAAATCATCCGGTCAACACACTGTTTTTGTGTTAAACCACTTCAAAAGTCATAATAAATCATCGCTCTTGAATTTTCTCGAGTCAATTCCATTTTCTCAACGACTAAACAAGTTTGACAAAACCTTGTGACAAGACCGAGAATCTTTTTTTAAATAAATAAATGGGATTCTTAATTTTTTTTTGGTAAAACTCTTAATTAACAAAAGTGACTAATCTATAGACGCAGTGATAGTTATAATTCAAAAGACTATCGTGCAAACGCTAATATATATTTAATTGCTGTTTTAATGCCAAATTAAATATCAATCAGATTTTAATAACAAGTTATAATGTTTATTTTAGTCTACAACAATTATTCTGTTAACAGACCGTTATTTTTGTGGTTTTGAAACATGCTGTAGTGTGTGTAGTGATAGTGTTAAATTGATTTAGGCGAGGCATGGACACTTTAACATTACACAAATGTTTTTTCAAACGTTGTTCGTGACACTTGCATACCTGCCGTGCACATATTCCCTTGTAATTAAATTCATTTTTAACCGACCGCTTAAAATGTCGACTTTATGGGCAGTTATTGCATCAATTTTCTTTTTGGAGTTGACATTTGTGAACAATTTCGTATTACCTTTTGAAGGACTTTATAAATTGGATATAATACATTTCAACGATTTTCACGCAAGGTTTGTCAATTTTTTTTTATAGGATAGGGTGACAAACGAGCACACAGTCCACCTGGTGGTAAGTGGTTGCTGTGGCCCATGGACATCTACATCTATCATCGATTACGAATCAAAATGCAGATGCGTTGTCACCCGTGAGGACTAAGATGGAATGCCTCGTTTCCAGTAAAATGGGTCTCCGGTATAACTGCAACATGGCTCTACCACGTCCTTATTTCCAGATCAAAATAACTTTTTTCTGAAATATCCATTATGGTAAAAAATCATCATCACCGTTATACAGACAGAACTACGTACCCAAGGTATGGGCAAAACGTAATGGTAGTTTAGTATTTAACGAGTACGAAATATCGATATTATATCAGTTTTTGTATCAAAATACATTGTATTAAATATTTTGTTTAATAATAATAATAATATTGATGCCGTTTTAAATACTTTGGGAGAATGAGTTCAAGTGGTTTTTCACTATTCTATTATTTTTTCAAAAAAATGAGAAAGTTAAATAACGTTCATTAAAATAAGACCATATTTAACCAAATTTAGAGAATTGATAAAACATTAAATTATAATACTCATCATCTGATTTCATAAATTTACGTGAACACTGCACAATGAATAAAACTATTGTTTACGGATTATACCCCTACGTTTGGGGAATGAGATGTTTGACGTCCCAATGTCATAGTCAGCTATATGTTTCTTCACGCGGGGTTTTATAATCAAATGTAATATTCCTCTACAAGATGCAGGTGCGTACAAACCAGATTGTGAATGTAGTCTCTCTTACATAGGTCAAACAAAAATATCTACAAAAACGGAAGGGGAAGTCTGCAGTCTGTGAACATGTCAAGATCCACCATTACATTAGATTTGATAAGCCACAAATCCTCACAAAAGAACACCGATTCCTACGAAGGATGATACGCGAGGCTATTGAAATTAAAAAACATCCAAATTTTTATAGAGAAGATGGAAGGGTGCTGCCATCTGCTTGAGATCCTATAATTAACAAAATTAAACCCAAACCCAAGCATACCACTGCAAGACTTCATTATACTATAAGCTCGTTTTGCGTAAATCGGACCAAAAACAATATTCATAACTGAAGGTAGCCGGACTAACTATGACATTGGGACGTCAAACATCTCAGTCTCCCCCGTGACCATGGGTGCCGTAAAGCACCCGAAACGTCGGGATAATAAAAATAAGTTAAGTAAGTTAATCCGTAAGTAATAGTTTTATTCAACTATCATATTCTGCTTATGGTACGATGTATTTAAATTTTAAATATTTCCTGGGTCTGATTTTGATTGGTATTTTGATAATAAGCACGTACTTATTATTTCATTTATAAATATTAATGGATATTTCAAGGAAATTTTATAGTATTAAAATAATAATATACTTCAGACCGAATACCAGATGATTATAATACACGACTGTATGTGCATGCATATGAGCACTCTTTGTTTAGGTACTCTTATAGTCGAAAGTGGCGGCTATCCGACTAACACAAAGACCTTCATAAAATATGCAAAAGGCTTGCTTGCATATTATTCATATTTTTAGACGAACGCTTATAATATAATAATTATAATAATAATTTTAATTGTCCCGTTATCGAGATAATAAAAATTGCTATCTAATGTATAAAAGTTAATGTATCTTTGTTCGTATTTTATGCGCTGCCATACCGTTCATCACGCTAAAACTTTGACAACATATTGGATGCACTTCCGCGCGCTTATCGTTTAATAAATTTATTTGAGTTATATATCGTTCAACTTCAATGAATGAATCATTCCAAATTTAACAATATAACTCTTTCTTTAAAACGTTATTTATAACGCGCCGGGACCAGCTACTATAAATACCTAAAAATATTATTATATAATACTTAATATGACTGGGGAAACTTATTTTAAACATAAATGTGCTTTACAGATTTGAGGAAACGTCTATTGAAACTCCAACGTGCCACTTCAATAACGGATCCTGCTTAGGTGGCTTTCCAAGGCTGTACAGCGCGATTAACAATTTAAAGTGCCAAAACCCACAAGCACTTCTTCTGAATGCCGGCGACAGTTTCCAAGGCACTTACTGGTATACATTGCTAAAGTGGAAAGTCACTGAGGAGTTTATGAATCTACTGCCTCACGATGCACATGTAAGTTTTCCTAACAAAGAGGTTTTAATAGAAATATGATTCACAAATGAGTACACACTAATAGGAAGTGAGTGCTGAGGCGCATAGACATCTACATTTAAAATGCAGATGCGTTAACACACCTGAGGTCTAAGATCAGCAATAAAAGGGATATACAGATCTCTATACACCATGGGACCCCCGTAGTTCTTCTCTAGCGAGCTGACCCATTCGTATTGCATTCGTTCCACCGCTAATTTTCACCTTCCTGTAATCGATAGAATATACCGTTCATAAAAAAATGTGTTACCGTCACAGTCTACTGAACATAGCCACCCCCGTATAGATTGCCTCATAGCAGGGGATATTTGCCATAGTTGAGACGATTGGCTAGCGGGTTGGCAACCGCAGTTTTTTGTAGTCGTTGTTGTGAAGATACTGCTGCCCATTCCCTGATTTGTTTCCTCTATCACCTCTTACGACACCCACGGAATGATACGGGGTAGAGGATATTTTTATACTGTCACTACACGAGTTTCAAATAATGTATATTGTACAATTGTAGTGGGCTTGATAACATAATAAACAGACTTACCGATAAGTCCACTGCTAAATATACGCCTACCACGTAAAGTCGTTGGGGGCTAAATTTTCCATAGTAGACACGCTTTGTATGGGGGTTTAGAACCGCAGTTTTTCATGACACATGTCATGTCCTATGGGATAACTTTATTACTAAGCGTATTTTTACAGGCTATTGGTAATCACGATTTCGATGACGGACCAGAAGGACTAGCGCCATATATCGCCACACTCAAGGCGCCTGTTTTAGCTGCTAATATGAATTCAAGCAAAGAGCCTATACTGCAGAATCTTTATGAACCCTATGTTATATTAGAGCGAGGTGGTAGAAAGATCGGCATAATAGGATTGATTACGCCCGATACCAAGGTAAGTCAAGTATGATACTAAAAATATTTTTATAGTAAAACTTATTTGAGTCCTCTATAATCTCAAGAGGAACTTAAATTATTACTCATTATTAATATTTGTTTTATTTTAATTTTATTTTAATGAGGATAACAACAGCGTATATCACTAAATAAAATTTCAAATTTACCTCAAGTATGCAAATAACCGTTATCCACATATTAAATATAAAGGTAAGCTAGGTACAATTGTAATGAATGAAAACGATAGAAATAAAACAATTTAAAACAGCTTAATAAAATAACAGTAATAAAATTTGTATTTATTTGCAGTATATTATGTACTTATTTAGAATTTTTGAAATATTACACGAAGCTAATTTTCGAAGTCAAGTTACGCCCCATTGTTGGGCAAAAGTTAAAGCCAATGCGAGTTTGCTTAATTCAAATTTAGGTACTCGAAACATTTTATTTCTCAGACATACATGAATTGTAATATGTAGTATTGTTGCGCGCCTAAGGGCTTCCTAAGAAGGGCTTCCTAGAAACTGTCAATCTTGATCTTTCGACCAACAGCGCCATCTAGTATCGAACAGAAGAATTAAGCTTTCTAGAAGCCCCACACTCGAAACTTCTGCGTCTGGTCGGTCGGCACCCGTATCTACTGAAATATTCTGGATGTTTCGGTGTAAAAGGTGTATTTAAAGCCGCTGCATTCTGCGATCAGGGCAGTATTGAATTTGGCGAGACAAGCGAAGGTTCGGAGCGAATAAAGTGAATCAGTGTGATTAATTATTAGTGTCTTTTAAGTTTTAATTAGTGTAAAGTGTATTAACACTTTCTCTGTCCGATTTTCAAACAATATAGTAAGACAATAGCAATGAATAATATGTAATGCACGGGACAGCGAATGGGTTAAAGTGTTAATTTTGGTAATTCAATCGGCAGTTTTTATTGTCACGAACCCTAAGCTCGTATCAGTGTGTATTTTACTTCACCGCCTTTGGTAACTTTTAACTTTATTAAAATTTTCCTTTTTTAAATTTGCTCATTTTACACACGTGAGTGGGGTAAATGAACACGCAGTCCGCCTGATGGTTAATGTATATATATATATATATATATATATATATGAATTGAGGACTTTGATGAAATAATATGTCGTTACGAGAGAAGAATGATCTCGGTTACTAGCCACTGTACGAAGCACAGCGATGATTGGCTTTTTTTTACTCTAATATCTTTATCTATCAACCTTTGATTGTAATAAAACAACTGTAATTGTTATAGAAATAAAAAAAACCCGTGAGAGCAGGTTCAATGGCTCCCCAGTCGAGCCAATCCGTTTGTCTAGTAAAAGCCTGTTAATATAGTCAAATATTTTTATACAAAATGGTTTTTTCCAAGCAATTTTTAAAGGTATTCATGAATAATGCATAAGCAGCGAGGGCCTGTAAAACAAGGAATTTAGGACTTCATTAAATATAATTAAGTTCAAAGCTGGACACAGACTTTTCTAAGATTGTGACAGTTTTCACAGTTTTCAGGAAGGCTTACGATAAGCTGATAGGCATCCTTGCACTAGTTGCTTCCCATCACCAGTCTAATGTGAGATTTAAGTATCGGAAAGGTTTTGGAAATCGGGTAGTCTATAACAGTATTACAAATCGACAAGCTTAATCCTTAAATACAAAGTACCGACGAGGAAGGACGCCAAAAGGTTGTCACCGAATTTTTTAACACAGTAGTTAAGAATAGGGTAAATCGTTCCTACTTAATTTTCATCAGCCCGTAAATTACAAACAAGGAAATAGGCCTTTTCATTGTGAAGTGGCTTTGGCCTTTTTGCCACGCTTGGCAGCAGGTGGTCCATTCTGAGTATCACTTTTTAACCTTCTACTTATTATATATCCATCTATACATCTATTACAATCTTATAAAGTCCGCTGCTGAACATAGACCTACCCCACATAGATTACGTTATAGGGGATCCCCCCTATGACGCAATCTATTGCCATAGTTCACTCGCTTGGCGAGCGGGTTGTCAACCGCAGTTTTTTAATTATTTTGTGCTTAGCAAGTAAGGAACTCGCTGCTGCCCATCTCCTGTTTCAATTTCCCTCTGTCGCCTCTTGCGGCACCAACGGGACGATATGGGGTAGTGGATATTCTCACACAGCCACTTACAGTCAACGTTTTTACGAGGTAGAGCCATGCTGCAGTTATTTTAGTAGTGTAGTTGTAGCACGAATGGGTCGGCTCGACCGGGGAAGGACCACGCTCTCACAGAACACTAGCGTCAAATAGTAGCTCCGGAGACCCTTTTTACTGGAAATGAGGCATTGCATCTTAGTACTCACTGGTAACAACGCATCTGCATTTCGATTCGTAATTGAAGATAGATGTTGATGTCTATCGGCCACAGCAACCACTTACTGGTGTACTGTGTGCTCGTTTGTCACACTATCCTATAAAAATAAAAAACTTATTACTATAGATTCTTATTACAACTACTTGTTATGATTCCTTAAAATATTCATAGTACACAATCAGTTCGATTGAGAGAATATTATTAGGTGGAATTTAAAGCGTTTGATTTATTTACATGCTCGACGGTAACAGTAAACATCGTGAGAAAATTATGTCCGAGAAATAGAATATATTGTAAATAGAGCAGTTGGAGCAGTGCGCGCTCTCGTCTCGTTACCTCACAGCGGGAAATTTATAGGCTTCTCTAATTAACGCTTATATTCAACTTACCCTTCTCATTTTATTAAAAATATCTATACTTTTGATCTAAAACCCTCTCAGAAATGAGGGGAGGCCTGTGCCCAGCAGTGGGACGTATATAGGCTGTAACTTTACTTTTTAAGTTTTATATTTTTGAGAAGGATGAGGAGTGTGATGAATTATTAGCCGCTTCAAAAAGTAAGAGGTTTTCATAATGATTTCTTAAATTTACGCGAACACTACACATTGAATAAAACTATTATTTACGGATTTTATCGCGTTTAATTACTTTAATTTATTTTTATTATTATCCCGACGTTTCGGGTGCTTTACAGCGCCCATGGTCACGGGGGGGGACTGAGATGTTTGACGTCCCAATGTCATAGTTAGTCCGGCTACCTTCAGTTTTTTAATATTAATTTTTGGTCCGATTTACGCAAAACGAGCTTATAGTATCATGAAGTCTTGCAGTGGTATGCTTGGGTTTGGGTTTAATTTTGTTGATTATAGGATCCCAAGCAGATGGTAGCACCCAACCATCTTCTCTATTGAAATTTGGATGTTTTTTAATTTCAATAGCCTCGCGTATCATCCTTGGTAGGAATCGGTGTTCTTTTGCGAGAATTTGTGGTTTATCAAATCTAATGTAATGGTGGGGACGATCTTGAACATGTTCGCAGACTGCAGACTTCCCGGAGCATCGGTGCTTCACATCAGCTATATGTTCCTTCACGCGGGTTTTTATAGATCTCTTTGTTTGACCTATGTAAGAGAGACCACATTCACAATCTAGCTTGTACACACCTGCATCTTGTAGAGGAATATTACATTTGATGGATGGTAAAAATTGATTAATCTTCTTCAGCGGCTTGTAGTATGTCTTAATGGACGCTCGCTTCAAGATGTAGCCAATCTTGTCCGTGACTCCTCCAACATATGGTAGTAGAGCAGGTGCGCGCTCGACTGTTGCCGGCTTCACTCGTTCACTGTGACGTAGGCGCGGGACCCGAAGCTTGTTGTCTTGCAATACTTGCTTGACGTGCTGAAGCTCCGCGGCCAGATGTTTTCTGTCACAGATCCCTCGTGCTCTCTGAAACAAAGATTTACCCACGGTAGCTAACTGTGAAGGATGATGGTGAGATTCACCATTTAGATATCGGTTGGTATGGGTCTTTTTCCTATACACAGTGTGACCAATAGTGTTATCAGGATTTCGGATGACTAAAACATCTAGGAAAGCTAAAGAATTATTTGCCTCTAACTCCATTGTGAATTGTATTTTAGAGTTTATGGAGTTAAGGTGGTCTAAAAATGCAGTTACTTTGTCAGATGGTAAAATTGTGAAAGTGTCTTCTACGTACCGCTTGTAGAACCTTGGATTTACAGGAGCAGTAAGAAGGGCTTTCTCCTCAAAGTCCTCCATGAATATGTCGGCGACTATGGGAGACACAGGTGAGCCCATCGCCACACCATCTACTTGCTTGTAGAACTCCTCCTTCCACAATAGATAGCCAGATGTGAGGCAATGTTCAAGTAGTATTGCATATTCTTGAGGCATGTTATTTTCTTCTAGCTTCCTAGTTACAATTGAGATGCAGTCCACAATAGGTAGGCATGTAAATAGTGACTGAACATCAAAACTGACCATAGTTTCATTGTTAGCGAGATGTAGGTCTTTTATCTCACTCACAAAATGGTATGAATCCTTTGTGTGTGCTCTGGTATGTCCTCTCAGTGGTGATAGTATTTTTGCTAAGTATTGTGCCAGCTTATAAGTTGGTGAATCGATCTGGCTCACTATGGGACGTAGTGGAGCGTTTGGTTTGTGTATCTTCGGTAACCCATACAACCTCGGCGGTTTGGCACATGATGGTATTAGCGAATTCACGTCGAGATTTAATTTTTCGGAGTATTTCTTTATTAAATCGCTAGTTGTTTTAAGCGTGTTAGTTGTAGGGTCTGTTTTGACCTTTTTATATGTACTTTCGTCCGATAAAAGTTGTTGTATTTTAAAATTATATTCCGACGTGTCCATTACTACCGTAGCATTTCCTTTAACGTCGGGATAATAATAAATATAAATTAAAGTAATTAAACGCGATAAAATCCGTAAATAATAGTTTTATTCAAGAGGTTTTCAATTCGACTGTTTGTTGTTTTTGTATGTATGTTACTCTATCTGGGGGCACAGTAATAGTGCCCAATACAAGACGAGCCAAAAAAACCAAAACGAAGCACTACCTACCTTTTCTAGAAGCGCTTCGTCGTTTTTTTGAACCATCATAACTTGGGCTTGGATTATACCAGATAAACAACATTTTTGGGATTTCAATAGTAGACGTATTAAAACATATAAAGATTCAATTGCATAGCTCTTATACTCTAGATTTTATTGATATCCAAAAAAAAAAAAAAAAAAACGATTTCGGCACTGACTCACTCACTGATGACCATGAAAATTCTTAGGGTACTTTCTTGAAGTCCTAGAAAGCTGAAATTTGGTATGTAAGCATGTATGTAGTATGTATTAGTACACTAACAACAAAAAATTCTAAAACTTCGAACTTTTAAACCCTTAAACTAGGGGATTAAAGTTTGTATGAGACTTCCGCAAATTTTGATACCAGAGGTCTGAAAATTGATATAGGATTGTTACTCCTTGTTATAAATAATAATAATAAAATACATATTTCATAGGTTTATAAGTAAATCACCCCCACCATTTAAAATAGGGAATGGAAGTTCTTATATATGTGTTTCCCCATGCAAAGTTAATTTAATGCTAGAAATCTGAAAATTCTTTTTATTACTAATCAAAAAATATAAATATTGACTGTAGTGGTATTAAAGCACAACAGTCAGCTATAATCAAATATGATCGCATAAGAGCCAAGTATCGTCATAAATTAACAAAGAAAAAAGGCAAAGATAGAGAGTGGGTTATAAAAAAGCAACTCTGTTGTGCTAGAAATACGCTTCGAAAAAACAAAGAAAAAATTGAACTAAATAAAAAAAATATTGTGATGAGTAATTTACAAAAAGAAGTGAAATCCAATAAAATTTTTTTTTCATGTAAAATGTTGCCAAGATATGGCTTGCACAGTCAAACAGTCAGTCAAACAACAGTCAAAATGTTATCAGATCTCATTTATTTTTTTATTTAATTCAAAAACTCTTGTGACTTACAGAAAATCCAAAACGCACACAAGGTTAAATTTTACATTCAAAAATATTTAAATAAAATGCATCCAATTATAACAACAAAAATTAATGGTTATTACTAAAAAATTAATAATTAAAATAATCATAAAGTAAACAATTATACAATATTAGTGATATAAAATCTCTAAGCCTTTAGCAGCCCGTGTTGAGAAATTGAAATAGTAATAAACAATAAAATATTGATAATTATACAATGTTTAAAAAAGAAAAAGGTCGCAATCATACAATGCCAGGCTATGAAATATTTTGTCGTATCAGTTCATAATGTAATGAAAAAATGTTTTACATGTGCAATGTTCGCGTAAATATAAGAATCATTATCGTAATGTAATGTCAATAAAAGCTAATTAGAATATATGCCCATATGAGAGCCAAGCTACTAACTTTACACGATCTAACTCTACAAGCCCTTACTTCACAAACTCTACGTTCATTACTTTATGTTATACAGGAGTTCTATTGAAGAAAAAAAAATATTGGTCACTTATTTTGCAATATGTTTTTTATGCTATGGTTGATTAAACTTTGTCAAAATTAATATTATTTACTAGCTTTTCACCAGAACAATAATTCAAGTCGAATTTTTTTCGAAGTTTCGAAGTCGAATATTTTCAAAAAGCCGTGTCACAGTCGTCATACTATTTATTGCTTATCTATCAGCTCAGTTAACGTAAATTATTATAGCGATAAAAACCGATGGAATTCAACAATTCATTAATTTGCGGTCGTGGTCTGCAAGAATGTAAACATTACATAACAAAAACATTGATATTATTTAAAAAAAAACTTACTACTTGGTTTTTCATTTGTATTTTTTTCTAAATGACCATTAGTTCTACCAAGACCCATTTCAAGATTATCCATTAATTAATGGACACCTGATATTTAGTCAGATTATAATTTATACCTTATATTTGAATAGACTCTCTAGTTTAACAAAATCACTGCCTTTATGAATCCTACTTATGGCCCAGACCTCCTAACATTTCTCAGAGATGTTATTATTTTGTCGTTGATTTCTCTGACATGCAAGTTTGCTCGTGCTTTGCCTAGCGCTTGGTACATTTTTAAAACTAATTATATTATTTCTATAATTAAAAATATTTATAAATATAATTAATTGTAAATAATAATTGTAATTATTAATTTTAGTGGTATCATTTAATATTTTTTAGTATTTTATTTTATGAAATAATTTATATTATTACTTTATGAATATATATTTTATACATTTTATTTTATATTATGAAGTAATATATTAATATGTAATCTTTGTTTAAAAATAAATCAAGTCGGGTACATGTTGTTTTTTTTTATAGAAGATGGGCCAAACGAGCATGCGGCTCACCCGATCAACCGCGATACTATCGCAGATACGTTGCCAGCCTTTTAGAAAGCAATAAGCTCTTTTCTTGAAGGTCCCTAAGTCGTATCGGTCCGGAAAAGTCGCTGGTGGTAAACATTTGCACAGAGAAGTTGTACGAGGAAGAAAACTCCTAGTAAAACGTACAGTAGTGGCAAAAAACCAAACATCAAGATATTCATGGTAAGGATGGTATCGGGAATTTTGACGCGATGTGCGTTCATGAAATTATGCGGCTGGAACTAATCTGAACAGTTCCTCAGAACACTCCCCGTGGCAGATACTATAGAAAACGCAAAGGCATGCAACATCCCTACGCAGCGCCAGTGAATTGAGCTGATAAGAAAGAACTCGGTTGTCGATGATTCGAATCGCTCGGCGCTGGATGCGATCAAGTGGAAGGAGTTGGCACCGGGGTGCTCCGGCCCAGAGATGAGAACAGTATTCCATGTGAGGCCGAACTTGCGCTTTGTAAAGTTGCTAGCGATGTGCCGGCATGAAATACTGTCTCGCTATACTGAGCACGCCAAGCTTTTTAGAGGCCAATTTGGCCTTCCACTCCAAGTGACCACGAAACTGCACACTATTCGATATGTCGACGCCGAGGATCTGATGCAGCAAGGGGATGCCTTCAAACTGAGGAGATACGACAAAGGGCAGAAATTATAGGGTATAGACAGATTTCTGTCTATACTCTATAACTGTAATTTCAAAAGCAGACTCCGTAAGTTAAAGTTAGTAAGACTGAATGCCCCGAACTCATAGCAATATAATCCAAAAGGAATGTTTGTTACTTCTGTTTAATTGTGAATGCTTCGTACGCGTGCAATTATTTAATACATAACACATATGTATGTATACTTTATGTTTCGAAAAACAAATCTCGAAATTCTTATTAATTTGAAAATTTTGAATTTCCCTTAAAATTCGAGTTATTGAGATTCTACTGTATAATTTTCAAATGTATTTTTCATTTCCTTAATGTCATGTACAGTTTTCTTTAAATAAATTATTTAATACTGTTATTATAGACATTATCCTTCACTGGTAACATCGAGTTCACTGATCCACATGAAGCAACGAGGCGCGAGGCTGAAAAGTTAACAGATTTAGGAGTGGATATTATAATTCTTCTTTCACATTGCGGTTATGATGTTGATATGTAAGTATTATCCAATATTATTTTATATATTGTAGAATAATAAATGATTCAAATAGTCAGGAGTCAGTTGATAGGACTAGTAATTGAGTGTGATTATTACAATGAGAGTATCGATTATTACAAAATTGTTTAGTTTACAAGTTGTATTAAGATTATACCTGAGTCTACAATGAAATATTCTGACCTATCACTGATCTTATTGCATAAATGTTACACCGGGTGCGGGATACTCAAAAGTGTACATTTATGAACGCGGTGATAATCAACTTTCGATTATATGGTAGTTGTAGTCAAGGTCGAAAATACCCTTAAAACATCTAAACATACTCATAATAATGAATTAGATGATGGGAATACGAAGGTAATTGACTTATTTCTGCTGAAAAATATAAATGTTGTCTTTCATCCTTGAATTCTATTTAGAACGGTCTAATGGAATTGATCTATTACCTAAGAGCCCTGATTGGTATGGTTTTTGTCTACCCGGTTAAACTAAATCGTGTTGTATGAATTAGTAGGCGATTCTATTTATACATAAATACCAAAAATAAATAGATGCTATCAGATATGAACCTGAGCTTTAAGCATTCGAATATTAGATTTACTCCATTACTATGTCGATTTTGAAACTCTGAGTGCATTATCACTTTAAAATCAAATAGAAGAAATCCGATGGTACCTATATTATTTATCGTCCAAATTAAAATCGTTATTTTATGCATGCTGTAACTAATCTTGTACTAAAAAAATTATGTTTATCATTCACTCTCCATTAAGGCCTATAAGGTTTACGGTTATAAGCGATATAATTTTACTATTACGATTATACTCGTATATTTTACATTTTACATTATGATTTTTGAAGGGTCGGTAGCTTAAATGCTGCGGGTTTCGAATCCTGTACAGAATAAGTGCTTGTATGGCCTACAAATAATCGTTTTTTATCTAGATTATTATCTTATCTTACGATATTTGAAAAAATCCTAGTCTGGGGGTAGCTTTTTTACATAAATAACCTAAATTACACCAGTGTAATATGTAAATTGTCACTCCATCCAATCTGTCTACATAGTCGAGAATAGCTGCACACAGAATAATTATTGAACATGTTTATACGGTAATATATTAAGCTAACGGTCCATATAGTTTCATAACGTCCAACATTACTCCACAGAGCACTGGCCCGTGAGCATGGTCAATACGTTGACGTAATTGTTGGCGGTCACTCACACAGAGATGAATCCTTTGTGATACCGTATTTAACGATCATCGAAGCAGATGCTGAACTGAAGAAACAGGTAAATAATGTTAGGACGTATCAGGGATGGACATATAAATATTTACAAATATACCTACATACATAGAAATATACAGTTTGTTTGGAAGATCGGTGCAAAGCCTTAAGGGGATGATACCTTAAGCCATTCAGAATATATTAAACTAAACTTGTCTTAGAAGAAGTCTGTTTTTTTAAATTGAATTTCTATGTTTTTTAATAATATAATCCATTATTTTCAGTTAAATGCTAATAGAGTGCAGTAATAGTTGTTATGTAATTATTTTTTATTGATTTTTATTTATGTAATGTCCGATTACTCAAACAAAATAACTTCCAAGGATCTGCATCAGCAGAAAAACATTCTACGCATATTTAAGTTTAGGAAATCAAAAAAAAAAAAAAATATTATGTTTGTGCCATCATAAAAAAATAAACAAAGTAGTCGTTGTTCAAACCGTTTTAAAAACATGCTTAGTTATTGCCCTTTCTTTTGAGGTATTATTTATGCAGATTCTTGAAATTAATTCAACAAAAGACCTCAGAACCCATTAAAAGAACTCTTGAAATTAGTAGCTTAATATTTTTAATTTTTAACAGTTCAATAAAACAGCATTTTTTCTTAAAATAATTAAATTTCAAAATGTTCAAAATGTTGACCGCGATTTCAAGCGCGGGCTCGTCTTTTCACTTTTGTGGTCGTAATTTTCGTTTTTGTCTCCTCCTTTGTAACTTGAAACGCCGTGAATGGATTCTTCCTATTAACTCCTCTCAGGTTGATATTTCCACATGCGTGAAGAGGAACTCTTTGGCCTGTCCCCAAACGAAAAAATCCACAAGAGTGGTCCGAGGTGGTCAAGGGATGGGTCCGTTTCTGCCGATCTAGTTCTCTGGGGAACAATTATTTAAATATCCTCGCAAGTTTAGAGTCCAATGCACTGGAAAACTATCTTGCTAAACGATCATTGGTCTTTTCGTTGCCAATATCGGTATTTTGGCCTCGTGCAGAAGCTCTAGGAGATTGTTTATGAGGAATTCTAGATAATTGTATCCATTTAAATTGAGTATCATTCAACGTTCGACCGATTACTCCTGCCCACAAGTTTACTGAAAATTTCCTTCGAAACGACACTTGCTTCATCGAATGAGGTTCTGAAAGTTGGTAATTTCTTCTTTCGAAAATTTTGACTTATTGGTCCACAAGAGCGATTTTAAAAATCCTTTATCTTCAATGTCACTATTCATCAAAAAGCATCAGGACAGAATCCTTCGTAGGGGATCTTCATTTTCAAAATCTTGTACACCCGTGCCGTGAAAAGGATACTTGTTTTCTCGGTGCATTGTATTATACACGTTTAATACTGAAATATGAAAGTTTTCAATTTTGAGTCAAGTAACGACTGCCCTTGTGACTAGACGTTTTAATTGCGGATTCGTGTATATTTCGGATGTTCTTTTTTATCGAGTTGAGCCTAGTCCTAGTTGCGTGCTTCTCCACTGTCTCCACTCCTCCACTGTCCTCCACTCTCAACTATTTGTGTGATCAATCAACTATGGCTGCTTTTACTAACTGAGGATCGGAAGATGTGACGAACCCGCCCTACTACTCGAGTACTGTAGTACCTTAATTAGTGTGAATAAGGCCCGGTTTGTATTTTGCGGAGTGACAAGTGCGAGTGACAACTGACAAGTGGCAAATGAGAAGTGACTAGTGCGTATTTTATTCCCACTTATCACTTGGCACTGCCTGTTCACACGCTGTTTGTCACTTCTCAAAATGTAAACCGGGCCTAAATACCGACTTTATGTGATTTACTAAGCTGATTGTTCTATTGAATAAAAGTCTATTCACTAGGCGCTATCAGAGAGTCAAAAAATGTAAAGTTTTTTTTTATGTCACGCGGAGGCTTTTGCTAAACGAGTTCCCGGAAGTTAATCCGTGCACGTGTACTGTAATTCTATAGACTAATCAGTTCTAACGATGTTTTCGTTAGAACTGATTAGTCTATAGAATATTAATAGTGTGGCTAAAGTGGTGCATTATTTTGGTCCATATAAAAAAAAAATGCGTGTGGCACTCGGTGACTGCCGCGGTAAAGCTATTGCATAGCATTTTTTATCAACTTATGCAATTATAATTATTTATTTATTTTATTTATGCAGTTAAGTCTTTGATATTAAATCAAGTTACACTTTTTGAGCGTGGTGACCGATAAGAAAACAATTTTTTTTCTCTTATTGAATAAATGAGAAGTTAATATTGTTTAAAATATTTTTAATATCTTACAATACATGTAGGTTATTCAGGAATTTTTATCATTGAGTTAGCAGCTAGTGTATACGCATACGTCTAGTCGCACGCACACAAACACCGTGCCGAAGTCTGCCGAACTGAAACGACGTTAGACGATGCACGGCTTTCAACGCCACACCTCCGTGCCCGTCGGAGTGGGGAGCGTGAGGTTTTTTTTCGTTACTGAATTTCTGGATTCGGTCCCCGCGCTCAAGGCCCGCGATAGAAGCTTTTTTTTTTTTTTTTTTTTTTTTTTTTTATAGAAGAGGGGGCAAACGAGCATGTGGCTCACCTGATGTTAAGTGACTACCGCCGCCCATGATCAACCGCAACACCAGGGGAATTGCAGGTGCGTTGCCGGCCCTTTAGAAAGGAGTAAGCTCTTTTCTTGAAGGTCCCCAGGTCGTATCGGTCCGGAAAAATCACCGGTGGTAAATTATTCCACAGAGAGGTTGTACGCGGAAGAAAACTCCTTTTGAAACGTACAGTGGTGGACCGCCAAGCATCCAGATGGTGTGGATGGTATCGGGACGTTTGCCGTGTAGTGCGTTCACGAAATTTGGCGGCTGGGATTAATCCGAACAATTCCTCAGAGCACTCCCCGTGATAGATGCGATAAAATACGCAAAGAGATGCAACATCTCTTCGCAGCGCCAGTGAATCGAGCCGATCGGAAAGCACTCGGTCGTCGACGATTCGAGCCGCTCTGCGCTGGATGCGGTCAAGTGGAAGGAGCTGGTACTGGGGAGCCCCAGCCCAGAGATGGGAACAGTATTCCATGAGCGGCCGAACCTGCGCCTTGTAAAGTTGCAGGCGGTGTGCCGGCATGAAATACTGTCCCGCTCTGCTGAGCACGCCAAGCTTTTTAGAGGCCAATTTGGCCTTCCCTTCCAAGTGACCACGAAACTGCACGTCACTCGATATGTCGACGCCGAGGATTCCGATACTGGCTGAGGCAACAAGGGGAGTGCCTTGAAACTGAGGGGATACGACAAAGGGGTTCTTTTTAGCGGTTAACGCGCAAACTTGTGTCTTCTGGGGGTTAAACTGGACTAGATTTAGTCGCCCCCAATCCGAGACTCTGTCCAGCAGAGACTCGACTTCAGACACAAGTTTGTCCCGGCACTCAGAGACGTTTTCCCGAGAAATATTTGCTCGGCCGGTGTAAAGAGCATCACCAGTGCTGTCATCTGCATAGCAATGAATGCTACGGGTTTGCAACATATCATTGATATGCAGAAGAAACAGCGTTGGCGATAGCACGCAGCCCTGTGGAACACCAGCATTAATAAGCTTGCAATCGGAGCTTGCACCGTCTACAACGACCTTGATGCTCCGATCTGCAAGAAAACTGGTGATCCAATCGCACAATTTCTCGGGAAGCCCATAGGAAGGGAGCTTCGAAAGAAGCGCTTTGTGCCAAACCCGATCGAAGGCCTTCGCAATGTCCAAACTAACGGCCAATGCCTCCCCCTTGGACTCTACTGCCTCCGCCCATCTGTGAGTTAGGTAGACCAGAAGATCACCAGCTGACCTACCACGGTGAAAACCGTATTGGCGGTCACTAATCAGCTGGTGATCCTCAAGGTACCTCATGAGCTGGCAGTTTACAATGGACTCCATTGTTTTGGAGAACAAGGAGGTGATGGCGATAGGCCGGTAGTTGGACGGGTCTGAGCGGTCGCCTTTTTTAGGGATCGGGTGGACGAAAGCCGTCTTCCATGATTTTGGGACTACGCCTAGGGAGTAGGAGTACCGGAAAAGACGCGTTAAAACCGGTGCCAACTCTGGAGCACACGTCCTCAGCACAATTGGGGGGATTCCATCAGGCCCACTCGACTTATGGATGTCCAGGGAGAGGAGTGCTTTGCGAACCGAGCGCTGAGTGAAGTGCACTTCCGGCATGGAGCACTCATACCGCGGGATGGTCGGCGGCGTACTCCCCCTGTCATCGAGAGTCGAGTTAGACGCAAAGAAAGAGCCTAGAAGATCGGCTTTCTCCTTTGCGGTGTGGGCCAGTGAGTCGTCCTGTGAGTGAGTGTGAGTGAGTAAGCTATGCAATAGCTTAATATTCGCAATATGCTTTGTACATCCTAACTCCAAGAGTTGAGTGGTGAGTGGAGATGAGACATTTGCGTCAAGAACACCTCAAAAGAAGGAACAATAACTAAGCATGTTTTAAAAAAGGATTGAACAACAAAAAACTGTTGGTTGTGGCGGCTAAATTTGCGATGAACACCTAGCCCCCGAGCTAACACACTTTTTTATAAGTTACATTATATTGAATATTAAATTATATTTACAGGTCGTCGTTGTGCAAGCATATGCTTTTACGAAGGTTTTAGGCAATCTTTCAGTTTATTTCGATGTCAATGGAAACGTGGTAAAATGGGAAGGAGAACCAATACCGCTGAATAGATCTGTACGAGAAGGTAAATTTGATACTTTTTTTACCGAGCTAAAGTGGCAACGAATTCAGAAAAGGCTACAAAGACTTATCACCTATGAGGACTAAGATGAAACACCCTACATCGTGTAATCGCTAGCTCTCTACACTCTTCAAGAACACAACAGTGAAAAGACTACTATTGTACCGCGAATAGACTCACGCAACGTAACATGAAATGAAAGAATTTATCGTTTACATTAGAGCAATGTATCGAGCAGTGTAACTCACTTTGTAACAAATTTTCTTAGTCTGGACGTCTTGCTCGCGCGAAATGTGCATTTCTTGCGCAAACTACGAGCATTTTAAGTCGCGTTCGGGGCGTTCCGTGATTTGTCGGTTTTTAGAACGAATACAAAGAGGCGCGTAGTGTGCTTAGTGCGTCAGTGCGGATTGCGGAGTGCGGACAGTTATCAACACCTGCCAAGCGTGACAACTTTGACTAAATCACTTAAATGAGGAAACATATAGGGGTGGCCTCAGTTAAACAGTAATTTTTTTCATAAGCTATAGTAAATAACATAACTATTTATCTTTAAAAAAACCTGCCGGAAATTTTAGAATATGTAGAGAATATTAAAATTACATAAAAAACAAATCTAAACTCCCCCTTGGTCTATGTAAAGTTTACGCCAAGCATGGCAACTACGAGTATAGCTATACATATACAATTAGTAATATATACATAAATGAGCATAATTCGTAGGTAAAGTCAAATTTTACTATTTTTAGGACTCCATTTTTGCAAATGAATCCATTTGGGTAGGTAGGTACCACTCTCCTATATATTTCTACCACCTAATTCTGAGTACAGACTGATTAAAGGTAACATGCCATGTAACGTGATAAGAGCATTTCATCAGTGTGGACTGTGGACGCAGCTAGGGATGATCGATGTTGCAGAAACATCGATGATGACATCGATGTTGATATCGATAGCTTAACATCGATGTACGATGTTTATCCTACTTAAAACACCGATGTTGGCCATTATCGATGTTATTGCACATGTACCTAATTAGTAGGTTAAAATAAGATGAACAAAAAATTAATAGTGTAGTTTATTATTAATGAAATTAAAGAAATTCATAAAACTTTTAGTGCTAAATAGTAATTAAAAAAATGGGCAAAACTTAACAAATGTTTAGTTCACTTGTTACATTTTTTACCGATAATGATTAATGTTATTATTTTGATCGTCAAATGTTCCTATACAACCAAAAATCTACGAAAAAATTTACTATGAGACCTAATTTACGATTTAGACGTAGGTTCTGTAGTAACCACTCCTATCGTGAAATAAAAAAAATATGATTATAGAGGGCGAATTACCAAACTTCACAAAAACAAAATATTAGACTTTTCCGTCACCTTTGTTCACTATTTTTTCTCAGACAGCCCAAACAGTAAGTATCCACAGCCGTTTTTAAAATGCACTGTAAAATGCACTATACAGTGAAATTGTCTATGCTATTGTCTATGCACAATCGCCCAGTGATTTATTTTCATAAACTTCAAGCAAACAATAAACTCATTAGCTCAAAAAACAGCTATATATAAATGGATTGTGTATATTCATATTGTTTCAAAATTATGTGTGTATAGACAGCAAGAGAAAAAAACATTATTTGTATATCCATTTATGTAGAATAGTTATCAGGCGACAATGACACCACAGAATAACAAAGCGAAAGCAGTGACAACTGTGACATTACGGTTCACACTTGAGAGGGAGTTTGACACAACATCATGATATTTTTCAGGTGATTGATGCTTTTAAGAATGCTAAATTATTCAAAATTTTAAACTTTTAATAGGAGATGAAATATTTAGTTGATATTGATTTCGCGGATTCGCATTGTTCACAAGTTCTTATTAATCAATTATTGGCTCATTGACATCGATGTTTCGATGTTTGACATGTGGCATCATCGATGTTACGATGTTTAGCATGTGGCAACATCGATGTTAAAACATCGATGTTTTAATTTCTAACATCGATGATCATCGAACATCCCTAGACGCAGCGCGTGCACGAACCGAATATGTACCTACTCGCATCTGTTTCCAGCGTGCGCGCAAACATAGCGCCAGTCTGCTGAGAACACACAAAAATAATGGAGTGTGACGACCAATTGCTGACTCTGAGCTGGTGCAGAATTAATGACCGCCATGAGACTTGAGCTGGACTTGACATGAACTTGAGAGAGACATGAGACTGAAGAGTACAATCTGCCACGTTACCTGGCGTATATAAACTATGAGAAAGCCTTTGATTCCGTCGAAATTTGGGCGGTGCTACAGTACATTCAGCAGTGCCAAGTTTACTGTCGGTATATCGAAGTGCTGAAGTTTTTGTACAGTAGGGCTACGATAGCTATCCGAGTACAGAACCAGAGTTCGAAACCTATCCAACTGCAGAGAGGTGTAAAACAGGGTGACGTTATATCTCCGAAACTCTTCAACGCTGCATTGGAAGACGTTTTCAAGCTACTAGACTGGAAAGGATACGGTATTATATTCAATGGCAAGTACATCACTCACCTACAATTTGCCGACGATATAGTCCTTATGGCAGAATCGCTGGAGGACCTGAGCACTATGCTCAATGATCTCAATAGTGTATCCCAAAGGATAGGTCATAAGATAAGGTCCGTCAAATCCCGAGCGGTCGCGTGCGACCGTACCCACCCACAGCACTTTAAACCATTAAAACTTATGTTTAGGGACTACTTTTCTATGAAGAAGTTTGGAATTATGAAATCTATACAAAAATCTCTATCCTGTGGTCTAAACAAAAGTCAGGTTTTACTTCATTACAAAAAGACTATTGTATTTTGATAACAAAAAACCAAAGATGTTTTACCTATAAAACATCTTTGCAAAAAACGGATACATAACAAGCGGATATCGACAGCGTGAAAATCACTATTATATTTCTATATATTACTCGATATCATTTACCTAAAAAGATAAATTATATTCACACAAAAACTTTTATGACAATTTTATAATAAAACACTAATAAAACACCGGATCCGACCACTTGGGGTTTGAGATAACATGGACAAAACAAAGATCATGTTTAATGTCCATGCCACACCACAGAGTACATTATATATTGTGTCACAATTATGCCGGTAGTTGTTGGGAGCACTAGGCTCGAAGTTGTTGACGAGTACGTTTACCTGGGACAAATAATCCGACTAGGTAAGTCCAACTTTGACCTAGAGGTCAATCGACGGATTCAACTCGGCTGAGCAGCGTTCGGGAAATTACGACATATCTTCTCATTAAGTATACCTTAAAACTTGAAAGTTAGATTGTACAACCAGTGCGTGTTGCCAGTGATGATTTATGGATCTGAGATGTGGTACTTCACTGCTGGCCATATGAGGATACTCAAGGTCGCTCAGTGAGCTATGCTCGGGGTTTCTTTGCGTGATAAACTTAGACATGAGGTTATGTGCAGTAGAACCGGAGTGACCGACATAGCCCAATGGATTAGTAAGCTGAAGTGGCAATGGGCCGGCCATATAGCTCGAAGTACCGACAACCGATGGGGAAAAAGGTTCTCGAGTGGCAGCCTCGTACCGGTAGGCGTAGTGGAGAGCGTCCTCCACTAGATGGAGTGAAGACCTGGTAAGACAAGCAGGAAGTCGATGGATGTAGGTGATTTCTACTTGACCTCTAGGCTACTGTCACTTTAGTCGTTGAAATTTGCTATTAAACATCACATCACTACATTACGTTATCATTAAAACACTATCATTACATTATGTAAAGTCATTTGATTTGGCTATATATTGGCTGCATATAACTCTGACTATAATATTTGCTAATAATTTGCCTAGTATAGAACTCTTAAATTTTAATATACATTTTACCCAGATTTTAACAATTACAATTTCAAAACTGTTTGCAGACGAAGAGGTAAAACAGAAATTAGCTCCTTATGCTAAGTTAGTGCACGAAGCTGAAAATACGCCCGTTGGAGCTATTAAATCGACGCTGGATTATCGTGACTGTGCGCACGGAGAGTGCAAACTGGGCAATCTGTTGGGTGACGCTTTAAATTACCGAGTAAGAAAGCTTAATAAAATTTGCATACTTGAACGCTATATATAGGATTAATATTAAATATTAAACCATTTTATTACTAAATGTAAATGTTCTATTACAAACATTGTAGCCTTGTAATAGCCTATAATAATTAAGAAAATACATGAAGATAATATCGGACAGTTATAAAGTTTTGTACTATGTAAAGCTTGGAATAGAAAGCATTGTGATATACACACATTTCTACCGAGTTATATATATATAACTCGGTAGAAATTGGCTTAATTGTATTTAAGTTCCGATTTTCAAACGATCAAATATCACAATTTTCATATTTTGACTTTTCGATTCTATTATTTATGTAAATATATATTGTTACATGTGGTAGAGCCATGTTGCAGTTATATTAGTAGTATACTTGTAGCACAAATGGGTGGGCTCGACCGGGGAAGGACCATGCTCTCACAGAATACCGGCGTATTTTAAAATTACTTTAGTTATTTCATCAGTAATTGATAACTTACCTACACAAAATAAATGAAACCCATGACGTCATGCACTAAATAGTATTTTTGTTAGTTCTTTCAAAATTTTTTATATTTTTAAATAAAATAAATAAAACGAATCTACATAATAATTACTTTATTAAACCTATTTTGCTTAACTTTCAACTGATAAAACAAGTATATAATCAAAGCCTCCGCCGTTTGGTCTCCCCTGGCGAGGTCACCCGTCTGGTTGGACTTTATTTATTAATGTATTTTATTTATTTGTTTTATTTTATTGATATGTATGTATACTTATCATTTTCATTTATATATTTATAAATCAATAACTAAAACTACATAAGTAAATACCAAAACTAACTATATGAATACCAATAAAAATGGTACATTAAAGATGACAAATAGTTGTACATAGTCCACATGTTTACCATATCTGACATGTGAAAATTATTTAACATAATATATCAATTCATTATTTTTATAAGTAAGCAAGTCAATATATAAATTATTTATATCAAATTAAATAAAATTAATTAAAAGTACAATTGTCATATGAAACGTTATTATTTTATAACTAGGCAAATCAAAATAAGTATATATAAAAAAATGTCAAATGAGTACTTAATCTAATGGGAAATATTCAAGAGCTGGTATCACTCAGCTCGTCCCCGAGTGACGCAGCGCGCTTGTTAAACAATAGTAGTTACGTATACTTGTGTGCGTAATAAGCACACAAGCGCTCGAAATCGGACCCGTTGTTTTTGTTGCGATTGTAGCGCAACACTCTATCTAGACAGGTATATAATCAAATGTCTATGGGCTACAGCAACCACTTACCGTCAGGTGGACTATGTGCTCGTTTGCTTTGTTGCCCTATCCTGTAAAAAAAGATTTTATTCAATCTGTGTCTAGGTTTGTGTACGTTCGGAGCACAGAAGTGGTAATAATGAGATAGAAGTGGCATAAACGCGTAACCTTGTCGCCGCTATGATGTGGCCGCTATGATGTGTTGACGAACATCATTTACCATTTTGTGATTTATTTGCGCGCATAACGTTGTACGTGAATTTATGTTATTATAATGGTGAACTGCCATTATAATAACATAAATTCACGTGGTAAAAAGGCATAACATTTCATTGCTAAGATGATTATTTACTAATTATCATTGTTTTAACTAATTTACATCTAGTTGACTACCTCACTATGATATTGAACTTACAAACATTCATTTATTACAATTACCATTGCTGCTTTTGTTCTACCGTAATACGCGACGAACGCGACGATGATAAACTTGCCAAGCAATGTAATGTGAAACATTAGATATCATTGTGCATTGCGTATGTTTATAATACGGCTGCAGGGCATCGGTCGCTTAATACAATGTAGCGACATCGGTTTTGGAAGTAATCGAGCGCTAATCCATTTCTATTGTCTTATTATTACTATTTCTGTGGTTGGGACGCTGGCGAACTTTTTCATCTCGTAAATCTCGACAACGAACAATAATGAGATCAATTTAAAACCGAAATTAGAATTATTACTAGCATATGTAATTATTCGTCGCGTTTTCACTAGTTTTTACGTATTTAATCGCCAGCTATACAATAAAATCCGTAAAAACTAGATTCATTTAAATGTGTGGGTAAACTCGCGTTCGCGTAAACATAAGAAAACACCTAATTATTAAAATATATTAATAATTATCAACTAAATCCAATTATTAGTATGGGTTTTAAGTAAAAAAAGAAGTAATTAAAAATGGTTTTTAATTAATATTTCTGATTTTAACTGGTCCGTACCACTACTCAACCAAATGGAAAGATGGCTGTGTGGGTCGACTGATACCGCACAGCCAGTAAAAAAAGTAATTAAAAATGGTTTTTAATTAATATTTCTGAGTTTAACTGGTCCGTACCACTACTCAACCGAATGGAAAGATGGCTGTGTGGGTCGATTGATACCGCATAGGCAGTAAAAGAAGTAATTAAAAATGGTTTTTAATTAATATTTCTGAGTTTAACTGGTCCGTACCACTACTCAACCGAATGGAAAGATGGCTGTGTGGGTCGACTGATACCGCACAGCCAGTAAAAGTTATTAAGTTATGAATGTTCTTCTATGAATATATTATTTTCATTAAAAATGTGTCCATCAACGATATATTGAAGTTTTTATTAATCTTTGATTTTATTTTCAGGCAAAGCAAGCAAACAAGAAAGCCGATTGTATATCGTTTTTGCAGCGTAGTAATATAAATGCTGTAATACCAAAAGGATGTAAGTACAGGTCGTTTATCGATCTACAAGTATTTAGAAAAATAATTTGTATCATCATTATCTATCATTACAGCCGTTTTAAATCCACTGTTCCACATTAAGTCGCTCCCAAAGATTGCCAGTAATTACGATAATGAGCCAACTGAGCTTTATTAGATGTTAGGACTCCTTTTATGCTTTAGAGTCCGTCTGAGGAGGCACCATCCTCTTAAACTACCGTCAAATAGCATTGCGTGCATTATTCTGATCTTTTTTTATTAACTGGATTTACGGATCTGGGTTCTAGCCCTTCTGAGATTACTGTGATCCAGTGTCCTGTGAGTATAGAGAGCCAATATAAATAGAGGCTGTTAAGTAATGCCATCTTAGTTCTCAAATATCACAACGCATTTTAAGCCTTTCTTGTTTGAAGTTGACTGCAGGAAGCCATGGACTGCAGTAGCCACTTACCATCAGGTGGACTGTGAGTTGTTTTCAAAAAGAACCTGCGTCCATAGACTGTATAGTTACACCATCTCACAGTCGCCTTACACTACTCTTATAAGAGACTGTGTTTGGAGAGTTTTGCTTCCTTATCGGTCATCGTAAATTTTAGTCCACGGGTTGGTCTAAACTTCAAGATGTTTGAGATATATTTTCTTCGAGAGTTTTTTTCACACAGTCGGCTGAAAAGCACTAAGTCTCAATTCTATGGGTAATCACATAGCTTTGGAGGGTTATCTATAATTTTGTTTTGTTCTTTCGGATACATACGTTATAGAACTGGAGTTTCTAATATTATTATGTGACGAAACATAGCCCATTAGATTATAAAATTAAAGAGCAATACGACGGCCATTCGATTAAAGAACCCAAAACCAACAGATTAGAAAGTTTTTTAATCTACTCCGACCCTGCATGCGAGGGTCAGTAGACGAGTGGGTAAGGACCGTGGTATGTGGCTATTTTCAGGATGAAGCTTAATATTTTGAACAGTATGTATGTGATGCGCTGCAATGATGATGATAACAATTTTGCTAATCAACCCAGAGTTTCAACACTAAATGAATAATATTTTTCTTTTATTTTGCAGCAATTACAAAAGGGTTGATAATCGAGTTATTCCCTTACTACGACTTTGTTGAAACATTCAAACTGAAAGGAAAAACTATTTTAAAGGCATTAGAAAGAAGTGTAAGTGAACTGACGTCAACTGCTCCTTTCGAAGGACCATGGCTTCTGCAAGTTTCTGGTAAGTTGTACAGCCTTTATATTTTGCTTCACTGTAAGTTAGTATAAATGACTCGAAACATGTACAACGTTCGTTTTTTTCTTTTTTATTGGCTTGTGAAAGTACACTATTGGACATAGACCTCTCCCATGGATTTGCCTTATTTATCACGCTTGGCAAGCGGGTAGACCGCCGGCGGTTATATAGTCATCTCTCGGAAACTATAATTTTTTTCGGCAGATCTCATAGTCGCCCCTTACAACAGCGGTCCGCAACCTTTTTGATATTGCGACCCCAAAATTCAAAAAAGAGTTATGAGCGACCCCAGAAAAAAATCACTAAGTTAACAAGTGCAAAGGTTGGTTCAGGTAACGAAGTTAGCTGTTTTTATTTCGTAAATTATTTATATTGAAGAGTTTATTTATTTTGGAAAGTAATATTAGAGCAAACTAGAAAATATGCATTTAACATACGAGTAATATTTATGATGGCATTAAATGAGACAAGCAATTATTTTAATATTTTATTTAAAAAAGAAGGTACATATACGTAACCTTACAATCTAATGTGAACCTTGTGCTTGCACACTTGCAGTCAGTATATCAATTCTTGGTGATATATTATCAGAAACAGACACCCTCAAATCAGGTTCTACGTTAAGTCTGGAGCGATATTTTGTTTTTATAGCAGTTAATGTGGAAAAAGCTGTCTCGCAAAGGTATGTAGATGCGAATGGCAGCAATTTCAGCAGAGATGTTTTGAATAACCGTGGATATTCCCTTTCCGTCATTATCCAGAACTTGGATAGATCTGTGGTTTTGAAAATAGATCGAAGGCTTTCATCGGACATTAAATCGATCAGCCACTCCTTTTCTTTTAAGTTCATCTTCACAGTGTTAAGATCACAAGTGAATGGATTAATTATCCATTGGTTGCTGTGTGACGTATCTGGGAATCTTATTTCCAAGTCTTGCTTAAGGTTTGTAAGATGCATCATGATTTTGGTTTTAATTTCTTCTTCGAGCTTTATATTGTTTTCTTCAGAAAATTTTTCCAAACATGCAAACATCTCGTAGATTTCAGCACTGATTTCGTCTATCCACAAACTTATTTTCCTACAAAAAGATTTTATTTTGTTAGCTAAAATCAATAAATTTTTGTACTCTTCCCTTGCAACGATTGATTTAAATCGTTAAGTTTTTCAAAAATATCCGAAAGATAGCCAACTGTTGCCAACCAATTTTCATTCAAAACATATTCCGCTAGCTTTGGTTCCCGTTCAAGTAGAAATATTCTGATTTCATCTTTGTGATCAAATACACGTCGGAGTGTTTTTCCTCGCGATAACCACCTGACCTCCGTATGTAACAGTAGGTTTTCGTATTCTGATACCATTTCACAACACATTATTTTGAAAAGGCGACTGTTTAATGCGCGAGCTTTAATAAAATTTATTATTGTTACGACTTGTTCCAACACTTTATTTACATCTGGTTGCAAATGTTTTGCTGCAAGGGCTTCACGGTGAATCACACAGTGAACAAAGCCTACGTGAGGTGCAATCTCAGTTACTTTTGCTTTGAATCCTGTTTTGGAGCCGGTTAATGCAGCTGCGCTGTCTGTACACACAGATACACAATATTCCCACTTTATGTCATGGAGTTCAAAAAAGGATTAACTGCATTAAAAATTGCTTCACCGGTTGTTCTTCCTTCTAATCCCTGACAAAATAACAAATCTTTGCATATGTCGTTTTCATATCGGTATCGGATAAATATCAGAAGTTGAAGCTACATTAGCTACATCAGTGCTTTCATCCAGCTGAATAGCATAATAGGGACTCCCTTTCATGCAATCTATAAGTTGTATTTTGATATCATCAGCAAGTAGATTGATACGACGATGAACAGTGTCACTTGATAGTGGAATTGTTTTCAGTAAATTGGCATACTTTTCTCCTTGCATGATCGAAACCATTTTCATTGCAGCTGGCAAAATGAGCGTCTCGCCAATGTTGTGAGGTTTTTTAGTTTTGGCAATCAAAAAGGAAACCTCGAAAGATGCCTTTAGTTTGGTGGCAAGTCGTTTAAAGTAAGATTGATCTTTATTTTTTAACTGTGGATGCTTAGTTTCTACGTGCCTTTTCAGTTTGGCCGGCTTCATGCTCTCATTTGCCAAAACCTCCGAACAAACAACGCACTGTGGACGTTGTTCAAAATTCAACACTGTACATTTAAAACCAAACTGGATGTACGATTCTTTAAAGATGCGTTGACGCTTCCCAGTTGTCTCCGATGTAGCTGTTGCTTGTTTAGTTGAAGTTGAAGCGTCACTCTCTGTATTGATTTGTAAGGTAGATGTGGCTGTTGAACTACAATCATCGCTATTATGACTAATAGTTATAGTAGTGGAACTAGATGTTTCTCTGCTTTCATCGATAGTAATAACACTACTAGTACTTGAAGTTGGTGGCATTGGTCTCACGACTTATATTACTCGTAACAGTAGTTGTCATTGTAGAATCTGAGGCGACACTGCTGTCAAGAACTACGTGTTTAATTCTTTTGATTTGTGATGCGTTATTAGGACTTCCGCCACCTGCATCTGTAGATGTGCGTTTTATTAGCCACTTATCCATTGTTAACTGCAATAATAAATACGTATTAATAAATAAAAAATGTATTCCAAACGATTAATATTAGATTTTTCGTCATATGCTCGCGTGGTAACAGGATTTACTTCAAATTTATTTTCAACGAAGCACAAATAGACAAGCAAAAAAAGTGGCCAAGTGCGAGTCGTACTCGCCCACGAAGGGTTCCGTGGTAGCAAGTAATGACTGGAGTTAGTTGTAACTTTGTTTTTCATAGTGTTTGTATGAATGACAAACATGACTTGACGAAACTATAAGGGTTCCTTGTTTCTCAAACGGAACCCTAAAAATACATAAGTGAAGCGTAAAAAATATTTCGCGCTGGTTTTGTTATTGAACCCACGCGTCCAACATGGCCGCGCTGCGATGACGCCTCACTTCATTTTCTAAGTATGAGTGCACAGTTACTTACCGTATGCGTGGTTATCCACGAGAACACTAATCTTCCAAAAAAACTTTCTACAGAAGTAATCTTCCGTGTTTTGACATCAATTTAGTATGTATTTGCAATCGACAAAGCGGCGATGAGTACGCACGTGCAGATAGAACTGACTGAACAGACAGACTGAACGAAGAAAGAGCGATCGGGGTGGGGGTGCGGGCGCGGGAGCGGTGAGGTTGTGACCGGCGGGACTGGACAGGTCGTACAGTCGTAATTATTTTCGATTCTCTCCGTTTTAAGGACATTGTGTAATTGTGTATGTAAAGAGAGGTTACATTTTATGCATAAACCTTAATAAAATTCGATAAATACAGGACCTTTTTGACTTTTTTGGCGACCCCATAAATATCTTTCGCGACCCCAGGGTTGAGGACCGTTGCCTTACAACATCTGTATTCTGTATTGTGTGATAGCGGTGTAATCTATCTAGGCAAGAATCTATCCCCATGTTGTCCTGCGGGTTAGGTATTTTATAATTTCAAGTTTTTTTTATATATTACCCTTATATATAATATTGTTTGAGGTATAAAAATTTTGAGATGTAAATTAGATTTAAGTGTTACGCACCGTCGAAGGCACAAGGTCTGTGTCAGGTGTAAGTTAGCAGTGTGGTGAAGAAGTCTATACAAACGTACTCCGTGTTGTTCACTAAATGTAAACTAATCAAATCAGTAAACGTAGGGACTAGATCCTCTTTGCACGTTGTTGACAGAAATCTGAAGTTTTTATGTTATTGTTTTTGAAATGATGTCCAAATTATTATTTTTTTCTGTAAAATATAGTAAGTATATAGAAATTATTTGATGCTGTATTAAATCTTTAATAAGGAAATTGTTGGTATTAATATTCAGAAGTGGGATAAATAGAATAAAGCTAAAAATTAAGAAGATATTTCGGAATAAAACAATAATGTGAAACAATAAAACGTAAAACGTTTATTGCTCCTTCTATCACTAATTAAATTTACTAACTACATAATTAAAATATCCAACGATTTTCAAAAGAATTTATTCAATTCTCTTGCGCGAGCGGATTAATTAAATTTCGAAGTAGAGAGTTTAAATTATCCTGTATTGAAAACGAAGCACTGTTTAAACTAGTTACGACAGTTTGTGGTTAATATAGTCGCAGCCGCTTTATGTCTATCCACCTAAGTACCAGCTACCCTTTCAAGACCCAAAATGGCAATTATCATTGAGTCCTTTGTATCGCAAAATAGGAGTAATTATGATCGAAAGTTCTTCATGAAGAACAAAAGAAATATCATAACTGTATCCTTAACGTTCAGGACCGATTACAATTATAATAAAACATGCCATATGATTTTTCCAAGACAAACTTTAGTCACAACTAAGAAAGGATTATATTACACTTTAAGCAAAATGATTAATATATTTGTTCTTTACAAAGAATACTTGGTCTTGTTGTTGACGAGGTTATCGCATTTATTTAGAACTATTTCATTGAGATAGTATTTGTTCATCTTTATCACAAAATAACTATAAAACAACTAACCTGGATGGAACTTCGTTATTTGTTTACTATATCAAGTTTAACAATACCAGAGAATATTTTGCATAAATTTCAGGAGAAATATCATTATCGAATATAAAAACGAAAAAAAAAATCAATAAAAAGAAAATATAGATCTCGCACCATAGTTTTGTCACAGCAAGTTTCTCACTCCAGGACATGGGAGATAGTAAACCATCGTATCTATCGCGTGTTCTATAACCGCCACGTTGGTCTAGTCGTGGCAAGTGCGATTGCTGTATATGTAGTACCGGGTTCGAATTTCTGGTATCTAAATTCGTAACGGATACCATCCCAACAGACTCGTGCACTATAATGCTGTGCTACGCATCTGCTCAGCCATCCGAGTCCTTTGGGAGTGGAGGCTGTAACCGAAATTTCGCCGGGGGATATATTTATTAATCATTTTATAGAACAATTTCAGTAACTCAATTTGTGCTGCATGTTTTGCAAAAATAATACATTACAGTCATTTAAAATAAATAACTAATTATATAAAACATAAAAAACATAAACATAAACACTCACGCCTGTCACCCAGAGGGGTAGGCAGAGACTACGGACTTCCATTTGGCACGATACTGACATACCTCTTCCGCCTCCTTTACATCATATCTACGCATACATGTTCGTCGGTTAAGGGTACTTCTAACGTGGCCCATTTTCAAAATATCGCCAATTTGGCCGATAAACTTTTCTAGGGCATCTTGCCTCACGTCAAACATCACATCTGCCATATAAATTTGCTTTGACACTCTTTCTTCATTCATTCTTTCTACATGACCAAACCACCGAAGCATTCCTTGCTTAATCCTGGTCACAACATCATCTTGCATACCACATTTATCTCTTATCACGCAATTTCTCACCCTATCATTCAGATTCAACCCTAGCATATTCCTTAAAGACCGCATTTCTACAGCATTTATTCTATTTTCGTGCTTCTTCTGCCACATCCAGCTTTCACTACAATACATTAAGTAGGGACTAACACAGCATTATGAATTACCATACGTGCCTTTTTTGACATATTCTGGTTCTTCATAATAGAGTGTAGTGCCCCATTCACTCTATTCCCTGCATTTACTCGTCGTTCTATATCCCTATCATATCTACCATCCCTGCTAAATACACATCCCAAATACACAAACTCATTCACTTGCTCAATTAACTCTCCTTCTATTCTTATTTCACATACCGTTTTGCTTTCTTCTCTTTCAAAAACCATCACTTTCGTCTTACTTGCGTTCACTTTCATTCCTCTTTCTTTTAATTCCCAGTTCATTAATGTAACCATCATTTGCAACTCAGCCGCCGATGACGCAAATATGACTTGATCATCGGCATACAAAAGGCATTTGACGGTTAACTCGCCCATTCTTAACCCACATTCTTCATCTTTAAAAGTTTGCAAACACCTGTCCATAAATAGGTTGAACAGCCAAGGGGAAGCTACACAGCCCTGTCTGACACCTTTTTGGATACCAAACCAGTCCGAGTAGACCCCATTGATCCTAACACAAGCACTAGAGTCCCTATAAAGAGACCTTAATGTCTGTATCAAACCAGCGCTCAACCCATATGAGTTCAGTGTTTGCCATAATACATTCCTGTCCACTCTGTCATAAGCCTTTTCCAAGTCCACGAACGCACAAAAAACTTTCTGGTTTTTGGCCAAAAACTTCTCCGCAATCATGCGCGTGTAAAAAACTTGATCTGTACACCCCATTCCCTTTCTAAAACCCGCTTGCACATCCCAAATTTTTCCATCAGTTTCTTTCATAACTCTTTCAATTAACACCTTAGCCACAATTACAGTTTACCCACAATACTAAGCAAGCTGATACCACGGTAGTTTTTGCAGTCCTGCTGTGACCCTTTTCCTTTATATATTGGTACTATAACTGCTTTACACCAGTCATCCGGTACCCGTTTTAATTCCCAACATAAATTAAACAAGGTGTACAGCAGGCCTGCCACCACTCCCTCTCCAGCCCTTAGCATCTCGAGTGATACTCTATCATATTCAGCTGCCTTACCTGCTTTCATGCTTTTCATTGCTTTCATTATTTCATCTACACTTATCTCCATACCTCTTTCCACTTCTTTCGTAATTTCTAGTTCATTTAATTCAGACGACTCTTCACTCATAAACACGCTTTCAAAGCATTCCTTCCATCTGTTCGAAACTTCATCATTCAGAATACATCCATTCTCGTCTCTTATAGCATTAATTATAGGCTGTTTTGTATTTCCCCTGGCAGTTCTTACGAGTTTCCAGAACATTTTTATGTTAGCCTGGAAATTATCAGATATCCTTCTTATCCGTTTTTCTTTCTTTTTCATTTCAACAACTTCTTTTACTCCCTTATTTAGACGTCTAAATTCTGCCTTTTTTCTTTCAATCTCATCATTCATACCAGAAGAATTACCAGCTTTGGTAGCTAGTAAATCTAACCATGCTTTCTTCTTTGATTCAACTTCCACCCGTACCTCATCATCCCACTACAACGTATTACTTTTCCTTTCATTTGTTCTCTTACTTACACCACATACTTCGGTGGCGGCATCCACCAAACCTTTCCTAATATTATCCCACACTGTATTCAAGTCTAATTCATTCATGCACAACTCATTCAAACATCTAATATTTTCTCTCAGTCTACATTTATACTTCTCTTTCACATCTTCATCTTGTAACTTCTCTATTCTTATACGCTGTAACGCTGTGGTAGACACAGATGTCCGATGCCGCCAACGCTTGAAAAGACCATTAATTCGACATAAGACCAAGTAATGATCCGTCCCTACATTGGACCCCCGGTAAACCCTTGTCTACGACGAATCTACGACTGCGCTCCTCATTCTTTCGTCCACAATTACGAAATCTATCATGCTTCTATCATCACCTCTTTCCCATGTATACATGTGAATCTTCTTATGACAAAAAAAAGTATTCATCACAAAAAGATTCTTTTCCACAGATACGTTGAGGAGGTCCTCACCATTCTCATTTATACTTTCATCGCCAAACGTTCAATATCCTTTCATAACCAGACCTCTTCACCCCAACCCTTCCATTAAAGTTTACTAACATAATAATATTTTCATTTTCCTTACATTTTCTCAACACCATCCTTACCATGTCCTAAAACTGCTCTCGGATGTAAGTGGGCTTAGACATGTCTGGGGCATACACCCCTAGCAGGAACAGCTTCTTTAAGCTCACTTTCATTCGTATCCATAGCAGCCTCGGGCTTACACATTCATACTCTTTCACACATTGACCCATTCTTTCTGAAAGGATGAAACCGATTCCCCGGTATGCCCGTTCGGTCTCGTCTACACCAGACCAATACGCGGTATACGTGCCATGTGCAGTGGCATCCTTTCCCTTTCGTTTCGTCTCATTCACACATAACACATCTATTCCTCTGTCATTCATCGTTTCGCATACTTCATCCATCTTATCAATCATTCCTCCACATACGTTCAGCGTAGCCAGACGGGTTTCCGAAATCCACTTTTCGCCCCTCCGGGAGACAGAACGTGATGGGTGGCGAACCTCGTCGCCGGTTTTTCTCCCGGAGATTCTTTGCACCCCTGCCCGGCCCATTAAAGGGGTACCGGGAACTCGGGGCCATTTCTTTTATTTCCTGACTCATGGTGCGAACAAGAGGTGGTGGTAGATTTTACGCCGCTACCATACGGCGGGGAGTCGAGTCTATTTTTTCGGCTTTGTCGCTCGTTTAGCACCACCCGGGGATCACGTGTAGGGTGGGCCTAAGGTTAGGTGGTCGAAGCCTACGGACGCGAGCGACTCATCCCCCTCTAACTAATTATATAAAAACCTTAATATTTATTTATAAGTTTATAATAAATCTATAGAAAATTATTGGATTTTCTCACTTTATTTACGACAATTTGCGATGTAAAATATCTAATATGGCGATTTACTTTCCGTTTATTCTTTTAATTTTTACAAGGACAAATAATATATGTGTAATAGAAATAATGCCTTATTTTCTAAATAATTGCCATATTTAAGCCTTGCATGAGCCCAAAAAACAATTTATCCTACATATGGAACGTTCGTTCAGTGATATTTCTTATTTCACGGTAGTCTCACTCAACTATCACCAGCTTTTTCTATAAGAAGCAAAGAGGTTTATACGAGTAAACCGGCCATTTGGGACATTGTCATACAAAATGTTTGATCTCGTACGTCACTAACATTAGCTACATTTAAATAGCAAAAACATCGTTACCTCACATGAGAAGTCAACTGATGAACAAAGGACCCCTAATGGATTTTTCTTTTGCCTCAGAGTACGCTTGGCAAGCGGGTTGGCGACCGCTGTTTTTATTTTGTGATATTATTAGGAAAACGTTGCTGCCATATTTTGGTTTATTTTCCTGTTGTCTCTTGACACCGCACCTATATGAAGATATGTGTGTTTGATATTCTTACGGCGGCTCTACACACTGGCCAACACAGTGGCGAATGTAGTGGCGAAGATATTGGCCGAAAGTTGGTGACGACATCCACACGTTGGAAGGTTGTTCAGTTTGCTTCGGTTCAGGCCAATGTGTGGACGAATTAATTTTATCGTAGACAGTGAGTGGCTGCGCCGGGAGCCGCGGGTTTGAATCCCACACGGAACAAGTATTTTTATGTCCTACAAATAATTGTTTCGGGTCTGGATGTGTCCTTGTGCAATTTATGTTTGTAAGCTGCCTCCGCGATACAGGAGAAAATCCAAGTGTGGGGGTAACGTTTTTATAAAATAATTATAAAAGAATAGTGGATATTAATGGGGCTGTAAATAGATATACTATATATGATTAGCTTTATTTATTCTTTACATGCATCATAAACTGGAATCATCATCATCATCATCATTACAGCCCTTCACAAGTCCACTGCTGAACACAGGCCTCCCCCAAGTGATGCCACAAGGCACGGTCCTGAGCCACCTGCATCCATCGACTTCCTGCATGTCTTACCAGGTCGTCACTCCATCTAGTGGGGGGGTCGCCCGACACTACGCCAACCGGTACGAGGCTGCCACTCGAGAACCTTTCTTCCCCGTCGGTTATCGATTCTTCGAGCTATATTGCCAGCCCATTGCCACTTCAGCTTACTAATCCGTTGGACTATGTCGGTCACTCTGGTTTTACTGCGGATGTCCTCATTTCTGAGTCTATCACGCAGAGAAACTCCAAGCATAGCCCTCTCCATAAACTAGAATAAATACCATTAATTAGAACTTAACTTATTTTAAAGTTAAAGGAGTTATAATCGATTAGTCTATGTTTTAAAATTGGGGTTTGATTTTAAAGTTTAGCAAAACATGTACTTGCTTTTCTATCAGACATTTGATGTATATAAAAAACACCTTATAATTTATTTGGTAATTTAATTATTTTTAGAGAAAGACAAAAACAATAGCAATAAATATAATTAACACTGACTTAATAATAGGTACTAATTATAACTTAGAACATAAATGAGAAACTCATGACAAGAAAAGTGGCTCAGGACCATGCTTTGCGGCAGTCTGTGGAGGAGGATGTTCAGTAGTGGACTTGTGAAGAACTGTGAAAAATGATGATGATGATTCGAAAATTTGCACGATTAAATTATATGAAATCGACGTTTCTTATAGGATAGGGTGACAAACGAGCACATAGTTCACCTGATAGTAAGTAGTTACTGTGACCCACAGACATCTACATCTATCCTCGATTACGAATCAAAATGCAGGTGCGTTGTCACCCGTGAGGACTAAGATGGAATTTCCAGAAAAACGGGTCTCCGGTTCTCTACACTAACAATACGAAACACAGCAGCATCAAGTTGCTATTTTACACTGGTAGTCTGTGAGAGCGTGGTGATTCCCCAGTCGAACCGACCATTTCGTGCTACAACTTTAATAAAGCTGCAGCGTGGCCCTACCACGTATCGAATTACGGTACTGGCATTCTAAATCGTAGTCCATTACTTGTTACAATTAGGTAAGAAGTCGCTTAGTCTAATGTGATATGAGACTACAAGAGGTCGTATCTGTATACAATAACTTTGACTAAAAGAAAATAATCATCTCATATAAAATAGAAAATAATCATATATATATATATATATATATATATATATATATATATATATATATATATATATATATTAAATCAACTCTAGAGGAAAGAGTCGTGTCAGCGTAAGACACCTAATCTATCACGCCATTTCATCTCGGTTACGTATGTTTTAGGACTTCGCGTGAGATATAACCTATCAGAGCCTGAAGGACAGCGAGTAGTTACAGTATACGTCGGTGACCCCGGAGCAAGCAATGAACTGGACAAAGAAGGCTATTATCAGGTCACAGCACCTGCTTACTTGGCGGACGGCGGCGACGGTTATTCGGTTGGAAACTTATTTTTATTATTCTTACAAAGATGTTTTGTAAAATAAGAAAAAACAACATAAGTTTTTAAATTATGAATAGGGAAAAATTTGTTTAATATTTAATAAATTTCTTATCCTTTTTCAGATGTTCAAGAATGAAAAAACGAATGTTAAAATAATAGGTAGAGACCAAATAGTATTGGAAAATTACATTAAGGAATTTTCTCCATTGACAGTCACTACCGATGAGCGCATACTACTTACCTACTAATGCTTATTATGTTACATAGTTTTTTATAGAATATAATATGAATATAAGTTTAAGATATAAGAAATATTAACTTTTCACTGGGGAAGTTAAATTAAGTTTAAGGTATAAGAAATATTAACTTTTCACAATTAATTAGCAAAAATTATATTCTGTAACAATCGTAGCTGAAAATCTTGTTAAAGAACTTATTTATCTATAACTAATTTATTATTACCCGACAGGGTTTAGATCTCAGTAAATAGTTTTATTATTCTATGGTAGAACCACCTCAGTCTATTACGTTTTTTTTTTTACTGATTACGTTCAGAGGATTACACACTTTGTATCTCTTTTTCTAAAGTAAACTGTGGGTTTGAGGCAATTTAAGAAAATTCCAGACAAATCTCATTGACGTCTGTTTTGCAATAAATCTTAAATGTACTAGACGTAAAATACTCAGGCAAATGACGAAGAATAGCGTCAACGGCACGAGAATTTTTAATTTTAGGTCCGATGGCAACGATATTGTTTAACGATATTGCTGTGGTAGAACAATGCTATATTCCACACGCAATTGTTTATGCAGCACGTCTAGCGCACCAATCTCGAAGATGTTTGAAAACTACTACAATAAACCAAAGGAAAATTTTAAAAAGATGAATATATAATATTCCTTTTATGTAATCCTAGCGTGTCGTATAGAGTGCAATTGCCAATGCAATTGCCAATCAAGTGCGGTGAAAAGTGAAAAAGAGCTTTTTCCTTAGAGAAAGAATCAGATAAGCTATGTACAGATATTATTTAAATGATTTTAAATTTAGTAAAGTTATTGTGATGTCAATATTATTAAAAACAATTACATACTTTTTAAGAAGTGATTCTTTGTTTTAATTTTGAATTTTAAATCGAAAGTTACCTAATATTTAAAGGTATGAACTGAAAACTTTTCTGTCCTTAATCAGGTAATACCAGAAATGTTAATGACGGTACGGTAGATTTATTAGATTTGTATAGTGATGTCGTATTTTGATATGTATATAAATAATAAGCCTTATTTTTTAACTATTCGTTAATTTAACGACTAATAGTCGAAGTCAAATATTTTTATTCAAAATTTTCATTCACAAAACATTAATTGAAAATCATAAGCTACGCCATCACTTAACAAGTCCTTACTGCATCGAGATCTTATGAGAAGAAACGGCAAGAAACTTACGATCAGAATATTTTTCTTTCAACGGTTACAATTCATCGTTATAAAATATAGAACTCTTTACAAAATTCGTTCTTTTCTGAAACCAAATATCCGGCTCCGTCTTTGCAATAGTCTTGTCTTGTCACATTTGCATTATTGCGACTTGGTATATGGTCCTTGCCTCTCACAGAAAAACCAAAGGGAGAATACAAAGGGTTCAAAATGCGTGTATGCGCTATTGTTTTGTCATACCTAGCACTAACCACATAACTCCTTATCTCCTCAAAAATAATATTTTAAGTATGAGTTACACCAGAAAATTAAAATATGCTTGTTTCGTACACTCATTAAATAATTTGCAATGTCCTCATTATTTATATGAAAAATTATCTCGAAAATGTCAATTAACAGGTTTGAGACGAAGGCGTAAACTATTATATATACTTCCAACCTATAAGTGTGTTAAGGCCTTACCTCTAGCAAACGACATTGAGCGTTTGGTCTACCGACGCTCTCCCTACAATATATCGCGTGGAAATCTGCAAGACACCACTTACTGGTACGAAGGTAGTATTAATTTATCAATGTCAATTAACTATTTTATTTCTTGGAAACAGACACGGCAGACAAGTATATGTGCATTTTAATTTTCTTTATTCGGTATAATAGTTGCATTATATTAGAATTATGTATTCTCATATATTATCTAATTAATAAAAATGACTATTTTGATTATTTTTAACTATATACTATACTGCTAATATTGAATAGGCTTTTTATAGAGTAAATTATAGTATTTGTCGAAATGTTAATTATGGATTCGAACTTTACATGCTAATTTCATTTTTGTTATTTTCATTTACTTACATATTGAAAATATACTTGAATAGTAGGTATTATTATTTTATTTAGCTACTGAATTTTAGGATATGTTTTACCTTGAGGTCAAATATAATTTTGAGGAGCAATAGTTATTACCTACTAATCTTTTATCTGCTCTTCCTTATTAGGAACAATATTAGTAAATTGAGTTTGAGGGAGATTTACTGTTTATAATTATACATTTATTATTTTAATATTTACCTACTGGGTAGGCAATTATTAAAATAATAAATATAGCATTAGTAACTAAATAGATATTTTTTACCCAATTACAATAACTAATGCGATATTGTGATTATTTGTGATTAGTAATACAGGGTGGGTATTAATAAATAGAACAAAATAAAATATAAAGTCAATTTTATTATCTTGTATGTAAGAAATTAATTAAAATTTTTTTAACTTCCTTAAATTATAAACAAACAGCTGCAGCTATTAAATGAACACGTGCATGTGCATACATACGCCCATATATATATATGTATATCTATATATATATATTTATATATATATATAGTATCCGGATGACCGAGCTTTGCTCGTTTTTTTTAAAAATTACATTTATAAATTACATACTGATGAAACTTTGATCTTATTGACAAAATAGAAAAAACTGAACTGATTATTTGAATAAAAAATCATGAGTGCAATTAGTTTTATTAAAATTTTCGTATTTTTAAAAATTACTAAAAAAAAGGGTTTGAAATAATAGATTTTCTCACAAAAGAAGGGAAAAAAAGGAAAAAAAGCCGAACCAGAGCCAGGACGCGAACGGATTCGATATCACGCCCGACCGACATACCACCTGCGCTGTAACGGTAGTTGTGTGTCGATTTCCTTCTTTTTTTATTCTTCTTTTTTTGTCTTTTTTTATTGCCTGAAAACACGGACAAAAATAAAAAAGACATTTTCTAAAAATAAATCCATGCGTTCGTCGCTAAAATCGTTGGAGCCGTTTCCGAGATTCCGATTATATATATATATATATATATATATATATATATATATATATATATATATATATATATATATATTTATATATATATATATATTATTTTTATAGAAGAGGGGGCAAACGAGCATGCGGCTCACCTGATGTTAAGTGACTACCGCCGCCCATGATCAACCGCAACACCAGGGGAATTGCAGGTGCGTTGTCGGCCCTTTAGAAAGGAGTACGCTCTTTTCTTGAAGGTCCCCAGGTCGTATCGGTCCGGAAAAATCGCTGGTGGTAAACTATTCCACAGAGAGGTTGTACGCGGAAGAAAACTCCTCTTGAATCGTACAGTGGTCTGGACGCGTCCGCCAAGCATCCAGATGGTGTGGATGGTATCGGGACGTTTGCCGCGTAGTGCGTTCACGAAATTTGGCGGCTGGGATTAATCCGAACAATTCCTCAGAGCACTCTCCATGGTATATGCGAAAGAAAATGCAAAGAGATGCAACATCTCTTCGCAGTGCCAGTGAATCGAGCCGATCGGAAAGCACTCGGTCGTCGACGATTCGAGCCGCTCTGCGCTGGATGCGGTCAAGTGGAAGGAGCTGGTACTGGGGAGCCCCAGCCCAGAGATGGGAACAGTATTCCATGTGCGGCCGAACCTGCGCCTTGTAAAGTTGCAGGCGGTGTGCCGGCATGAAATACTGTCCCGCTTTGCTGAGCACGCCAAGCTTTTTTAGAGGCCAATTTGGCCTTCTTTTCCAAGTGACCACGAAGCTGCACGTCACTCGATATGTCGATGCCCAGGATTCCGATACTGGCTGAGGCAACAAGGGGAGTGCCTTGAAACTGAGGAGATACGACAAAGGGGTTCTTTTTAGCGGTTAACGCGCAATCTTGTGTCTTCTGGGGGTCAAACTGGACTAGATTTAGTCGCCCTCAATCCGAGACTCTGTTCAGCAAAGACTCGACTTCAGACACAAGTTGGTCCCGGCACTCGGAGACGTTTTCCCGAGAAATATTGGCTCAGCCGGTGTAAAGAGTATCACCAGTGCTGTCATCTACATAGCAATGAATGTTACGGGTTTGCAACATATCATTGATATGCAGAAGAAACAGCGTTGGCGATAGCACGCAGCCTTGTGGAACACCAGCATTAATAGGCTTGAAATCGGAGCTTGCACCGTCTACAACGACCTTGATGCCCCGATCTGCAAGAAAGCTGGTGATCCAATTGCATAATTTCTCGGGAAGCCCATAGGAAGGGAGCTTCGAAAGAAGCGCTTTGTGCCAAACCCGATCGAAGGTTTCGATGTAAAACTTGCACTATTTCACGCCATATTATATATATATATATATATATATATATATATATATATATATATATATATATATATATACATCTTCAACTGTAGCCTGGCAAAGTTCACAAAAGGTGCATATAAGGCCTGTGAGTTTTTTTTAATTATTATCTATAATACGGTAATTTTTATATTTAAGTTATTCTTAAATACCATCCATTAGTTGGTTGAATTATTATTGAAGTTCATATTATGTATATGTTTTTGTAATAAATTAATAAATATTTGCAAATGTGCAATTTATGAAAATTGACAAATACGTTCATTTATAGTACAAGAATTGTGCTTTTTATAAGTGCAACCTAAATGTCAATCTAACGAAAGAACTCGTCTCGTTGGAGATACAAAATGCAATAATGTCGGGCGACAGCAACGTTAGTAAAAACAAAAGGGCTATCAGGTAAATGGAGCAGCAAAGAGGAAAGAAGCCGAGCCTTAAGGTATTGAGAGTGGAAGTTAGCGGAAATGTGCATTTCTGACACCTTTTACATGTATTTTGCGGAGAGCAAATACATAGAATGAATTTCTTTGTGCAAAATTAAAGAAATAGTTATTGTAAGTTATTGTTACAATATATATATATATATATATATATATATATATATATATATATATATATATATATATAAATGACATAATAATTATTTATTTTTACATATTTAATGGTGTTACAACGTTCAATTTATATTACAAAAATTTATAATAAAGAACTTAACTAAAATAATAATTAAAATTATAATATTAAAGATTAAAACTAATTATATACAACATAAAAGAAGAAACTATAATATAGAAAATCTAAAACTAAAAATTTAAATCGTCAAAAAGACCTGCTCCCCGTGGTATAGTGCCAAGAACGCTGGCTGCGTTTCCTCGCTGAATAGCTATACTTAGCCTTTGAGCGAGGAAAGAACCAGCCCTCTTATCACCAGCAGCAACGACCAGTCGTGGATACAGTTCCTTTAGAAACTTCATTGCACGTGGACCCCACGGACCGATAGTCTCTACAGCAAATGGCACAAATATGTAGTCATTTCTCAAAGACTCATATTTGCGCCATTTACTAAATTCGGCTGCCTCTGACGCCGCCCCGGCTCTAAAAGAGGTACCCTTGAGATGAGAGGCCGCCAAAGTGTCAACGCAAGTAGCATCCCACACTAGGGCTTTACCTCTCTCCCAAGGGACCAAAGTCATACCGTCGGGTCTCTTGCCATCGTCTCTAAATATCCCGCAAGGCTCTAAAACCGAGGGGATATTTATAGAGACAAGAGCCCTTCGGATGATTTCGTTCAAAGAACCGTGACGGGAAAACCTACCTGCACTTTTCTTGCATGAAAGTCCGTGGAGCCCAAACTCATCGACGCTGCTACCACAGGGGCACTGGTGAGGTTGACAAATGGCCACTCCTAGCCGGATTCCTACTGCGATGCGCAAGCTATCCCCATCAAGCAATGTGCCGAGGTTACTTGATGGTAGAGCATGTAACCAGTGGCTAGATTCCTTAGTCGAAACAGCTAGAAGGCGAGCCTGATCTTGTTGAATATGGAAATTTTGAAATAAATTTTTCTGGACACTCTGTACCAACGGAATATCCCAATGTTTTTGTTGGGATTCAATTCAAATTCTTCCAGTGAGATATTTTCGCCGGGACAGAGCATCAGCCATGTTTGCTTTGCCTCCGAAGCAAAGCACAGGTCTACTTTATTATTTAAAATTGTGTTACATAGGTCATTGACACTATGCACGGAAGCAAGGAAAGCAGGCAATGCGACGCTAGAAATATTTCTTACACCAATTTCACCAAATTTGATAGGTAAAGTAGCTTGATTCCAGGCTATTGTATTTAATCTCAAATTTAGAATGTTTTCTAAAGCAATTTTATGTTTACTATCAATATCTTTTAAAATATCCGAACATTTCCAGACTGGACTTGAGCGTAACAAGTATGTAAATTTAGGTACAAGGAGACAATATTTTAAAATGGTAAGGGCAATATGGGGGTTTAAAATATATAATTTATCAACGTGATTTAAAAATTGATCAAATTTTGTTTTTAAAACAGGTTTAATACTATCGAAAAACAACGGAGCACCAAGCAGGTAAAGCGATTCCGAATTGACAGTTTTTATTCCTGGAGAAATCTGATTGATATTTTGAATTAAGGTATCTCTGTTAGAATTAGATAAATTATTAGAAATAAATATTTCACATTTATTTGTATTTGGTTCAAGACCAATATTTTTAAAATTTTGAAAAATATGAGTAAGATCATTGAGGACGTCATCTGCTTTACCTCCCAGTGTACCGTCGTCCAGATACCAGACATTCAGCTTGGATTTTAAATTTAAAATAATAGGTTGAATTCCCAAACTGAAAAGAGCTGGACCTAATGGATCACCCTGCTGAACACCGACAGCAGACTCAATAATATGGTTTTGATAAAACAAGTTTGAATTTTGACTGTAACATTGCCAAACGTAATGATATATTTCGGGGGTATTGTTAGCCACTTCTTTCAGCAGGGTTATCCTATCAATTGAGTTAAAAGCGTTTCTAAGATCAACCTTCAGAAGAACATCTGCATTGGAATTAGTTAAGAAAGTACGCACCGAATGTACCGCCGCCTCACAGCCACCTTTGGTCCCAAAGCCTAGTTGAGTAGGTTGAAATTTTGTCTTAAGGTTTGAGATTATGTGCCTGCAAGCTAATTTTGAAGTTAAACGTCGAAATGTAGAACCAACAGCAATATGACGGATACTGTTATCCTTTTTTTTGAAGGCACACAATCTTGCCCCATATAAGTAGGGAATGAAATTGGGATTGACATTACCAGAAAGCATAAAATTACATAATTTTGTTATGTCATTAAGAAGTACCCTACCGGCGTCACCGGCAGATACGCTTACAAGGTCTTTGAGATGCTGAGGCGTAATCCCGTCAATGCCGCCGGCAGAGTCATTCGAAAATGACAATATTGCGTCTAAAGTATCTTTTTCGGAAACTTGTAATGGTTGCATAGAAGTATTGGGAGGCAGCGGTAAATTCTGAGAAGGATTGACTGAAGGATGTTTCTGACGAAGGTCTTCAAGAGTTTCGACATTACGAGGAGCGAGGATGTCATCTGAGAATAAAATACGGGATGCATTTTTTAAGTCGCCGTCCATTACTTTTGATTCAACTACTTTTTTTTAAATCAAATTTAGGATAAGGTCGAGAGAAATGAGTATTAATCGGGTAATTCAAATTTTGAAAAGAATTTTCTTTTAGTTGAGACGTAATTGATTTATTTATTTTTTTACTAAAATGAAAGTGGGAATACGCGAATGTAAATAATTTTTGCCAACTTTTTCACAATTCGTTAGACAATTTTGAATAGTTAAAGATAATGCTTTAGCAAGTTGCATCCCCGCGTCTCTGGGAATTCTTTTAACCACTGGTACGTTACTATACAAATTGTGTAATTGTTTCGAAAAAAATGTACTACGGTAGGCTGTGAAGCCGAAATATTTTTACTATGGCATCGTTTAATGTGTATATTTAACCCCTTTTTACCTTTAAACAGCCTACCGTCGGTACAATTTTGACATCGTAGGAAATCCGGCTGTGAATGTATTGGAGCGATAATATTCATAGAAAATGTAAAAAATTAAAAATGTAAAAATATATCTACAGCACTCAAAAGTCTATAATTTAGTATAAATCAAAATCTTGAAAATTAAAAGAAAAACCTAGTTCTCGAGCTTTGTTTATCGCCTTAAAGCAATCTAATATTAATAATCTAATAATAATCTAATATTAATATTTTGTACGATGAATCACCAGGCGTTGCATCTTGAAGTGACCTACAACTATAACCGCTTAAAGTTGATGGTTTCAAAGCTTCTTTTGGTGACAATCTCAATAAAACGCTCAAGCATCTCAATAAAAACGTGACATTCGTTGTTTTCTTGGGATCAGTAGAAATGTAGTGAGCATTGATTTTGTTATTTTGACGTTGTTCTATTTTCTCATTTAATATTTCTTTAAAGTTCTCCCTGGCATTAATTTTGCAAAATAAAATATATTCTTGGTGTGTTCGACCATCGTTATTTCGTGTCATCACTTAAGGCAAACGAACTTGTAAATATATTATCACATATTCATTAATATTGAAATATATTATTTACATAAAACATTATTTTTCGGTATTTCAGGAATAAAATATAAATATATTTTAATTAAAATATTTGGTTAAAATATACGACAGTTGTCACCTGTCCTTATGTAATATAATTTACTTATTTACTACAGCCAATCTCAAGTCAATTGCTGAATATACATAGATCTCTGACATAGATCACCACAAACTAAAGTCCCGATTCACATGAATTCATTGACAACTGCATGTTTCATCAGGTTTTCATTCATAACGCTTTCGCTGTCCCGTGTACTATATTTAAGACATTGCTATTGTCTTACTATTGTGTCTGAAAACTGGACAGTGAAAGTCTTAAACTAGTAGGAGGGTCGCATAACACTGCTTGTTAGTACGAGGCTGCCACTGCCACACAAATTTACCAATTCATAGTTTCTGTATCATGTAACTTGAATTAATATATCTCTCGTTCTAATAATTCATTTAACTTCACCATACTCTTTAACACAATACGTTACTAGTTGGTCCATCCACTCTATTTATTCCCTTAGAAGTCCACTGCTGAACATATACCTCCCCTATATATCACTTCTTCCGTTTCCTCTGTCGCCGCTTTCGACATCCATGGGACGATATGGAGTAGTGGATATTCATACATCGCCCCTACACGGTGATCTAGTACGTTACCAAAGAAAATTATATTACCTGAATAAAATATCCGAAAAAAAAAACAACAAAAAACGAAGCTTTAATAATATTAAGCTTGGGTTAATTTTATAGCGCGAAAACGAATTTAGTCCTTTAAATTTTGGCCAACTTCCAAATTTCTTATTAACTGATATTATTAATATTGCTTTGTCTTCATTTTTGTTGTGTGACAATTTATATTCGCTATTCCTCTCTCCGTCTACCTATCATATACTCGTAAATAAAACTTAGACAATGTAAAAGTTTTCTAGTTTTAGTGGAAAAAAAACAGCAGCAAGACGTCCTGTGGAAACTTTATTCAGATTTTTTTTCTATATATCGGAAAACATCCCAACTGCTATAGACTGTTTTTTTAACACAAGACAACAAACTATGACAAAGAAAATTTAAAGTCCACCAGATTGATGGCTTTTGGAGCCGGTGGGCACCAGTATCAAACTTTATACGGATTAAGGGTGACAAATAGGCACGCAAAGAGAAAGACACTAAAAGAATACTGTGGGCCTATATAACACTCGAATATAATACGAATACTCGTAGTGCTCAGTGGTAACATCAAAATACAGATTGTCACTTCTGAGCGCTATGAGTATTATAGAATGTCTCGTTTCCAGTCAAAAGGGTCAAATCAAATCAAATCAGTTTATTTTGTGAACATAGGTTATTTTACAAATCTCAATATATACATAGTAAAATACAAAGTATATTCTCTATGTTCTGCCAGTAGGCACTAGGTCCCGCCAGTAGGTCTTCGGTTTTCTACACTCCCCTTCCTGTAAGCTCTGACAGCGCGCGACATGTTATACTCCCGTTCGCTCGGGACCGTAATGGCGGGAAAATTTGAAAATTAGCAAATTTTTTTGCTATATTGCAAATTTTGCTATATTTTCACTTTGAGACAATATTTATGAATAAAACTTACAGGAATTCTTGTGTAATTGTATAAACTATCGAATAAAATTATTTTTGGTTGCTAGAAATTGTAATAAAATACGTAAATTACCCTGTATAGCTGTATAGTGGTATATACTTCAATTTTAGTGACAAAATTACTACTAATTTGAATTCTACACTTTTGTTTTTAGAGAAATTTATATGAAATTGTTTGGAAATATGTATATTTTTATGTTTTATGTGTTTCCATTCGTTACTCATACCAAAATATTAAAATATAAAGAAATTAAAAAAAATAAATAATAATATTTTATCTGTGTGACATTTAGAACAATATTTCTAAAATAGTTTTGTGTGAATTTGAAATAAATATAACGTCAAGTTATTTGAAATATGTAAGAAAACTATTTTTACTTACATTTTACACTAAAAATAAATGAGAATTTGAAAAATAACACATTTATGACCCAGCCGCCATAATGGGCCTTCCAGATTTTGAAGCACTTTTGGCAATTTACTTTTCACTTTTTATACCACAAATTATATATATATATACGTTCACTATATTACAAGGAATATAAAAAAGTATAATACTTTCGTTTTTAGTCCAGACACAAATATAAAATTCTATAAAAAAGATGGAGCACCTTCATCAAAACGACACGTTGAACGCCGTTAGTTCAGAGTGATTTCTTTTTTTTTTTCTAAGAAACATTGCCAGGTTATGGTTTAAAATAAAAGAGCATATCTTTGTCTTTGATACTATTATCTATTGCATAGTGTCTTTGGTTTTGTTTAAAACGAAAAAATAGTTTTTTCATAGGTACACACGTTTACATAATTCTGATCAAATTAGATCACTGCTTGGCGGACGTAAGGTAGGTATTGTACGATCAAAAATGCGCATGGCTTGGCTTACAGGAGAGACATTTCAATATTGAGCTGCTTTTTAACTTTGGAATTACGTAAGAAGAGCGTGGTTTTTCCACGGTCGAGATGATTCATTCACACTACGACCATAATATTATGGTTACAACATTACTTTACCATACATGACATAACAATAAATGTGTTGTCGCTTCCATGGATAAGGATTTGCATGCACAGCATGTTATAATACCGGCTCACTATATATACCTTTTAGACTAAAACGCAGAAATATGAGGGTGGTATCTAATCAGACAGATTCCTTGGCAGAAAAGGAACCAACTATATGTTGCTAACCTGCAGTTATAGTGGTAGATATTAGATATACCTCTCGTTGGAATACTTTGCTTTTTACTAAAGTATACAGGTTTCTTTTTCACACCGTGTAGTGACGGCGTTAGAGAATACGCTTTTCCAGATATACCGTACGAGTCACAAGAAGAAATAAATCGAAATTAAATTAAATGAGAAGAGGAAGCAGGAGATGAGCAGCATCCTTTTAATAGATACTCAAAATAATTTAAAAAATCCGCTTGCTAAGCGTGATACCTAAGGCAAATACCCCCTAAAATGGGTAAGACATATCCAGCAGTGGATTATTACGGTCTGATGATGATGATAAAGAAGATGTACTGCTATAGGTCTAAACCTGATGAGAATTTTACATAACGCATTGGGGCAGCGCGGCAGTCCTTTCCTTGCTATAAAAACACTCTCAGAAATGAGAGGACGCCTGTGCCCAGCATTGGGACGTATATAGGCTGTAAATCTAACTTGAATCTAATTCAAATATAGTAATTAAAAATATAGCTAGTTGAAATTAATTTGTATAGAATTTTAGATTCAGATAAGTGCGGATAGTTTATTTATAGGCGCAACAAACTATAGGAAAGACATTCATTTGTCCAGAAAGAGAAAGTTGTCGTCACGGCCTCGATTTAGTAAACGTTTCAGTAAGTTTCGCATAGTTTGCCACAACTTTATTTAGGTTTATGTTTTGCTTTGTGACTTCTGACAATGAAAACTGTTCATTTGTTATAACACAAGAGACTGGGTTAGAAAATAAGCAAGTTATAAGATAAAGTAGTGTTTTTATTACTAAAATTGTATTCGGATCAGTTATTTTTCTATTTAAACGCGAGTCTTTTAGTCGTGGAGTTTAAATATTCACTGCCCTAAATGGTTCCATAGGAGACCTAAGAGGCGAAATTCATTCATTCATTCATTACAGCCCTTCACAAGTCCACTGCTGAACATAGGCCTCCCCCAAGTAATGCCACAAAGCACGGTCCTGAGCCACCTGCATCCATCGACTTCCTGCATGTCTCACCAGGTCGTCACTACATCTAGTGGGGGGTCGCCCTACACTACGCCTACCGGTACGAGGCTGCCACTCGAGAACCTTTCTTCCCCATCGGTTATCGGTTCTTCGAGCTATATGGCCGGCTCGTTGCCACTTCAGCTTACTAATCCGTTGGGCTATGTCGGTTACTCTGGTTTTACTGCGGATATCCTCATTTCTGAGTCTATCACGCAGTGAAACTCCGAGCATAGCCCTCTCCATAGCTCGCTGAGCGACCTTTGAGCGTCCTTATACGGCCAGCAGTGAAGGACCACGTCTCAGATCCGTAAGTCATCACTGGCAACACGCACTGGTTATACACTTTAGTTTTCAGAGATTGAGGTATACCTGACGAGAAGATGTGTCGTAATTTCCCGAACGCTGCCCAGCCGAGTTGAATCCGTCGATTGACCTCTCGGTCGAAGTTGGACTTGCCTAGTCGGACTATTTGTCCCAGGTAAACATACTCGTCAACAACTTCGAGCATAATACTCCCAACAACTACCGGCATAGGTGTGACATGGACATTAAACATGATCTTTGTTTTGTCCATGTTCATCTTAAGACCTATCCGTTGGGAGACACCATTGAGGTCCTTGAGCATAGTGCTAAGGTCCTCCAGCGATTCTGCCATAAGGACTATATCGTCGGCAAATCGAAGGTGAGTGATGTACTCGCCATTGATGTTAATACCGTATCCTTTCCAGTCCAGTAGCTTGAAAACGTCTTCCAACGCAGCGGTGAAGAGTTTCGGGGATATAACATCACCCTGTCTTACACCTCTCTGCAGTTGGATCGTTTCCGAGACACCTGAGATTTTGAGTGAGATTGAGAGGTTCTATGGGCAGCTGTACATATCATCGTTGGAGCCACACGCAAGTGTGAGTAACGATCAGAGAGCAAATCTTACCCGACACTATTCCGATGATATCCCGGACGTCAGTCTGAGCGAGATTAGAATGGCTCTCCAGCACCTTAAAAACGGCAGGGCCCCAGGCGAGGATGGATTTACAGCGGAGCTTCTGAAAGCGGGTGGAACACCGGTACTTGAAGTCCTTCAGAAGCTCTTCAATTCCGTCCTCCATGGAGGCACTACTCCGGAGGCGTGGAGCAGAAGTGCGGTGGTCTTGTTCTTTAAGAAAGGCGACAACGCTCTCTTGAAGAACTACAGACCGATTTCCCTTCTGAGCCGCGTCTACGTGCTGTTTTCGAGAGTCATTACGAATCGTCTCGCACGCAGACTCGACGACTTCCAGCCTCCCGAACAAGCCGGTTTCCGAAAAGGCTTCAGTACCATAGACCACATACATACTCTGCGGCAGATTGTACAGAAGACCGAAGAGTACAATCTGCCACTTTGCCTGGCATATGTGGACTATGAGAAAGCCTTTGATTTTATCGAAATTTGGGCAGTGCTACAGTCCCTTCAGCGGTGCCAAGTTGACTGTCGGTATATTGAAGTGCTGAAGTGTTTGTACAGTAGGGCTACGATGGCTATCCGAGTACAGAACCGGAGTTCGAAACCTATCCAAGAGGTGACAAGGTAAATTAAAATTGAGATACGCGAATCAGCTCAGAGTAATAAAAAGTTGCGGTTGCCAAACAGCCTGCATAGAGTGGCAACTGTACTAACTGTAAACTGTAACTGTCGTAGCATACTTTCAGCTGTGGTTTTGAACAAAATTCAATTAGCGGTTAATCTTAAATGTTAAATGGAAAAATTATTAGTGAAATACTAATTATTTTCCCTCCTGAATACACCAAAATAATATTATATACTAAAAATATATAATATTATAATATTACTTAAGTGCCTCCAACGTTATTAGCAAAGAAGCTTATTTTACTACTCCAATAACATTAAATTTGGATCGGCAAATAATGGACAAACACGACAATGGCTTTAGTACTGCGACAAAGATAAATTGACGCAGGGTTTTAGTCTCGACACGTTTAAATAAATATTAGTCTCTGAATACAATTCAGTTCTTTTCTTATACTACAAGATATATAATTAAACTTATTAAAAAAAATTAGTTTCACATAATAGCTTCTAAATTCGGCTACAAGTTTTCATTGCAAGGAAAACTTAGAGCCCAGTCTTTAGAAGCTATTAATATAGAAATATACATTATTTTTGTTTATGAGGTCAATTTTACTTAATAAAATATCCCTTTGAGTGAACTAAGGAATATCAACAATTCTATATAAAACTAGAATGTCGTCTATATAGTACTGAAATGAACTTAGATCTCACAACTGTTTAAGGCAGAGAAGAACTGAGTTGCGAGACATGGTTTTTTTACAATTTATGTTTTTGATGGCATCTCATTTCTTTTTGTGGATAAGATATTCCTACTTTTTTCCTTTCCGGTACCTTCTACTTCTTGAATACCAACAACTTACCTATCTACACCTACTGTATATGCATATAAATACACTGATTCATTCACTGCAAATGTAACTTTGTAATTCTATATATTTATATGAGATTACAAAGTTGTTTATGCAGTTGGTGTATCTAGAAAACTGGACCGAAATCAAAAAATATTTTAGTTTTTCTTGATTTATACACTAAACACTAATTGTATTCTAAATTTGAAGTTTCTATGTCTTCTAGAAGTGCCTTAGAGTTTTGATAATCGGTCAGTCAGTGAGTGACAAAGTTTGACTAGTTATACTTCTTAAACTACTGGTTCAAATTGAATGAAATTTGAAATATACCATGTCTATACAATGTCTACTCGGTTACTGAAAATTCAGGCTTCTAGTTTTATCCTCTACGAAGTTATAGGGCGTCAAAAATAGCCTGAATTGCTTTGAGAAAAGTATGGTACGGCCGTGCCGCTTTTTTTGCTCGACTTGGCAGGGTCACTGCCGTGCACCCAGATATATTATATTTAAAAAAATCTGAAATTAAATAAAATATAAAATATATAATAAATAATATTGAATGGCCCAAAGCTTCTAATAATAATAAAATTATGCTGACTCACTTTAAAGTGGAAAATGAAATACCTGACTGGCTGTAATTATATAATTGACTCTTATCTGACACCTTTAAAACAGAAAAAAACAACAGATAGACTGCCATATAGCGGTAGAAATAGGTAGGAGGTTGGAACCTAGCAGGATTGAGGTTGTTAGAAGTAACTACATAAAATAAAAGAAAATGTTCCCATGTTATGCCGCTTAATTCGAACCATGTATGACGTTTCGTATGTGGTTTTATCAAGCACCAGATAAATTATGACTTTTATAAGAATGAATCCGCTTCAGGGGCAAATTAGCATTCTTATAGAACACCACGGTAAAATTGTTAAGAGGCTCTGTTTTGTAGTGACGAGAATCTGAAACCCTTTCTATTGGTAACGAGGCATCCATCTTAGTTTTTAGGTAGCCCCGTTGCGTCTGTATTTGATCCTTAGTGGGGGATAGATACCTATATATGGATCTACACACACACACACACATATATATAATCATCTTATATATATCAAATGGTTAGTGATCGTTTGTCACCCTTACTTAAAAAAATTGTGTTAACCTGCGGAACACTAAAGTAAGTTTTTATTATCTTTTATTACGCTCTAAGTGCTCTCAAGTTTGCAAGTGTCAAAGCAAAACCAACTATTCCTTTAAAAGGGGAGTATAAAAGAAATCAGAGAATGCACTTTTGTCACAAAAATGCAAGCGATTGTGACACTCTAAGTATTCGTTGAAAAAATTAAAATATAAAATTCATAAACATTTATAGCTATTTAGTATATTTTAAATGTACTCTTAAGAATATTTAAGTATAATTGCTAAAGCATTTATAGACTGTGCTAAAGCTTCTAAAGTTATAAATACCACTAGATTCTTGACCATTTTATTGTTTTTATTATTATTTGTTATTTGATGACTAATTAAAAGTTTAATTTTTGATGAAAAAAACCTACAAAGTCGATTTTAATAAAAACAACGTGTTAATATTACAATGTGTCGAATTAGTGTAATAAATTACAATATATATATATATATATATATATATATATATATCTTGCCTTTAATCCTTGATCGAATGGATAGTGAAGTAGTAGTAGTGGTAGTAATTTCTGAAAAGAGAAGAGAAGTAATATTAAATTTAGAAATTGGAATTCGAAAATTTGGCGCGTTACAATTTTCAAATGGTAATTAAAACTATATTTTATATAAAAATAAAATAATAATTTAGATCATTTTTATTGTTTTCGTAGTATTTATATTTTTTATAAAATTATGCATTCGAAAAGTTTTCAAATCAATATAGTCAAACGGAAAATTATGTCTTAGTAGTGTTATCTATAGTTATATTGTATTTTTTTTACCTGGGGAAATGAATTCGCATACCCGCGAGGTTATTGTATCTTTTCAGTTGGGGACATGCCTACCCATACCCGCCTCGCAGGGGCAAGGACGGTTTATGTCGAACTCGCACCGACCAAAACCCCATGGTGCTTCACCTTCGCGGCGTATTGGGGATCACGGGAACGCTTTCGCACACATTGGCAGCCGCGCCAGCAGTCGCATGGCAGCTCTTTCTGGTCTTCCAGTAGAAGGGGAAAGAGAAGTCCTCTTGGACTTCTCTTTCCCCTTCTACTTCTCAGGTAAGGTTCACCAGGAACATTTCCACCTCGTAACGGAATCCCGAGTCGAGTCGTCTTGTTTTTTCCTGGCCAAGAGGTCAGGATAAAACGAGCACTTGGAAGCACTAGTTTTCCTGACCCCAGCTGCGGATCTGGTCTGTGACTCTGCCGCCAACCAAGTTTCGGCTGCGGAGGATAGGGAAAGTGTCGGCTAGAAACAGCAATACACCCTTCTCCCCGCGGCCCCACCAACATTGCATCAATAGTGCGGCCCCGCTAGAGTCGTGGAGGATAGGGTGAGTGGCGTATCGCCATACCAATACTCCTATTCCCACGTGATTCCACCTCGGCTACAACGTTAGGGGGACAGGATACCGCCGCAGCCCATCAACACATAACTGAAGTAGGTTCGCCAAGCTCACTCGAAGCGGCCACCTCGGGCCGGCCTTTCACCTTGGGCCAGCAATCTTGGTTCCCCTTCGTTCACCATGGGTAACCAAGCTATGGCTACTAAGCTCCACCGCCACGACAAGGCAAGAACCCGTTCAGGGGAAATGTTATTCTATCTTAAATTAACCACGATGCAACTCCTGAATACTCCATAGTGTCAAAAAATACTAACATAGAGACATTCGCTTGTCTTTCTCAACTTAAGGTTAAATGAGATAAGGGGAAGAAATTCTCTCAGGTCAGGCTGCCTTTTATCGGTAATTGAAGTGTAGGGAACTATTAGATGAAGTTACGATATGGTAAGTAACGTAGGATGTCGACGGATGCAGGTGGCTTGTTTTGTGTTCGTTACTTGGACTTGTGAAAGGATTTTTTTTTATGATGACGAAAATCAAAGATAAGCTAAACTAAGATGCAGTACGGAGGCATGTGCTTCTCACAAAACACATCTAGACCCAAAAACCAATTAATTGCGTTTTTGCATATGTGTCGTATTCCGCTGTAGTGCGAATGAATTTAGGACATGCAACGTAACACATACGCGTATGATTAGGTCAGGCTGTGGTCATTTCTTACCTAATCGATAATGTTCTATAATAGTCGAGTGTGTTTTTTAAAATTTCAGTTCATCAATTTCTCGGACACAGCTGAACCGATATTAATGACTTTTTTAATTAAATAAGTTATACTTCAGGGATGGCCCTATAAAAATTAAGAAATAATTTCAGCCATATAGAAGAGGCCAAATAAAAGAAATCATTTTTTTAGGATTTATAAGTCAGTGCTGTCTCATATAATGGTAAGTGCTGGTGTAGATGGTAAAGCGCACTGACTTTTACAACTACAATTAATGCTTATTATGTACAGTAGAATAGCATTATGTGGAAATAATTTTATTCTATTTTGTTTTTAAATTCAGTTAGCATTTTTTTAGTTATTTTTTTTCTAAATTTCTCATAAAACAATTATGCGAAATGTGACATGTGTTTGTAGAAGAATCATTATCCAATCTCATTCAGTAATTAAAGTATGGCTTGTTACAAAAATACTTTCGTGAAATTGTAATTCGCCCGAAAAAAGTTTATTAATAGCCAGCCCTAATCATGATCTTAGCAAGTCACGCTTGTTAAATTTATGTGACAAGATCCTTTTAAGTGAATAATTGGATCCCGTGCAAAACTTTCATTTAGGCAACTTTTTACTTAAGTCCATTTGGTAAAAGAAGAATTGTGCACACTTTTAGTTTTATACGCATAATAAAAACAAATGTGTGTATGCTCCACTGTTTCTCGAATGCCATGACAAATATATAAGCAAAACATACAAAATACATGTAATTTTTTGTGCCCAATGCACATTCTTTATTAGCCTTATAATTATTAAAATAAAAGTAATATTGCGCGCCATAATTAATGCCCGGTATATGGCGGATGATTATTAGCGCCATTTAGTATCAAGTAGCAGAAATAGGAGCGTCAAGATATTTCTAGAACTTTCCCACTAGCGCCATCTAGTGTCGAGTGGCGAGGGCTTTCTAGAGGATTCTTTGCTAGAACTTTCGACATTTTACTCGAACATTCTTGATGTTTTTGGTGGAAATGTTCCTGTTTAAAGTCGGTAAGAAGCGCGACCGCAACAGTATTTAATTGCGCAACTATTTTTTAATTTATTAAGAAACCAACAGCGTTCTATATAGTTTACATTAAACAATAGTATTCTTATAATGAGGCCAATAACAGGTTTCCATTAATTACTATGACATAGCATACTACGGTCCTAATAATTAGTAACCAGTAGGTATAAACTCATATTTACACTTAAATCATTAAATTGAATTGTTGCATCTGTTCCCTCAGGCAGCATGCACATTCGAAAGTTTCATAAAAAAAATTCATGAAAATATGTTCATATACATTAATGAAATCATTAACATCACACACTGTTCAACGGTAACAAACAAATACACACGAATACACACATGTTTTTTTTAACAAATAAATACACGAAGACACACATGTTATTTATTATACACTAGATTAGCAGTATTCTATTATTATTTTACTTTACTTTAAGTTATAAATTATGTTATGTTATTTAATTTTATTTTGGGTTTTAGGTTTAAGACTTTTAATAGCTAAGCACCTAAAAGCGTTCTTACTGTGGTTAAAAATATCAATTTCTCCAAAAAATTCGTTGTAAAGGCTGGGTAGACGCGAGATTACGCGCGTAATTAGTACTGTTCCGCGCTCCAGTCAACGATACACTAGCGCCATCTAGTGTCAGGAACGAGAGCGAGGGGAGCATTGAGAAAATGACATCACAAATCGCTCAACTGACAGCGCCTAGTCGAAACTCGAACGCTCGGTATTTTCCGCGTGTTTACTTGAACATTCTGGATATTTCTTTGCTAATTTAAATATATAGGCGCTGCAAGATGCGATGGAAGTAGTGTTGAGTTGGGCGAAACAAGCGAAGCTTCGGAACGAAATTAAGTGAATTAGTGTGTTTAATTATTAGTGTTTTTAACTTTAATTTGTTTAAAGTAAATTAAAGTGTTAATTTAGGTAATTTTATCGGCAATTTTTATTGTCACGAACCTCAAGCTCGTAACAATTGGTGTCAGAAGTGGGATAAAATCATGCCGATTTTACCTAAGGAGGAAACGGAGGGTGTCCGTACCCGCAGTCAACGCCAGCATGAGACGCACCAGAAGAGATTTGGTGGTGCAACGCCACAGACGTCGGAGGGCCAACTGCCAGCCACGGAGGCTGCGGGCCCGTCATTAGCTCCTACACCTGCAGCACCTGACTTAGGTGCTCTGATGGCGATGCTACAGGAGCAGCTGCAGCGCGGACGAGAGGAACAGGCCCGTCTGTTAAAAGAGCAGCAGGAGGAACAGGCTCGCCGACAGGAGGAACAGGCTCGCCGACAGGAGGAACAGGCTCGCCGACAGGAGGAACAGGCTCGCCGACAGGAGGAACAGGTCCGTCGGTTGGAAGAGCAGCTGCGGGGCGGCCAGGAAGAACAGATGCTTCTCATGAAGGACCTTCACGCTACCTTCGGGAAAGAGATAAGGGAGGTGAAGGATAAGGTTGCTCAACATGATAACCGCCTGTCGGAAGCTGAGACCCAAATCAACCAAGTTAAGAAAACGCTGGATGAACTCAAACTTGGGGATGGAACCACAGCTCCCGTAGTAGCTTCAGCACCTTCGCTACGTGGGTTCAAGGTGCCACCGTTTGACGGGACTTCTTCCTGGTCAGCCTACAAAATCCAGTTCGAGGCTGTTATGAAGGCGAACGGCTGGAATAAAAGTCAGGCCATGACTGCTCTCACACTAGGCCTGCGCGACCAGGCCTTAACAGTTCTGGAAGCTCTCGGTGAGGAAGTGACTTATGAGCAACTCCTTGAGGCATTGGAGGCGAGATATGGCGACGCTCACCTGGAACACGTCTTTCGTGCGCAGCTTAAAGATCGTGTGCAGCGCATCAACGAAAACCTGCAGCAGTGGGCTCTAGAAGTGGAGAAACTGGTGCGAAAAGCATACCGGTCTGTACCTGCGCTCATTGAAGGGAACCTGGTGCAGACATTCATCGACGGCATCCGCGACCTGGAAGTCAGAGCTGCTGTGAGGCTCGGGCACCACGAGACGCTTAAGGACGCCTTGGCCCATGCACTGGAGGTAGAAGCCGTGCGGCAGGATCATCGTTCCCATCGCGTCAGGGAGGTTGCAGCCGCTACAGTTCGCGACCGCAACAAAGGATACAGCCCAAGGTGCTATGGCTGTGGGGAAAAGGGCCATCTTCGAATCAGCTGCCCTAAGCGAACCGTTGAAAGGAGAGTTGATCGATCTCGAGAGGGTAGTGCAGCTAACGACACTGCCTGGCGGCGACAGGATCATCGTTCACCTCACGCTAGGGAGGTTACAGCAGTTACGGTTCGCGACCACAATAAAAGATACAGCCCTAGGTGCTATGGCTGTGGGGAAAGGGGCCATCGTCGGTCCAACTACCCTGAGCACACCCTACGAAGGGAAGGTGAACGGTCTCAGAAAGGAAGTGCGGCTAACAGCACCGCCCAGCAGCAGCAGGAATACGACTTTACTATCAGACACTGCAGCGGGAAATCTCACGGCAACGCAGATGCATTGTCAAGAAGACCTTGTCCTGAAGATTGCAACCATTGTAGTAGGCAAGAGAGTAAGGAGGTGGTATCCGTGAGGATGCTCAGGACAGACCACCTCAGCAACGGGTGGAAGGACAACCTACGACATGCACAGCAGGAAGATCCGGACATCAAGCCGATTCTGGGATGGATGAAGGCCCGTGCTACCAAGCCTAAGTGGAGGGACGTCTCAGCGATGAGTTCAACCACGAAAAGCTATTGGGCCCAATGGGACAGCTTGCTGATTCAGGATGGAGTCCTGTGCCGTAAATGGGACAATGTTCGAAGAGACAGCTGTCGTTTGCAAATGGTTGTCCCTAAAGCTAAAGTGCCGAATGTTCTACAGTTGTGCCATAATGGTCGTTCAATAGTCCATCTGGGAGTTAAACGAACTCTACTGAAGGTCCGAGAACAGTTTTACTGGGTCCATTATCGTGACGATGTCGAGGATTGGTGTCGTACATGTACAAGTTGTGCGGCCGAATGGGGACCTCGGACACGTAGTAGAGGGAGCACCGAAATTGTACAATGTTGGTGCACCACGGGATAGGACAGCCCTTGACATTGCGGAGCCGTTACAGAAAGGCGCAAGAGGGACTCCTAAGATCGTCCATGTGAATCGCTTGGCGCGTTATTATGGGGCCGATAATGCTCGGGACGAGCATGTCTTAGGAGGGGGCAGTGTTCCGCGCTCCAGTCAACGATACACTAGCGCCATCTAGTGTCAGGAACGAGAGCGAGGGGAGCATTGAGAAAATGACATCACAAATCGCTCAACTGACAGCGCCTAGTCGAAACTCGAACGCTCGGTATTTTCCGCGTGTTTACTTGAACATTCTGGATATTTCTTTGCTAATTTAAATATATAGGCGCTGCAAGATGCGATGGAAGTAGTGTTGAGTTGGGCGAAACAAGCGAAGCTTCGGAACGAAATTAAGTGAATTAGTGTGTTTAATTATTAGTGTTTTTAACTTTAATTTGTTTAAAGTAAATTAAAGTGTTAATTTAGGTAATTTTATCGGCAATTTTTATTGTCACGAACCTCAAGCTCGTAACAGTACCATCGCGCAGCACATTTAACAGGGGCGGCAGAAGGCTCGTGGCGCGGCGAGCGCGTCATATAGGCACATTAAGCCCCACGCTCGTAACTAGCTCGGGGCAATCAATGCGTCCGTGCACTGCGAACATAAGCATTATATAAGGCATTCAAGGTACTTATATTTTTAAAAGGTTTGTATGACCTAATGACAAATCCTAGATTTTTAAAAGCCTTGTCCGCTATTTTGTCAACATGGTCAGAAGCATTTTACTATCGAAGTATACGCCAAGATCTCTCACAGTCGATGTTCTATGAATTGGTATTCCATTAAAGTTGTAGCAGTATAATATTGGGTTGGGTTTTCTCGTGAAGGTAATGCACTCACAGTTTTTAATATTAACTGTTATATTGTTCTTTAATTAATAATTTAATAAAGCGTCTAAATCAAGTTGCATTTTAAAACAGTCCTCTTCACTTTGAATCTTGTCGAATATTTTTTTATCATCAGCGTACATTAAATGTTGAAGTTGATGATATCGTAGACGTAAGCGTCATAAAAAAGAGGTCCTAAATGGGAACCTTAGGGTATACCTGTTGGTATGTCAATAATATCCGATCTGTATCCCCCCACCACCGCAGCTTGTGACCTGTTATGTAGGATTCGATGCACCTGAGCAGATCCCCGTGAATACCCAATATCTGAAGTTTTCTCAAAAGAATGACGTGGTCCACATGATCGAAAGCTTTTTCAAAATCCGTGTAGACCACGTCAATTTTCCCGCCGCCATCCATATTTGATAATACATATTACATAGTTCGAAAAGCTCGCGAGATTTGTGACAGTGTAGCGTTGTCTGAGCAATCCGTACTGGGCAGCTGGAAGGCCTTTACTTATAACAGGGTATATGGTATATATATCATAAACTATTTTTTCGAAGACTTTACTAATTGTATTTAAGATTAATATCCCCCTGTAGTTTTCAACTTTACTTTTGCTACCCTTCTTATGTATAGGCACCACGTGTGCTTTTTTCCAAATTCTAGGAAAGACTCCCTCGCGAAGTGAAATATTAAATATAAGGGCTATAGGCGTGCATAAAGACTTTGCACAGTTACGCAAGAATAATGGTGGAATATTATCACATCCAGCTCCCTTTGAAACGTCAAGGAGATTTAATCTTTTCTCTACCAGAGACTCCTCAACATGAATTTTGGAAATGGCGTCACCAACTATGCTATCACACTCAATTTCTGTAGACCCGGTGGATGGGGTTCCGAGGACGTTTTTGAAGAAATCGTTAAATGCATCACATATGTCTCCTATTGGATACTGTTTCTCGGTATGACATTTGTTTGGGATAGTTCGATCCTCCGTGCATGGATATTATATACTATTATATACTAACTATTGCGCAACAAGCTAAGATTTCGGAGCGAAATAAAGTGAACTAATTTGTTAAGTGTGATTAATTATTAGTGTTTTAAGTTTTAATTACTGTTCGGTAATTAGTTCGGCAGTTAATTCTGGTGATTCAATCGGCAGTTTTTACTGTCACGAACCCTAAGCTCGTAACAATTTGTATCAGAAGTGGGATAAAATCATGCCAATTTTACCTAAGGACGAAACGGAGGGTGTCCGTACCCGAAGTCAACGCCAGCAGGAGACAGACCAGAGACGATTAAGTGGTGCGACGTCGCAGACTTCGGAGTGTCAGCCGCCGGCCACGGAGGCCGGCCCGTTAGCATCTCCTACTCTTCAGCACCTGACTTAAGTACTCTGATGGTGATGCTGCAGGAGCAGGCTCGCCGACAGGAGGAACAGGCCCGTTGATTGAAAGAGCAGCAGGAGGAAAAGGCCCGCTGACAGGAGAAACAGGCCCATCGGTTGGAAGAGCAGCTGCGTGAGGACAGGAGGAATTAGTCTGTCCTCTGTGTCTTCCTCATGGTCGGCCTACAAAATCCAGTTCGAGGCTGTCATGTAGGCAAACGGTTGGAATAAAAGTCAGTTCATGACTGCACTCACCCTAGGCCTGCGCGACCAAGCCTTAACTGTTTTGGAAGCTCTCGGTAAGAAAGTGACTTACGAGCAGCTCCTTGAGACATTGGAGGCGAGTTATGGTGACGCTCACCTGAAACACGTCTTTCGTGCGCAGCTTAACGCGCGTGCAACGCAGCAACGAAAACCCGCAGCAGTGGGCCCTTGAGGCGGAGAAGATTGTTCGACAAGCGTACCGGTCTGTACCTGCGCTCATTGATGGTAACCTGGTGCAGACATTCATCGACGGTATCCGCGACCTGGAAGTCAGAGAAGCTGTGAGGCTCGGGTACCACGTGACGTTTAAGGACACCTTGGCCCATGCATTAGAGGTGGAAGTCGTGAGGCAGGATCTTTGTTCCCATCGCGTCAGAGAGTTTGCGGCAGCTACAGATTGCAACCGCAATAAAGGATACAGCCCTAGGTGCTATGGCTGTGGGTAAAGGGGCCATCTTCGATCCAGCTGCTCTAAGCGAACTGTAGAAAGGGAAGGTGATCGATCTCGAGGGAGTAGTGCGGCTAACGGCACCGCCCAGCGGCGACAGGATCATCGTTCCCCTCACGTTAGAGAGGTTGTAGCAGCTACAGTTTGTGACCACAATCAAAGTTACAGCCCAAGTGCTACGGGTGTGGGGAAAAGGGCCATCTGCCTTAAGCGGTCTGTAAAAAGGGAAGATGATCTACCTCTAGAGGGTTGTGCAGATAACAGCACCAGCAGAAATACGACTTTGTGATCAAACATCGCAGCGGGAAATCTCATGGCAACGCAGATGCATTGTAAATTGTCGTCCTGAAGATTGCAAGCATTGTACTAGGCAAGAGGATAAGGAAGTGGTATCTGTGAGGATGCTTAGGACAGACCACCTCAGTAACGAGTGAAAGGATAGCTTGCACAGCAGGAAGATCCGGACATCAAGCCAATTCTGAAATGGATGAAGGCCAGTGCTCCCAAGCCCAAGTGGAGCGACGTCTCAGCAATGAGTTTGACTACGAAAAGCTATTGGGCCCAATTGGACAGCTTGCTCCTTAAGGATGGAGTTCTGTGCCGTAAATGGAAAAATGGTCGTGGAGACAGCTGTCATTTGCAAATGGTTGTCCCTCAAGCTAAAGTACCGGATGTTCTACAGCTGCACCATAATGATTGTTAAGGCGGCCATCTGAGAGTTAAATGAACTCTACAGAAGAGCCAAGAACGGTGGGATAGTATGAAAAGGTGAGGGGGGTGCGCCATATTATAGGAAGTAGGGAGGAAATATGAGCGTCAAGATCTTTCTAGAACTTTCCCACTAGTGCCATCTACTGTCGAGTGGCGAGGGTTTTCTGCAGGATTCTTTGCTAGAACTTTCGACAATCTACTCGAACATTCTAGATGTTTTCGGTTTTTTTTATATAGAATAGGGTGACAAACGAGCACACAGTCCACCTGATGGTAAGTGGTTGCTGCGGTCCATAGACATCTACATCTATCCTCCATTAAAAATCAAAATGCAGATGCGTTGTCACCTGTGAGGACTGAGATGGAATACCTCGTTTCCAGTAAAAAGGGTCTCCGGTTCTCTACACTCACCATACGAAATACAGCAGCATTAAGCTACTATTTCACGCTGGTATTCTGTGAGAGCGTGGTCCTTCCCCGGTCGAGCCGACCCATTCGTGCTATAACTATACTACTAATATAACTGCAGCATGGCTCTACCACGTATGAATTTTTTGTTTCGGTTCGAAAAGATCCTATACAAAGCCGATTAGGAGCGCGACCGCGTCAGTATTGAATTGGCGATACAAGTGAAGAGTTCGGAGCTAAATAAAGTGAACTAAAGTGTTAAGTATGATTAATTATTAGTGTGTTTTAAGTTTTAATTGGTGTTCGGTAATTAAAGTGTTAATTCTGGTAATGCAATCGGCAGTTTTTACTGTCACAAACCCTAAGCTCTTAACAGTATCTTACAATTAGATACATGTACAGTTTTTTTTCTTAAAAAAGTAACAAACGAACTTGCTATCCATCTAATGGTAATTGGCTACTGCACTTCAAGGACGCATACTACTGTGGAATAAGTTGGTATGCTATACTGCATCTGATTTTGCATGCACTCTATACCCTTCAGACCGGTCTAGAACACAGTAAAATGAGCACTAGTGCAAGCAGTGATAGCACTGCTGTATACTCCTCTGAAGGGTATAAAGAACATTAGCATATTACAGACTTTAAGTCATGCCATATTAATTCCCAGAGGTACTTTCTTTGCAGAAGACACATTCTTCGTTTGAAGTTGGATGCAAGTATCAATAGACTATAGTGGCCACTTAACATCAGGTAGCTTGGAATTTTCTTAATCTCTTCAGTGTTATAGAATAGATATTTTTCTCTACATAGTTTAAATAGAAACTGGAATGTCAGTACTATTTATTATCTTAGAACACACACGATTATTATTAAGAATATTTTCATTAAACGTAGATTGTAAATGTAGTAGTTGAAAGTATTTTTACTCCTTATCACTCGTTAAGAAAAAACTTCTAGACGAACCAGCAAGAAACTAGCGGAACTCTTTTCTTTTCAAAGTAACATCGCAATAGCAATATCTGGATACATAAGGAAAAACAAACGGCAAAAAAAGAAATGAACAAATGATTTCTAACATTACTTTATACAAAAAAAATTAATATTATTTAAACTTATAACTACCAGGAATGAGTTGGACTCTGTGTATGGGGTCTCTGCACCGTCATATACCACAGTGAAATTTAGGGAACTTGAATTTAAACGAGGCCGTGAGAGCTTGGGAGACGATGAACGTTCGGGACATCCAAAAACTGCAACTACTGACGATATCATTGCTAAAGTTCACCAAATGGTGCTAGATGACAGCCGAATTAAAGTGAAAAAGATAGCAGAGGCTGTCAAAATTGTCCAAATAACATGTTTGTCACATATTAAATCAAGATTTAGCCATGAGAAAGCTGTGCCGCGTTCGATTCGAATGAACATTTCCAACGCTCTGTTGGCACAGTTTAGGCGCAATAAACCCGGCTTTTGACGCCGAATAATTATTGCAGATGAAACTTAGATACACCATTATACGCCCGAATAAAAATACAGTCAAAAAAGTGGACTGCAAAGGGAGGACCGTCTTCAATAAAAGCAAAGACTTTTTTTTTGGCTGGGAAAGTGATGGCAACCCTTTTTTGCGATAGTCATGGAGTCATGAAAAATCATTACAAGGGCATACTACGTAAAATTACTTGATAATCTGAAAGCGCAAATTGAAGGGCGCAGAAAAGAAAAATTCTTGTTTCACCATGACAACGTACCGTCTCACACCTCAGCGATTGCTATGGCGAAAATCCACAAATTACGAATTGAACTGCTTGACCATCGACCTTACTCACTAGATCTAGGGTCAAAAATGTGTTATTTTTCCAATTTTTATTTATTTTTAGTGTAAAATGTAAATAAAAAATTGTTTTATAACATATTTCAAATAACTTGACTTTGTATTTATTTCTAATTTACATAAAAATATATTTGAAATATTGTTTGAAAACTCATACAAATAACAATGAATTTCGGATTTCTTTTTTTTTCTTTTATTTAATTTTTTGGTATGAGTAACGAATAGAAACACATAAAACATAAAAATATACATATTTCCAAACATTTTTATATAGATTTCTCAAAAAACACAAATTTATACGTGGTAGAGCCATGCTGCAGTTATATTAGTAGTATAGTTGTAAATGGAATGGTTGATGAGAGGAAGAGGTGGAGTGTTCGTTTGTACCCTATTAAAAAAAAAACAACGTTATAATTTAAATTATTTGTACTTTCGAGACTAAAAGTGAAGTATCTACGTAATTATGAATACTGGTAACTTATGAATTTTATTACAATTTCTATCAACTAAAATAATTTTATTCGATAGCGTTTATACATTCAACAAGAATTCCTGTAAGTTCTATCCATAAATATTGTCTCAAAGTGAAAATATAGCAAGTTAGCAAAACATTTGCAATTACCGGCATTTTAGGTCGCGAGCCAATAGGAGTATCAAATAACGTGACATGCAAGCTTACAGCCTGCATATGTTGTTAAAATTTCTAATAAATGTAAGTATAATAGAACGCCCACATAAAGCTTGATCCAAATGCAAGGGATCAATTTTTACATACATTATTCAAGAATCAGACATATTCTGTAGGTAAGTAGGTGGTCCGCGGCTGCCTACGACATATGCATGAAAGTGATTTCTCTGAAACAAAAGCAATAATATAGAGGGTTAATTAGGTATAAAAGTATTGTAATAATAAAGTTAGGACTTGAAGACATTATGAAAGTAAGGCCTATTAAATTTATAAGTACATAATTACAACAAATCTGTAGAAAAGTCGTGCCTGTAATTCTAAAATTTTCCGAGAAAAACAAGTCCTAAGTGTCTTAAAATTTTTGTCATCTGTCTGTCCGTGTATAAAATTCACGCAAAACTACTGGACCGATTTACATGAAATTTTGCATGTAGGTTGTTAGGGATCCGAGATAACTCATAGGCTTTCAACTGATTATGTAACTTTACGGAAGTTCAAAAAAGAAGGAATATTTTTCTTTTTATCGATGCTAATTTTATAAGCAAGATAACGTATTAGTTTTTCAAATACATACCATATTTATAAATAAAGATAAAAATTAGTTTTAACCGTTGTGTAATAGTTTGAAACAATGCCGACTATATCTACTTTTCACTTTTCCAAAAGATCGCCTCCTATCATAAAATACAGAAAAGTATTTTGCTTTCCGTTACTAATAAATTAAATAATATTAATTTCTTACATTTACTTATATCTTTTAATACTTATATTTATAAAATGATTCGAAAATTTTAAGTTTTTTTAGTTTCTTCATAATTTCTAGCCAAAGAGTATAGGTCAGGCCAAGGAAAACATTTTTTTAAATGAAGGTACCTTAACTTAGAGTCATTGGGTGCGTTTGGCAGAAAAAAAGCGCTAGCAAGCGCTTATAAGCAAAATGGCGATCGTAAGCGGTAAACGCTGTCAAATCGTAAGTAGCTATTTTCCTCCAGGACACGATGTTAGTTTTAACCGAGGAACCTAACCTAATTTAAATATATGTTTGTAAAGTATTCATATTAAAAACTTACCAATCATGAATTTTTAATAACATGTATATGTTTATTCACGTTATTATATTACTTAAAACTAATATTGCACAAAACAACTTATAAACTATATTTCAAAACAAACAAATTAAATAAGCAAAATGGCGGATTGTGTCAGCGCTACTGAAGTAGTAATCGTGTCCTGGCCGAAAACTATTTCAGCGCTTGTAAGCGCTTGCTAGCGCTTTTTTCTGCCAAACGCACCCATTACTATGTTCTTATCCAAAAATAAAAATTTATCAACAATTCAATGAAGGTCAAGTGCGCGCTAAAGCAACGATTGCAAGATGTTGTCGATAAATAAAATGTTTTAAGAATTAAATAAAACTATTATTTACGAATTTTATCGCGTTTAATTACAACTTTAATTTATTTTTATTATCCCGACGTTTCGAGCAGCTAGATTGTGAATGTGGTCTCTCTTACATAGGTCAAACAAAAAGATCTATAAAAACCCGCGTGAAGGAACATATAGCTGACGTGAAGCACCGACGCTCCGGGAAGTCTGCAGTCTGTGAACATGTTCAAGATCGTCCCCACCATTAAATTAGATTTGATAAACCACAAATCCTCGCAAAAGAACACCGATTCCTACCAAAGATGATACGCGAGGCTATTGAAATTCAAAAACATCCAAATTTCAATAGAGAAGATGGATGGGTGCTGACATCTGCTTGGGATCCTATAATTAACAAAATTAAGCCAAAACCCAAGCATACCACTGCAAGACTTCATGATAAACGAAATTAATATTCAAAAACTGAAGGTAGCTGGACTAACTATGACATTGGGGCGTCAAACATCTCAGTCCCCTTCCCGTGACCATGGATGCTGTAAAGCACCCGAAACGTCGGGATAATAAAAATAAGTTTAATTTGTAACTAAACGCGATAAAATCCGTAAATAATAGTTTTATTCAATGTGTAGTGTACGTGTAAATTTAAGAAATCATTATGTTTTAAGAAGTTATCAATATTCATATCATACCGAGGAGGGTCTCGTAAGAGGCGACTAGACTTGAGGAAAAGTATTGTTTTTAAATAGCCGTGACGGTCGTTCTCTGTCACGTTAGATAAGTAATTGAAACATTGTAACGACTTATAACTAGACTTTAAATATAAATTTTAGATTTAGTATTAGGTTTTACTTAGAGCCGTGGTAGCTCAGTGGTTAACGCTCGCTGTAAATATAACAGAACGCGAGTAACCCGGGTTCGATCCCCGCCGGCACCAATGAAATTGTTAATTGCAATTTTAAGTGCTGATTTACCACGTGCTCGGCGGTGAAGGAAAACATCGTGAGGAAACCTGCATGTCTGAGGAATAAGAAAAAAAATATTTCGAGAAATGAGGGGAGGCCTGAGCCCAGCAGTGGGACGTATATAGGCTGTAACTTTACTTTACTTTTATTAGGTTTTATTAGGTTTTATGTATGATCGATATGCATAGGTATTATTAGGTGGTGATACAAGTTTTTGGTTTAAATAAACATCAAGTTGACTAAAAAGTGAATGCAGCCAATTATTTACAGGTGCTACTATTGTAGTAGATATCAAGTTAGTTGAATCTTGATTTAATACTTTTGCCTTTATGTGGAGTAATGTATGAGACAAATCTATTGTGTATTGTAGTCATCGCCTGTCCCAGGAACTTGAAACTCGATAGGTCCATCATCACCGAGAGATGAAATTGGTTTATAATTAATCCACAATCCATTTTCAATGCTAGTTTGTGTAGACGGTAGTGCAAAAAAATCCAATTCTGACTTAACGCACTCGCAAGAATGAATATGAAGGAAAGATATATTTAATTTGAAAATATATCTTTGATATTTTTTGGTTTTAGACCAAGTTTTTTCGTTGCTTTCACTTTAGCAGTTAATGGTGGAATGAACGAGGTCAACCGTTTTCTTTTAGTTTTATACCCAGATCCTGTCATGTTAAATTGATCAATTTTCCCATCAGCCTTTCGTTTTAAATTCCTACTAACTTGCTTTAGACGATCTTTTATTGAGGCTTCCATAGGACGCGCTTGAACCATATCCGATACTTATCTAAATAACCCCCCTAAGAAGCTCCCAATACCATGACCGCGTTGGTATGGTGAACCCTTATAAATTACTCGAACTCCTGACCCAGCTTGATGTGTATAATAATTTTCATATGGACATTTATGATGATCACGAAGAGAATTCACTATTATAATTTTCGGAAATGTAGTTCCAAACTGGAATGGTATTTTTTATCCTGTGCTCGATCTTATAACTATTTCCAGCGTATCGAACTCTCTTCGCATAACAGGTAAGTAGTGAGGTTGAGAGAAAACGTGCATTTTATTTGCACCATAAATGTATTTTGTAGGATCTAATGAAATGACTCTTAGTAAAGGAGTCGTAACATCACCCACAATCTGACGATCGATAATGTCGCAATATAGAAATAGTTGAGATGGTAACCCTAAGTGTAAATTAGCAGGACACTTTCAAAAATTTCTCTCTAGGAGATTTTTATTTGGTTCATAACCTAGTTGTAAACTTAATTTGGGTGATAATTTTACGGATGTTATATTTTTATATTAGGCATAAACATAGATTTTGTAATGTATATAACATTTTCATGATCTTGAACAGTAAACATGGTACATGTATATTGAAACTCGACAACTCCAACCGACCATTCACCTTCTAATTTCATATCTTTTGGTAATCTCGTTGAAAAATGTGTGGTCTTGTTATCAGGAAAGTATTCCATTATACAATTGCTGAGCAAAATTAAATAAAAACTTTCTTTATTCATATTTCTTTTAAACTAGAAGCTAAAATCCAACTCTTAAATTTATCTGGATAACCTTTCCACTTCACTAATACTTCTTTTCTGTTACCTGAATAACGAGTGTTAATTATTTTATCTATTTTACATTGTGAGGTGGGGTTGTAAGTGATTTTCTGTCTATCCGTTGGGAGGCACTATTGAGGTCATTGAGCATAGTGCTTAAGTCCTCCAGCGATTCTGCCATATACTATATGGACTATATCGTCGGCAAATCGAAGGTGAGTGATGTACTCCCATTGATGTTAATACCGTATCCTTTCCAGTCCAGTAGCTTGATAACGTCTTCCAATGCAGTGGTGAAGAATTTTGGGGATATAACGTCAACCTGTCTTACACTTCTCTGCAGTTGGATAGGTTTCGAGCTCTGTTTCTGTACTTGGATAGCCATCGTAGCCCTACTGTACAAACACTTCAGCACTTCGATATCCCGACAGTCAACTTGGCACCGCTGAAGGGACTGTAGCACCGCCCAAATTTCGACAGAATCAAAGGCTTTCTCATAGTCCACATACGCCAGGCAAAGTGGCAGATTGTACTCTTCGATCTTCTGTACAATCTGCCGCAGGGTATATACGTGGTCTATGGTATTGAAGCCTTTTCGGAAACCGGCTTATTCGGGAGGCTGGAAGTCGTCAAGTCTGCGTGCGAGACGATTCGTAATGACTCTCGAAAACAGCACGTAGACGCAGCTCAGAAGGAAAATCGGTCTGTAGTACTTCAAGAGAGGGTTGTCTTCTTTCTTAAAGAACAAGACCACCGAACTTCTGCTCCACGCCTCTGGAGTAGTGCCACCATGGAAGACGGAATTGAAGAGCTTCTGAAGGACTTCAAGTACCGGTGTTCTACCCGCTTTCAGAAGCTCCGTTGTAATTCCATCCTCGCCTGGAGCCCTGCCGTTTTTAAGGTGCTGGAGAGCCATTCTAATCTCGCTTAGACTGACGTCCGGGATATCATCGGAATAGTGTCGAATAAGACTTGCTCTTGGATCGTTACTCACACTTGCGTGTGGCTCCAACGATGATGTGTACAGCTGCCCATAGAACCTCTCAATCTCACTCAAAATCTCTGGTGTCCCGGAAACGATGCTGCCACACTCAGTCTTCAACTTTGACAGTTGGCTCTTACTGGCAGATAGATCTCTGGAAAAGACTTTGGAGCCCTGGTTCCGCTCGATCGCTTCTTTAATACGAGCAGTATTAAAGTTGCGTAAGTCTCACCGCATGCATTTGGAGATCTGTCTGTTCAGTTGCCTGTATGCTGTCAAATTTGTTGACGATTGCAGCCTCATCTCCCATCTAACAGCCATGAGATTAAGAGTGTGATCGGAGAGTTTTTGTGTTCTTCTGCGGCGGGTCTTGCAGAGCTTAGCTCCGACCGCACGGACAGTTTTCACGAGCTTGTCATTCATATCGTCCACTGCATTGCAATCTTCTAGGCACTGAAAGCGGTTTCGTAACTCGAGCTGAAAGGTTTCGGGATTCTGGATTAGAGCACGAGGGGGGACGGAGCGTTGACTTCATTAGACGAAACCTCTCCAACTTAACGTTTAGGTTCAGTGTGCCTCTAAACATTCGGTGATCGCTGCCAGTTTTTACCTTTGCGATCACTGAGACATCACAGAATAGTTAGCGTATTGTTGTCATAATGAAGTCAATCTCATTTTTTATCGAGTCGTTGGGGCTCGACCAGGTCCACTTCCTGTGGGGCCGCTTCTGGAAGAAAGAGTTCATCATTGTAATGTTGGGGTTCCTGAATGAGTGTTATTCAAGGAAACAACCACATTAGTTACGTACTATTTAATGAATGCCTGGTAATAATCTAAAATAATGCATATAAGGTATAGTGCAAACTCAGCATACATACGGTTATAAAGTAGCGTACTCACTTACTAAACTAAAGGAGCATACATATTAGACTTACACTTCACCTCCCGAGGACATAGAAAAAAAAAGAATTAGGTACATTCTTTTTTTTTTACATAATTTTTACTAGATATTTACTTGAAGTATCATCTTTTAAAATAATAGTGTTTAATAGACATAAGTTACTTATTACAAATAAAATGGTACATACGTTTATCCTTATCATTATACATTGCAATGTTATCTAAAATTAAATCTTACATTCAAATCTATTGACAAAAAGGCCTAGTCGTATTCTTATGTACTAATTCAATTTTATTATTTTTAATTATTTTTACGTTGCAACCTAAATCTTCCATAACTGTATAGGGACCTTTAAATATTGCATCTAATTTACTACGTGCTTCATTTTTTACCAAAACCAAATCATTTTTCTCATATTTTGCAGAATTGACAGACTTATCATATATTTCTTTCCGTTTATGCTTATTAATCAGCAAATTTTTCTTTGCATCTTCATGAGCTAATTGTAACCTGTATTTTAATTGTAATGGATAATTATCTATATTATACAATGGTTCTACGGTATTACTTATGCTATCGGGTATTTGACAAGGTTTTCCAAAAACAAGTTCATATGGCGTGTAATTTGTTTCTGAATGGACTGTGTTGTTAAAACTGAAGCACCAAAATGGTAACCAATAGCTCCATGTATCCGTATGATTGTCACACTGGATCCTTAAAAATGCACCCAAAGTTTTGTGAGCATTTTCAAGAGCTCCAATCGACTGATGGTGATAGGCTGTAGAAGATAATTTTTCTATATTAAGTATTTTACAAACCTGTTCCATGGTTGCAGAAATAAATTCTGTTCCTCGATCTGTAGCTATTGTCGTCGGAATACCAAATCTTAATATGAACTGTCTAACAAATGCATCTGCAATGGACACTGTTTCTTTGTTTTGCAAAGGAATAGCTTGTACAAATTTTGTTAACTCGCATTGCATAGTCAATATATAACAATTACCATTTTCGTCTCTATCTAAGGGTCCCACTACATCTAAGTATATCTTTTCAAAAGCCGAGGAAGCTGTTGTGGTAATTTCCATCGGTTCTTTTGTGTTACGAAAATATTTACGTTTCTGACATTTTGTACACTTTTTAACAAATTCCTGGACATCCTTGTCGATACTTGGCCTATAGTATCGACTTTTGATTGTATTTATCATTCTGCACACTCCAGCATGACCGCTGGATGGCAGTAAATGAAAGTCATTCATAATAAGTGTCTTTTCGTTGTCGTCATCTATTCTTTTTTACGCCTCGTAATATGCATATTCGCGGTCCGGACCAATTACTAAGTGTTGTTATTTCATCACAAATACTTTTGATAAATTCTATATTATCATTATTTTTAATTATACACACTTCAGTGATACGTATCTTTTCACAAAAATTGCTTAATTTCTGCACAAATTCGGCTCGCGAGAAATGCGCCTTGAAATCAAGATTAATGTATAGTGTCTTTTTACCCTCTATAAATGTAAAACATTCAAATTCTTCAGTTATCAAGGCATTATCTCTAATTTGTTTTAATTTGTTGCCTTCAATCAAACACATTTCTACTGAATCACACGGTTTTCTTAATATATCCACAACTCTTGGTTGATCAGGCCAATTGTTAATGGATTTATTAAGATCCTTCTTTTCATCGTCATTCTTACTCTTACTTAACTCATTCAGCTTTTTCTTTTGCGCTCTGGTCATTACAGCCATTACTTGTTCATTCATACTTTTAAGTTCATCAGACGTTATACGAACTCTCGATAAAGCATCTGCCACAACATTGTCTCTTCCTTTCACATAGACTATTTTAAACTTATATTCTTCTAAAGTTAATCGAAATTTAAGTAATCTACTTGACGGATCTTTCATACCAAAAAGATATATTAATGGTTTGTGATCTGTCATTATGGTGAATTTGTTTCCATACAAGTACGGTCTGAAATACTTAACGGACCACACTATTGCCAAAAGTTCTTTTTGAATAGTTGGGTAGTTTTTTTCTGCTTTATTCAAGGGTCTACTGGCATATGCAACTGGTCTGAGATCTTTATTACATAATACAGAACCAATAGCAGTACCCGAGGCGTCTGTTTGTAAAATAAATTCATGATTTTCGGAAAAATCGGGATACTGTAAAATTGGTGATGATATTAAAGCATTTCTTAAAAATTCAAAAGCGTTTTGACATTCATCAGACCAAATAAATGGTTCATTTTTCCTACTTAACTTATTCAAAGGTATTGCTATATCCGAAAAATTTCTTATAAATTTACGATAATAGTTGCAGAACGCTACAAACCGTTTTACTTCATCTGCATTTTTGGGAGTAGGATAATTTCGTAATACTTTTGTTTTTTCTGGATCTGGTAAAACACCTTTTTCTGTAACCAAATGTCCTAAATAAAGAATTTCTTTCTTTAAAAATTCACATTTCTGAGGATTTAGTTTTAAATTTACTTTTCTCAATTTCTCCATGACAGTTATTAAATTTTTGTTATGGGAAGACAGATTTCTTCCAAATACAATGAGATCGTCCTGATATACTAAACATTTATCGTAAGTTAAACCAGATATCGCTACAGACATTATACGACTAAAGGCATTAGGGCTGATCTTTAAACCCATTGGTAAACGCTTCATGCAATATTGACCAGTATTTGTAGTGAAAGCTGTTAATTTACGACTACTAGGCTCTAAACTTACTTGATAGTAACCTTGGTGAAGGTCAAGATGAGTAAAATAAATGGATCCAGTAAGCGTATCTAAAATTTCATTAATATTTGGTAGAGGAAATTTGTCGTCACAAATAACCTCGTTCAGTTTTCTGTAACCTACAACTAAACGCCATTTTTTCTCATTACCTTTGCTACTTTTCTTAGGTACTAATAATATTGGACTGGACCATTCACTATTTGACTCTTCGATTATATCATTTTCTAACATATTCTCAACTTGCTTAGTTATTTCTGGTTTTAGTGCCTGTGGTAACCTATAAGGCTTGACGTAAACTGGAGTGGAGTTTTGTTTTAAAACAATAGATGGCTCATAAATATTAGTTGTCGTTAACTTATCTCCTTCCAAATGAAAAATGTCAGAATATTTTGCACAAATTGCTTCAATTGATTGTTTCTCTTCTCCGTCTAAATAATTTAAATTTAATTTAGATAGCAAAGTTTTAACCCTGGTAACGTCAATATTGGTCTTATTAAATTGACAAATATTATAATTATACAAACTTTTCAAATCTGGTGTGAAAGATGGCAAGTTTACTTCCTTGTCACTAACATTAAGTATTTTAACTGGAATTCTACTATTACTAACTGTAGTTATTGCGTTTGCTATAAAGACATCCTTCGTTAACTCTTTACTGCATACTACTACTTCTCCAGTTACATCCTCATTCACAATAATAAAATGAATTGATTCCGAGCGTGCTGGAATAATCATAGAATTTTTCATCCTATCATGTTCATCAACAAAATGTAGATAATGTTGTTTATTACTGTTAAAAAGTGTTAAATTATTTGAACCTAAATCAATATTCGCACTAAATTTTTCTAAAAAGTCTAAGCCTATGATTCCGTCTGCTTTTAGTGGTAGCGAATCAAAAATAAGAAAATTGTGCTGAAACGTGGCATTTTCGTATTTTAATATTAAATTTACAGAACCTTGAGATCGTCGCTAACCACCTATTCCATTTATTATAGTATTATCTCTATTAACAATGATATCTTTTGGTAGTACTTCATTTTTAATAATTGACAATGTTGCACCCGTATCAATAAGCCAATAGTATTTAATGTTTTTAATATAAAAAGTAACATATTTCGCATCACCTTGTAATGATAATATAAAATGCTTAGGATCGAAAAAACTGATTCGATGTACCTGCATTGTCGTCTTTATCGCATTGATGAGTGTCAGCTACTTTTTCTACTGGAAATGAGTTTTGACCTCGTCCACGGTTCCTAACATATCTAGAACCTCTATTTCCTCGTTGATTATTATATGAGGACGATAATTTGCTCTAGAATTTCCGCTAGAACCTTGTCCTTGATTGTAGTGGTTATTAAATTTATGCCCACGATGGTAATTGTTACCATATTGACTACGGTAAATTCCTCTTTGACCTTGAGAACGTCTAAATTTGTGTACCGAGTGGTGTCCATTTTTAGATGCATACAAAATGTTACCTGGTGGTTGGAAAGACGTGCACTCCTCGTCTTTTGCTGCTTGTATGGCATCCTTCAAGCTGCTGAAGCCGCGTGCTGAGATGATGGTGCTCATTTTTGCGCTACGCAGGCCATCTGAAAAACGTTTTATGGCAAAACTTTCATTGATTGGTTTTAAAATCGAGAATACTTCCTCTTTTCCATCTGCCTGAGTAATTGTCAACTCTGTAAATAACGTTTCTACCTCCGTACCATAATCCTCAATGGATCTCGAGCCTTGTTGAATATTCTGAAGCTTCGTCTGTATAGCCATAAATGATTTTTTGGGTAAAAGATATTTCCTCATATCATCAATTAATTCTTGGATAGTTTTGTATGAGCTTGCAATTCGTAATTTTGCATTTTCATTCAACCGACTTTTCAAAACAAAAGTAATTAATAATACTTTACCTGGGTTGTCCAGCATGTCAGCATACATCTCCACTGAATCTATTAGGCGCTTAGTGGTGGCCTCTACACCGTCCATTACTGGAATCAAACTACACGCCACCTTTATGTCAAAATCCATTTTGCCTAAATCTACTGTAACGGGAAAAGTACACAATTTTTCTATTTCCTCGTACTTTTGTTTTAATTTCTGATAAAGATCTATTGCCGATTCCAAATTAATATCTTTACTTTTTTCAATAATTAAATATATTTTACAACAGTTTTCATATGCGCTTTTTGCTTGATCTAACTTAGTTGAAATAACATTACCCTTATATCTAGTTTGTCCCTTTTTTACTAAATAATTACGTATTTCTACTAAACAAACATATTTTTTTTTCCAAAATATCAATCATAATATTCTTAATTTAATAATAGAATTGCACAAATGTAACACATTCTACATAAATGCGAAGAAAAAAAAAGTCCGACGTTGCATTTTGTTTCCGTTTGGTGTCTTATTACTGAATGTCCGCGCGCGGTTTTAGCACCTTTAGAATTATAGCGTTATGAAATATGATACCGCATAACTGGCTCACTCACTGATATTTATTATTTTTACGAAAAAATTAACAACCCACAACTCTTATTCTCACTTTCACTATGCATTCACTTCTAATTACTGATTCTGGTTACCTTCTGTGCGCCCTCTGATGGATGATCTGATTCTCTGCATGGTACTCATCCCAATTTCCTGCTGGATCCATGTGCGGTGGCAGCTCCTGTACATCCGCAGGCCCACATAAACTGCTACGAGTCCAATAATGGCCAGAACAATATAGGTCACAATGCTAAGCCGCTCCACGTGGCCTCCGATTTCTTTCAACGTGGCGTCATTGTTGCCTCCAGCCGCGTTTTGGCTGAGGAAAACCTCTTCTTTTTCCACAGTTGACCGACACATTATAATATATTATTAAGTAGTTATGTTAACTATACTAAAACTAACAATCCCCTAGGCAGAGTCATCCTGGCAGGGTCGCCATGTAATGTTGGGGTTCCTGAATGAGTGTTATTCAAGGAAACAACCACATTAGTTACGTACTATTTAATGAATGCCTGGTAATAATCTAAAATAATGCATATAAGGTATAGTGTAAACTCAGCATACATACGGTTATAAAGTAGCGTACTCACTTACTAAACTAAAGGAGCATACATATTAGACTTACACTTCAATCATAAAGCGTCCCTCTTTCTCCATAAAGTCGGCCAGCTGCTGGCTACTTCGGTTCCGTTGCCCTACTCCAAATTTCCCTAACTCAGCTCACCGTTTTCTCTTGTGCCTAGTTTTACGTTGAAGTCTCCCATCAACACCGTGTAGTGGGTTTTGGAGGAATGCATAGCTTTGGAAATGTCCTCATACATTTCCTCCACTTCCTCATCGGGATGTGCCGAGGTTGGTGCGTAAACCTGTATGACCTTCAGCGAATACCGTTTGATGATTCTGAGTATCAGGTACGCGACCCTCGTCGACACACTCCCAGTCTTTACAACGTTGTTAACGAGAGACTTGTGGACGATAAATCCGACACCTCCTTGGGACAGATGGTCGCCCTCCCGGTGATAGAAAAAGTTGCCGGATTCGAGAATCACCGTGTCCTCCCCCTCTCTTCGGACCTTGGATAATCCTATAATATTCCAGGGCAACTTGACTATCTCTTCTTCCAGCTCCAGGATCTTCTCGTCAGTCCTCAGGGTGTTTATGAGGATATGTAATGTAAAATCCGTCCATGTCGATGATGTATCTAATATTTTTTAGATTTTGTGTCATTTTGAACCAAAAAGTTAAAAGTATTTACACGTAACTGAAAATATGTTTGTTCCAACAAACTTCACATAACAATGCTTCATTACTTCCCATCATCCCATCTCTTCCTTTTGCTCTTGTCTTCCTGTAATTTAAGTAAACAGAATCACATTCACTAATGATTCAGTGTTCGATGTAGTGGTGAAAAATAATTTTGTGGTAAAACCTAGATGTCTGAGTAGTTAAAAATCGTGGACATTGGAAAACCGCTAATATACATTAAATCATTGCGGTGTACTCTATTCTGCCCACAAAACACTATAAGTAATGAGAAGCCCTGTGCACTGTCGTGTGAAGTATGTAAGCTGCTACTTTACTTTTTATACTTTTAACGTTAATAAAGCAGTTTGTTACATATTTATTTAGTTATTCTTTATTGCTTTTCATGTAATACAAAGGGTGGACTTAATACCCTGAGGCATTATGTACCAGTCAACCCATGAATTGGTGAGAGTTTGACGTAGGTTTAGTAATATAGAAGGAAAATAAAATAAAAATTATAATTAACTACGTGATATAGCTTTTATATTTTCAGACCTATTATGATTTTTGTGACGGTTCTGATTTCATACCTCACATGAGTATATGTAAATGAATAGGCTCTTGCGAAAATGTATTATAAATATCAAAGAAAGCAAATTTTATTTAAACACAGGTTTACTGTACGTAAGCAACCCAAATTAGATCTACGTTGACACCACTAATATTTTGATTGTAATTTTAATGGTCAATATATTACATTTTCGGCGGTGAAGGTAAACATCGCAAAGAAACGCGTCCGTTATCTGAAAAGTTAAAAATATTTCGGAAATTATATGAAGACGGTTCTGCTGCGTTGGAGTCAGCAGCTAGTAGTGAAATGTATGTAGGGTGCTATTTTTTTACTTTTAATGTGGCTATTATACAACTTTTATTTCATTCATATTTTCGGAGATGTTTCATTTTTAACATTAATATTAAGGGTAGCGAAGATGAGTACAACATATAATAGTTATAAAGCCTATCAAAAGTCCATTGATGAACATGGGCCACCCTCGTAGTTTGCCAAATAGGCTGGATATTTGCCGTAGTTGCCACGCTTGACACGCGAGTTGGCATCTGCAAATTTTCACCAGAAAGATGGTGCTGTTCATCTCCTGTTTCAATTTCCCTCTACTGCCTCTTTTGAAATTCCCGTGACGATATGGGATAGTGAATTCTGCTACTTCGCCATTACAAGACGACCATATTTCTACTCCTATTCACGGATGTAGTTTTTCTCACGTTCACCGTGAATAGAACTCCATTTATGAAGTTTTGAAGTCTACTGAAACGTAAAAAAATATCACCACCTATCATATGGTGACGATCAATATTAAATGGGGCCAATAATATGAATCAAATATCGCAAATAAACATTATTACATCTTAAATTAAAAGACCTTGAAATTATTTTTGTACATTATATTGTCTAAACTCTATTACCTTTATAATGAATAAATATAAAGAATAAAATGCGAATTCTGATTGCAATTACCCTTCATAATGACTGATCGTAAGTCATGCCCGTTATAAAAAGTGACAGATGTCGTTAGACGTATGACATTTATGCAATTATAAAAAACTCACACAATGACACGTTCTTGTAGCATATTTAATCTTAACTAAATTGCAATAATCTACGTACAGTCCCTAAAGACCGATTTACACTTCGACAAGTACAGCAGCGAGTTTAGTTACAGGGCAGTTGACAGTAAACGGTTAAGTGGGCAGTAGCGTTCAAACTATGTCTTCGTGGCGAGTTTAGTTAAGGACATTAGTTCATAGAGTTCGTAGGTGTATGACGTTTCAAGACCAGAATTTTTCCGGTTTTCGTTCAAGATGGTTCTAGGATTACGTAATAATATAATAAATGATCCAGTCAGAGAAGTATTAATGGTTATTGTTAAAGAAGTTTTTAAGAATTTTCGTGAGTGCAGCATCTCGAGCACGTTTAATTTTACAATTTGAACTACTACTATTAAATAAACATTCGTGTTCTAAATACTCCTGTACGAATTTATACGTGATATTTTCCGTCTATTTTATTATTAAAACTCAATATAAAACGTATAAATATTCAATAAACAGTACGGTACAAACTTTGTGGCGAGTTTCATTATAAAAGTACAATTGTACGTTTTGGCGCGCAAACGTTGTGTCCTGTCAACTTATGCACTGAACTTAATTACTAAACTCGCTCGTTCACATGAACGCCGAGTTTAGATGCGGGTGGCGGGAGGGCAACACTTTGCACTTAACTCGCCGTAAAATAGCTAGGCCGGCTATCCCGTTCAACTTAATCGTTAAGTTGCTACTTAACTCGCTTTTTGCTGTTCAAACGAGGTTCAAACTTAACAAGCCAGTTTCGCAAGTTAACTCGCTACTGTACTTGTCGAAGTGTAAATCGGTCTTAAGAATTAAAAAAAAATCCTGTGACAAACATATACCGAGGTGACTCTATAAGTCATCCAATTTATTTAGCCATGTTTTAACTTTATATTTCATTTAACTAATTTTGACATGGAGTTGTATATATGATATTTTTAAATTTAAATCTACGCAAGCAATGCCGCGGATATAAAGCTAGTATTTTAATATTTTATTTTCATCAACAGACAATAGTGTATAGGAGAACAATCATTACACTAGAATTTCACTAACATACACATATAAAAATGTAAAGTCGTCGTAAACCCGTTACATTAATAAGGAATGTGCGAAACTAAAAGTCATATATAAATTATTCATCGTGTTTAAAAAATATGTCGGTCAGGTAGGTAGGTATTCCTTGTATTTCCTCTATGTTTTCCACACAAGCGTGTCTCTGTGCTCGCAAAAGCTTATTTCATAATTGTACTGCAAATTTAAAGAGCTGTTTATGCCCTATGGAATTATTCATGACTTGATTCTCTAAAGAATTCATGCATGTAATACACGACTGAAACATTTGATGTAAGAATTTTACTAAAACATTTTTTAAAGAAAAAAATGCATTCATTTATTATATATCAAGTCCATAGCTGAACATAGGCCTTCTTCATAAATTGACTCATTATGGATACGTGCCTTAGTTGTTACGCTTAGCAGTCAGGTTGGCAGTCGAAGTTTTTTATTGTTTTGAATTGTTATCAAGACGATGTTGCAGTCCAAACTCTGTTTGTTTTCCTCTGCCGCTTCCATTGAACACCGCGATGATATGAGGTATAGTAGATTCTTGATCATATCAATATTTTTGGGTTAGTGCTAATAAACCACCAAATGACGGTATATCAATGACAAAGACAGACTGGTGATAGATATGATTGGAATGAATTTAGCATTTATACACTAGCACTAGCTATTTAGCATTTATACATTAGCACTAGCTATTTAGCATTTATACATTAGCACTAGCTATTTAGCATTTATACATTAGCACTAGCTATTTAGCATTTATACATTAGCACTAGCTATTTAGCATTTATACACTAGCACTAGCTATTTAGCATTTATACACTAGCACTAGCTATTTAGCATTTATACACTAGCACTAGCTATTTAGCATTTATACACTAGCACTAGCTATTTAGCATTTATACATTAGCACTAGCTATTTAGCATTTATACACTAGCACTAGCTATTTAGCATTTATACATTAGCACTAGCTATTTAGCATTTATACATTTATACACTGCAGCAGCCTTTGCTGTTGCAGTTGTCAACGCCTCTGTAGTCTTTTTTATTTGAGGTTGGCTGCTGATGCCCGTGGACTGCTGCAGCCACTTACCATCAGGTGGATTGTAATTTCGTTAATCACTTCAGATTTATAAAAAAAACGGGATGTGGCTGTGTTGCGAACACGGTCGTGTGTTTTACGTGAATACGTATATGTAACGAAATGATCTCATAATAGCAGCACACTTCCTTTGCCGCATGCGATGTGTCACAGTCTACACTCAATGTACCGATTTCGAACACGTACTAGATGAAGATGATATATAATATGTTTTTTTTATGACATGCGAGCAGCTATACAGGTCTAGGGAAAGAGACCAGTACAGAGCGACCTAAAAGATATATTGTTATCGCTGCTATAGCTATAGTTCACTGCTAAGCCCTACCTATGTCTTCAATTAATAGAAGGAGTTGCTTCGATAGATATGTTGCTGCAACACCAAATTGTATCGTCCGTTTTTGTTTTCACCAGTTTTTGAGTTGTCTCCTTCTATGGAGTAGCCCTCATTGCGTTTAGTTTATGCTTATATTACGTTTATTTATTAAAATCTTTTTATTGATATTATTAATTAATCCCAAGTTCTAAAAATATAAAACTTACATGAAAATTAATGGCTTAGTTGCCTTAATATCTGGTACAAATTCTATAATAAAACAACAAAAAAAGTATGCGGTACCTACTAAATCTGCCGTTCCCCTTTAAAGACGTATTCACGTCAAAAATAAATATGAATAAAATAGGTCAAGAATTTCGCCAACAAGATAAACATCGTAAAATACATCCATTGCCGTTGCTTAGTGGTGTTTCTTGTTAAAAATGAATTTTGACGCTATTTTTATGTAATTCATACCCGTAAACAACGTTTCTAACAAAAAAAATCCACGATTTCTTGGATTAACATTTATTTAATTAAATTTATTAGAAAGTCGCAAAATAGTTTAGGAATTATTTGTTTGATTGACATGATCTTTTTAAATACTTTATTATTAAACGTGTAATATAATTTATTATTAATGGTGTTTATTATTATATAGTGTATAAATTTTTATGTGCTCCATAGCTGATACGCATGGCAGCTTGTTTATAAAATCTATTTAGTATTTGTTGTATGTGGGACCATTCGCAAAATAATATTTATATTTAATTTACTCTTGAAGTCGGTGCTAAGAAATAGTTTATCGAAAAATTATGAGTATATCCCCGACTTCATAAGCTTTTGTATACAAAGAGATCATTTTTTTAAGTTTTTGTAGATTAAATTGATTTTTAAATAAATGTTTTTTGTTTTACAATATTTTTATCAAAGATTTTTATTTGTTTAAGTGTTCTTTTATTAAATTTTCCGCCATCAATGAGTGCCTTAGGAATGTTGTGTAGATAGTTTAAACTTAGTAAAACGCGTGCTTCTACTTAAGTCAGAGCATTTCCGCTCTCGTAAGTCTCGTTAACATTTGAGCAAAATATTTAGATGAAATATTGAATAATATTGTTCTATTAACCAATTTATAAATGTTGAACAATCCCCAGTCCCATATGAGTTCCCCGTGACCATGGGTGCTGATGCTGTGCACCCAAAACGTCGGTAATTAAAAATAAGTTGAATGAAACGCGATAAAATTACCTAGTATAAGTAGTTTTATTAAAAGAAATGTAGTATATTGCACTAATTTGAGAGCTTAATATGTTGTTTTTTAAACTCGGATCATTGTCATGCAATAGATATATTATTATACGATAATATTATTTCTCGTGTGACGCTAGATTGCAGCGCCCTAATATATGTCCTGTCGCCCGCTATACATATAGATATTGGATAGTGTACAGATGATATTGATATTGTATAAATAGGGTTATTTTGCAATAACCGGCCCAATTTGCAGAGAGGGTTCAGAATGAGAAATATAAGTAAACGGTGAAAAAAATATAATCAAAAAATGTAAAACTTTCATTTAAATTCAAAATGCATGGTAATGCAATATTTTACTAATTTTACTGCATACGCACACATTTCTAAGGGTCGATCGGTCACAAATCACATTCAGTTTTGGATAATTTCAAATAAAAGTAGAAGAATTTAAGTCTATTTTTTTCTGCTTCTTGACAAATAACCCTGTATATTCGGTTGGCATCGCATCTCCTAAGAAACGTTGTGATGATAGTGATGTTTGGTATAACAATCATGTGATGTTTCCAAAAATAATACACAGCACATTTAATATCATTACAGCTAAGTATAACAAAGTAATAAAGATGGAGCGCCGCGTACACTTAATGTGATTCAAAAACCAAGCCAAAGCCAAGATTAACTTATTTTAAGACCATGCACTTTCGTATACACACGCATCTTAAATAATTTACAACCATAGATATGGTTTTAGGTGCATATGTGTGCATCAAGCAGTGAACTGTTACAGGTTAGTAAATGTTATAGGCTGATAAAGAAAGCAAGAAGAAAGAAGTGTTAGTATGTGATAGCAAGATGTTGAGCATATTTTCTTTTCTACTCATCATTCATTACATCATTTCTACTATCTAGCATCATCACTATCTAGCAGCGCTTCGTCATTAATTAATGGTTTGAGTATTCTATACAAACAACAAATTTGTATATTAATTCAAAAGTAAGATTTATAAACAAGCTTTGCTTTTTAAGCATTGTACGTAATGACTTAACCTTGACTTCATTACGTATATTCAATCTTATCATTGTTTGGATCACAAAAGATATTTCGCATTCATAAAGTGTTCTCATAACACAGTCTTTCTTTCACGTTTAGTAATAAGTCTACTAGTCGGCCTGACGGGTGTTCGGTTTCGATTTTCTTACGAAATCATTATTGTACGGCCTCAAGCAATGTGAAAGGATAGGATTTTTTCGCCAATTCTTCTTTGTATTAATTATTATATTAGTGAGATGTGTTTATTTTTAAAAAATTTTATTCACCTTTTGGTATTTTTTAATTTAAATTTAGCTCATAGCGCTGTATTGAATAAAGATCTTTATAGATTGGATATAATTCACTATAATGATTTCCACGACAGGTAAGAGAGAATATTATTTTGTTTATTGCTAACATTTTACAAGCGAACATACCTATGTATAGGTATATTATATCTTAGCATTGTACTAAAAGTAGTAACTTTGAGTGGTGTTTAATAGTAGGTTTTAAATTAGAAAACGACAGTTTTAGTTTAGAATACAAAATTTATAATAGCCTAGTTATTTAAAATTAAATATTACCTATTCAAAAGAATCCTATATGATTTGATATTAACGGGCTGTTGTAGTTTTGAGATATTCAATTTTTAAAAACACATTTGTAGCATCTTAATGTGAGCCCATAGAATTATTTCTATGTGAACCTTTAACTCTGATCGCAGTTGTGTAAACTGTGATCGACTAAATTTTATTTGATCGAGTCAAAAAGTGTTTGGTTTGAAAAAAGATTAAGGCTAGCTAGCAAAGCAGCTAGGCTAGGCAAAAATAAAAATATCTGCGTAATATGGAATAATTAATAGATATTCCATGTTATATAGATTGTGCAAATCAATCACTACAGATACACATTTCGGAAAATGTACACAGGAATCGCATGACTTTATTCCTCTTGCTACATTCCATCATCGGACCACCTGACGCTCGGTTACTCTCCATTCCTTTGTTTTTAACATACATTAGTATCAAACTGTTTGCTTCGTTGTTCATGTGTACTCACGCCTATTCACAGGGTAGATTACTAAATAAAAGCTTCCCTATTCACTCGGTAGATTATTAAAAAAGCTTCCAGTTTGTAATTAATTTTAAGAAAAATCTCAAAAAAAAACACTCCGTTTCACATGATATAAAATTGTAACTCAAATGAGTAAAATAATTTGCCAGCACGTGTCTTTCTATCCGGTTACAATATGGATGTCTTCAAGCCAAGAGTGAATAGGCTTTTGTTGTTTACAATATATGGCTGCAACTCAACTTAGCACCAAAGAAAGAAACACTTATTTCGGTTTATTAATCAGCTAGAAGTCCAACACTGGCTAATAATAGTTAAATAAAAAAAAAAAACAAAAGTAACATTTATTTCAAAATAAGGTTGATTAAATATATTGCATGGAAAATATAAATAAAAATACAAATACACAAAGTTAAGTAGATTTCAGTCGGGTTGGGTTTGAAATTGAGTCGCCTGAATTTGAGGATTCTGTTATGTCAAATTGGCTCCTGAATGTGCCAATAATGTAGCAGAGGTCCTCCTGAAGCTGTGCCCAGTATAATACTCAGCATCCGGCAGACCAAGGAACGTAGCTATTTCTTTTGGCATATTACCAAATTTGTTTATCCCAATTGCTTGAGCTGTACACTTCCCTTTTTGATAATTTTGGAAAAAACGGTCAGTTTTTGCTTTTTGGGATCGCTGATTCATATATTTTTGCATTATTCTAAGAAAATTTCCTTCAACAACAAAGCTTCTCGGTATCTTATTTTTTGTATTCGGAATCTTGATTAGTAGCATTTTTCCATAGGCTTCAATATCTTTTAAGGTAATATTGGCTAACTCCTCTCTGCGGCAAGCTCTAACAACGCCAAAAATCAGCGCAACCTACAAAAAAGGGATTTGATTAATATTTTTTAAATAATACATTGACTGTATTTTGCGATTTCGTAAACTGAATACTAAAGAAAAATATAAGTATTTATTAATAAATTAGCTTTGTGGCTAAATAACGATCATCGGGAGCTTCGGTCAAAAACCTTTCCACTTCATTCGATGTTAATATTTTCGACTTTTTTGTTGTAAAACCGTCTGATAGTCGTTTTAAGAAAGCATTTAGTTTTGGGTATTCACTTATATCCATGTCGCTCCTTATTTTCAGCATACATTTTTATCAACGAAAACCTCGACCATAACGTAGAAGGTTTTAATTTTGCTGAGAGTTCGGAGAAGTATGCCAATATAACATTTTCTGAAAAACTATTTGCTTTTTTCTCTTCTCTCCAAGCAATAAATTCGTCGTATGTAGATATGTAGCGACTTTTTGACTTTTCCGGTAAAATGTTCTCCGAAGCATTTTGTGGAACTATACTGAGTTCCGGTGGTGTAAATTAAAATAAAATATCGTCGAAATTACTCATTTTCTGCAACAAACAACTTGAAAAAACATTTTTTGGAAAATGGCGCCAACCGTAAAATAATATAAAGCAGAGATTTTTTTTATTTTCTTCACCCATTCTGGGTAGGCAGAGGGAACTATACCCACACAGCCAAGTTTTCAGTAGAATTTTTTTATTTGATATAAAATGAAAATGAAGTTTAATGAGATGAAATGAAATGAAACCTAACCTAACTCATTGAATCAAATCATTAAATCTGATATTGAAACAAATTAGTAAAGTACGTTTCTAGGGCAGGCGGAAAAACGTACATTGACCTCAAGTATTATGTTAGTATCGAAACCAAACGACAGTTATTGCTTCCATACATTTCTTTATAGATTACGTATCGTTATGCGCTAAGCGCGTGTCTCATGGTACGGGGTCATTCAGAGATAATAAACCTGTTTCGACGCGATTTGCGATACGTCTCACGCCGTGCGTATTTGAGAAAGCGGGTGGAGCAGAACTCATTCCTCATTCTACTTCGGGATGCGCTTGCGTGTAAATAGTTTGAGATTTAAAATTTTCGGTTATAGTAGTTGTTTTAATTTTTATTAAGTTTGGTTTGTTAGTTTTATCATTACGTTTTGTATTAAAGTTTTTGTTATTATTTTGTGACGTTTTGTATATTATCACCAGTATGAAATCAGGTCCATCGACATGAAAATTTCATAAAAACTTTACGTCACCACGAAAGAAGTGAAAAGTGTCGCATATTTCGAAAACCGAAAAAATAATGATTGTAAACATCTAGAAATATGTAAAAGAAATGTGGTCTAGTGACGTATATCCAACCAAAACGGATATGAAAAAGAAGACTGCCGATATTTTAGGTTATAATCAATGTTAAGAATTCTTCTACGTCTTCATCATCATAAAATGATTCTGAAATAGATACAGATGAATAGTCTGTCAAGTGTCTCTGACAATCTATTATGAGAAGTTTTATGCATGCTTCAAGGTTGGCTACTTAAGAATGCTTAGCATTAAAAGTTCGTCTTTTTACCTGACTGCCAAGAAGTGGTTATGTTTTATACAACTACCTACCTACTTATTAAACTACTTACCTACTATTAACGTAATAATGAAAATTGTAATAACTCATGATTTATAAATAATACATTTAAATTAATATTAATTTGCTTTTTAATTCATTTAGGTACAGGATAATCTTCTTTCTTTATAATATAAGAATAGACATAGCCTGCCTGTAAAAAACTTCGCACTGGGCACCCTTATCTTTCACTCTGATGATGTATGTAATGATAAAAGGATAAAAAATGAACCTAAACAAAAAAGATTGCCTACCCCGATGATATCGTCAAAGGTCAATGCACTTTTTTCCGCCTGCCCTAGAAACGTACTATAGCCTCTTTTTAGAAATATTTGCATGAATCATAAAAACTTATATGATTTTTTTAGTAAAAACTTCGTGGTTGGTTTTTTATTTTTAATGGACATTATTTTGACAGTTGGAAAAGAGAACGCACGAGTTCGGAAAAGATAAAGATAAAGCTCGAGTATGAAATAGCCCACATCCCAAACGCTATACGTCCCTGCAATACGCCACTTTTTGAACAACTGTACTAAAAAAGTAGCTTCCAATGCGTTAATTATAAAAAAAATCTCAATAACAAAGCTCTCCGTTTAACATGTTGTTATAAGATTTTATGTTATCTGTGCTGTAGTAGTAGATATTATTACTGACTGCTTATGGACTTAAAAAAGGCTAAGTATTCGACACAAAAAAATTCGTGTATAAAAATATGCGAAAACATGAGTAACAATTATTTTAAAATAATACGTGTTAAAATTAGACTTAAAAATAGTTTATTTCATAATCACCTGACGTAAAAAGTTAATTATTGGTATTAGTACACAAAGTGAGTAAAGGAGAAGGAGAGGGTCTCCATACATTCTTGGGCTCAGGTGTTAACAAGATGACAGTAGGTCCATTTGAAAGCTTATATATTAAAAATTTATTGCTGATTTATATTTCAAATAAGTGGTAAAATTTAAAATTTTGTACAACCGAATTCAAATACGACCGAATCAATATATTCGAATTCAATTAAATACGTACTATTTAAGGATAACCAAAAAACTACTGCTCAAATAATGATCAAATTTATATGGGACCACTTGAGAAGCACCACACATAAAAAACATGCAATCGAATTGAATACCTCCTTTTGGAAAACGGATAAAAATTAGCTACATTTTTGTATTAATTAATACAATCGAATTTATATTTATTTGCATCAAAAAAATAAAAATAAAGTATATAATAATAATATAATAAATAAATTCTATTATTTACTTTGAATGATATATTAATTTGAAAATAAAGTATATGATTCGCGTAAAGAAAAAAGAAAAAACATTTTTATGGAAATAAATCGATTACCACAGAGAGTCAACACTTATGAAATTCTCGTTTCAGAACGCTACCTACCTATTAAAGGAATTCTCATTTTGAAACTTGACTTGACAGTTCAAATATCAAAACTATTCACATAAAAGAAAAAGGTCGATTTTTGATTCGATTTGAAAGGAGCGCAAAACAATCCATCCTCGATTAAATTAAGCATATTAATACCTATTTTCGATTACTATTCTTTGTTAACTAGGGAGATAAGAGAATTGCAAACATGTCTACAAAATAATAATAAAAATACAACTACGTGCCAAAAATAACAGTAAGAACAATTCAAGTAATCGATCTCAGATCGATATGCCTAATATTCACTACACTTAGTTATTACTGTTTTAACTTTCGTTGTTCGTTTCACTATTTCGTTTTTACAGCTTTTCTTTGATTTTATACTTTATCTTGCTTTTATATTGGCGGCATAGGCACTGAGAATTTTCCTTACTCGACTAAACCGGCCTTGTTATTTTGTAATAAGTCGCAAACCTTTAGATTGGATATTGACATCTTTGATATATAATTGTATATTTATTTCAAAAAATCAATTTGTTAACTTTAAGTCAAAATCCCATCTGCTTTGTCTATTGCGGGTCGTTTTTCACGTTAAATTTTGTCTGATCATTGTAGTGAAATAATGAATAAAAATTCGATATAAACCGTACCCTATTTAGCATAAATTCATATTAGATAAGGCACTACATAGATGAATAAATGGTCTTACGTTTAACGCCGATCGCTTATATTTTCAATACGATAGTCGGACACGGACACGGTTACATAATATTTGAATCTTTTATGAACCTAATCGCCTTTCGGTACATTTCATCTTTGTAGCAGCTATAATAAAGTGGATTTAGGTCCGGTGAACGTGAAGGCCACAAAATACCTTAATGCGCGTACCTAGACTACAACCACGGTAATTTTATCTATATAATATTACCGTGCTACAACTCTTCGTTTTGTTATAACTCAAACTGGACTTAGAGCACTCAAAACTGCAATAAATAGTTTCGTCAGTGCTGGTGGGAATCGAACCTAAGTTTAAATTAAAAATAAAAATTTAAGTTTAAAATTTTCGTCGATCGCTTTGCTTTGAGCAACTACAGCACATATAAAATAACGTATTTTTGTGAAACCATATTTGTGTCACACACCTATGCCGGTAGTTGTCGGGAGCACTAATCTCGAAGTTGATGACGAGTATGTTTACCTGGAGCAAATAGTGCAACTAGGTAAGTCCAACTTCGAACGAGAGGTCAATCGACGGATTCAACTCGGCTATTCAGCGTTCGGGAGATTACGTCACATCTTCTCATGAGGTATACCTCAAAACCTAAAAATTTGATTGTATAACCAGTGCATGTTGCCAGTGATGACCTGTGGATGTGACACGTAGTCCTTGACTTCTGGCCGTATGAGGAAGCTCAAAGTCGCTCAGCGAGCTATGGATAGGGCTATGCTCAGGGTTTCTCTGCGTGATAGACTTAAAAACGAGGATATCTTACGGACTTAAAAACCTAGCCCAATGGATTAGTAAGCTGAAGTAAGTTACTCATGCAAACGCGAGTGCAACTACAAGTACTGGACGGAACGGAACCTGTTCGTGGGTTATATGTGCACAATATACATTTATATAAGAATATGTTTGGTGTATGATATGAAATTTAAATAACTGATATGCGTGTTAGGCTGTATAAAGTCATGTTAAATTTAATAAATAATGAGGAAATAAATTAGAAATTAAGACATAATGTTGTGTAATTTACTTCACTTATACGCACTGGGCTACAAAACAGGCGATTCCTTGCTCTAAAATCCTCTCCATAATAGAAGGAGGCCTGTGCCAAGCAGTCGGACTTGTTCATATACCAATATGTAACAAAAACCCCGTGGTTCCCGTTAAGTGCGTTATCAGAATCAGTATTCAAACGTATAGAAATAACTTTACTTCAGAAAACTCGACATAAAAATAATCAAAAAAAAAAAAATCTTAATTAAATAATATTTGTAAATTTTATGTGGATTGATTACCTCTGCCTGGAATTATCAAGAGGGAAACAATCAGCGGTGGCCGGTAGCGGCGTACATCAATGATAGGGCACGCGCACGCGCGCGCTCATATCTACACTAATTGCACTATGGTCGTGAATCGTAATTTCGTTATATCATTTAGCTGTTATCACTTTAGTAATCGATTATCACAAATTTTAAAATTTTTATTTCGACCGATTGTTGTAATTATGCGCAAAAACACTAATTCATTACTATGTCTACTTGACGACTACAAAGATGTTGTTAAATATGTCCACATTGTACCTCTGTATATTTGCAATACCGGCTTATAATATCTGAACTTCTGCATAATTGCAGTCACATTTCCCGAGACACATCAATATATTAAAATACTCCTCGTGTATGTAAGATATCGCACACAAGCCACTCACGGCGGTTACTAAATTTCGCAATATAAAAAACAGATCCGTTTGGAAGTAATTTACGCGGGTGTTCTATCAATCTATCACAGCAGTAGCAGTGCACTAGCGGTGCTTTTCGTTTGTTGTGCGACTGTAATGTACAACATAATTTTAATATTTTCTGAATCGAGGAAATTTGTTGTGATTTTTATTTTTGTGAGGATTAGTAAAAATATATTAAAACACAACAATAACAAAAAATTTAAAAAAAAAATTGTGGAGTAAATCCACACAATAACATATATTTAAACGGATATGCTGCTGTGTTTTTCAAAATCTACTAATTAACATTTTTTTAACAATAATTATTTTTATTTATATTCATGACTACTGAATAGTGACAAAATTTTATGTGTACAAAACTTCCCATGTTTTTAAATATTACTACCAAATATTAGCACAGAATAAATAATAGATATTAGGCAGGTCAAAATAAGTGTATCAAAGTAAATAGTGGACGCTACCTTTGATTACTCGAAGAGTGGGTTTTTTTTGGGTGTTTCATATTTGTACTTAAGTTCTTCGTCAGCTAACGGTTTTGAGTTTAAGGAGCGTGCGAAACGCCGCATATTTTATGGTGATTTTGTTTTGTTTATAACATTCTTGTAATAAACAATAATATTAATTTATTTAAAAAATAATTTTTGTTGCTTATTCTTTATGTAATAACAAAATTGCATATGAAAAATACATACCAAATTTCTCCTACAAACAGTTGCAAATTGACCTTTTTGAAATATTTTCCCTAGATCTACTTAGTAATAAAAGTGGAAATTTACCTATAACATACGTATTAAAATACAATGTGCTAACCCAAATAGTGCCGTGCATGTGGCACCATTTTCACAGCAACTTCTTAACAACAACTAGATCTAATATAAAAAAGTGAGGTTGCCAACCCACCTGCCAAAAGTGGAAAGTATGGCAAATTATTGTGAGATTATCTGTGGGGAAGCCAGTATGTCCAGTGATGGTCAGTAGATGACTTTGATAGATTTTAATCAACGTAATTTTAGACACTGTTAGATCTCGTCAAAGCATCGTCATCTAATTAGCGGGTCTAAGAATCGTTCTCGTTAAGTGACTTCATAAAATGATTATTTGTAAGATAATTTAAAATATAAAATAAATATTAACATAATATATAGTATTCAAGAAGGGAAATGATATATTCAAAAACTGCCAGCACATTATTAAAAAAATATATTTCATTATAATTTCCATTATTATTAAATTTAAATTATCGGAGAATAATGTCTAGTTAGGTATAACGATTTACACAAAAACCTTGGGGGCGCCACAAAGCAGCTTTCTTGGTGGCGGCCCTGTCAGTAGCCTCATAGCGGCCATAAATAATATGTCGGCACGTGTCGGTAAGTTCAGAAGCAAATAACATTTTTAGAAATATTCAATTTAGTAAGTTATCTGATTAGAAAATCTAAACTGTTATTTAAAGCACACTCTATTACAGAATACCAACGTAAAAAAGCAGCTTAACGCTGCTGTTTTATATTATATATTTTACTGGAAACGCGGTATTCCATCTTAGTCCTCACGGGTGACAACACATCTGCATTTTGATTCGTAATCGAGGATAGATGTAGATGTCTATGGGCCACAGCAACCACTTACCATCAGGTGGACTGTGTGCTCCTTTGTCACCCTTATCCCATAAAAAAAGCAACCCAAAAAATTCATTACATTAATGCCATGCCTATATGTACACTTATACGTTCCCGAAACGATCAACGGGTTTTTTGTTACGTACTGTATAGGCTGTAACTTGAAATAATTTTAAGAAGTTGTCGTGACTTAATCGTTACCTAAATGAGCGAAGAATTTTTAGAATTTGTATAATTCACTATGTTTGAAGCGTAATAAGAAAACGCTTTGGTGAAAAGTTAACATTCCCTCGCTTTAAGTATACAATTATTCCGAAGATTTCCTTTGAGGAATGTTTCCAAGGAGGAAGTTATTAACTTTTAAAAGTAAACCTTTTTAGGCTGCATGAATAGGCTACATATACATACAACCCAACTTTTCGATTTATCAAGCTTCTAAGGAGCAGGGAAAGTATGTTTTTATTTTATTTTCTATTACATAGAATAAGGGTGACAACTGAGCACACAGTCCATCTGATGGTAAGTGGAAGTCCTTAAACATCTACATTTCTGCTCGATTAAGAATCAAAATGCATATGCGTTGTCACCCCTGAGGACTAAGATGGAATGCCTGATTTCGAGCAAAAAGGGTCTCCGGTTCTCTACACTCACAACACAAAACACAGCAGCAATCAGATGCTATTTTACGCTGGTCTTCTGTGAGAGTATGATCCTTCCCCGATCGAGCCGACTCATTCGTGCTACAGCCGTAACATAGCTGCAGCGTGGCTCTACCACGTATAAAACTACCCGCCACCATACCCGAATATGAATTGAAATTTACCTGTATTATAATTTTTACGATACATTGTATGTTTAGCTCCGGCTAAAGAAGCAATTATCAGCTATTTTGAATTACCTAGTGGCTGTAGAAACCCACACTATACCGCTGTTTAATGATATAATATATAAACAGTTAAAACCCACGCGGCAAAATTAATTGGTGTACTTTATTAACTTTGAGGAGTACGCGAAATATCGCATGCGCTATCATTGCTATTGCCATTACCACTAAACCCGACCCCACTATCCCCAACACCACCCTCAATGATGCAATAAGAAACACACAAAACCACATTAAAGACGATAACATTAATAAAATAGCTAGTTTACCTTTCCAAATTGGGTAGGTTTATTAAGTAACACGCAAAACTTAGTAATAAATAAGCCATGGTAGCTCAGATGATTAGCGCTCGCTGTAAAATTCACAGTACGCGAGTAACCCAGGTTCGATCCCCGCCGGTACCAATGTAATTGTTAATTGCAAATTTAAGTGCTGATTTACCACGTGCTCTGTGGTGAAAGAAAGCATCGTAAGCAAACCTGCATGTCTGAAAAATAAGAAAAAAAATATTGCGAAGACACGTGAAGTTCGCCAACTCGTATGGGGCAGCAGTGGGACGTATATAGGCTGTAGCTTTAACTTTAATACCAATAAGAAATTTCCGCAAAGTAACTCTCGATTCTACTTCCGAAAACATACACCACCGTCGATTTACTAAACGTATATCATAAACAGGGCATCATCGCGAGAAATTTACTCTGATTCTATTATCCATCTATACGTTACATCCTATCAAAATTCTACTGCTGGTCGTAGTTTTCAACCATAGATTATTTCACAGGGGAGGGGGGCAACATTCCCCATAGTTGCCTCACTTAGTAGACGCGTTAGCAAAGGAAGATTTTTATTACAGCGGACCCCCGGTAATTCGGCCCCTGGCCAATCCGTTCCGTAATCCGACATATCTTTAACTTGTAGGTAGATTCAAGTCACGCTATGAATTCGCCAGTGGGGAGGTGTTTTTCGCGAATACGTGGCCAAACAGGTTGTATTAATTCGCCCCACCACATATATAGTTGACGGGTATTGTCTCAGTTCAAATGTAACTAGGGTAGCGGCCTAGCGGGCTTTCATTATTTACTGTTTATGTATTCATTGTGCATCACATGACATTTTTATTTTTTATTATTTTATACTTGATATGTAGTCTGTCGGATCACAAGGTACTCTTTTTCAAAAAGTTGCGGACTACCAGTGGGCTGTGGCAGTAGTCTATAGTCCGACAAATTCGACAATCCGACACTGCCTTGTAAAACGTTTGTCGGATTAACGCGGGTCCATTTTTGTACATTTTCTGTTTTATTTTCGGTTGTTATCACTTATGATACCCGCGGTAAGACTGGGGGGGGGGTGAATTAACTGTATTAAGAAGTAAAAACTTCTTCAGGCGCGTTGAATAATCTTTGTATGGGTTAAATCTTATGAGTTCGCGTCACCATCATGCTGTAATAGCATTATATACATACATAACATTACATAAACACTCACGCCTGTCACCCAGAGGGGTAGGCAGAGACTACAGACTTCCATTTGGCACGATCCTGACACACTTCTCTCGCCTCCTTCACATCCATACATCTACGCATGCATGCTCGTCGGTTAAGGGTACTCCTAATTTGGCCCGTTTTCAATAAATCGCCAATTTGGTCGATAAATTTTCGCCTAGGACGTCCCTTTCCGACTCTGCCATTCACTTCTGCAACATAAATTTTCTTTGTCACTCTTTCCTCATCCATTCTTTCCACATGACCAAACCACCGAAGCATTCCTTTCTTAATCCTGGTCACAACATCATCTTGCAAACCACACTCTTCTCTTATCACACAATTCTTCACCCTGTCATTCAGATTCAGCCCTAACATACTCCTTAAGGACCGCATTTCTACTGAATTTATTCTACTCTCGTGCTTCTTCTGCCACACCCAACTTTCACTACCATACGTTAAAGTAGGGACCAACACAGCATTGTGAATTGCCATACGTGCCTTTTTTGACACATTTTGACTCTTCACAATAGAGTGCAGGGCCCCATTTACTCTGTTTCCTGCGTTCACTCGTCGTTCTATATCCTTATCATATCTACCATTCCTGCTAAATACGCAACCCAAATATACAAACTCATCTACTTGCTCGATCAACTCCCCATCTATTCTTATTTCACATATCGTTTTACTTTCATCTCTTTCAAAAACCATAATTTTCGTCTTACTTGCGTTCACTTTCATACCCCTTTCTTTTAATGATCTGTTCATTAATGCAACCATCATTTGCAACTCAGCCGCCGACGACGCAAGAATAACTTGATCATCGGCGTACAAAAGGCATTTGATGGTTAACTCACCCATTCTTAATCCGCATTCTTCAACTTTCAAATTTTGCAAACAACTGTCCATAAATAGGTTGAACAACCACGGGGAAGCTACACAGCCCTGTCTGACACCTTTATGGATGCCAAACCAGTCGGAGTAGACCCCGTTGATCCTAACACAAGCACTAGAGTCCCTATAAAGAGATTCCAATGCCTGTATCAAGCCAGCGCTCAACCCAAATGAGTTCAGTGTTTGCCATAGCACACTCCTATCCACTCTGTCATAGGCCTTCTCCAAGTCCATGAACGCACAAAAAACCTTTTGGTTTTTGGCCAAAAACTTCTCCGCGATCATGCGCATGGAGAAGACTTGATCTGTACATCCCATTCCCTTTCTAAATCCCGCTTGCACATCCCAAATTTTTCCATCGGTTTCTTTCATGACCCTTTCAATTAGTACCTTGGCATACAATTTTCCCACGATGCTAAGAAGGCTGATACCGCGGTAGTTTTTACAGTCCTGCTGCGACCCTTTTCCTTTATGTACTGGGACTATCACGGCTTTGCACCAGTCTACCGGTACCCTCTTCAGTTCCCAGCATAAATTAAACAAGGTGTGCAGCAGGCTTGCCACCACTTCTTCTCCAGCCCTTAGCATTTCGAGTGAAACTCTATCATAACCGGTAGCCTTACCTGCTTTCATGCTTTTCATTGCTTTCATTATTTCATCTATACTTATCTCGCTACCTCCTTCCTCTTCTTTCGGAGTTCCTATTTCATTCAGTTCATACGTTGTCTCCTCACTCATAAACATGCTTTCAAAATATTCCTTCCATCTCTTTAAACTCAAAACTTCATCATTCAGAATATAGCCATTCTCATCTCTTATAGCATTCATTATAGGCTGTTTTGAACGTCCCCTGGCAGTTCTTACGAGTTTCCAGAACATTTTAATATTTGCCTGGAAGTTATCCGATATTCTTCTATCATTCTTATCCGTTCTTTCTTGCTTTTTCCTTTCAACTACTTCTTTTACTCTTTTATTTAGATGTCTAAAGACTGCCTTTTTCCTTTCAAAATCATCATTCGTACCGCTAGAATTACCAGCCTTAGTTGCTAGTAAATCTAGCCATGCTCTCTTCTTTGCTTCAACTTCCGTACGTATCTCATCATCCCACCACAAAGTATTATTTTTCCTTTCATTCTTTCTTTTACTAACACCACATACTTCGGTAGCTGCATCTACTAAACCTTTCTTAACATTTTGCCATAAATTCTCCAAGTCTAACTCATTCATACATAATTCATCCAAACCACTTACGTTTTCTTTCAGCCTACATTTAAACTTGTTTTTCTCACCTTCATCTTGTAATCTTTCTGTTCTAATACGCTGTAACGCAGTGGTAGACACAGATGACCGATGGCGCCACCGCCTGAATAGACCATTAATTCGGCATAAAACCAAAAAATGATCCGTTCCTACGTTTGACCCCCGGTAAACCCTTGTATCCACCACTGCGCCCCTCAATCTTTCATCCACAATTATGAAATCTATCATGCTTCTATCATCACCTCTTTCCCAAGTATACATGTGAATCCTCTTGTGGCGAAAGAAAGTGTTCGTCACAAAAAGATTCTTTTCCATACATACAGTGAGGAGGCTTTCACCATTCTCATTTATACTTTCATCACCAAACGTTCCCAATATCCTTTCATAACCAAGCCTCCTCACCCCAACTCTTCCATTAAAATCTCCTAGCATAACAACATTTTCATTTCCCTTACATTTCATTAATACCATCCTTACCATTTCCCAAAACTGCTCTCGGATATGAGTGGGCTTAGACATGTCTGGGGCGTAGATCCCTAGCACAAACAACTTCTTTAAGCCCACTTTCAATCGTATCCATAGCAGTCTTGGGCTTACACATTCATACTCTTTCACACATTGCACCATTCTTTCTGATAGGATGATACCTACTCCCTGGCATGCCCGCTCGAGCTCGTCTACACCAGACCAGTATGCGGTATACATGCCATGTGTAGTGACATCCTTCCCCTTCCGTTTCGTCTCATTTACACATAACAAATCTATTCGCATCGCATACTTCATCCATTTTATCATTCATTGCTCCACATACATTCAACGTAGCCAGACGGGCCTCTGCAATCCACTTTTCGCCCCTCCGGGAGACAGAACGTGACGGGTGGCGAGCCTCGTCGCCGGTTTTCCTCCCGGAGATTCTTCGCACCCCTGCCCCATTAAAGGGGCGCCGGGAACTCGGGGCCATTTCTTTAGTTTGATTCCTCATGGTGCGAATGGGATGGTATATTTAACGCCGCTACCACGGCGAGGAGCCGAGTCTGTGCTATCGGCTTGTCGCTCATTTAGCACCACCCGGGGGACACGTGTAGGGTGGGCCTAGGATTAGGTGGTCAAAGCCTACGGACGCGAGCGACTTATCCCCCTAGCATAGCATAGCATTATATAATAATATAAATGTATGTTAATTATTAAGACAATTAAGTTGTATTTATATTTTGTTCTGGGTTTGCCGTAGCCAACTGCAGACAGCAGCAGTAAGCGATGTGTCGTCGCGACACAACTGGTTTCTATGTAGTTCTGTGAAATACGTTCCGTAGGTAGCGACACGTCGTTTGCCTAGCGGCAGACGACACTGCTGAACTGCTGTAGCCCGACCGCAGGTCAGTAGTGCCGCCAACGCCCAAGCGACAACTCGTAAATTTTTCTTAAAAATGAGTTTCACCGATTCCCAGGAACAGAAACTGATAAACTAGGTGGCCCAATATCCCGCACTGTACGTTCCCTCACTTCCTCTGCATTTCAACATAGGACGTGTGTCTTTTCTCTTTATACTTGTATAATAAAAATAAGTCATCATCATCTTCTTCCTCTTCTAGCCAAAGATACAAAAATAAATGGTGATCGCTAATTTCAAACACATCAGACGTCATGTTTCACTGAACACTCGAAACAGACTAGACTGCTGCCATCTGCAGTCAGGTTCGGAATCATGACTGCAGCGACATGTCGCGGCGACACGTTGCCTGGTGCTGCCGCCTGCAGTCGGCTACGGAATTGCACCTTATCATTTGATTATCAAATAAACCATTTAAAAATATTAAATAAACTATATAAACCATAATTATATTACAATTGTTGCTCGAAGTACTAATGTTAATGATTTTAATTTATAAATCATAAAGGTTAATTTTTTGATTGTCTACTTCTATTAATTTGTAAATCTACAATATATTACAACTTATTTTTTTGGTTTAAATTTTCACTTCCGTCAGCAGTCCCCAATAACTGCTTTTTATTATTTGGGGTATCTATATGGTTTTCTCGTCTGGTTGGGTTCCATAAATATATAATTGTGAATGATAATGATAAATCATAAATATCAATAAAATAAAATATATACATAAAAATACATAAATAAATAAAAGCCCAGAAGATGGAAGGAGACCAAATGGCCGAGGGTTAGGGGAAAGGGAAAGAAACCGGCGGACAATGCGGGCGGTATCGAGGAGCACCGCCTTCTGCATTTGAGCCCGGAGCGGTCCGTCACAGAGTCCCAGTCACATCAGATGATCCGAGAGGCTGATCGGGATTAGCCCATTTGCAGAGACGACTACAGGAATAATTTCGGTCGGCAGACCACCCCACATGTCGGTCAACTCGTGAGCCAGGTCCAGATATTTTGTATTATTATTATTACCATTTATTATCATTATTATGTTTTTTAGGTTCGAAGAGACTACGGTTCTTTATCCCGTGTGTGATTCAAATAATAACGACTGTCTGGGAGGCTTCGCTCGTTTGTATTATGAGATTAACGCGTTACTGAAAGAGAAAAACAATGCACTTTTATTAAATGCCGGTGATGTTTTTCAAGGCACGTATTGGTATACGCTAATGAAATGGAACATAACACAGAAATTCATAAATTTACTACCCCACGACGTTCATGTAAGTAAAAAATAATAATATTTTTTATGATTAGGTGAATAATTTTTAATCGACGTACAACTTTCCTAATTTAATATAAAGCTCTATTTTATTTAAGCATTGTCCTTTTAATTTTAATTATTGATAATTATTTTTTAATATATTTTTAATAAATTTCAATAGAGTTAATTTCAATTGATGGGTGCTGCCATATGCTTGGGATCCTATAATGAACAAAATTAAATCCAAACCCAAGCACACCACTGCAAGATTTCATGATACTATAAGCTCGTTTTGCGTAAATCGGACAAAAAGAGCGGACACATTGGGACGTCAAACATCTCAGTCTCCCCCGTAACTACGGGTGCTGTAAAATACCCGAAATGTCGGGATGATAAAATAAATTAAAGTAATTAAACGCGATAAAATCCGTAAATAATAGTTTAATTCAATGTTTAGTGTTCGTGTAAATTTAAGAAATCGTTATTTTTTAATATATTTTGCAAATTTTAATGTATGAAATATTATTTCGCAACAAACTATTGATATCTACTTTGGGGTCAAGTACAAAAAGATAATATTCTATTTTGCATTGATACTGTACTAAATATAGATTATTTAATTTATCAGCAATAAAAAAGTTATATGATATGTAATATGATGGACCTCATTTACCTATGCTATGTGTCAGAAAATTCATCAGCCCATTTTTTTATTCTATGAGTGCCGTAAGTATTGGACATGCTAGAAAGAAATCGTATCTTCTGTAGATGGCGGTATAACTGTTCCATTTACACCAGGCGAAAATGCCGAGACTGGGAGTTGCGCCAAAAAGGCGAGGCGTTCGGTACTGCGATTGCTAATCCGTCTGCCAAGAGTGGCATTTGTTGCAAATCCTTCCGTTAAATATTCCAAGGCGGGTAATGGACTTTTAGAGGCTGACGAAGAAAAAGAAGACATCAAGTGTATACCTCATCTGCAGGAAATAAACCCTGCTGATTAACGAATGACTCAGGCGACTAACTACTGGCAGAAAACCTACTAAAATAACCGACTTAATGACTTATAACATTGTCTGAATTTTAACTGTGGCATTTTTTTACAGGATAAGGGTGACAAACGAGCACACAGTCCACCTGATATTTTTGTTTTTTAAAACATTAGGTCTTTCTTCTGTATCGTGGAGGCAGTTTACAAACATAAATTGCACAAGGACAAACATCCAGACCCGGAACAATTATTTGTAGGCCATACAAATACTTGTTCTGTGCGGGATACGAACTCGTGGTCCCTAGGGGAACCACTCATTTTTAAGCCACTGCGCGAAGAAGCCATCGCTGTGGCTCATATACATCTACATTTAACCTCGCTTAAGAATCAAAATGCAGATGCATTGTCACCTTTGAGGACTAAGATTGAATGCATCAATTCCAGTAAAACGGGTCTTCGATTCTCTACACTCACCATGCAAAATACAGAATCATTAAGCTGTTATTTTACGCTGTATGAGGTGGTCCTTCGTGCCATTATGATATAAAACTGAGTTGTTTTGGTCTTTGTTTAGCGGTGACTTAAAGAAGTTATTGTCTTAAATAAAGTTTTATTTCAGACAATAGGTAATCACGAGTTCGATGATGGAGTAGCGGGCCTGGCTCCATACCTTGCGGCGCTCCGTGCACCAGTTGTTGCTGCTAATATTGATACAAGTGCTGAACCTGCTTTAGATGGTCTATACAAATCACATGTAATACTAAAGAAGAAAGGCCGTAAAATAGGTATAATAGGGTTAGCTACTCCAGAAACGCGGGTAAGCTAAACGTGACAATAGTTTGATAGATTACGAAATGTATAGCTATATATAGCGAAATGTATAGCTATATCTACAGGCATTTTTTCATTTACAGCCATAATTTGTCCTAATTTTTCGAAATGTTACAGACTACTTCAAATCCAGAAGATGTAAAATTTTTGGATCCTGTTAACACTACTAAGAAAGAAGTTGAATTGCTGACTAAGAAAGGCGTTGATATTATAATTGTTTTGTCACACTGTGGTCTTGAAGTCGACAAGTAGGTACATTCAATTTTTTAAACCCAATTTTAAATCAAATTCAGGAGAGGAATAAAATTTTATGTGAATAATCATTTATTTACTTAACATTAAAATATATGAAATATTTAAAAACCATATTACTAAAACTTAAAACTAAGATCATCATACAGACTCGCGTTGTAGTGTCAAGAATGCTGTCTGATGCTGAGCGTTTTCTCGCTGAATGGATAGATTAAGACTTTGAACGAGAAAAGAAACCATTTATATATTTATCAACATTGTTGAGTTTTGTTGTTTGACTTACATAATTTGATTGAATTAATTTTGTTATTGGTCTGGATATTATAGACATGGGATTTATTTTCTTCATCTGGTCTAATATCATTTTCACAGAACGATTTTTAGTCAACTTTAAGATACCTATATTATACAATAGCTTTGGCTACACCCAGAAATATATATATATATTTAAATGGTTGATTTTTATTAAGAGCTATACGTTACCTGACGATATGGCTACACCGCAAGCCCGAAGTTGCTGAAGTGTGATGTAACGTTACTTCCTTATCTGTTGATTTTCAATTTATAGGTATTTTAATCACAATTAGAAATATCATCTTCTATATATTTTTTTAAAATTTTCACTGTTAGTGAAATAATTAAATTATTTTATGGATAAAGGAATATATATTAGTAGTAGGTATTTTGAAATCGGATTGAATTTGCTTAAATGTGCTAGCTGGTAAATATTTTTCCCACACTTATTACATTCTATAAATTTGAATTAAGAAAGAAAGAAATAGAAGTGCATCATGTGAAATGGTAAAAATATTTATTTATTTATGAAACTTCATATTATGCATTTTAATGTATATAGGCAGGCTTAATGCCCGAGGTATTATCTATCAGTCTACCTTACAGTAGTGCAGATGTAAAAGAGGTAGGTGTAATAAGAAGTACAGAAATTCAATATACAAATATATAACTGAATAACATAATAATAATGAGAACGCCCAAGGCAGTGGCGAAGCTGGAGCTCCAAGCTAGGGCAAGCCCAAGATATAAATTGATAAAAATATAGATTGTTGTTTTTAGAAATTTTATAAAAATACACCAATCTTGATATGTCTCCACGCTTCAGTTTCATATTCAGTGCTGTCAAGGACGTGTTTAACAAAGCACACAGAAGGCATACCACTGCTAGATAGATTGTATTACATATCAGCAATTGCATAGCTTCGGTAGCTTTGAAGAAAGCCGTTTGGGTTTGTTTAAGCGAAAGAAGAAAATATTTACATCCAATACAATACATGAACAAAAGTAAAACATGAAAAAGTACAAACAATGTACAAAATTAAAAAAACGAATTATTTACATTCTAATGGATAAGAGATACGATTAGTGGAATCGTCTCGCTTTCTTATGGAAAGATTTAATTACGTCCACGTAAAATGTTGGTGATCGTTTTAATTGCACCAATAACTGTTTTTTAATTGCGATAATTGATAGGTAAGTCTGAAATACACTCTTAACCTTGTGTATTATCTCAACAAAGTTTAAATATTTCCTCTCCGAATAGCACTTTAACACACTTCAGTTAATCACAAGGTACACTATTATCCTCCATTTTCATTAAAAATCCTTAAAAAAACATAAATTTTGAACTCGTAATATTAAATCGCGTAAGATAAGCACACAGAGTAAATAAATATTGAAACGTGAAATGAACTTGCAAACGTGTTGCCCGCGCGCCTCCGCTTTTAACAAATTTATTCCCAAAAGCCTGGCTTTAAATCTCCATACTAATTGCTATATATACAATCGTAGTTATATTTCACTATAGAATATTTTGCCATAGGTTAGAAAGAGAGCGATCGTCTTCTCGAAAGCCCCGTAAAAAACCCACGCGAGCGAGGGAGACAACTAATCGCTCTATTAAATAAAACTCAATTTTTTATGACGGCAGCAGTATCGCTAAGGCAATATGAGGTTCGACACATGTCGACCCATCGGTCGACATGTGTCGAAAAGTGGAGTGCGCGGGAAATTTGAAATAGCTTGAAACATTTTACAAGTTATTTCATTAGTTCATATTATTTTTGATTCAGTTTTAATAAGGCAAGCCCGGCTTTTCGGTTTTTATAGAAGCTTCGCCACTGGCTCAAGGTCCTATGGAGAAGGCTACGCTCGAAGTTTCTCTGCGTGATAAACTTAAAAATGAGGATATTCGAGAAGAAACAGAGTGACTGATATAGCCCAACGGATTAGTAAGCTGAAGTGACAATGGGCTGGCCATATAGTTCGAAGAACCAACAACAAGGGTTCTCAAATGGCAGCCTCGTATCGGTAGGTGAAGTGTAGGGCGACCCCCCACTAGATGGAGTGATGACCTGGTAAGATATGCAGGAAGTTGATGGATGTAGGTAGGTGGCTAAGAACCATGCTTTGTGGCATTCCGTGGGCATTGGACAGGCCTATGTTCAGCAGTGGACTTGTGAAGGACTGTAATGATGATTTTAAACATATAATAAAATTAAAATAACGTAATGTACGTAAAAAATATACACACACACACACACGCACGCATGCACATGCACACGCACACATAAGTATATTCGTTAATATATTGGTACTTTATTTATATAACAACAAATGTTTTTGTATATTCTGATTTCCATTTCCAAATATTTAATAACCACAACACAAATTTGGCTGCCTTTCGTCACTATATAGCTATCGACTATTTTTTAAATAATAAATTTTATTAAATAGTAGCAGTGCGTATATACTAAGAGAACATTCTAAGAACGTTCAGAATAATAGAGCAATTTCCAGATTTCACGAAAATCTAGCATCAACATCAAGGTTATTCCTTTATATATATCTCAATTTTCTTTAGACGGCCACTTACATGCAATTTAAATGCAAAGACAAAGACCTATATTTTCCAATAAACTTTTCATTTTATTGACTATAGTGCATGGGATATCGAAATATATTTAATTCTTAACTTACTAAGTAAAGCTAAAGATATAGCCTAATAAACCTTTCATTTTATTGACTATAGTGCATGGGATATCGAAATATATTTAATTCTTAACTTACTGACTAAAGCTACAGATATAGCCGCGGTAACTCGTAGGCTACGTCAGGAATCCGGGTTCGATCTTTGCCGTTTCGAATGAAACGGTTAATTATAATTTAAGCGCTGTTTTACCAAGTACTTGGCAGGTGACGAAAACAAAATATGTTTTCGCAATATCGTATATTTTTATTCCTTATATACACATAATAATGTAATGTCCTCCAGACCGAATTTCGGTCACGGCGGCCAGCCTCAACGGAGGCTAGCCATCGGCGCAGGACAGGATTATAGGTGGACACTCTATTCCCTCACTCTCATAATCCGATGGGACGGTAAACCGACACAACCGGAGAGAGATCAGGTGCAGGACCAACGGCTTAACGTGCTTTCCGAGGCACGGGGGTGATACACCGCCAACTTCCTGACTCCGGGCAGCTACTGAGAATTTCTGGACATAACTGATTTTTTTGGCCCGACCCGGGATTCGAACCCAGGACCTCATGATCAGCAGTCACACTACTACAACCACCAGACCAACGAGACAGTCATATATACATAATATTGTATATATAAATATGTATATATAAGGAATTAAAAAATTTCGAAAACAGTTGGTAAGGCTCCTGTTTGCCTAGGAGTCCGTCTGGAAAGGTACCAGGATAAGTACCTCCGACCAGTCCTGCCACCAAACAGTAGTGATTACATTGCTGGTTCCGGTGTAAAGGGTATAGACTACCAGTATAATCACACGCTGTGTGGCATCCCATCTTATTTCTCTTCTACGTCTAAAGTTGACTGCAGGTTTCCATGGAAATTAGTAGCCGCTTACCACCAGGCTGTATGTTCGTTTGTCACTTCAGTTTTACTTTAAAAAAACATGTACAGTATTCGAATAAAATTATTATTTACGGATTTTATCGCGTTTAATTACTACTTTAATTTATTTTTGTTATCCCGACGTTTCGAGAGAGATATAAAAACCTGCGTGAAGGAACATATAGCTGACGTGAAGCACCGACGCTCCGGGAATTATGCAGTCTGCGAGCATGTTCAAGATCGTCCCCACCATTACATTAGATTTGATAAACCACAAATCCTCGTAAAAGAACACCGATTCCTACCAAGAATGGCGAGGCGAGAGAAGATGGATGGATCATCTGCTTGGGATCTTATAATTAACACAATTAAACCCAAACCCCAGCATACCACTGCAAGACTTCATGATACTATAAGCTCGTTTTGTGTAAATCGGACCAAAAATTAATATTCAAAAACTGAAGGTAGCCGGACTAACTATGACATTGGGACGTCAAACATCTCATTCAATATGTAGTGTTCGCGTAAATCTAAGAAATCATTATGTAGTCTACGTTGAAGTAGCGTGCCAATCTAATTGCTCCGAGGAGGAGAGGGAGAAGGGAGGCCTGTGCAGTGGGACATATGTAGACTTTTAGTCTACGTTATTTTATTATAAGAGTGTTGTTGAAGGTTATTGTATTACTTTTAATATTGTAACTAACGTACATTCGTTAATAAGTTAGTTAGTTGAGGCGTTAATGGCCGACCAACAGCGGTGTATCTATTTGAAAATGCCCATTTTATATCACACAGATTTACGTTAAGTAGCAAAAAATTCGAGTAAGGCTTTGTATTGAGGGTTTTGCACTCAAAAAACTAGGCGAATAGCAGACGCGTTGGCGGTCTTTTAAAAAAGAGTAGGGCCTTTTCTTAAATGTCCCTAAACCGTATCGGTTTATTACCCCATTTCGACCGAAAGGTGTTGAAAGGCGCAGGAGGTTGTAGAGGCTAAGGGAAATGTCAACCAAGGCATATTGCTTCCGACAGATGGCGGTAAATACCCAGCCTGGAGACTGGGACCAGCGTCAATCTTTAATTCGCCTGCCTAGAGTGACGGTTAAGGTAGATCCTCATTACATATTTGCAACTGGAAGCTCTATAGAGCAGTGGTCTTCTATAGGCTGATTGAGAAGATGTAGTAATGCATTAGCGCTATTTTTTAGTTTATATATTAGTGGAAGGTTGTAAAATTTTAAAGATAAAGTTACAGCCTATATACGTCCCACTGCTGGGCACAGGACTCCTCTAATTTCTGAAAGATTTTAGGGCAAGGAAGAGTTCGCCGCGCTGTTTCAATGCGTGTTGGCGAACTTCATATGTCTTTGAAATATACTTTTTTTCTTATTTCTCAGACATGCAGGTTTCCTCACGATATTTTGCTTCATCGCCGAGCAAGTGGTAAATCAGCACTTAAAATAGCAATAAACAAGTTAATTTTAGAAGTGGCCGGCGTAAGAGAATCTACCACCACAAACCATCCCGTGATTATCATTAGAGGCTGAGGATACTGCAGACGGCAGATAACTGTAGTAGGAGTTGGCAACAGCATCTCTCTTTTAATAACTGAACATTATAAAAGATTGCGGTTGCAAACCTGCCATGCTACAGTTATATTAGTAATATAGTTGTAGCACGAATGGGTCAGCTCAAGCGGGGCTCTCACAGTATACTAGCATAAAATAGTAGTTTAATGCAGCAGTGTTGCGTATTGTGAGTGTGGAGAACCAGGGACCCTTTTTACTGGAAATGAGGCATTCCATCTTAGTCCTCACGAGTGATAACGCATCTGCATTTTGATTCGTAGTCGAGAATAAATGTAGATGTCTATGGGCCACAGCAACCACTTACCATCAGGTAGACTGTGTACTCGCTTGTCACCGTATACTATAAAAAATGTGGCAATCTGCGGGAGAGGCCATTATTCAGCAGTAAACTTTGATAGGGTGTAAACTGTAATGATGATGATGCAGTTGAAAGATTAGAAAAAAAACGTGTATTAGTTGGTTACTGTGGCCGTGGAAGAAAAAGGGGAGATCTCCCGCCGGGCAAGGTGTTCTGCCCGGGGAGCGGCCTACACTCCGTGTGATAGTTCGGAGATGTTCTATATATACTGTTTATGATTCGGAATGTTGATAGCGTGATTTAGGCTTCGGTGTATTTCGCTTGTGGCGCGACGATAGCCCCGCCACATCACCCCCCTGCTCAGACCGGATGTCGGTAGTGCAGCCGCGTTTCCGACGAATGTGCAAGTGCCAGGAGATTGCCTTGTAAGTCTGCGGTGAGTCGAGAAGAAGACAAGTAATCTGCGAGAGTGCCGTGAAGCAGAGGTGAGCAGTAAGACTCAGAGCCGTGCCGAACACACTGTATAGCGCAGAGAGTAGCTTGAAGGAACAGGAAGCATTATTATTCCAGTACTGCGATGAACCTTGTGAAGCTAGATGACCTACAGGATATGAAGACTGCAGACGATATCTGCTCGGGAGCGAATGAGTGGGGTATTCTATGAAGATGATGAAGCTTGAAGTTTCCGAAGGTTGCTGGTTGCGTGTTCAGATCACGTCGGGGTCACCACTGTGGCCGTGGAAGGAAAAGGGGAGATCTCCCGCCGGGCAAGGTGTTCTGCCCGGGGAGCGGCCTACACTCCGTGTGATAGTTCGGAGATGTTCTATATATACTGTTTATGATTCGGAATGTTGATAGCGTGATTTAGGCTTCGGTGTATTTCGCTTGTGGCGCGACGACAGCCCCGCCACAGTTACTTTAAATTGGAGTTTAACGAATTTTGACTTTAAAATTTTCAGAAAAATTGCAAAAACAGTTGGTGGAAACATAGATATTATAGTTGGTGGTCATTCACATAGCTTGTTATGGAACGGAAAGGCGCCAACTAAGGAACACGTGTCTGGGCCATATCCGATTGTTATTACGCCTGATACCGATCCCGATCATAAGGTAAAAATACCCTTTAAGTCATAAAAATTTACTTTAGCTCTACGACCAAGACGTTCGTCTACTAAAAAGAGATCTTAATAATATGACTGTTACGTGACTTTTTTGGCAATGGCGGATTTGTCGACATAATATACTTGAAATTATTTTTTATTACACGCAAGTCCTTTGACGGCATTTTTGCTGACATTAAAGAACAATAAAAGAATTATTTCTGCCACTCAGCAATAGTAGATGTGACTGACCACTGTTGTTTTACGACTCGAAAGGCAAGAGGTCTAATAAACTTAATTTTTAAAATAAATTAGGGTTGACAAATAAGCCCACAGTTCACTTGATGGTAAGTGAAAGTTTTCCACATTTTTACGTGGTAGAGCCATGCTGTAGCTATATTAGTAGTATAGTTGTATCACGAATGGGTCGGCTCGACCGGGGAAGGAACACGCTCTCACCGAATACCAGCGTCAAATTGCAGGTTAACGCTGTTGTGTTTCGTATGGTGACTGTAGAGAACTGGAGACCCATTTTACTACAAACGAAGCATTCCATTTTAGACCTCACGGGTGATAACGCATCTGCATTTTGATTCGCATTCAAGGATAGATGTAGATGTCCACTTACCACTTACCAAAAGGTAGACTGTTTGTCACCCATATCATAATTCATAAAAAAGTGGATTTTGTGGTCCATACACATCTATATCTATCCACGATTAAAAAATCAAAACGCAGATGCGTGATCACCTCTGAGATCAGAGATGAAACGCCTGGTTTTCAGTAAAAATGGTTTATGTTTCGGGACACTCACCATACGAAAGAATTCGGCAATAAACTGCTATTTAACGCTGTATTCTGTATTCTGTGAGAGCGTGGTATTCCCCGGACGAGCCGATCCACTCGTGCTAGAACCATAATATAGCTGCAGCATGATTCTACCACGTATAATATCAGGCTGTGGCGTATTTATTTTAGACTCCAAGGGTAATGATGTGACTCTGGCCTTCCTTTTATCATCCGGTGGACTGGTAACTCCTTAGTCTCTTTAATTTTACTATACAAATATTTTACATTATATTTATCCGTTTTAGACAAATTTCATAAAGTACTTCTTCTTCTATTTATAAGTCGACCGTAGGCTTACTTAAGAAGCTGTCATATCGTAAAATCGATTAAAAGGCTCGCTCTAAGTAAATTATCTACAAAACCGTAACTTTTATAACCTGATAATAAATCTTATATTATTTTCAAGTCTTTTCCGCAGCTATTGATGGAAATTAAATAATAACAGGAAATACTTCAAATCTCAAAAACATTTCAAAGATGCCGCTTTTAAAGTCGCTAGCTTTAAAAACAGTTTTTCTACGCATTAATCAATAAAGAATTATATTAAAATGTTAAGTAGTCTGCCAACACGCATTACGACCGCGCGGCGGACATGTCGTTGCCCTTAAACCCTCATAGAAATGATAGAAGTTTGTGTGATATATTTAGGCTGCAACTTTTTTTTTCAAATGTACCAGGCCATATAAATTTACAGTGTTATGGCGGTGGAAAAATATCCACTACCCCGTATTATCCCGTGGGTGTGTGAGGTGGTGCGACGAGGCCGATGACAACCTATAATCAACAGTGGACTTTGCCAAGATGTAGTTAATGAAATAATGATTTTTTTTGAAATACGTGGTTCAGCCAAGCTGCAGCTAAATTATGGTTGCAGCACGAATGGGTCGGCTCGACGGGGAAATATCACGCCGTCACTAAACACCGGCGTAAAATAGCAGATTAATGCCATTGAGGTATTACTACTACGTATAGAGAAGACATCGCCTTGCACGGTTTTGCACCACGCATTGCGGTACACTGTACCGCAACTGTTTAGTAGCGATGTCAACCGATTACAACTTTCAGCACCGGTATAAATCGATTTGTAATTTAAAAAAAAAAAAACCGGTTTTCTTAGTTTTTTTTTTAGGTTTTTTGGATCTATATGACAATGAAAAAATTGAGTTTTTTTAATACTTATTAAACTTTATTCAATAAAAAAACTTATTTTTATTTTTAGTTAAATAATTAAATCATAATTTTGGTGGATAAAACAAAGTTGATCTACTGCATCACCTAGCAACCTGTTCCTTCGCGATGATAAGAAATAGCCGGAAGTTGAAAACATTCTTTCCGAAGGTACAGAAGTCGCTGGCACTGACAAATATTTTAAAGTCTTGTTATTAAGCGGCGCCAAATGTTTATTTGTTTTCCCGTAAGTGCCAGCGACTTCTGTACTCGTATGTTTGTCTTCTCGTCCAGGGTCAATCTCGGTTTCCATATACATGCGCAGTATGTTTACTGCAGAAGCAGTCGCATTTGGAACACCAGTCTCAGCCCTTCTTTGTTTTAAGAAGTACAAAATTCAATTCCCGGCTTCTTTATTGCGACCTGCTCAGTCGTATGTATTGAGTCAGAGAATGGGACATCAGTTTTATTATTGGAGTCCAGTATCAGACTCCCCAACTCCCGCCGCACCCGGTCTTTAGCAGATAACATATTTTCAGGTTGACGAAAGCCGGTCCCTTAAGGTTGGATGCAAATATGTAGAAATTTGTGACACATTTCTTGTTTCGTAGGCCAACAATCTGCTGCTCATGTTACGCCGTACTGCTGAGCAGAACATCTTGCCTACATCTGTTTCCAGTGATATTTCGATGGTGTTGAGGTTTTCAAATAACCCGCAAATTACTGGAATCACTAAAGAACTTTGAAATTTATTTCACTTCTTTTATTTATTTAATAACAAGGCAGAGTATTATTTTGTAGTAGGTACAAAAGTTTTGTCACTTCTGCGTTGTAAAATCTATAGGAGCGAATTGTTGTACACTACGTTGAACGATACGCGTAAGCGCCATGAAATACATGTGCGCTTATGACGTTTTCGTCGCGAAAACCAAAAAGCCATCCCGAACCAAAAGTTTGCTTCATTTTGGTAAAAGTTAGAACTAAAGTTCGCTACAGCGCTAAAATATAGTTACGTAGTCTACCCAAACTATTAAAACATGCGGCGCTAGTTTGCATTAGGGATTAGTTTTCTCGCGACGAAAACGTCATAAGCGCACAGGGATTTTATGGCGCTTACGCGTATCGTTCAACGTAGTGTACAACAAATCGCTCCTATAGATTTTACAACACAGAAGTGGCACAACTTTTGTACCTACTACAAAATAATACTCTGCCTTGTTATTAAATAAATAAAAGAAATGAAATAAAAATCTCGTTGTAATTTAATATAAACTTTATTTATTACACATTCTAAATAAGTTTTTTTTAATCAACTCGTCATGTTTTTGTATAATGCTTATCCTCATTCTTAAAGTGCAATGAACATACATATGTATGAGGAGTCGGAAGCCATGCTCCTTCATTCCGATTATTTTGCACAAATTTTATCCACGTTTCTCTTTTCTCATGACCCAGCCATAGAAACCTTCAAAATTATTTAGGTTATTTAGGTAAAAGTCACAATTTAATTATTTTACACAATACGCACCATAATTATTAACACATACACTATTGACAAACTGAACAACAACATAGGCATAAATGTATGTAGCGTATCTGCGTCTTTTGTTTTTATTACTCCATGATTAGTACTGCAAAATGACGGCGGTCGACAGCCCAATTCTCGGAGCATTATAAAACCGCGAAAATTTTTAAATCAAAGAGTTTTAAACGTTTTAATGTCTACTTACCGATGAAATGTTAAACCATCACTTTTTTGATGTTCCGGAGTGCTTACTGCAGTCTTTAAGAACACAACCAGACATTTTGAAGTTGTTATTTATTCGAAGCGAACACGACTCGTCTGTGCGGGCGTTCGACACTCACTAAACAGTTGCGGTACAGTGTACCGCAATGCGTGGCGCAAAATCGTGCAAGGCGATGTCTTCTCTATACGTAGTAGTAATACCTCAATGTCAGGTGGACGGTTGTCGTTTGTAACTCTCATTCATACTAGCTGTTCTATTAATACGACCTATATTCCTGTTAAGCATTTCAGCTTAAAATTCATCTGCTAAAAGGGGTTTCCGATAGTAGATGAATAGCTGATTCGGACTCACGACTTTTGAGTTTTGTCATTACCTTTAACCATTAGTATCTTGTCACATGAACACATAAATAAATGATGACTTATAATGTGTCATTTCTAGGTGGCGAGGTTATTTTTCGATCTAGGAGTCTTGGTTAAGTAACAAACTATTACAAATTTTTGCCGCTAAATAGCAGTTCTTGTAATCCTGTATTCTACACATCCTAACTGATTGCGGACCCTTAATGCGCAAACGTAGCACTCATCTGGAAAACTATGTACTCCACCCAGAAGAAGTGAAATTGCTCACGGCTAAGCAACTCCTTCTATTCATTGAAGACATAGGGCTTAGCAGTGAACTATAGCCATAGCAGCGATCACAATAGATCTTTTCGATCGCAGTGATACTGGTCTCTTTCCCTAGACCTACATAACTGATCGCACATAAAAAATTCCAGTGTTCTTAGCCTGAAGGGTATAGAGGGCCAATATAATTACAGGCTATGTAGCAATCCATCGTAGTATTTAGAGGTCCTTATTTGTTTGAAGTAGCCACTTACAACCAGGTGCACTGTTTGTTAACTGTTGTCACTTTAGTTTCATGAAAAAACACCTCAGCGCAAGACTAGTGGGTAAAGCCGATCAGAAATTTGTTGACGATTCGAAGCATATAAGTAGGTTTTTTTTAAGAACTACTGCTTTGAAAGGCGGCTTTAAAAGCGGTATCTTTGAAAAGTTTTTGAGCTTCGAAATTATTTCCTGTTATTTTTTAATTTTAATAGCAGCGGAAAAGACTTGAAAATAATATTAGATTTTTCACCAGCTTATAAAAGTTCCGGTTTTGTAGATAATCTACTTGGAGCGGGCCTTTTAATCGATTTTACGATATGACAGCTTCTTAATTGGGTCTACGGTCGACTTATAAATAGAACAAGAAGTCTTTTATGAAATATGTTTAAAAGAGATAAATCCGATGTAAAATATTTCTATAGTAAAATTAAAAGGACAGATGAGCTACTAGTCCATCGGATGGCAAAAAGTAGGCCAAAGTCACGTCATTACCCTTGGAGTACAAGAAAAATACGCCACAGCCTGATATTATACATGGTAGAAACATGGTCAGCTATATTATAGTTTTAACACGGGTGGATCGTCTCGGTCAGGGAAGGACCACGCTCTCACAGAATACAGAATACAGCGTTAAATAGCAGTTTATTGCTATAACTAAGAGCACGTGGACAAAAGAGTTCACAATACCTGATGGTGAGTGAATGCTGTGGCACGTAGACATCTACATTTATCTTCGATTTATTTTGATTCGCAAAATACAGATGCGTGAAGGGGTGACACCCTTAGGAATAAGATGGAATGCCTCGTTTTCAGTAACAGGGTCTCAAGTTCTCTACACGCACCGTACGACATATGGCAGCATTAAGCTGCAATTTTACGGTGTTATAAATTCTGTGAAAGCGTGGTCCCTCGTGGAACCTCGGTCGAGCCGATCATTCGGGCTACAAACATAATATAGCTGCAGAATGGCTCTCCTATGCAGAAAAGTGAAGCACATATTTTTATTTCTTTATTGTGTTCAGTTATTTATGCCAACTGCTGTCATTTATCACTACGTCAAAGCAGAGAATGTTGACTGTCGTTAAGTTGGTCTTTTGTTACCTTTCAGTCCGATAATATTATGTTTCGAAAACTAAAACTTTCCACAGGTACTGGTTGTAACTGCAGCTTCGTTTTCCAAGTACTTGGGCAATATGACTGTGTTTTTTGATAGAAAAGGTGATTTAGTCGATTTTTCCGGGACACCAGTGTTTCTCAATAGATCAATACCAGAAGGTAGGTTTTGCTTTTAAATAAATATAGACTAGATAGAATTTTTTTATAAAATTTATTTGGGTAAAACTCTGAAGTATAAGAAAACAAAAATTATTTAGTTAAAGAAGAATAATTATTTAAATTGGTTGGGCCTTTTCGAGAAATCGGTGAACAAGCGTAAAAAAACAGTCCCTTTAGTAACTCGGTTAAATAAACTTTTATTTTGTAACAATAAGCCAATTTCCATGAGTTGAAATAATAATAACCTTATATTCTGGTTCGGATATAAAATAAGAAACTACGAGTAAGTTCAAATTAATTATTTAGAAGCCTATCAGTGGTTTAGTTTTTGACCTTTGTGAATCTAATGAAGTGTATTTATTACGCAAAAACTAATTCATTTTATAAAAATTGAACATAAGGACAAGTAAGGCGTGAAGACAAAGACGCGAATCATAATATTTGACCTGATAAAAAATGAGAAAATCTATCTGTCTAATCTAATAGCTAGTATCTGGATGACCGAGCTTTGCTCGGTTTTTTTTGAAATTACATTTAGATACAAATTGCACACGGATAAAACATGAATAATATTTTTTGATCTTATTGACATAATAGAAAAAACTGAACTGGTTATTTGAATAAAAACTCATGAGTGTCAATTAGTTTAATTAAAATTTTCGTATTTTTAAAAAATACTAAAAAAAGGACTCGAAATAATAGATATTCTCACAAAAAAGGGAACTTTAAAAAAAAGGGAAACAAGTCGGACCGAAGACGGGACGCGAACCAATGCATAACAATCTCGCGACCGCTGGTTATCCACTTGGCCTATTACGATCAATAACACAATGTCAAAATTTACCTTCTTATATTGTTGTAGTTTTTCATTGCTAAATTTTATAAAAATCGTTGGAGCCGTTTCCGAGATTCCGATTATATATATATATATATATATATATATATAGTTTATACAAGAATTGCTCGTTTAAAGGTATAGGATAAGTGTACTTTGAGATATTGATTGATCGAAGGATATTGCATTATAAAACCGAATATTAAAGCTTATTATTTCATAAGCCTAAGAAAATATTTTCTTAAGATCGTTTTTATTTTCATCAGAATAATCTAAGCAAGTCAAGCCCTTAGACCAGGGTTTCAAAGATGTACCATTAGTTAAAAATCGTGTGACTATCTACGATATAAAGTCGATTTTTGCCACAGTTGCCATGTTTTGCACGGGAGTTAGAAACCGCATTTTTTATTATTTTGAGTTGTTATTAGGAAAATGCTGCTGCTCATTTCCTGTCTCAGTTTCCTTCTGTCGCCTCTTATAACACCGACACGCCGACGGAATGATATGCGGTAGTGGATATTCACACCTTGGCTAGTCAGCCCTCTAATATCTGTATTACATAGATAGTGTCCGCAGATCTTGGAGGTTATTCGTATGTTGTTTGTTATAATTTCTCCCCGATTCAGTGGATATTGGTCGACAATTCCGAGGGGTGAGGTGACGTTTTAATACCAATACACCGTACGGCTTTAAAGAGGATGCTCATAATTTTAATAAGTATTATCATCGATGGTGTGTCTCTCCTAGAATAGTGATGTTGGGAGTGGTGGTGCTGGGATTAGTGGTGACGAGGCGAGTGTACGCAATTGAGGGAGGGCGGGAGGTGCTCTTCAAAGGTAAGACATAATTTTATTTTATTGAGCGGATGGTTGCAAAGTAAATATTAATATCTTTATTTTAATAATTTCCTAGTATTGTTCATATACATATATATTATTACTTTGTAAGAAAATATGACTACACATAAAATAAAGTTAATAAAAAAGTATGCTGTAACTAATAACTATACTAAAAACTGATTGTTAAAATATAAAAGTAAAATTTCCAGATCCAGAAATAAAGGCTCTTTTAAAACCGTACACAGAAAAATTACATTCATTAGTAAGGGAAGTTGTAGGATACTCTAACGAAGACCTTTTAGATTCGAAGTGTAGTTCACAGGAGTGCGCTATCGGTAATTTAGTAGCAGATGCCTTTTTCGATGCCGTAAGTATTTTACATGTAGATATAGCCTTGAATTAAGTATATATTTTACTACATATTTATATTTCTTTTCATTACAAATACCTCTAACAGTTGGAATATAAATTTTGTACGTCTGTGATCAAGCTATTTAGTATTACTTACTGTATTTTCATCATCCTTCAGTGTGCGGAAATCTATCTACAAAAACACTACGTCAATCACATAATCTATATAAACTCTGATAGTTAAGCAGCACTGCTAGCGCTGAGATCACACTTAGTGAACTCAAAGCTAGTTAAATAAAGGCGTAAAGAGCACACAATTTGGAACCGAGCCATTTTGTGGAATCTCAAAACGCCTAGCCCGATTGAAACTTGAAACTCTTTATCACAATAAATCACTTAAGATCTGGGCTGGTGCACCAGGCTTAAAACGCAAACATACAGGCTTAAATTCGCTTCAGAAGCCCTGGGATTACATTCAAATAAACTGCGCATTCTGGCAAGAGCTCTGACGGGATACTGTTGTCTTAAAAAGCAGATGGCCATCCTGGGACTAAGCAACTCAAAGATGTGCCGGTTTTGTTGCTTAACGGAAGAAAGTTTGTTGCTAGACGGTGCGTATTTGTATAGCTACTACTGTATTGACCTATTCTTACAATCTGTGTCCTGTCAGAGAGGTATTCCTTTAAAAGTTTTAGAGGTATACCTCTGATACCAATCTGTTCTAATTTATTAACAAGTGTGGGAATTGATACAATATCAAAGGCCTTTTTTAGATCCAGGAAGACAGCAAGACATTTTCTGCCGTTATCCAAGGTATTTACAATTTGAGAAGTCAACGCGGCAACTGCATCTTCCGTAGAGCATCCCTTTCTAAAGCCGAATTGAGAGTCTGCTAATATTTTAAATTTAGAGAGATACTGTATAAGTCTATTGTTAATTAACTTTTCCAAAATCTTTGAGAACACAGACAGCAAGGAGATTGGCCGATAATTACCAACTTCTTTCTTATCTCCACTTTTGTAAATCGGTATTACAATAGATTGCTTTAGCAGCTTCGGAAAGACACCCTTTTCAAAGCATATATTAACAAAATGGCAGAGGATGGGGACAAGTAGTTGTTTAGCCATCTTGAAAAATCCGTTTGAAATATTGTCCCAGCCAGGGGCGAAATCTGATTAGAGACCTGCAATAATACAGTTGATCTCTTCCGGATAGGTTTCCATCAAAACAAAGGAAGAATGTGCCTTTACAGACACAGTTTTATGTGCTTCATCAATATGGAAAAAAGATAAACAATTATTAGGAATTATTAGGGTATGCTCCTACACTAGCAAAGTACTCATTTACTTTATCAATAAAATCACCTGGTGAGGATTTCGAACTTAAAAGGTCTACACTATTGACACTTGATTGTTTTACATGGGTTATATTCTTTATGTGCTTCCAGAGAGTTTTACTTGATTTGGATGATATTGCTAAAAGCTTCCTTTCATATTCCCGTCTAATTTTCTTGATTAATTTAGTAACATAGTTACGATACCTTTTGTATGTAATTTTATTTAATACTTCATTATAAGGATTAAATCCTAGCTTCTTTTGCATACTATTCCTATTTCGTATAAATTTTAAAATATGTATACGAAACTGTTGTTATCCACGGTTTAATTTTTCGCTTGTTACTAGAAATATTTACAATTTTTGTATTTTCTTCAATTGATTCTTTTATTTTGTAAATTAATTGATGTATTATATATTCCGGATTATCACTAAAAAGAAGGTTAGACAGGTTTTTTGAGCTAGACTAGCAAGTGCATTATAATAGTCAGTGTTGTGTTTAATTTTAACATTAATTACATTTGGTCTAATATTGCTTAATTTGAGTAATATCATAGCATGATCTGTGATAGAAGTGTTCAGTACAGCAATCTCAGCAGAAATAGTTTGTTGATTTAATTTTAATATGAAATGATCCAAGCAGCTGTTCTCTCTTGTAGAGATATGAAGTCCCGGTAAAAGCCCATACGTAGAAAGCATATTTAAGTATTTCGACCTATTAGTTATTTCGTATGTTTTTTCTGTAAGTCTAGGTGTAATATTTATATTAATATCTCCTGTTATTACAATATTTGAATACTCTTTTAACGAGTCCAGGTGCTCACTACGAGAACTGATGAATTGTTCTGCGTTGGGATTCGATAGTGACCTATATATGCCTAGTATTACTAAGTTTTATAGGTGGATTTGTATGCAAGATGCATGAGTCAACTTAATTTCTTTGACTTGAGATGAAATATTTTTTTTAATATAGACCACTACTCCATCATTTTGATTAACATGATGATGAGTAATATAGTCATTATAGTTACCTGGACGTGGAATAGGTTTGGTAGATTGAATCCTACATTCAGTATTAATATGTCGGCATTAACTTGTAGAGAAGTTAAAGTCAGTTGAAAATCGTCATAGTTGGAATAAATACTTCTTATATTTTGGGTTACAATTGTGAAATCTGTTATTGTAAATTTTAAATATTTGTTTAAATTTTCTACATCACATTGATATGCGGAAGCTATCTCTATATTGTCCAATTCTTGTAAATTATTGAAAATATTTTTATCCATTGAAATTGTTGTTAAAGACAGACGGCAAAGGTCGAATGTTACAAATATATATATATATATATATATATATTATATATATATATATTATTATATTATTTATACTGTTACGAGCTTGAGGTTCGTGACGATAAAAATTGCCGATAGAATTACCTAAATTAACACTTTAATTTTCTTTACACCAATTAAAACTTAAAACACTAATAATTAATCACACTGATTCACTTTATTTCGCTCTGAAGCTTCGCTTGTCTCGCCAAATTCAATACTTCCCCGATCGCATCTTGCAGCGCCTATAAATACAAATTAGCACCGAAACATTCAGAATATTCAAGTAAACACGCGCAAGGGGCCGAGAGTTCGATTGTCGACTTGTAGAAGCTTAGTTCTTCGTTCCGAGACTAGATGGCGCTGTCGGTTGAAAGATTAGTGACGTCATTTTCTGGAAAGTTCCCCTTGCTCTCGTCCCTGACACTAGATGGCACTAGTGCCGGATACATGACGTCGACTTATTCGCGCAACACTGCCCCCTCCTAAGGCATGCTCGTCCCGAGCATTATCGGCCCCATAATAATGCGCCAATCGATCCACATGGACGATCTTAGGAGTCCCTCTTGCGCCTTTCTGTATCGGCTCCTCAATGTCAAGGGCCGTCCTATCCCATGATGTACCAACATTGTACAATTTCGATGCTCCTCTACTACGCGTCTGAGGTCCCCTCACAGCCGCACAACTTGTACATGTACGACACCAATCCTCGACATCGTCACGATAATGGACCCAGTAAAACTGTTCTCGGACCTTCATTAGAGTTCGTTTAACTCCCAGATGGACTCTTGAACGACCATTATGGCACAGCTGTAGAACATTCGGCACTTTAGCTTTAGGGACAACCATTTGCAAACGACAGCTGTCTCCTCGATCATTGTCCCATTTATGGTACAGGACTCCATCCTGAATCAGCAAGCTGTCCCATTGGGCCCAATAGCTTTTCGTGGTTGAACTCATCGCTGAGACGTCGCTCCACTTAGGCTTGGTAGCACGGGCCTTCATCCATTCCAGAATCGGCTTGATGTCCGGATCTTCCTGCTGTGCATGTCGTAGGCTGTCCTTCCACTCGTTGCTGAGGTGGTCTGTCCTGAGCATCCTCACGGATACCACTTTCTTACTCTCCTGCCTAGTACAATGCTTGCAATCTTCAGGGAAAGGTCTCCTTGACAATGCTTCTGCGTTGCCATGCGATCTCCCGCTGCGGTGTTCAATCACAAAGTCGTATTCCTGCTGCTGGGTGGTGCTGTTAGCCGCACAACCCTCTCGAGACCGATCACCTTCCCTTTTTACAGATCGCTTAGGGCAGCTGGATCGAAGATGGCCCCTTTCCCCACAGCCGTAGCACCTTGGGCTGTAATTTTTATTGTGGTCGCGAACCGTAACTGCTGCAACCTCCCTAGCGCGAGGGGAACGACGATCCTGCCGCCGCCAGGCGGTGCCGTTAGCTGCACTACCCTCTCGAGATCGATCAACTTCCATTTCTACGGTTCGCTTAGGGCACCTGGATCGAAGATGGCCCCTTTCCCCACAGCCATAGCACCTAGGGCTGTATCCATTATTGCGGTTGCGAACTGTTATAGCTGCTGCAACCTCCCTGACGCGATGGGAACGAAGATCCTGCCGCACGGCTTCCACCTCCAGTGCATGGGCCAAGGCGTTCTTAAGCGTCTCGTGGTGCCCGAGCCTCACAGCAGATCTGACTTCAAGGTCGCGGATGCCGTCGATGAATGTCTGCACCAGGTTCCCTTCAATGAGCGCAGGTACAGACCGGTATGCTTTTCGCACCAGCTTCTCCACCTCTAGAGCCCACTGCTGCAGGTTTTCGTTGATGCGCTGCACGCGATCTTTAAGCTGCGCACGAAAGATGTGTTCCAGGTGAGCGTCGCCATATCTCGCCTCCAATGCCCCAAGGAGTTGCTCATAAGTCACTTCCTCACCGATAGCTTCCAGAACTGTTAAGCTTGCGCACCTTGTGAGAGCAGTCATGGCCTGACTTTTATTCCAGCCGTTCGCCTTCATAACAGACTCGAACTGGATTTTGTAGGCTGACCAGGAAGAAGTCCCGTCGAACGGTGGCACCTTGAACCCACCTAGCGAAGGTGTTGTAGCTACTACGGGAGCTGAAGTTCCATCTCCAAGTTTGAGTTCGTCCAGTGATTTCTTCATGCCAGCCATTACGTTGTCAACCCGATTGTTTACTTGATCGATTCGGGTTTCATCTTCCGATAGGCGGTTGTCATGTTGAGCAACCTTATCCTTCACCTCCTGTATCTCTTTTCCGAAGGTAGCGTGAAGGTCCTTCATGAGGAGCATCTGCTCTTCCAACCGACGGGCCTGTTCCTCTTGTCGGCGGGCCTGTTCATCCTGTCCACCCCGTAGCTGCTCTTCCATCCGACGGACCTGTTCCTCCTGTCGGCGGACTTGTTCCTCCTGTCAACGCGCCTGTTCATCCTGTCCGCCCCGCAGCTGTCTCGCCAAATTCAATACTTCCCCCGATCGCATCTTGCAGCACCTATAAATACAAATTAGCACCGAAACATCCAGAATATTCAAGTAAACACGCGCAAGGGGCCGAGAGTTCGAGTGTCGACTTCTAGAAGCTTAGTTCTTCGTTCCGAGACTCGATGGCGCTGTCGGTTGAAAGATTAGTGACGTCATTTTCTTGAAAGCTCCCCTCGCTCTCGTCCCTGACACTAGATGGCGCTAGTGCCGGATACATGACGTCGACTTATTCGCGCAACAATACTGTGAAATATGTGTGGTGCAATGTTTGTTATATGTATTTTTATATGTAAATGAAGTGTGTTTACGAAATTTGTGATTTTACATTTATGATATTGTAGCTTATACATTCGATTTACTAAAAATATTGTACATTGTAACTTTTTGTAAAAATGCTTGCGGTACGAACTTAGTAACACGTTAAATAATATTGTAATAAAAAAAAGTACTAATATTTAGGGATACAATAAAATTTAAGTACATAATAATCCCTTTAATATAGAACACATTTACAGATTTATTGCCGTATGAATTATAAATTGATGCTAAAAATACTGTGATAAGTGAGTAAGAGTAACAAACGTGTACACAGTCCATCTGATGGTAAGTGGATGCTCTGGCGAATAGATATCTGCATCTATCATCAAAATACAGATGCAGTGTATCCATGCCTATGTACAACTAGTCACCGCAGCAAGGCAAGCATAGTGACGTCGTCGTGCGCAACAGAACAGTGCGAGCGAGATGGACATTTCTTTAACGTTAATAAGCAGAACAACTGCTATGGCAAGAGCGATATACACTACTGTGCTTGCCCCGCATATACACCTGTAGATATTTGATATGTCTAATATTATTTAAAATCACGAAAAAGCAACTGCATAGTATAGGAACGCTAACGTTTTGTATTTAGAGAAGGGTCGCCACTGCCATGTATATTGTACATGTATATTACTGAGCTCCTCAATTAAGTCATTAATATATAATTGAATAACTTGTGGTTTGAGTAAAGTAATTTCATTGTAATTTTAAATTTCAGACTAAAGAGTTAAAAGTTTCAAACCTCACCCATGTGTCATTTATATTGAGAAATACGATGCGCGCATCGTTAGCAAAAGGAGGTAATTGTTGTTTTTAAATATTGAAAAACTGCCTTAACGTACATTTTAAGTAAGTAAGTTGTCATGTATTTATATTTATAAATCTCGAATACACAAAAATACCAACCATAAAATATATAATTGTAATAGTCCGGTAAACGTTACATTTTATTGGATTAGTGTAAAATATATTAATAAGTTTCCTCTTTTTTAGAAATCACAAGAGGCGCAATTATTAATACTTTGCCTTTTGCAAATCAGGTCGTCACATTCGCACTTCCAGGTCGTTATTTGCTCGATGTTTTTAAATTGTGTATGACCAAATATTACGTTGCAAACCCATTTAATGGTCCGTGGATGCCAAATATTGCAGGTAAAACGCATGATTTAATAAGAAAAATAAAATATATCTGAAAATATTTTTTGCTACCACTACCACATTGTGGTAACATTTTTGGCTAATATGTATGTAGGTATTAAAATTTTTGTCGGATTCCACTCAAATGTTACCTCAATCGATTTGTCATATTTGCTGATATTGTCTGTGTGGCAATTTGTTACATTTGCATAGATATCATAGACCATATGAGGTCATGCTATGCCCTTCACATGTTCAACGAACGAACGAACGAACTAACTAAAATCAATTTTTACTATCCATCAAATGTAATATTCCTCTACAAGATGCAGGTGTGTACAAGCTAGATTGTGAATGTGGTCTCTCTTACATAGGTCAAACAAAGATATCTATAAAAACCCGCGTGAAGAAACATATAGCTGATATGAAGCACCGACGCTCCGGGAAGTCTGCAGTCTGCGAACATGTTCAAGATCGTCCCCACAATTACATTAGATTTGATAAACCACAAATTCTCGCAAAAGAACACCGATTCCTACCAAGGATGATACGCGAGGCTATTGAAATTAAGAAACATCCAAATTTCAATAAAGAAGATGGTTGGGTGCTACCATCTGCTTGGGATCCTATAATTAACAAAATTAAACCCAAACCCAAGCATACCACAGCAATACTTCATGATACTATAAGCTCGTTTTGCGTAAATCTGACCAAAAATTAATATTAAAAAAATTGAAGGTAGTCGGACTAAATATGACATTGGGACGTCAAACATCTCAGTCCCCCCCGTGACCATGGGTGCTGTAAAGCACCCGAAACGTCGGGATAATAATAAAAATAAATTAAAGTAATTAAACGCGATAAAATCCGTAAATAATAGTTTTATTCAATGTGTAGTGTTCGCGTAAATTTAAGAAATCATTATGTTAATTGTTGATAACTGATAACTGACGCTGGCTAAATCGGACAAAATTTAAGTATAGATCGAAGAATGATAACAGTAAGTTATGCTTATATGCAATTTGGCCGATGTAGGCTTAATAGTACTACAATGGAATGCCTCGTTGCCAGTAATTTTATCTGTAATTGCATCGCATTGAAACATCTGATTTCCACTGGTGATGACGTTGGTTTTGGCCGTGATGGCATGATATTTGATCAATACTAGTATTTATAACCTATAGTTTTCAGTATCTTTCCCTTGTCTATAATCGGTTCCTTCGATCCTGTGTTAGTCTTTCTCTCTCCAATCCTATTCACACTTCATTGTTTTTGAGAAAAGAAGAATGCCTGTGGAATTCTTTAACTCTCCACATCCGTCGTGCGAAATATTTTCATAAAAAAGGTTTTTTTTATAGAATAATTGTGACAAACGAGCACACAGTCCACCTGATGGTAACTGGATGTTGTGGCCCATAGACTTCTATACTTAACCTCGATTAAGAATCAAAATGCTGATGCGCTGTCGTCCCTGAGTACTAAGATGGAATGCCTCAATTCCAGTAAAACGGGTCTCCGGTTCTCTACACTCACCATACGAAACACAGCAGCGTTAAGCTACTATTTTACGCCGGTATTCTGTGAGAGCGTGGTCCTTTCCCGGTCGAGCCGACCCATTTGTGCTATAATATAGCTGCAGCGTAATGTATTATCTAGAATGTTAAAATATAAATTACGTTACCTATTCGTTTCTTTAAGTTCTATACTTCGACCGCTATCATTTGTACTTATCTATACTTATACGTATACTAGCGATCCGCCCAGCTTCAAATGTGTGATTTCTGGATTTTGACAACAGCGCCACCTACAGGGTCAGTTTGTGATTCATTTAGATCATCCAGGGACCCATTCAAACACACAATAATTTCATCAAAATCTGTCCAACCATTTTCGATTTTATGCGAGATTGACGGACAGCAACTGATTTTATACATATACTAATATATCTATTTATATGTATTTAACTTACCCCCTTCTATTATAAACTCTATTTGCATCAGTCTTCTACGCAAAGGTTCTGAAAGAGATAACGGTGATAAGACCGCCTGTTATACAGTATAGACTTGAAATTGAACTCTATTATCGAACTCTGATATTTTGCATTTCGGTGTACTATAAATAATCAATAAATAAATAAACATTAAGACTCCTATGTAGAAACGTAAGAAACCTTAGCAATATAGTATTAAAATGTACATATGCTACTTATTTAATAATTTTAGGTCTTCGATTAACAATTAACTTGACTCAAGGTGTTAATGTAGTCGCCCAAGTTAAAGAAGGAGAAGAATTCAAAGATTTAAATCCAGATAAAGAATATCAAGTATCAACGCTTGGATTTTTAGTTCGGAAGCGAAATAATAAGTTTGCGGTAATATTTTTTTATTAACTGAAATTTTAACTTGTAAGTACTAAAAAAATAACGTTTTTTTGATGTAATATACTGTTTGTCAAATAACTATAAATTAAAATATAAAAGCTAGCAGACGTCTGGAACAGTTCTCTCAATCCACCTGCTAAACTTGGTGGCTACAACAATTTGTGTCAGCTATAGGAAAGGCTCTAGCCAGCTGTGGACTGTTTGCAGGCTAAAGCGGAGAGAAAAAATTATGTACTCTTTTGTTAACAAAGAAATGTTCGACATTATTTTATTTATAACACACAACAATATATATAACAAAATATATAACAACAACCTATTTAAAAAATCAAAGTGTCTAAAATAAGTAAAAATAATGGTTATCTTTTATTACCTGTTTATGCGCTGTATCGTTTCCTTTCAGACACAGACATTTTGTTTCAAATTGCCTCTTGTTTTTTCCGTTGACTAAAGAATAACTCTCTTTATTTCCTATTCACATATAACAAAGAAGCGGGATATTATATGTGATCGGGCATCGAATATTTCCAATTTGAATATTTATGTTTTGTTGTAGGTGCTGGTACGTCACGGAAGGAATATAAGAGCGGTTGGAAAAGATAGTGATATTTTAGAAAATTATATAAGGAAAACCTCTCCAATAATACCTGTATTAGATAATAGACTTACAGTAATAAATGAATCTTGAAAATATAATTAGTTTTTACTCTTTTTAAGTAACGTGTATTTCATCTACAAAAATAATACTAAAGTTTTTTTTTACTAAATTCGGCTTCAAAATTATGTGAAAGTATTTTTTTATAGTTAGTAAAGTCTACTGCTGGACACATATTTTTCTAGAATATGATTGGTGGTAAGTATTACTTAGAAGACTTGTCCATACTCACGACTATGTGTAAGCGGGTTAATGGGCGGCGAGTCAAAGCTCGTCACTACTCTTCGTCAATAGTCCCTTTCGCAGTCTTTCGATCACCAGAGGCCATCAATCAGTAGGCTGCACCGAGAGAAGGTAAGATCATCAAGTGAAAATTTTATATAATATTAATTTATTTAAAAACTTTAATGCACATAAAGCGTACAATGGGCGGACTTATAACATTGCCGTCCACTACCATCTCGAGACGGCGAGGCCGGCTCTGCTATTTCTGATCGAGACGCAGGTGTCCTCTCCGGCTGATGTCTCGTATCTCTCCTACCCGGGGTACAAACTGGAACACTCCTTTGTGCCTCAGGATGGAGTTTGCGTTTACGTCAGAGAGGACATCTGATCTCGACGCCTCGGCAGTCTTGAAGGTTCGGACGGCTACGCGTAGATAGCGACGACCATCCGCGCATCTACGGGTGCCTCTAAAGGTCCCATAGCGGTAATGCCGAAACAGACCGACTCTTCGACCACGTCCAAATGGCTACAGATTTGTTGCTACAACAGATTCCCTCCGCAGAGATCGTGATCCTCGGCGACTTTAACGCCCATCATGCAGAATGGCTTGGTTCACGTTTAACCGATCATTCGGGGAAATTTGTTCATGATTTTGCCTTGGCATATGGGCTGACACAACTGATCACTTTGTCTACGCGGATTCCAGATTTGGAGGATCATGCACTTTCCCTGTTGGACCTTCTACTGACCTCTCACCAGGACGGATATCAGATTTCCGTCGACGCCCCTTTACGCTCCTCGGGCCATTTTCTTATCCGGAGGACTCACGCTGAAATCGCAGTTGCGTTCTGCAAGCGGCCCCGTGTTTGGCACTATAGGTCAGCAGATTGGGATGGGATGCAGTCTTTCTTTGCATCCTATCCTTGGGGGCGGGTTTGCTTCTCGCCGGACGATCCCAACGTTGTTGCAGATTCTGTCGCTGATGTGGTACTTCAGGGTATGGAACTTTTTATTACTTCCTCTGTGGTGCCCATTAGAGGCAGATCTCAGCCATGGTTTGGTTGCTCCTATAAAATAGCATCATGTTATAAGCAGGAGTGCTACCAAGCCTTGGCTGACACATCAACGTCCCGGGATGTAAACACCAGCGCTCTAAAATAGAAGTATATAATAGCCTCCAGGTCCTTCAAAAGAGTCATTGCCAAGGCAAAGTCAGAGCACAAACTAGGTCGCCTTTCTTCTGGAACTGGTGCATTCTGGTCTCTCGTCAAGGCTGTCCAGGAGAATTTCTGTCAGCCATCTCTTCCATCTCTGCACAGGGAGGACGACTCACTGGCCCATACCGCAAAGGAGAAAGCCGATCTGCTAGGCTCTTTCTTTGCGTCCAACTCGACTCTCGATGACGGAGGGAGTACGGCGCCGACTATCCTGTGGTATGAGTGCTCCATGCCAGAAGTGCAGTTCACACAGCGCTCGGTTCCCAAAGCACTCCTCTCTGGACATCCAAAAGTTGAGTGGGCCTCACGGAATCCCCCCAATTGTGCTTAGGACGTGTGCTCCAGAGTTGGTACCGGTTTTGAGGCGTCTTTTCCGGTACTACTACTCCCCAGGCGTAGTCCCAAAATCATTGAAGGCGGCTTTCGTCCACCCCATCCCTAAAAAAGGCGACCGTTCAGACCCGTCCCACTACTACTACGTAGTCACTTAACATCAGGTGAGCCGCATGCTCGTTTAACCCCTCTTCTATTAAAAAAAATTAGGAATTCTCCACAGTCAACCACCAGTAAATTTAAGCAGATGCTATAAAAACATGAAGACATGTATATTTAAATATTAACATCAAAACATACATAACATACTAAAAATAAACTTAATATATTATAATAAATTCTGCAAAGTAACACTTATGACGTTAATTAAAGGTTTTGCGCGTGTTTTTTTCTTACCGTTCGCTATAAATTATAATTTATTTTGTTTGATGACGTAATAATATGTTATGAAATCTCAAACTATGACAAGTGATTCTATTTGAAGTTTATTTGAAATATATTAAGTAATGCCATCGATAAATTGTAACTAATAACGCTGCAACAGTCGGACATTAATTTTCATAGGAGGTTATTTCACCGGCCGATAGATCTCTGGCAAAAACTTTAGACCTTTGGTCCCACTCAATCACTCTCACACTCGTGCTATATTGAAGTTGAATAGGTTTGCATTTGTAGATCTGTTTGTTTCCTTTACTTTATGCTGTCATATTTGTTTAAGACTGCAGTTTCATTTCATGTCCGATGGTCATAAGGGTAAGAGTGTGATCGGAAATTTTTTGCTTTCTTCTGCGATGCTTGCAGAACCTAGGTCCGGCCGTATAGACAGTTTCCAAAAGGTAGTCACTTATATCATCCACTGGCATTCTAGCACTAAAATGTCTACCTGTCCCTGAGAAAAAAGACCCTTTACTGACAGATAAATAGATGGACGGTTGGATTTTAAAGTGATCATAGAAGAGTTTAATTTTTTATCTAAAACCTAAAAATGTTTGTTTCATAAGTGTGATTCAGTGTTACTGTGCTTTAGTGTAGATAAAATTGTCTTAAAATGTATATGCTTGTGTGGAGTAACAAGTTATATTAATGTCCGTGCAGCGAATTATTATCATCATGTGATGCCATCTCTTTTCCACTTCTGAACTCAAGAATTCTTCGTAGGCTTGCCACATGTATCCATCGGTTCTGCACATGTTCTATCTGGCAATTTATAAATTATATTGTAAGAATCACTTAGGAAATATTTTTAAGAAATGAACATATTAACTTTAGCATCGTAATACGGATATTTATCAAAATGTAATGCATGCAAATAAAGACATGAATAGCTTTGATTAAAACGAAGATGTTCCTACTTTAATTACTAGGAACAAACATTAGTTTTTTAATGCCAGTTACTGGACCCTATAGAACTATTTGTTAATTTATGGGGCAATCTATACGCTTTAACAACAAAAACCCCGTAAATGATCAAAGTTTGTTAATCAAACATTTCCAAATTTATTAAAGAAAACTGTAAAAATAGGATTAATATAATATGAAGTAGTACATAAATGCTGATGAAATGTGTACATCGAGGCTGATTTAAGAAATTAGTTATAGGAAAAAATTTGAACTTCGAGTTCTCGTTTACTTAAGCTACGAGTATAACCATATAATATATTTCGATGTTATTGAATTAGATCTTTCATCGGCTAATTAAGAAAAAAAACGCGGAAAAGGCGAAACCTTCATCTTAATGACGAAATTGTCTTGAAGTGGAATTTGGTAGAAAGTAGTATATTCTATTTAATGTAATATTTATATGCTAAGTATGACAAAACATGCTAGTTCCACTTTATTTGATTTTACCATAACGCAATACTATGAAATTTTTGACTCTATTTCTGTTTCAGCTATACCACAGGGTGGAAAAATTGTTGGATGGTGGGTTGTCAGATTATTTCTGCCATTATATTACATTTTTTTAATAGCATTGGGTGACAAACGAGCACATAGTCCACCTGATGGTAAGTGGATGCTCTGGCCCATAGACATCTAGATTTATCCTTAATTAACAATCAAAATGCAAATGAGTTGTCACCCCTGAGGACTAAGTTGGAATGCCTCGATTCCAGTAAAACCAGTTTCCGGTTTTCTACACTCACCATACGAAACACAGCAGCATTACGCTGCTATTTTAAGCTGGTATTCTATGAGAGCATAGTCCTTCCCTGGTCCCCCTGTTGAGCCAACCTATTCATGCTACAAATAAAATATAGCTGCAGCTTGGCTCTACCACGTAAAAAGTAAAACATCCGACAGAACTCAAATTCCATCCGGTCAATAAAAGAATTCTCTGCCATACATGATCAAATTGTTAAATATATTTCCACGAGCAGTTTTCCGGGCGAACGGATACATCTTAGGAACCTTCAAGTCTTCTTAAATATAGGCAACGTAACTGGGTTTCCTCTAATGCTGCAGATGTTCATGGGTGACAGTGATCGTTTTGTATAAAGGACTCAAGAGATATTTACACATTAGAATCACTCTCAATATGTTCCCAGTAGAAACTAATATAGATGATATTACAATCTATGTTTATTTTGTTTAACATATGTTGTATTTTATTTCAAAGACAAAATGCTTCAAGTCTGTAACTATACTCCAATAACCCTTAAACCGGAATACAGCAGTGAAAGCACAGGTATTTGATGACATTAAAAGTTTAGACACAGTACCAAACTATTGCCATTTATATTCTTTTAAAATTAAATATCATTAATCTAAAATGCCGTGTAGTGGCGGTTAAGAATATCCACTACCCCATATCTTCCCGTGGGTGTCGTAAAAGGCGACAGAGGGAGACAGGCAGGAGATGGGCAGCAGCATCTTCCTGATAACAGCAACTGTACGACAAAAAAAACTGCGGTTGCCAACCCGCTCGCCAAGCGTGGCAACTATGGCAATGTACCCCCCATGAACAATTACACAAATAGACGGCCCGCAGTCCCCGGCGGCCCCGCTATTCCTGGCTACGGTGGCGACCATGGTAACGGCGGGGCAGGGGGTGCTAAGAATCTCTGGTGGAGGTTCGGTTGCCACCTACGACGACTCGACCTGGCAACATTTAACGCACGCACACTGAGGACTGACGAGAAGATCCTGGAGCTGGAAGAAGAGATAGACAAGTTGCGCTGGAGTATTATAGGATTATCCGAGGTCCGAAGAGAGGGGAAGGACACGGTGATTCTCGAATCCGGCAACTTGTTCTATCACCGGGAGGGCGACCAAGGAGATGTCGGATTTATCGTCCACAAGTCTCGTTAACAACGTTATATAGATTGGGAGTGTGTCGACGAGGGTTGCGTATCTTATACTCAGAATCACCAAACGGTATTCGCTGAAGGTCATACAGGTTTACGCACCAACCTCGGCACATTCCGATGAGGAGGTGGAGGAAATGTATGAGGATATTTCCAGAGCCATGCATTCTTCCAAAACCCACTACACGGTGTTGATGGGAGACTTCACTGGGAGAAAACGGTGAGCTGAAGTTAGGGAAATTTGGAGTAGGGCAACGGAACCGAAAGGGCCAGCAGCTGGCCGACTTTATGGAGAAAGAGAGACTCTTTATGATGAACTCTTTCTTCCAGAAGCGGCCCCACAGGAAGTGGACCTGGTCGAGCCCCGACGGTTCGACAAAAAATGAGATTGACTTCATTATGACGACCAGATGCCAACTGTTCAGTGATGTCTCAGTGATCGCAAGGGTGAAAACTGGCAGCGATCACCGAATGGTTAGAGGCACACTGAAACTAAACGTTAAGTTGGAGAGGTCTCGTCTAATGAAGTCAACGCTCCGTCCCCCTCGTGCTCTAATCCAAAATCCCGAAAACTTTCAGCTCGAGTTACACAACCGCTTTCAGTGCCTACAAGATTGCAATGCAGTGGACGATATGAATGACAAGCTCGTGGAAACTGTCCATGCGGTCGGAGCTAAGTTCTGCAAGACCCGCCGCAGAAGAACACAAAAACTCTCCGATCACACTCTTAATCTCATGGCTGTTAGACGGGAGATGAGGCTGCAATCGTCAACAGATTTGACAGCATACAGGCAACTGAACAGACAGATCTCCAAATGCATGCGGCGAGACTTACGCAACTTTAATACTGCTCGTATTAAAGAAGCGATCGAGCGGAACCAGGGCTCCAAAGTCTTTGCCAGAGATCTGTCTGCCCGTAAGAGCCAACTGTCAAGGCTGAAGACTGAGTGTAGCAGCATCGTTTTCGGGACAGCTGAGATTTTGAGTGAGATTGAGAGGTTCTATGGGCAGCTGTACACATCATCGTTGGAGCTACACGCAAGTGTGAGTAACAATCCAAGAGCAAGTCTTATCCGACACTATTCCGATGATATCCCGGACGTCAGTCTAAGCGAGATTAGAATGGCTCTCCAGCACCTTAAAAACGGCAGGGCCCCAGGCGAGGATGGAATTACAGCGGAGCTTCTGAAAGTGGGTGGAACACCGGTACTTGAAGTCCTTCAGAAGCTCTTCAATTCCGAGGCGTGGAGCAGAAGTGCGGTGGTCTTGTTCTTTAAGAAAGGCGACAACGCTCTCTTGAAGAACTACAGACCGATTTCCCTTCTGAGCCGCGTCTACGTGCTGTTTTCGAGAATCGTCTCGCACGCAGACTCGACGACTTCCAGCCTCCCGAACAAGCCGGTTTCCGAAAAGGCTTCAGTACCATAAACCACATACATACCGTGCGGCAGATTGTACAGAAGACTGAAGAGTACAATTTGCCACTTTGCCTGGCGTATGTGGACTATGAGAAAGCCTTTGATTCCGTCGAAATTTGGGCGGTGCTGCAGTCCCTTCAGCGGTGCCAAGTTGACTGTCGGTATATCGAAGTGCTGAAGTGTTTGTACAGTAGGGCTACGATGGCTATCCGAGTACAGAACCAGAGCTCGAAACCTATCCAACTGCAGAGAGGTGTAAGCCAGGGTGACGTTGTATCCCCGAAACTCTTCACCGCTGCTTTGGAAGACGTTTTCAAGCTACTGGACTGGAAAGGATACGTTATTAACATCAATGGCGAGTACATCACTCACCTTCAATTTGCCGACGATATAGTCCTTATGGCAGAATCGCTGGAGGACTTAAGCACTATGCTCAATGACCTCAATAGTGCCTCCCAACGGATAGGTCTTAAGATGAACATGGACAAAACAAAGATCATGTTTAATGTCCATGTCACACCTATGCCGGTAGTTGTTGGGAGCATTATGCTCGAAGTTGTTGACGAGTACGTTTACCTGGGACAAATAGTCCGACTAGGTAAGTCCAACTTCGACCGAGAGGTCAATCGACGGATTCAACTCGGCTGGGCAGCGTTCGGGAAATTACGACACATCTTCCCGTCAGGTATACCTCAATCTCTGAAAACTAAAGTGTACAACCAGTGCGTGTTGCCAGTGATGACTTACGGATCAGAGACGTGGTCCTTCACTGCTGGCCGTATGAGGACGCTCAAGGTCGCTCAGCGAGCTATGGAGAGGGCTATGCTCGGAGTTTATCTGCGTGATAGACTCAGAAATGAGGATATCCGCAGTAAAACCAGAGTGACCGACATAGCCCAACGGATTAGTAAGCTGAAGTGGCAATGGGCCGGCCATATAGCTCGAAGAACCGATAACCGATGGGGAAGAAAGGTTCTCGAGTGGCAGCCTCGTACCGGTAGGCGTAGTGTAGGGCGACCCCCACTAGATGGAGTGACGACCTGGTAAGATATGCAGGAAGTCGATGGATGCAGGTGGCTCAGGACCGTGCTTTGTGGCATTACTTGGGGGAGGCCTATGTTCAGCAGTGAACTTGTGAAGGGCTGTGATGATGATGATGATGATGAATCTAAAATGCGGCGTCGGGCTTACATTTGTTTGATTTTAGGGTAGACTATGATTTATAAGACAATTTATTTATTACTGTAAAAACGTCTTGAAGACAACGCTGCTTTGATCGTAAGAAATTGTTGTAGCCTAATTATTACACTACTGCCAGTGTTACAAAAATTTTCAAAGCCTAAACTATGCTTCAATTCTTATCGTAAGTAGATGTACTCGCAGAAAAATTTCCTACACCAAAGAGTTTATACTTACGATTGTCGATTCTTAGAGGAGTACTATTGTCCATTGTTACGAGTATTCAGACGGAAATCGAAAACATTTGAATTGTTCTTTCGCATACCTTTATTCCGAAAAATTCAGGGAATATGTAAAAACATATTCGAATACATTTAGAAAGGTATGTAAGATTTAAATATTAAATTTTATAATTCTTAAAACGCAATATGGACATAATATAAGGCAGTTTTCTTAAGCGAGTAATCAGTAGGATGAATTTTTACAAATATTGTTAAATAATGTTGGCATATAAGTTTTTACTACTTATCTTAATGTAGGAAATGTTCTATTAATTTTGTTCAGGTGCTACAATTTACTTATTAAATCTGGAGACATCAAAGACCTTGGCAATATTAGGCCTGTACCCTAGCATCAGTTATGGAGTGCCCCTTAGTAAATCCAAACTGATGCTGATAAACCGTCATTTATGTATATACGCCCATATAACACGTAAGTATATGAATTGTAAAGTAAATAAATAATAAATAATATTTAAATTGAAGAAGTAAAACATTTAGTTAAAAATTTACTTTTCAAATACATTAATAAATGCAGGTAGGCAGATCCTACCTGCATTCAAATATTTTTTTATTATTTATTTACTTCAAAGTCCATACACATACGTATTACATAGGCGTATATACATAAATAGCGGTTTATTAGAACCAGTTTGCATTTACTAAGGGGCACTTCATACTGTTGCTAAGGTATGCATGAGAATTAACAGAATGCCATTAGTGTAATTTGTGATTTATCCAAAGCATTTGATTGCTTAAATCCCAATACACTACTTTGTAAAATAAAATTTATGGCCTTAATAAGTAGCTTCTTCGTTTGTTGGAAACTTATATTTGCAATAGTAAATTCTATAGGTTCTGTAATAAAAATGGAGGTGCCCATTCTTGGTCCATTTTTGTTTATCTTTTTATTCATTTATTCATTTATTATACGACTTCATAAGTCCACTGCTGAACATAGGCCACCCACAAAGAATACTACAAAGCACGATCCTGGGCCAGCTGCATCCATCGACTTCCTGCGTGTCTCACCAGGTCGTCACTCCATCTAGTGAGGGGCCACCCTACACAATTCCTACCGATACGATTCTGCCACTCGAGAACCTTTCTTCACCATCGGTTGTTGGTTCTTTGAGCTATATTGCCACTTCAGCTTACTGGCTACTGTTACTGAGGCTGATATCCTCATTTTGAAACCCCAAGATAGCCTTCTCAATAGCTCGTTGAGTGACCTTGGGCTTCTTCATACGGCCAGCAGTGAAGGACCACGTCTTAGATCCAGAAATCACAACTGGCAACATGCACTGGTTGTACAATCTTGTTTTCAGGTTTTGAAGTATACCTGACGAGAAGATGTGTTGTAATCTCCCGAACATTTGTCTGAACTCTATATAAGTGATTTATCTTACTTAGTTCAGAAGCTCACTTATATAGTATTGTGTGCAGATGGTACTTAACTGATATACAAGATTAAGCGAAAAACTGAGACCGCAAGAGTAGTAAATAATGCTTAAGACTAAGGTTTAACTTGGTTTTATGCGAATAATTTAGCACTTTGTAATAAAATACACATAATGCGAACAATTTGTATTGCCCAATTGGAAACAACAATCGAATGCCATTATATTTCAAAATGATAAATTAGATTTTTTTGCAATAACATTATTTTTGAGTATCACGTCATTCCATAGAGTCCTTACATAGAAACCTTGGCTAACAAACTCAACTCCGTCAACTAACGAATGTGGCTACTGTTAGATAAGTTTATTTTAATTATTCTGACAGCATAATATCTTATGATACTGTGGCCCATGTACATTTAGATTTATACTCGATTAAGAATCAAAATGCAGATGTGTTATCATTCTCGAGGATTAAGTGGCGTATATACCGAGGTTCGCGCGTTCGAATCCCGCACGGAACAAGTATTTGTACGGCCCACAAATAATTGTTTCGGGTGTGGATGTTTGTCCTTGTACAATTTATGTTTGTAGGCTGCCTCTACAATACCGTAAAATATAGTGTAACATTCCTAGGGTAACTTTTTTATAAAAAATAAAAGATCTGGGGGCACGGCAGTGCCTCCGCCAAGACGAGCAAAAAAGCGGCACGGCCGTACCGTTTTCTCGAAGCAGTTCAGGCCATTTTCGACCCCCCCCCCTATAACTTCGTTGTGAATAAAACTAGGAACCTGCATTTTCAGAAACCAAGCAGGTATTGTATAAACATGGTATGTTCCAAATTACATTCCATTTGAACGAGTAGTTTAATAATTTTAACTAATAGTAAAAGTTTCTTAATTTTGTCACTCACTGACTGACCGATCATCAACAACACACTAAGGCACTTCTGGCAGATATAGAAGCTTCAATTTTAGAATACAAATAGTGTTCAGTGTATTAATCAAGGAATAACTAAAATATTTTTTGATTTCGGTCCAGTTTTCTAGATATGATAACTGCATAAATAACTTTGTAATCCCATATAAATATATAGGATTACAAAGTTGTATTTGCAGTGAATGAATCGGTGTTCCTGTAGTATGTATATGTATAATAGGTATAGATAGGTACCTTGTTGTAATTCAAGAAATAGAAGGTACCGGAAAGGAAAAAAAGTAAGACTATCTACAAAAAGTAATAAGATGACAAGTAGCCAAGCCAAGTAAATCTATCGATTTAAAACATAAAAGTTTTTTAACATTGATATGGTCACTGTAAGATGTTGTTAGGTTAGCTAATTACGCAATAACTTAAAATAGAAGGACCCTTAAGTAGGGACTGAATAAATTAACCGACTTGGTATTACATGTATCTCACAACTTTTTACGGTAGAAGAACTGAGTTACGAGACTTGGTTCTTTCGTTGGTCTTCTCGTCAGGTATACATCAATCTCTGAAAACTAAAGTGTATAACCAGTGCGTGTTGCCAGTGATGACTTACGGATCTGAGACGTGGTTCTTCACTGCTGGCCGTATGAGGACGCTCAAGGTCACTCAGCGAGCTATGGAGAGGGCTATGCTCGGAGTTTTTCTGCGTGATAGACTCAGAAATGAGGATATCCGCAGTAAAACCAGAGTGACCGACATAGCCCAACGGATTAGTAAGCTGAAGTGGCAATGGGCCGGCCATATAGCTCAAAGAACCGATAACCGATGGGGAAGAAAGGTTCTCGAGTAGCAGCCTCGTACCGGTAGTACGTACTGTAGGCGTACTGTAGGGCGACCCCCCACTAGATGGAGTGACGACCTGGTAAGATATGCAGGAAGTCGATGGATGCAGGTGGCTCAGGACCCTGCTTTGTGGCATTATTTGGGGGAGGCCTATGTTCAGCAGTGAACTTGTGAAGGGCTGTAATGATGATGATGAATGATGATATAGTCATATCATTTAATAGTCTGTATCTGATGCACATATAGAATTCGAACACTTTGCTGTGCCCACCAGAAGCAAAAAATGAAGCCACATGTTGTCAATGGATGGATGTTGAGTAGTATGATTGTAAACTTAGGATGGAAAACTAAACATTCATAATAATGGAATGTATTCGAAAGAATTTTTTTTAAGTTTTTACGAAAAATCAATTTGTTATAACCTCTTCTGTATCGGCTCGAATACAGAGAAATTCTATTAAATAAGGTTTTATATCACTAGTTAGGGTTTTATTTCATGCTACACTACTAAGTTAAGTCTGTCACAAGTTCGAATGACATATCCACTGCATCATCAAGTTTCTAAGTTCGAATATCTCGTTAGAGAAATACCTACATTTGGTAAATTGGATGTGTGGTCGCATAAACTGTTTTAATCTTCTCTAAGTTTCCGGATTACGAACAGTACTTGCTTTGTTCTCACACTGCCAGCTGGTGTTATACTTGGTAAAAACAAACAGGCAAGTTGTAATGAAACTCACAGTAACTTCGTATTTTAGAACGCGCTAACAATGGAAAGTGTATGACACGTTTGTAACAAGGAAATTATGGAGTGATTTAACCTTTGAGCAAGTTTTTTATGCATGAACTTTGAACCTACAAAAACAGATGATGTAAAAGAACAAGGTCCAAAATTATGATACCCGGTTCTACCCGGTTCTTGTTCAATGCACTTCAATGTGATTTAAGCACTTTTTTTATTTGATTCTTATATTACGGTTCATCACTAAAATATTGAAATACAAGATTTGACCAATGAAGAGCAACTGAACACAGAACTAAAGAAAGTTATGACAGGGACAAACGGTCATAGTGCTGTTTTAGACGACAGTCTCAAGGTTACCATTAAATTTGAAATGGATCTTTTTGAAAATAGTGGGTCAAGAGGTCACTATCTCACAGCAGCTTTTGATAATTTAAAGACGATTCCTCATTAAACGATAAAAGATTAAACGTTCTCTCATTTTTACGCTCTTATTACGAAAATAAGGAAGACAGAAAGTGTTGATTGTGACGAAATCTAATTATTTTTTTTAACTCGCTCTATTTAAACTACAGTCACGAGTTTTGCATGTTTTTGTTTTATCAAAATTATAAACGTAATCACAAGTATCTCCTAGTATAATAAGTCTATGAGTATCTCGAGTTTACTTTTAGGAGTTTAGACAAATACTTGTAACGTTTTTAGAAATAATGCTTTGAACGCTTTTACTACATGAGAAGATATACAAGAGCAATAGTATTTGTTTAAATAAAATTTATACACTGAAATTGTTTGTGTATTTAATATCTCCTTCTTCTTCTTTATCAACCGATGAAATCATCATCGTCAACAATGTAATAGAGCGTAAAGTAGTGGCGTAAGAGATTCACTACCCCATACGGATGGTATGCTAAGACAGAGAGAAACTGAAACAGGAAATCGGCAGCAGCATCTTGTTGTGTGTGCTTTTGACGGGCTGTCCACTGCTGAACCAGACCTTACCTCTTAGGAGAGATATTTGCCACAGTTGCCCCAAGCTAGGCAAGTGTATTTGCAATCGCAGTATTTTATATTCAGCTGTTACCAGAAAAAGGCCGCTGCCCACCTTCTTGGTCAGTTTACCTCTGCTGCCTCTTAATCGGGATTAAGTTGAGTAGTGGATAATGTACTTACACCGCTACTACACGGTGTGAAGGAATGAATGGATTAATAAAATAATGAAAGACCTCCACTATAGGACATAATAATTATTGTACTCGTATATTATAGTATCATAACGACGAACTTAAACTTAATCGGGATTAAGTTGAGTAGTGGATAATGTACTTACACCGCTACTACAGGGTGTGAAGGAATGAATGGATTAATAAAATAATGAAAGACCTTCACTATAGGACATAATAATTATTGTACTCGTATATTATAGTATCATAACGACGACCTTAAACTTAATCGGGATTAAGTTGAGTATTGGATAATGTACTTACACCGCTACTACACGGTGTGAAGGAATGAATGGATTAATAAAATAATGAAAGACCTTCACTATAGGACATAATAATTATTGTACTCGTATATTATAGTATCATAACGACGACCTTAAACTTAATCGGGATTAAGTTGAGTAGTGGATAATGTACTTACACCGCTACTACACGGTGTGAAGAAATGAATGGATTAATAAAATAATGAAAGACCTTCACTATAGGACATAATAATTATTGTACTCGTATATTATAGAATCATAACGACGACCTTAAACTTAATCGGGATTAAGTTGAGTATTGGATAATGTACTTACACCGCTACTACACGGTGTGAAGGAATGAATGGATTAATAAAATAATGAAAGACCTCCACTATAGGACATAATAATTATTGTACTCATATATTATAGTATCATAACGACGACCTTAAACTTACTATTGCCGAAAATTTTCCGGAAGATTCCGACAAGACAACTTTCTTAAAAAATAATAATTGTAGGAAATATTCTACTCTTTTGTCAAAGGCTGGCAACGTATTAAAACTCCTCTGGCATATTCAAACGGATCACGGTGGCTGAATAATGCAGTATCTTTTTACTTTTTTACATAGTAGAATCAAGATGCAGCTATATTATGGTTGTAGTACGAATGGATCAGCTCCACCGGGGTAGGACTACGCTCTCACAGAATACCAGCGTTAAATAGCGTTTTAATACTGCTGTGTTTCGTATGGTGAGTGTAGAGAAGTCGAGACCTCTTTTACTGGAAACGAGGCATTCCATCTTAGATCCAATTCTTTATCGACGATGGATATAAATGTTTATGGGCCAGATTACAGCATTACTTGTCATCAGGTGAATTGTATGCTTATTTGTCACCCTTATTCTATAAAAAAAATCTTAAACCATTAACAGTTTCATTGGTGCCGGTGGAAATAGAAACCGGATTGCTCGTACCGATAGCACAAGATTAATAAAATATTTTTCTATCTGTGATCACTCAAATGAGAACATATTATACCTCCACGTAGAGCGACAAGTTTTTATTTTAGTTGAGTGATGTTGAGACCAAAAAATAATGCCGATTGTTAAAGTTAGGAATCGATAATTTTAGCCTTACCTTCAGATAAAGAACAATGTTTTTCATTAATTTATTTCTGGTGGATCTATGATATGATTATACTTTCACTCCTAGACTAGCCTGGCAGACTTTCTTCGTTCTTCTATGTAGGTGGCGCGATGAGTTTCATATCAAATTAATTCTGGATCTTTAATAGTTTAAATAAAAAAAATCTGTTACAGCAACACCTATGTCGTCTAAATTTAGTAATTTTCTTATTAAATACTAAACCTAAGTTCTAATTATATGTTGTATTGTAATTATGAGTTATTTTAGTCAATAAAATTTGAATTTGTTAGTTATTTAACAACAGCGCCATCTATCGAATCCTGGCATAGCTATGAGCGATTTTATCGACGAAATGTGAAACATGTATTGTGTGAATATAATCTCAATCGGTCAACAGCAACGATTGCCAACGATTTAATCTAATCTATAATATAAAAATGAATCGCAAAATGTGTTGGTAAGCGCATAACTCAACTACGCCTGGACCAATTTGGCCAATTTTTTTTTAAATGTTCGTTAGAGTTCAAGGATGGTTTTTACGGCAAGAAAATTAGAATAATTGCCGGAAAAACCCTTAAAACAGCCCTTTTCTTTTTCCCATACAAACGTTTTCTAACTAAAACGTAGTCAATTTGAGCTTTATTGCTATTGTATATAGTTGATATTAAATTTCTTTTGTTTTACTATCGGCACTCGACATAAAATGCATCAGTTTTCACGTCATTACATCAGTCAAATACAAACCGCGTTAATAATATATCCCTATTTTACAGACATAAAACATTGGTACGGCTTAAAAGACTTCAAGTCAAATCAAATAAAGAAAAAAAAACAACAACAAACTGACAATGTCGATTTGCCGTTGTACATTGTCTTGTTATTCTTGGATTTTCTGTAACCTAATCTACTGAGTTTGCTTTTGTTAACTAATACACGAAACAAATTCGTATATCGTGTATTGTTCAGAGTGTTTACTTAATTAGTGTTTAGTGACACAATAATTTATATTTGCTATGCCTCCTATAAGACGAAGCAATTTAGGTAGAAGAACATGAAATACTACAAACCAAGCTAACTACCGATCTAATCGTACTGCACAAGAACGTGAGGACCGAAATGAACGAGAAAGAATTCAGATATCACAAACGCGTGAAGCGCGAGCGCGACATTCAACAAATAATCGCGCAAGTTTGAATCGAGCTGCCTTCAGTTACGATGTGGCACTTGACTACAGTAACTACCAATGTGTTGTTATTGGTTCTATGAACTTGGTTGAATATGAGCAATATTGTGAGGCATTGATATACAAAAACAAAGCCAATGGATTGTGTTGCGCAAATGGTAAAATGAAATTGATACCATTGGATCCACCACCAGAGCCATTGTACTCATTGGTTTCAGGAATAGGAACAGATTCCATACACTTTTTGACAAATATCCAACAATATAATAATTGCTTTTAAATAACTTCATTTGGGGCAACAAATGTAGTTCGGGAAAATTTTATGCCAACTTTCAAGGTATGTATTATAGCAGTTACTCATAATTATTTTAGCGAATAAAATTTCTGTCACCTAAGTTAAGATGTGTCACTAATCTTCAATTGCTTAATAATTAAGAAATATATCACTTAGTCACCATATTATTTGGTGATTCAGTTTCAGTGACACTTTTATTATTATTGAAGATAGATATTAATTACAACTAAATATATTATAAATCAAACTTAAATAATATATATTATTTAATTATTAAAAAACAATAAATTTATACCCCACATTGCTTATTTATTTTATTTTAGTGTTTGGTTTTAATTTACAGATACAAGGGCAAATATATCATAGAGCAGGTTCACTGTTACCAGTGTCAGATAGCAACTACAAATTCCTGCAAATTTATTTTATGGGCAATTCACCACAAGAAATTGATCTGCGTTGTGCACATAACAAGTTAGTAAAGAGGTCTATTGTAGAACAATTACAAACTTTATTTCATAAACACAGTCAATTGATTATATTGTTTAAAACTGCACTGGATCTGATGCCATCTGACAATCAAAAATTGTAATCAGAGCTGATAAAACACCTGCAGGTCAACATGCAAGACGTTTTAATGCACCAACTATTGATGAAGTTGCTATCGTTGTCGTTGGAGAAAACTTGAAATCCCGTGATATTGTTTTACATCGTCGGAATGATCAATTACAACGTATAAAGGAAACACACCGCTCATATGATGCATTACAATATCCCATAATATTTTGGCAAGGTGAACATGGCTATAATTTCTCAATAAAAATGATAAATCCCATTACAGGTAATTAAAATATTAGTTTAGTTATGGCAATAATATCTGTCACTATATTATGTATTTTACTTTTATATTTCAATGTATTTTAATTTTATATTTCAATTTAATTTTAAATTTCTATGCTATTAAAACAAAATTTATTTACAGGTTTTGAAACAAACAAAAAAGTCAGATTAATGAACTATTATTCATACTGCCTAATGATTCGGGAAAATGAAGACAATCACATATTGAAATGTCGGCGATTATTACACAAATATGTTGTTGACATGTATGTTAAAATTGAAACGGAGAGATTAACAGTCATCAGGTTGAATCAGACCAAACTCCGATTTGAAGGGTATATTCACCTTCGAGATGCGATTAATACTGATAGAAATGCACAGAATGTCGGTCGGATGACTATTCTTCCAGCAACATACATCGGAAGCCCTCGGCATATGCACGAATATGCTCAAGATGCCATGTCGTATGTTCGTCATTATAGTACAGCAGATTTGTTCATCACATTTATATGCAATCCGCAATGGACAGAAATCAAGCAGGAGTTATTCCCTGGGCAATCACCCATTGATCGTCATGATATTACAGCCAGAGTCTTTAGACAAAAGTTGAAATCTTAAATGGATTTCATCGTAAAATATTATGTTTATGTGAACATTATTATGATGTTTGGTGAGACACGCTGCTGGATGTATTCTGTGGAGTGGCAGAAACGAGGATTGCCACATGCACACATTTTGATTTGGTTGGTTGAAAAGATAAGGCCAAATGAAGTTGATGCAGTGATATCAGCTGAAATCCCTGATGTACAAGTAGATCCTGGATTGCATGAGGTAGTTATCAAAAACATGATACATGGTCCCTGTGGAACTCTTAATCAAAATTCACCGTGTATGATGGATGGTAAATGTTCAAAACGATATCCACGGATATTAATATCGGAAACAATTACTGGTAATGACGGTTATCCATTGTATCGTCGCCGATCGACAGCAAACAATGGAAAATCAACAATTGTCAAATTAAATCAACAAGATATTGAAATAGATAATCGTTGGATTGTTCCATATTCACCTATTTTATCAAAGACATTCAAAGCACACATCAACGTTGAATCTTGCCATTCAGTGAAATCTATTAAATACATTTGCAAATATGTAACCAAAGGGAGTGATATGGCTGTGATTGGAATTGGGGCAGAGAATTCCAATGATGAAGTTACCCAATACCAAATGGGCCGCTATGTTAGTAGTAATGAAGCAGTTTGGCGAATATTTTCTTTTCCTATTCATGAGAGACACCCTGTTGTTGTTCACTTAGCTGTGCATTTAGAAAATGGGCAAAGAGTGTATTTTACAGCACAGCATGCAGTACAAAGAGCTGCTCAGCCACCATCTACGACATTAACCAGTTTTTTGAGACATTCCATAACTATAATTTTGCACAAACATTGTTATATTCTGAAATGCCAAAATATTATACCTGGAATCAAACCTCAAGGAGATTTATACGACGGAAACAAGGAAAACCAGTTGCAGGATACCCAGATGTATATTCCACCGATGCGATTGGTCGAATTTATTCAGTACATCCAAGCAATGATGAATGTTTTTATTTACGGCTCCTATTAGTCAATGTACGTGGCCGAACATCATTCCAAAATTTACGAACTGTTGATGGTGAATTGTGTGGATCCTACAGAGAAGCCTCTCAATGAGGCTGTAATATCATCAAATACGAACATTGTTTTCAATAATCATATCTACATGCTTCCCATCAAACCCAATTGATTTGTGGATCAAGTACAAGGATTATATGTGTGATGATATTTTATATCAAATACGGAATAGAATGGGAAATCCAAATATACAAATCAGTGAAGAAATTTACAATGAAGCATTGATTTCAATTGAGGACATGTGCTTGATGATATCAAACTATTAATTCAATTAGGTCTGGCCGCGCCTTATCGTCCAATGCGTGATGCTTTTAACCAAGAGTTGCATCGAGAAAAACTGTATGATCTCAACACTTTGAAAGAATTAATTCAAACAAATCTTCCACTGTTGAATGAACAACAGAAGTATGTATTTGATACTCTTATGAAAGTAACATATGATGAAACTGGCGGGATTTACTTTTTAGATGCACCTGGTGGTACAGGAAAAACTTTTTTTGATTTCTATAATATTAGCAACGATTCGCTCACAAAATAAAATTGCACTTGCACTCGCTTCGTCGGGAATTGCAGCAACTTTGTTTGTAGGTGGTCGAACAGCCCATTCAGCACTAAAATTTCCATTAAATATGCAAAGCAATGAAATTCCAACCTGCAACATTTCGAAGAACTCTGCAATGGCAAAGGTTTTGCAGCAATGTAAAATTATTGTTTGGGATGAATGCACGATGGCACATAAAAAATCTTTGGAGGCTTTAGACAGAACCTTAAAAGATCTACGGAGCAATTATAACCGATTTGGTGGTGCATTGATTTTATTAGCAGGAGATTTTCGTCAAACACTGCCAGTGATTCCACGATCAACGCCAGCAGATGAACTCAATGCAAGTCTAAAGTCCTGCAATTTGTGGAAACATGTCAACGTATTTCATTTAAGCGAGAATATGCGTGTCGAGTTCCAAAATGACCAATCTGGAAACATTGGTAATGGTAAATTCCCTATAGACACGTTGACTGGCTGCATTAACTTTCCTCAAAGTTTTTGTCAGTTAACTCGATCAAAAGATGAACTCATTCAGAAGGTGTTTCCAAATGTTTCTCAAAATTACAGAAACCATGATTGGTTGAGCGAACGAGCTATATTGGCTGCAAAAAACATTGATGTAAATGAATTAAATTTCAAAATTCAAGAACAAATTACAGGCGAATCGAGGATATATAAATCAGTTGATTCGGCTACTAACCAAGATGATGTAGTCAACTATCCACCGGAATTTTTAAACTCGCTGGACTTGCCAGGATCGCCACCTCACAATCTTCAATTAAAGGTTGGATCGGTTGTTAAAATGTTGCGAAATATCAACCAACCGCGTCTTTGCAACGGAACACGGTTAGCGATAAAAAAAATACTAAACAACGTGATAGAAGCAACTATACTCAAAGGAAAGTGTAAAGGAGGAGATGTTCTCATACCGCGCATCCTAATGATTCCGACTGATGTGACATTTCAGTTTAAACGACTACAGTTTACAGTGCGGCTTGCTTTTGCTACGAGCATAAACAAGTTCCAGGGGCAATCATTAAGTGTTTGTGGTATTATTCTGGAAAACCCATGTTTCTTACATGGTCAATTGTATGTTGCCTGTTCCCGTCTTGGAAAACCATTTTTTTTATAGAATAGGGTGACAAACGAGCACACAGTCCACCTGATGGTAAGTGGTTGCTGCGGCCCATAGACATCTACATCTATCCTCCATTAAAAATCAAAATGCAGATGCGTTGTCACCCGTGAGGACTGAGATGGAATGCCTCGTTTCCAGTAAAAAGGGTCTCCGGTTCTCTACACTCACCATACGAAATACAGCAGCATTAAGCTACTATTTCACGCTGGTATTCTGTGAGAGCGTGGTCCTTCCCCGGTCGAGCCGACCCATTCGTGCTATAACTACTAATATAACTGCAGCATGGCTCTACCACGTACAAACCATCAGATTTGTTTGTCAATGTGCCAGGTAATCAAACAAAAAACATCGTATATCATAAAGCACTACAATGATAATAAAACTATTTTTTGTCAATAATTATGATTCACATGATTAACAATAAAGCGATTACTTTTAAATCCTTATATAATATGTTTTACTTAATTATTTTTTATTCACAACGCCCTATCACCAGGGTGACGGTTCTGTTCAGGAGAATTTTTTTGCCCCGACTATAAAATACGTAGGAACAAAAAACTGCCACATTACAAATCTTTTTAACAGCACGAAGTCTGTCGGGTCCGCTAGTTTAATATATAAAAAATAATATTTGTTTGTGCGTATGTTATTCGCTGCCATACCGTTTATTTGATTGCGGTAAAACTTTGTTGACATATTGCTTGCACTTCCATTAAGGTTATAGTCATAGCTGGACCCGGCAGGTGGCGCTGTTGTAGAATTCAGATACCCGTGCGAAGCCGAGGCAGATCGCTAGTATACATACATAAAAATTAACGTTTGCGATGCCATACCGTTCATCAGGTTGCAGAAAAACTGTCTACTTATTGTTTGCACTTGCACGAAGGTTAAGGGCATAGTACAGTTAACTTACAGTAGGGAGGTGGTGCGCATATTATACCGACAATATTCGAAAGTCATGTATTATTTAAAATTTGGTTTCAATGAAATAAATAAATCTTTATATTTTATATTAGATTTACATCAAACTATAAAGATCGAATTTTATTTTTATGTAAAGTTAACTGAAAACTCAATAAAAAATAAAATTTGAAGCTAAATACGTAAACAAAACTAGCATAATATGATATTGTACGCATAATAATATTATATTAACACTGAGCTTAGAATCTTATTAAATTCAAGTCACGTTGTTTAAGAAACGCATCCACATAAGTTGTTTATACAATATGCGAGCTTTAATTACCTAGTGTCTTTCATTGGTTTCAGTGAAATTTCAAAATAAATCTTGACTCTAATAATGTTTTGAATGTATTTAAAATTCTAAATAACGAATAATATATTTTTAAAGAATAAGGGCGATAAAAGAGCACATAGTCCACCTGATGGTAAGTGACTACTGCGGTCCATAAACATCTAAATCTATTTTCGATTAAAACCAAAATACGGATGCATTATCACCCCTTAGGATTATGATGGAATGCTTCGTTTCCAGAGAAAAGGGTCTCAGATTCTCTACAATCACCATACGAATCACAGCAACATTAACTGCTATTTTACGCTGGTAATCTGTGAAAACGTGGTCCTTCCTCGGTCGAGCCGACCCATTCTATAATATCCTACAAACACGATTTTTTAAAACAATTATCATTCAAGCGAAACTTAACAGTTTTATTTTGCAATCAAAATATTTGTTCGTTCTTCTTTATTTACTTTTTTTTTTAAATCAGATGACTTCAAGCTCTAAAAATTAGCTATACCCACGTCTTCGTATGTACAAAGTTCTAGTAATTTATTACTATACTTCCCTATTTTAAGGCTTAAGGCTTAGCACGCACTGCGATTAAACGCACGCATTTAACCGCACGTCTGAAACCGCAAAAAATGTAACTATTTTAAAAACGTAAAATTTAGGCTATTTTTTTTTTAATTTTGGTCTGTCAATCTGTTGGTCCGGGCTAATCTTTGGAATGAAATAGCTAAACCGACTTTGATGACACTTTACTAATAGATAGAGAGCAGTGCAATGCAAATTTAATTTATATTTCAACATTATTTAACAAAAAACTATGACTGTCAAAGAATAAGGTAGATTAACAATTATGGTTGTGCAAGTTTTTCACACGGACGGAATCGCTTATAATAGCTGGTATTACATAAACATACATAGTTAAACAGTATGTGAAAGTACAAAAACATCATTTAAAAATAACTTTTTACATAGTAATTAATGTTACATAATATTTTGATATAATGTACATTAATTATTTTGTTCTCATGATAAAAAGTTCACACACAAAACACCTTCTACCAACTTTCGCATATTATGTTATATTATTAGTGTGAATAAGCAAGTGTTTTTTGTACTAAAAAGTTTAAAATATACCACGTTCTTTTTCATATTCCTGCATTATTATCCACATGTAGGGCATATTGTCAACCAATTTTTTGTTCATTTGGATCATAGGAATTCCAATTCATATTCATTGGGAAGTTAGTTTGAAATAAATTACTAAATTTCATTCAAACAGGATTACACGAATGCAATGCGAATAAAAATGTATTTAGAATGCATTGTTATCTAGTTGTAAACTACCCTAGAAGTTTCAGCTGGATAGCTAATCGCGAAACGCTTGAAATTTGAGTTGCCTGATTCCACCCGGAGCAACAGGCAGACAAACAAATAAGAGAGTCCATTTCAATGAGTCATATACGAACATTTCAATTGTTTAACTATTGTGGTATTTTCGCGGACAGGGAAATTGTTTATAAAAACCTTGTAATAAAAATAAGTAAGTATCGTAATCTTTCATCATTTTTATACGTGGTAGAGCCATTCTGCAGTTATGTTAGTAGTATAGTAGTAGCACGAACGGGTCCAATACCAGCGTAAAATAGTAGCTTAATGCTGCTGTGTTTCGTATGTACCGGAGAACCTTTTTACTGGAAACGAGGCATTCCATCTTAGTCCTCACGGATGACAACGCATATGCATTTTGATTAGTAATCGAGGGTAGATGTAGATGTCTATGGGCCGCAGCAAACACTTACCATCAGGTGAACTGTGTGCTAGTTTGTCATCTTATGCTATAAAATAATCATTACACCTCTTCACTAATTTACTACTAAAAATGTGTCTGTTCCAAGAAAGGCCACAAACATGTCTTACCAAGTTTACACTTCACCTTACTTCCTTAAAGTTACAAGACTGCCATTCGACATTCTTTCTTCCCGATCGGTTGTCGTTTCTTCGAGCTTCATAGCTCGTCAGTCTCATAATCGCAGGTACAAACAACCCATTAAATGGGGTAATGACATGATGAATCAAAACAGGCACTTAATGGATGCAGGTTGTTTATGACCTTTTATGGCAGTGTATAGGCGAGGCCTTTTTCCAGCAATGGATATTTAATGAGCTCTTATGATGAGACCATGAAGTATAACTTCGTTTCTAGATTCTTCTGTTTTGTTATGTTATTACTTTTAATATTTCTCACTAATATTATTGTATTAGCAAAAAGTTAGCATGAATGGTGAATACTTAGGATATAAGTATTTTTCTGATGTTGTATTCACAGCTACTTCTGTTGATAAAAAAATATCTTAACACGCTTCTATTATTTGTTTGACCTATATGTGTGTATGTTTTGTTTATAAATGGAATGGAGTTAATTTTATAATTCAGTTCTCACCCATTTCCGAACGTCCGTATAATCTGAAACTTCGCACTGACATTATCACTAGGATCATCAAATCTCACGTATGATCAATGAGTGTCCTTTTAGTTATTTTTTTAAGTCTCGTGTCATTTTAATTAGGTAGTTATTTGTATATTGTATGTATGTTTATTTTAATTAGTAATTAACAGTAAATAATGTCGACATTCGTGAATAAATAGTAGGAATAAATGAAATACTTCTAATTGGAATAAATATCTAGTGTAATTCTGAACTAAAGGCAATATTTTAGAGCCACTAGAGGACACTAGACGTGCCAGAGTTTTCCCGTGACCGATGTTTTTGTAAAACGATTAGTTTTACTTCTTTTTTTACCCTTAGTTTTTTTTTAACTTTTCTGCTTAGCTTTTTATGAACTAAAATATAAGTAAGCATATGGACTTCGTAAATCATAAAAAAAGTAATTTATTTTTAATTTTATTTTATTTTTAATTTACTAAAATAAATATGAAAGAACTTTTATCTGCAATAATATTTTTTATCAAAAATAACAAAGATTTACAAAATTCATACACACGGCAAATCATATTGAAGATGATCAATTGAACTAAAATGTTTAATAGACAATTTCCAGTATTATAACCCAAATATCATGATTAATATATGGCTGACACAGTTAAAAGTTTTATCAGATAGATAAATGATTAACTATCATTTCATATCAGATTGCTAAATTTGTAATGTCACTAAATGAACATGCGCCACATTATTTTGAAGTTCTTAGATCAGTAGACTTCACATTACTAATTGAACTTCTTTTAGTATCGCTGAAATTTCACGTATCAACTATTTTTATCCTTATAGTTTTATTTACAGTAAATTAATATGTTTGAACAGATCTGAAAATGAGGGCCATACCGCGCTTTTAATAAAAATAAAACATTTCGGTAATCTACAATATTTATGGTATATTACAAATTGTAAAATGCTTCACAGTCACATCCGAAAACGTCATAAAATAAACTAATTCCTAAACATTATGAAAATTCTGAATAAATAGTCGAATGTTCATTGTGATTGGCATTGAAAGATCTGCCAGTTTCTTATGTTATATGTTTATATAATATTAACTTTATATCTCAGACACAACATTGAGGCAGAGTTTTTGCAGAGGCAGAAAGCCACATGGCAGGAAAATGGTGAGGTACAGAATGATGACATCAATTTGAAATATAAGTTAAATATTTGTTAGGACCTTTGGCTGTTATACGTTTTCGTGGCCTTCACATGATATTTATTTTCTCAGCACTAAGTACCCTTCCGTATCAACAAAAATGAATATTGCATATATATGCGATACAAAAGTAAAGTAAAGTGTAGGTGTAGGCTTCATCTTATTTCTGAGAGGATTTTTGGGCAAGGAAAAAGCCGCCGCGCTGCCCCAATGCGTGTTGGAGAACTTTACATGTCTTCGATGTTTTTTCTTATTTTTTAGACATGGAGGTTTCCTCAAGGTGTTTTCTTAATTGCTGAGCACGTGGTAAACCAGCATTTAAAATTGTAATTAACAATTGCATTGGTTTCGCGTACTGTGAGATTTACAGCGAGCACTTAGCCCCAGAGTTACCGCGACTCTAATACGACACAAATATATATGATTCAACAGATGTAATAAAATCACTCTTATCTCTTGTAATAAATTCACTACTTAAAACACAAACACTTGATAGCTCGTGATGCCTACCGGACGAAGCTATAGCAGCCACCGTGCAATGGAATTGAAGACGCTAACACCGCGAACGTGACATGAGTCTGTGATGCGCAAGCATATTAGGCAGTATATTACATTAGCAAGAAGATTTGTAGAATGCACATTTGGCATACTTACAAGTAAATGGAGAATTTTACATCGAACTTTAGATGTAAAACTAACAACTTGTTAGCAAATAATTAAAGCATGTTGCATTTTACATAATTCCGTACGGAACATGATGGAATTAGGTTTGAAGACAAACTTTATGGAACCAAGTTGCACAGTTTAGTTACTCCAGTGAGATCTAGAATATCCAGCATTGAAAATAGACAACATTTTGCAGAATATTTTGATTCATCGAAAGGGTGAATTTCGTGGCAGTATGATAAAATATAAATAATCATATACTTAACTGTAAGATTAGACCATAAGGTGGGTTAATTAAAAAAGAACAAACCAGAAATAAAAAAAATAAACTGTATCTACTCTACGGTTCTAGATCTGTTATAAACGTGTTCTAAATAAATGTGCAAAGATAATTTTTGACAATACAGAAGATATCTGAAGAAATCCTGGTTTTATTCGACACCCGTCCCACATAAACTACACATAGACCAACAAGAAATACTTACCTACAATAATTATTGTCAACTTGTAAACTTATTATAATAATAAACTATTTTACTTTACTTACCTTTTTGCTTTCTTTCACCAACACTATATTGTTCCCAAGTAAAATATATCTGTTGATATATTTCCTCCCACAATCTCGCTTTCAATATTCTGTCGTGGTACTTTGGGTCAAATTTGTCCCATAGAGCAGGTCTCTTGTGCATCAGTGCGATTAATTGCTCTATATCAATGTTGTCATCTTCTGGTAGCTCCTGCGCGCCTGCCGATCGGGCGGGAGATGAAGCGCGCGACATCTTGTCAGCAGCGTTGTCAGTGCACGACTGACGAGCGAAACCCGCGAATTTTATTTCGCAGTGCGGCCATAGTCATACTACTTCATACTGCACAAAACATTCGTGCGAAAATAAATCCGCACCGCATCGCGTAAAATTCGCGCGAATTTTATACCGCTAGTGCGGCTACTCCTATTGTATTGAATGTGTTACAGAATTTCGAAAAAAAAAATCGCACGGTGAATATCGCGCTTTGAAAACGCGCGGTTTTTTTGTGTCCCATAGTAACAGTACTGTGACGCACGCACGGCGGCTATTCGTATTCGGTTTTTATTCAGTCTCGACTGTGTGAGTGCGGAGGATAGACGTTTTTGCAGAGTCATGTCGTCCAACTCAGAAACATCGAATGTAGACTACGACAATGTATCAAAAAACATTATTATTGAAGTGGAAAAAAGGCCGGCATTATATGACAAATCGTTAAATCAATACAGAGACAGAAATATTAAAGCCCGGCTTTGGCAGGAGGTGTATCAAAATGTGTGCAGAAATTCGACTAGCTTGTCGGAAACAGAAAAGAAAAACAAAGGTATGTGTTGTGTTTAATTTTGCTATAAAAAGTTAGTTAATAGCATCGTACTGCCAATTTAAGGCACCAGATCGAGATGTAAAGTAGTCGGCAAATAAATTTCGAGTTTGCATGACGTTACATTTCGGGTTTGCCGTGTAGTGGCGGTTGAGAATATCCACTACCCCCTTATTCTACACGTGGGTGGCGTAAGAGGCGACAGAGGGACACAAAAAGGAGATAGGCAGCAGAATCTTCCTAATAACAACAATAACATAATAAAAAACTGCGGTTGCCAACCCGCTCGCCAAGCGTGGCAACTATGGCAAATATTCCCCCATGAGCAACGACGCAAATAAACGGCCCCAGTCCCCGGCGGCCCCGCTACTCCTGGCTACGGTGGCGAACTCGACCTGGCAACGTATAACACACGCACCCTGAGGACTGACGAGAAGATACTGGTCTGGAAGAAGAGGTAGACAAGTTGCGCTGGGATATTATTGGATTATCTGAGGTCCGAAGAGAGGAGGAGGACACGGTAATCCTCGAGTCCAGCAATTTGTTCTATCACCGGGAGGGCGACCATCTGTCCCAAGGAGGTGTCGGATTTATCGTCCACAAGTCTCTCGTCAACAACGTTGTAAAGATTGGGAGTGTGGCGACGAGGGTCGCGTACCTGATACTCAGAATCACCAAACGGTATTCGCTGAAGGTTATACAGGTCTACGCACCAACCTCGGCACATCCCAATGAGGAGGTGGAGGAAATGTATGAGGATATTTCTAGAGCCATGCATTCCTCCAAAACCCACTACACGGTGTTGATGGGAGACTTCAACGCAAAACTAGGCACAAGAGAAGACGGTGAGCTGAAGTTAGGGAAATTTGGAGTAGGGCAACGGAACCGTAGGGGCCAGCAGCTGGCTGACTTTATGGAGAAAGAGAGACTCCTTATGATGAACTCTTTCTTCCAGAAGACCTGGTCAAGCTCCGACGGTTCGACAAAAAATGAGATTGACTTCATTATGACGACCAGACGCTATATCTATGGGCAGCTATACACATCATTGTTGGAGCCACACGCAAGTGTGAGTAACGATCCAAGAGCAAGTCTTACCCGACACTATTCCGATAATATCTCGGACGTCAGTCTGAGCGAGATTAGAATGGCTCTCCAGCACCTTATAAATGGCAGGGCCCCAGGCGAGGATGGAATTACAGCGGAGCTTCTGAAAGCGAGTGGAACACCGATACTTGAAGTCCTTCAGAAGCTCTTCAATTCCGTCCCTTATGGTGGCACTACTCCGGAGGCGTGGAGCAGAAGTGCGGTGGTCTTGTTCTTTAAGAAAGGTGACAACGCTCTCTTGAAGAACTACAAACCGATTTCCCCTTCTGAGCCGCGTCTACGTGCTGTTTCGAGAGTCATTACGAATCGAAATAATACTAATTTTTACGGAATTTATCGCGTATATTTAACTTTTTTACCCGACGTTTCGAGAGCTTTACAGCACCCATGGTCACGGGAAGGACTGAGATGTTCAACGTCCAGCTGTCATAGTTAACCGCGGTTACCATAGATTAAAATTTAACTTTTGTTCCGATCTACACAGTATGAACTTATGGTATCATGGAGTCTTGCAGTTGTATGCTTGGGTTGGGATTTAATTTTATTTATTATAGGATCCCAAGCAGATGGTAGCACCCAGCCATCTTCTCTATTGAAATTAGGATGTTTTTTGATTTCAATAGCCTCGCGAATCATCCTTGGAAGGAATCGGTGTTCTTTAGCGAGGATTTGTGGTCTATCAAATCTGATGTAGTGACGGGGGCGATCCTGTACATGTTCACAGACTGTAGACTTCCCGGAGCGTCGATTCTTCACATCAGCTATATGTTCTTTGACGCGGGTTTTAATTGATCTTTTAGTTTGTCCTATGTAGGAGAGACCACATTCACAATCAAGCTTGTACACTCCTGCATCTTGCAGAGGGACGTTACACTTGACTGATGGTAAAAACTGACCAATCTTCTTCGGCGGCTTGAAGTATGTTTTGATGGAAGCGCGCTTCAAGATGTAGCCAATCTTGTCAGTGACTCCTCTAACATATGGCAGTACAGCAGGTACACGCTCGACTGTGGCCGGCTTCACTCGTTCTCTGTGACTTAGGCGCGGGACCCGAAGCTTGTTGTCATGCAAAACTTGCTTGACATGTTGGAGCTCGGCAGCCAGGTGTTTACTGTCACAGATCCCTCGTGCTCTCTGAAACAAAGATTTACCCACGGTAGCTAACTGTGAAGGATGGTGGTGAGAATCACCGTTTAAATATCTATCTGTATGGGTCTTTTTTTCTATACACAGTATGGCTCAAGGTGTTATCAGGATTCCGAATTACTAACACATCTAGAAAAGCTAAGGAATTGTTTGCCTCTAACTCCATTGTGAACTGAATTTTAGTATTTATAGAGTTAAGATGGTCTAAAAATGCAGTTACTTTATCTAAAGGTAGAATTGTGAAAGTGTCATCTACGTACCGCTTGTAGAATCTTGGATTTATGGGAGAAGTAAGCAGGGCTTTCTCCTCAAAGTCTTCCATGAATATGTCGGCGACAATGGGAGATACAGGTGAGCCCATCGCCACACCATCTACTTGCTTGTAGAACTCCTCCTTCCACAATAGGTAGCCAGATGTAAGGCAGTGTCTGAGTAATACTGCATATTCTACGGGCATGTTGTTTTCTTCCAGCCTTCTAGTTACAATTGAGATGCAGTCTTCAACAGGTAAGCATGTAAACAATGACTGCACATCAAAACTGACCATAGTTTCATTGTCTGCCAGACGTAGGTCTTTAATCTCGCTGACAAAATGGTAGGAATCCTTTATGTGTGCTCTTGTATGTCCCCTGAGCGGTGAGAGTATTTTCGCTAAGTGTTGAGCCAATCTGTAAGTTGGTGAATCGATTTGGCTCACTATGGGGCGTAATGGAGCATTGGGCTTGTGTATTTTTGGTAACCCATACAACTTTGGTGATTTGGCGCACGTAGGTATTATCCATTTTACGTCCAGATTTAATTTTTCGGAGTGTTTCTTTATGAGGTCACTAGTTGTTTTTAGTGTGCTGTTTGTTGGGTCGTTTTTAACCTTTTTATAAGTACTTACATCCGACAAAAGTTCTTGTATTTTAGAATTATAATCTGACGTATCCATGACCACCGTGGCGTTTCCCTTATCTGCGCGGAGAATCGTAAGTTCTGGTTTATTGCGTAGGTCCTTTAACGCTATAAATTCGTCTCTGGGAAGATTCGGTTTAGGCACTGAACATCGACGTAACATAGACGAAATGTCTTGACGTATCGCCTCCAAATCTTCTTTCCGCATATTGTTTTTAAATAAACAGTCCTCGACACTACAGATAATTTCTTCGTACGGTAATCTGCTTGGAGTTATAGCGTAATTTAGTCCTTTGGATAACACCTTTATTGTTGCATCATCCAGTGTTTGTTTTGACAGATTATAGAACGCGATTAATCTATGATCTGTGTTTGTCAATGGTTGCTTTTGGTTCTGGCATTGATTCGGATGTTTGACATTTGATTTGGCCGTTAATTTTTGATATTTTTCTATATGTTTGTTTTTGCATTCGTTATATTTACTAATTTCGCGTTTATTTAATGTTTCCATGCAAAAGTTATAATCAAACGTCGTTAAAACTTTCTTTAATTCACTGGATGATATGTCTATGGATTTATTTATGTCATATAGATCGGAGCGTTTTTGTTGGATTACCGCCCGTAACAACTTTTTACTTGCCTGATTTAAGATCTTAGCGCTTCCTCGAATGTCCTTTTTGGTGGATATTTTGACACACGTAGGAATGAGATTATGGTCTCGGCATCTCTTCAAGAAATTTAAGGCTGTTAGATATCTTGCGCGCTTAGTCTTTAGATCTTCTAATCGGCAAAAATACACAAGCCCAATGCTCCATTACGCCCCATAGTGAGCCAAATCGATTCACCAACTTACAGATTGGCTCAACACTTAGCGAAAATACTCTCACCGCTCAGGGGACATACAAGAGCACACATAAAGGATTCCTACCATTTTGTCAGCGAGATTAAAGACCTACGTCTGGCAGACAATGAAACTATGGTCAGTTTTGATGTGCAGTCATTGTTTACATGCTTACCTGTTGAAGACTGCATCTCAATTGTAACTAGAAGGCTGGAAGAAAACAACATGCCCGTAGAATATGCAGTATTACTCAGACACTGCCTTACATCTGGCTACCTATTGTGGAAGGAGGAGTTCTACAAGCAAGTAGATGGTGTGGCGATGGGCTCACCTGTATCTCCCATTGTCGCCGACATATTCATGGAAGACTTTGAGGAGAAAGCCCTGCTTACTTCTCCCATAAATCCAAGATTCTACAAGCGGTACGTAGATGACACTTTCACAATTCTACCTTTAGATAAAGTAACTGCATTTTTAGACCATCTTAACTCTATAAATACTAAAATTCAGTTCACAATGGAGTTAGAGGCAAACAATTCCTTAGCTTTTCTAGATGTGTTAGTAATTCGGAATCCTGATAACACCTTGAGCCATACTGTGTATAGAAAAAAGACCCATACAGATAGATATTTAAACGGTGATTCTCACCACCATCCTTCACAGTTAGCTACCGTGGGTAAATCTTTGTTTCAGAGAGCACGAGGGATCTGTGACAGTAAACACCTGGCTGCCGAGCTCCAACATGTCAAGCAAGTTTTGCATGACAACAAGCTTCGGGTCCCGCGCCTAAGTCACAGAGAACGAGTGAAGCCGGCCACAGTCGAGCGTGTACCTGCTGTACTGCCATATGTTAGAGGAGTCACTGACAAGATTGGCTACATCTTGAAGCGCGCTTCCATCAAAACATACTTCAAGCCGCCGAAGAAGATTGGTCAGTTTTTACCATCAGTCAAGTGTAACGTCCCTCTGCAAGATGCAGGAGTGTACAAGCTTGATTGTGAATGTGGTCTCTCCTACATAGGACAAACTAAAAGATCAATTAAAACCCGCGTCAAAGAACATATAGCTGATGTGAAGAATCGACGCTCCGGGAAGTCTGCAGTCTGTGAACATGTACAGGATCGCCCCCGTCACTACATCAGATTTGATAGACCACAAATCCTCGCTAAAGAACACCGATTCCTTCCAAGGATGATTCGCGAGGCTATTGAAATCAAAAAACATCCTAATTTCAATAGAGAAGATGGCTGGGTGCTACCATCTGCTTGGGATCCTATAATAAATAAAATTAAATCCCAACCCAAGCATACAACTGCAAGACTCCATGATACCATAAGTTCATACTGTGTAGATCGGAACAAAAGTTAAATTTTAATCTATGGTAACCGCGGTTAACTATGACAGCTGGACGTTGAACATCTCAGTCCTTCCCGTGACCATGGGTGCTGTAAAGCTCTCGAAACGTCGGGTAAAAAAGTTAAATATACGCGATAAATTCCGTAAAAATTAGTATTATTTCAATGTGTAGTGTTCGCGTAAATATAAGAAATCATCATTACGAATCGTCTCGCACGCAGACTCGACGACTTCCAGCCTCCCGAACAAGCCGGTTTCCGAAAAGGCTTCAGTACCATAGACCACATACATACCTTGCGTCGGATTGTACAGAAGACCGAAGAGTACAATCTGCCACTTTGCCTGGCATATGTGGACTATGAGAAAGCCTTTGATTCCGTCGAAATTTGGGCGGTGCTACAGTCCCTTCAGCGGTGTCAAGTTGACTGTCGGTACATCGAAGTGTTTGTACAGTAGGGCTACGATGGCTACCCGAGTACAGAACCAGAGTTCGAATCCTATCCAACTGCAGAGAGGTGTAAGACAGGGTGACGTTATATCCCCGAAACTCTTCACCGCTGCGTTGGAAGACGTTTTCAAGCTACTGGACTGGAAAGGATACGGTATTAACATCAATGGCGAGTACATCACTCACCTTCGATTTGCCGATGATATAGTCCTTATGGCAGAATCCCTGGAGGACCTTAGCACTATGCTCAATGACCTCAATGGTGTCTCCCAACGGATAGGTCTTAAGATGAACATGGACAAAACAAAGATCATGTTTAATGTCCATGTCACACCTATGCCGGTAGTTGTTGGGAGCACTATGCTCGAAGTTGTTGACGAGTACGTTTACCTGGGACAAATAGTCCGACTAGGTAAGTCCAACTTCGACCGAGAGGTCAATCGACGGATTCAACTCGGCTGGGCAGCGTTCGGGAAATTACGACACATCTTCTCGTCAGGTATACCTCAATCTCTGAAAACTAAAATGTATAACCAGTGCGTGTTGCCAGTGATGACTTACGGATCAGAGACGTGGTCCTTCACTGCTGGCCGTATGAGGACGCTCAAGGTCGCTCAGCGAGCTATGGAGAGGGCTATGCTCAGAGTTTCTCTGCGTGATAGACTTAGAAATGAGGATATTCGCAGTAAAACCAGAGTGACCGACATAGCCCAACGGATTAGTAAGCTGAAGTGGCAATGGGCCGGCCATATAGCTCGAAGAACCGATAACCGATGGGGAAGAAAGGTTCTCGAGTGGCAACCTTGTACCGGTAGGCGTAGTGTAGGGCGACCCCCCCACTAGATGGAGTGACGAAGTGGTAAGTAATGCAGGAAGTCTATGGATTCAGGTGGCTCAGGACCGAGCTTTGTAGCGTTGCTTGGGGGAGGCCTATGTTCAGCAGTGGACTTGTGAACGGCTGTAATGATGATGATGATGATGACGTCACTACTAGGACGAAGTCGTGTTGGGTGCAAGCTTCTTAGTTCCGATTGGTCACATAGGCCCAAATTTTCTGGTAATTCCTTGCCATCGTATTTTCGTACGAAGTTGTGCAATATGCAGCACGCTTTGACTATGTAATATGTGTTCAAGTTTTGTATCTAACGGCCTGCGAAAAATTCGCCATTTATTGGCCATAATGCCAAATGTACATTCAACTGTTTTTCTGGCACAAGAAAGTCGGTAGTTATAAATATTTTCTTTAATAGATATGTTTCTGCTTGGGTATGGTCTCATCAAATGTTTTAAAAGTGGAAAAGCTTCATCCCCGACAAATACAAATGGTATTTCAGATCCTTCATTATCATTTGGTAGTACTGAGCATGGTGGTAAATCCAATTGGTTTGTTAAAAGTCTTTTACCAAAATTTTTAATTTCGGAATACGCTGGCGTCACTATTGGATCCGTAGGCACCCACGTCAATAGCTACGAAGCTATAGTTAGTTCGCGTGCGCGGTGTTAGCGTCTTCAATTCCATTGCACGGTGGCTGCTATAGCTTCATCCGGTAGACATCACGAGCTATCAAGTGTTTGTGTTTTAAGTAGTGAATTTATTACAAGAGATAAGAGTGATTTTATTACATCTGTTGAATCATATATATTTGTGTCGTATTAGAGTCGCGGTAACTCTGGGGCTAAGTGCTCGCTGTAAATCTCACAGTACGCGAAACCAATGCAATTGTTAATTACAATTTTAAATGCTGGTTTACCACGTGCTCAGCAATTAAGAAAACACCTTTAGGAAACCTGCATATCTAAAAAATAAGAAAAAAAAATCGAAGACATGTAAAGTTCTCCAACACGCATTGGGGCAGCGCGGCGGCTTTTTCCTTGCCCAAAAATCCTCTCAGAAATAAGATGAAGCCTACACCCAGCAGTGGGACGTATATCGGCTATTACTTTACTTTACTTTTGTATCGCATATATATGCAATATTCATTTTTGTTCCAGATACGGAAGGGTACTTAGTGCTGAGAAAATAAATATCATGTGAAGACCACGAAAACGTATGACAGCCAAAGGTCCTAACAAATATTTAACTTATATTTCAAATTAATATCATCATTCTGTACCTCGCCATTTTCCTGCCATGTGGCTTTCTGCCTCTGCAAAAACTCTGCCTCAATGTTGTGTCTGAGATATAAAGTTAATATTATATAAACATATAACATAAGAAACTGGCAGATCTTTCAATGCCAATCACAATGAACATTCGACTATTTATTCAGAATTTTTATAATGTTTAGGAATTAGTTTATTTTATGACGTTTTCGGATGTGACTGTGAAGCATTTTACAAGGATTTTTTTTCTAATAAGTTGTTGACAAAAATAAAATTTTATTTAATAAAAAACCTTTATCGAATCTTTATCTGTCATCCTATACCTTTTCTTTGCAGATTATATAAACAGTTATTGTGATTTTTTATATAAGTATCCAAGAATTTAGGCATTTTACCCGCTGCATTTTTTTCTTTTCAAAATTTAATGGGTTTCAATTTTATATAGCTATCTGCCAATGGAAGTACTAACAAAATTGATTCAGCCATTTCGGAAATTAGCGGAAACGGACAGACAGACAGTAAGACAGACAGTGGACACAAAACAAAAAAATATTTTTGTTTTAATAACCGCATATACTTACATTTAGCAAAAAGCTGTTATTTTCAAATTACAAAATGACACTTATTTTTATTTATTTGTGTGTTTTGTTACGACATTCTTCTTACAAGTGATGAAGATATCTCTTTACATCCATACAAAAAAAAAATACAATCTATGTAATTAGATTGTATGATTTCGAGAAAAGAAGGAGGTTAATAATTGTTAACCTCCTTCTTTTTTCGAAATCGGTTAAAAATAACGACTTATTCATTAAAAAAAACGTATACTACAGTACAAGCATTTATAGTCACATAAGAAAGCAATTATTTCGATTATATTCTCGTTTAATAGCGACATTACTATTTAGACAACCGAGCAGATTTTGCTATGCTTTAAAGACATGTATTTTTAAAGTATTATTTTTAATTTTCTCGAAAAATCATGACAATTACCTAAAAAAAATAATTGAGACGTCTTACAACATTATTCGCAGATTTATGAAATAAAAATTGAATCTTACATAATTTATGGACAGTTGTTTGCAAAATTTGAAAGTTGAAGAATATGGATTAAGAATGGGTGAGATAGCTGTCAAATGCCTTTTGTACGCCGATGATCAAGTTATTCTTGCGTCGTCGGCGGCCGAGCTGCAAATGATGGTTACATTAATGAACAGATCATTAAAAGAAAAGGGTATGAAATTGAACGCAAGTAAGACGAAAGTTATGATTTTTGAGAGAAGAAATTAAGACGATATGTTAAATAAGAATAGAAGGGTAGTTGATCGAGCAAGTAGATGAGTTTGTATATCTGAGTTGCGTATTTAGTAGGGATGGGATGTTATAAGGATATAAAACGACGAGTGAATGCAGGAAATAGAATAAATGGGGCCCTACACTCTATTGTGAAGAGTCAAAATGTGTCGAAAAAGGCACGTATGGCAATTCATAATGTTGTGTTGTTCCCTACTTTAACGTATGGTAGTGAAAGTTGAGTGTGGCAGAAAAAGCACGAGAGTAGAATGAACGCAGTAGAAATGCGGTCGTTAAGGAGTATGTTAGGGCTGAATCTGAATGACAGGGTAAGAAATTGTGTAATAAGAGAAGAGTGTGATTTTCAAGATGATGTTGTGACCAGGATTAAGATAGGAATGCTTCGGTGGTTTGGTCATGTGGAAAGAATGAATGAGGAAAGAGTAACAAAGAAAATTTATGTTGCAGAAGTGAGTGGCAGAGTCGGAAAGGGACGTCTTAGGCGAAAATTTATCGACCAAATTGGCGATTCATTGAAAACGGGCCAAATTAGGAGTACCCTTAACCGACGAGCATGTATGCGCAGGTGTATGGATGTGAAGGAGGCGAGAGAGGTGTGTCAGGATCATGCCAAATGGAAGTCTGTAGTCTCTGCCTACCCCTCTGGGTGACAGGCGTGAGTGTTTATGTTTATGTATATCTTACATAATTATAACATTGTTGTATTATGTGTGCGATTTGCTCTAGTGTCAACATCCAGAGAGAAAACAGTGGAACACGTTTTTATGGACTGAATACCACCCGGATATTCCCTTAAAGTACCTAAATGATGTTATGTATCTGTATTTGTAAATAAGTTTACATGTGCATGTAATTTTCAAAATTAATTGTGAGAAGAAACGAAAAAATAGATATAACTGTTTCGTTTTAACTTTTCTAAAATTAAAAATGGTCCTTAGTTATATTTGTGATCCATTGTATTTTTACGTGTGTTTAAATTTTCTTTCTCTAAAGAAGCTAAAGGGAAATAATTTTATATTAAAGATAAAATTAGTACCCTTTAGCTTCTTCCTTTCCTTTAAGAATTCAAAATCCACATTTAATGAACTTTGTGGAAAAACATTTTACAAGTAAGTATCTAATTAACGTTCACTTCTTTTGTTTGTACATTTTTACAATTTAGCTACTTTTTTCCCATTATCCCATATCACATTAATAGTATTTAAATGTTAATGTTTATTGCACATAGAAAAATAAAATGAAAACTATTTTGGTGTCTATAAGGAACCAGATGAATTTGTAAAATGTGATAAAATAAACTAAAAATGTTACAATTACCACCTTGGGAATGACACAGGCTATGCGTCAGTAAAGAGCATGACTGCATAATATGCGTAAATAAGACTGGTTTTTCTTTACAAGCTTCTTAGTGGTGCCATTGAATGCCCTGAATTACTTTCACTAGTTGGAATAAGAATCCCCAGAACATCGATTTGGCTGCACACGTATGCCCCACTATTTGAGCTAAGAATAAGGAACAAATAAGGAAAAAATAGCCCCATATCACTTATTGTATCCAAATATAACCAACTTTTAAAAAAGGCAAACATTGATATAGATAATTTTTCAGACAGTGTAAGCCAATTACAAGTGAATGTTGAAAAGCATATTGAGTAACTTGATATAAACATTCACTTCAATAATAATAAATTAAATAACAATATTAAATATAAATTTTACTTATGGTTTTAGTTAAAAATGTTTTTTATTTTATTTTGTAGTTGTCCTTTCTTTTAACAAAATTTAAATCTGACACAACAAATTATTAGTTTTGTTTTTATTAATAATTGCGTTAATGTTAAAGTGTAGTACTCACCTATAATTTAAGTACCCTATACCCACCTATAAGTAAGTACGTTAAATAAGAAGTAGCAAGGTGACCTCACTTTTCCTGAAATTTATATATTGATTTATATTCTTTATATTACAGGGGGTGGATTTAATGCCATCCGGAATTTAAAATAATTTCAGTAAACTCTAAATATAATATTGTAAAATATACATGCGATAATTATCATCATAATTGCAGCTATTTCACTGTTGAGAAAAGGCCTTCCGTAAGCAATGCCACTAAGCATGGCCCTGAATCACTTGCATCCACCTACACGTTACATTTCGCTGACCGGTATGAGGCTGCCACTCAATAAACTTTCTTCCTCGTTGGTTGTTCTATATGTTGGACCCATTGGTACTTCAGCTTCTGATCCGTTTGGCTATATCGGTTACTCTGGTTCTACTGTGGAATTATCAATACGAATTCGTTCACTCAGAGAAACACTGAGAGTAATGACCACATCTCAGATACTATATGACTATGACTATAAAATACAAAAATTCAAATAAATCATAACACCAGTTTCAAAACAACTAATTTATTTAATTCAAACTTAGGCATATTAAAATTGACAAGAATCCCCACTACCAAAATTTTTGTTTATTTTTACAGTCGCAACAATAAACTAAGTAGTTTTAAGTAATTTTAAGATCTTGAATTCGTGCTAAGCTGTGCCAAAACAATTCATTGCAAATTTAATTATCATATTTTGAATTTACGTTTGAAAAGAGGACAAACAAGAGTTTGTTTATTTAAATCAGTCTCGTATTCTGAGAACAATTTAAATTTCAGAATTTTTACTGTTCCATCTGTGCTTGCTAACGAATGCATAATGAAAAATATATAATAAACGAGTTACTGTGTACTTAAGGCGATTAAAATATTGGCACAAATTATCTGCATTACATCAATTTTGTTTTATTACATTTATTTAACTATTTTTCAAATTTTATTCACATTACATATTTTACAGCCAATACGGATTTAAAGTTTTTCACTTGAAAAAACATGAATTTATTCCAAGACCACTTAGTCTCATCTTTAGCATCACGCATCCTGTTATTGCCAGATTGTTTCTCTATCTTATTAGGGGTGACCGTCACTGCGTTTACCTAAGAGCGGTCTCCACTTTATGACACATTTATTTCAACAGTTATCGCTTCATCGACCGAAATGACCAGCCCATTGCCTTACAAATATAGAAATACATCGAAAACATCTTCATCCTCATCATCATTATGATAGTACGCCGCGGTGAAAGAGAACCTACATATAACAATCCTTAGATGTCGTCGGACATATTGGGGACAAAGGGAATGAAACAGAGATGGGCAGCAGTATCATCATGGGGGTCATAGTACCCCTTGAACTATGAACTAATGTAAAATTCCCTTTTCGTAAGTTAAAAGCTTACTGTCGTAGATTGTAGATTGGCTTTTAGTGGGGATATTTCCCATATATGCCACGTAGGCGGATTGGTAATGACACTTTTGTATTTTTAATTGTTATTAGGGAAACGCTGCTGCCCATCTCCTGGTTTATTTCCCCCTGTCGCCTCTTACGACACCTACGGTTAGTGGATATTATGACACAGCCACTTCACGGACTAAATTAAAAAGTATAACCAGTGTGGATTGCTGTCCTTGCCAGCCCATCGATGGAGGTTATGAAAGTTGGTAATTTTTTTTTTTGGAAAACTTTGATTCATTAATCGACAAGTTGGATTTTAAAAACCGTTCATCTCCAATGACACTATTTAGTAAAAAGCTACAGAACTGAATCCTTCGTGAGGTATCTTCATTTTCATAACCCGTGCCGTGAAACTTGTTTTCTTGGAGTATCGTATTCTACACCTTTCATATAGAAATGTTGAGGTTTTGAGCTATTGCTCTGACGTTCGTAGTACGATCTGCATCGAAAGCTGCAATAATGTTTTGGACCATGTTTTCGTGGATCGACTACAGGTTTTGCGTGATGGATTCCAACTTCAGAAAGCCGATGAAATGTGCTGTAAATTATTCTGAAATTTGGTAAACTTTTATATCACTTTTGGTACATCCACAGTGAAAAAGATCCATTAGCGTCAACGCTACCATACATGAAGATGAATTCAGCATATTCTTCATTAGTAAAAGCAGCCATAGTTTTTGATCACACAAATAATCGAAGAACAGTGAAGAGCACACATCTAGGGCTAGGCTCAACTCAGTAAAAAAGAACACCTGAAATAAACATGAATTCGCAATTAAAACGTCGATTCATAAAGCACACATTACTTGACTAACTGAGGGTCCAAAGGTGCGATAAACTCGCACTGTTATTCGAGTACTGATCCTCATTAATGTTTTTTTAAAATAGAATAAGGGTGACCAATGAGCATACAGCCCACCTGATGGTAAGTGGATGCCGTGACTCATAGAAATTGACATCTAACATCGATTAAGAATCAAAATGCAGATACGCTATCACCTCTGAGGACCAAGATGAAATGCCTCGATTCGAGTAAAACGGGTCTCCGGTTCTTTATACTCACCATACGAAACACAGCAGCATTAAGCTGCTATTTTACGATGGTATTCTGTGAAAGCGTGTTCCTTCCACGGTAGAGCCGTCCCATTCATTCTACAACCATAATATAGCTGCAGCGTGGCTCTACCACATAAGAATAAATAACGGCTTTATGTAATTTACCGAGCTATTGGTCTTTTGAATAAAAGTCTATTCAATAGGCGCTAATAGAGAATCTAAAAAGGTCAAGTTTTTTTAAGTCACGCGGCGTCTCTGCACTGTAATTTTAAAAACTAATCAGTTCTAACGTAAACTATATATGTGCTAATAAGCAGACATGGTGCATTATTTTATCCGTATAAAAAATATTTGTCCTCAATTTGTTTTGTGCTCCCGAATTTCAATAAAGAGCAATAACTAAGCATGTCTTAAAGAGGTACTATAAACAACGAAGGCTAATTTTCATGATGGCATAATCACATACAAGTCCTTAATCTTTTAGTTTCTTAAACTTAAAAATGCGCAAAATATTTTCCTAATGATAAAGATGCTTAGATTTTAGAAGATTGACTACTGTTACTGGAACCTACTAGCAATAGATATATAAAATAAATGGGTTTTTATGGAAAAAAACCTTAGAAATTAAATTAAAAAAGGAAGCAGACTTCGTATAACACAAGTTTAGCTTAACATCTTCTTCGGTTTAAGGTATAATCCCCTTCAGGCGTTGCACTCATCTTCCAAACATCCTGTATTGTCCTGAATTGGTTCATCATATTGACCGCCTATCACTCGTTTCCGGCTTTGACTTCTGGGACACTCTGTAATATAACAAAATTTTTCTTACTGTTACGAGCTTGGGGTTTGAGACAATTAAAAACTGCCGATAAGAACACTAATTACAACTTAAAACAAAACTAATAACAAAACACAATTATACTACTGATCACTTTAGTTTGCAATTGTATCGCTTCGAAGTATTCGCTTGAATCGCCAATTCAATACTGACTCGGGTCACGGTCTATACCAGCCTTATATAGTAAACCAGATATTTCCAGAACCTTCTACTGTAGAAATCTCTAGAATGTTCGAGTAAAACCCGGTCCTGACTGACTAGGTGTCGATACTTCTAGAAAGTTCTTCCATGGAAATTTCTAAAAGGATCTTGACTCTCCTAGTTCTGCTTCTCGATACTAGAAAGCTTTAGAGGTAACTTGTGTTGCCATGTACCAGATATTAATTGTGGCGCGCAACATTATATTATATATAATCCATTTTTTCAGAATGAACTTACTGTGTCATGAAGTATTGCAGTGGTATACTAGGGTTTACTTTTAATTTTATGAATTACAGGATTCCAAGTCGAAGTAGTACCCAGCCTCCTTCTCTATTGAAATTAGGATGTTTTTTAATTTCAATAGCCTCACGTATCATTTTTGGTAGGAATTGATGTTCCTTCGCGAGGTTTCGTGGTCTATCAAATCGTATGTAATGGTTGGAGCCATCTAGGATATGATCGCAAGCTGCAGACTTCCCGGAACGTTGAACGTGAAGCATGAACGAAAGCAGTCACTAGTAAAGAAAAGAAACGTGGTCTAGACCAGCGCAAATACTTATAATGGGAAAGTTCAAGCGAAGTTCTAGCAACCTAAAATTAAAATACTCCCTTAAACTTACGTATTTCTGAATAATGTTTTTTTACTTATCTTCACGCACAATCCTTAACGGGGTAGCCAGAGAGAACAGATCGCCAAGTGTCACGATCCTTACATACCCCTTTCGCTTCTTTCAGGTTCATTAACTTCTTCATACATGCACGTCTAGGTATCCGAGTACTCTTGACCCTCCCCTCTTCGAGCAATTTGCTCACATGGTCTTCGAAAGTTAGTCTCGGTCTACCTCGACACCTTTTAATATTTACTTTCGCTCTATATATTTTCTTCACCATTCGGTCTTCACTCATTTGTTCAACGTGCCCAAACCATTGGAGTACGCCCCTATCAATTTTGGTGATAAGGTCATCTTTCAATCCTGCCATATTGCGAATCTCTTCGTTTCGCTTTCGGTCGGCTGTGGTAACGCCACACATTTTACGAAGAGATCGCATCTCCACTGCATTCAACTTGCTTTTATGCTTCTTCTGGCATACCCAGGTTTCGCTGTCATATAACAAAGTCGGTACCAACACTGCGTTATGTATTGCAAGGCGTGCACTCTTCACCACGCCCTGCCTTTTTTATTAATGCATTCAGGGCACCATTGACTTTGTTTCCGGCAGCGACACGCCTATCCACATCTAAATCACATCTTCCATCCCGGCTGAAAGCACTCCCCAAGTATACAATTTCATTTACCTGTTCTAGACATTCCTGATTTACCCATATTTCACATTTCGTTCTCTCTTCGTCCTTTTCAAATACCAGAACCTTAGTTTTATTAGCATTCAAACGGAGACCTTTAATTTCACATTCCTCTTTCATACACGTGACTAATGCCTGCAGTTCTGCTTCTGTGCAATAAGCACTGCATCATCAGCATACAGCATACATAATGTTTTTTACTATAATTTTTAATAATCTTATAATGTGGGTAACTATATTCACTGCTGATGGCTGCCATACACGCCGCAGTAAGAGGCCCTTACATAACCTCCAATTCCAGCTGAGCAACATCACACCCTTCCCTGGATTCCAAAATTCCGAACCAGGTCGTCAACTTTATCAATCCGTGACAGTCATTTTTCAAGTTTGTCGGTTGGCTCTTTCCGGCAGACAGACCTCTGGCGAAGAATTTAGAGCCTTGGTTCCGCTTGAACGTTTCTTTAATACAAGCTGTAATGAAGTCGCATAACTTACGGTGCATGCATTTGGGATCTGTCCATTCAGTGGCCGTCTAACAGCCAAGAGATTAAAAGTGTGGTTGGAGAGTTTTTAATTTTGGAGAATTTACAGTTTTCAAGAGTTAATGATTAATATCGTCCACAATATGGCAATGGAAACAATTTTCTTATTCGAGTTAAAAGTTTTCAGGCCTTTGATCAGACCACGTACACAGTTCCAACACCAGTTTTCGGCCTGGTGGTAGTCGTGATCTATGCCAGTGCCTCCACGATACAGAAGAAAAGCCCAGGAGGAGGTGACGTTCTTTAAAAAAAAATGCCCTGCCAGCCATCCCTGGAACCTCCCACTATTTTCGATCTTAAAACGTTTGATAAATATTTTTACGAAGTAACAGTTAATTCATTACACCAAAAAGGATACGTAAAAATTATATCTTTTGAAATTTATAATTTTGAAGTTATTGTTAAAAAACACTTTTGTACAATTTAACAACGATAACTTTCGAATTGATCAACCGATTTTTTGTAATCGGTGACAATCGACGAGATATTTTAAAAGAAATTATAAAATTTATTACAAAAATATATATATATATAAAAAAAACACTTTTTTCCAAAATTTTCGTTATCGATTTCTCTTCAACGGATTAACCGATTTTAAAGCGGTTCACAGTCATCGACGTCGTTTTCTGTGTTTAAGAGCTAATTATATTTAAGAATTGAAGGGTGGTAAGCATCTATTTAAAAGTTATTCTAAAAATATTTTGAAAATCTTATTTTAGAGTTTTCTCAAAGTCTACCAATCTAAATCGGTAAAGTTTTGTGATACCCTTCGAGACGCCACCAAGTTCATTTAAATTGGTCAAGCCGTCCAAAAGTTATGAGAGTTTTACATACACATACGTGTGTGTAGTACATACCCCTCCCCACACACACACACACACACACACACCACACGCACGCACGCACGTGGGGAATTAAAAAAATGGATTAGTACCGACAACCTTAGATTTCACGGTTTGTACCCTACTACTGTCCCTTTTTAGTATATATAACAATATTTATTTACTTAACATATATAAAAAATAATACATTCTGAAAATCACTTTTCTACTTCTACTAACAATGGCTTGATAGCGCCAACGTGAAGTACCGTAGAGTGGCTTGAAAATATCAAGTATGTAGTTGCAGTCGCTTCAATTTAAGTGTCGTATGTGAACAAATGCATGCAAAGTGTAATACAAATAGTACACCCCAAGATGACACAAAGCGAGCGCGAACAATAAGTTTGATATTTTCGCACAATTTTAACATGAGTTGGGATTTATGTTTGACTACCTTTTATAGCCGCGGCTTCGCTCGCGTGGGTTTGATTTTAGAAACATCAATAATACTATTTCGTACTAAAAGTAGCAAAACTGGATCACTCAACTCGGTATCTGTGTCTATATTGGACGAAGGAATTGATAGAAAGGCAATATTATATACTGCAGAAACACGTGAGTGGGTATATCAGAATTGCATTAATATTGTTGCGCGCCTAAGTTGACGTCATGTACCCGGCACTAGCGCCATCTAGTGTCGGGGATGAGAGCGAGGGGAGCTTTCCAGAAAATGATATCACTAATCTTTCAACCGACAGCGCCATCTAGTATCGAAACGAAGAACTAAGCTTCTAGAAGCCCGACACTCGAACTTTCGGCGCCTTGTCGATTGGTGCGCGTATTTACTTGAATATTCTGGATGTTTCGGTGATAATGTGTATTTAAAGGCGCTGCAAGTTGCGATCGAGGAAGTATTGAATTTGGTGAGACAAGCTAAACTTCGGAGCGGAATAAAGTGAATCAGTGTGATTAATTATTAGTGTTTTAAGTTTAATTAGTGTGAAGCGAATTAAAGTGTTAATTTTGGTAATTTAATCGGCAGTTTTTATCGTCACGAACCTCAAGCTCGTAACAAGTGGTGTCAGAAGTGGGATAAAATCATGCTGATTTTACCTAAGGAGGAAACGGAGGGTGTCCGTACCCGAAGTCAACGCCAGCAAGAGACGGACCAGAGACGATTTGGTGGTGCAACACCGCCGACATCGGAGGGCCAGCCACCGGCCGCAGGCCCGTCAGTAGCTCCTACATCTGCAGCACCTGACTTAGGTGCTCTGATAGTGATGCTGCAGGAGCAGGCTCGCCGACAGGAGGAGCAGGCCAGTTGGTTGAAAGAGCAGCAGGAGGAACAGGCTCGCCGACAGGAGGAACAGGTCCGTCAGTTGAAAGAGCAGCTGCATGGCGGACAAGAGGAACAGACCCGTCGGTTGGAAGAGCAGATGCTTCTCATGAAGCACCTTCACGCTATCTTCGGGACGGAGATAAAGGAGGTGAAGCATAGGGTTGCTCAGAATGACAACCGCCTGTCGGAAGCTGAAACCCAAATCGCGAAAGCTGAAACCCGAATCGAGAAAGCTGAAACACGAATCGATCAAGTGAATAATCGGGTTGACAACGCGATGACTGACGTGAAGAAAACGCTGGACGACCTTAAACTGGGGGATGGAATTACAGCTCCCGTAGTAGCTACAACACCTTCGCTACGTGGGTTCAAGGTGCCACCGCTCGACGGGACTTCTTCCTGGTCGGCCTACAAAATCCAGTTCGAGGCTGTTATGAAAGCGAACGGCTGGAATAAAAGTCAGGCCATGACTTCTCTCACACTAGGCCTGCGCGACCAGGCCTTAACTGTTCTGGAAGCTCTCGGTAAGGAAGTGACTTATGAGCAACTCCTTGAGGCATTGGAAGCGAGATATGGCGACGCTCACCTGGAACACGTCTTTCGTGTGCAGCTTAATAATCGCATGCAGCGCATCAACGAAAACCTGCAGCAGTGGGCTCTAGAGGTGGAGAAGCTGGTGCGAAAAGCATACCGGTCTGTACCTGCACTCATTGAAGGGAACCTGGTGCAGACATTCATCGACGGCATCCGCGACCTGGAAGTCAGAGCTGCTGTGAGGCTCGGGCACCACGAGGCGCTTAAGGACGCCTTGGACCATGCACTGGAGGTGGAAGCCGTGCGGCAGGATCATCGTTCCCATCGCGTCAGGGAGGTTGCAGCAGCTACAGTTCGCGACCGCAACAAAGGATACAACCCTAGGTGCTATGGCTGTGGGGAAAGGGGCGATCTTCGATCCAGCTGCCCTAAGCGAACTGTAGAAAGGGAAGTTGATCGATCTCAAGACGGTAGTGCAGCTAACGGCACCGCCTGGCGGTGGCAGGATCATCGTTCCCCTCACGCTAGGGAGGTTGCAGCAGTTACGGTTCGCGATCAGAGTAAAGGATGCAGCCCTAGGTGCTATGGCTGTGGGGAAAGGGGCCATCTTCGATCCAGCTGCCCTAAGCGAACCCTAGAAAGGGAAGGTGAACGATCTCAGAAGGGAAGTGCGGCTAACATCACCGCCCAGCAGCAGCCGGAATACGACTTTACTATCAGACATCGCAGCGGGAAATGTTATGGCAACGCAGATGCATTGTCAAGAAGACCTTTGCCTGAAGATTGCAAACATTGTACTAGGCAAGACAGTAAGGAAGTGGTATCTGTGAGGATGCTCAGGACAGACCACCTCCGCAACGAGTGGAAGGACAGCCTACGACATGCACAGCAGGAAGATCCAGACATCAAACCGATTCTGGAATGGATGAAGGCCCGTGCTACCAAGCCTAAGTGGAGTGACGTCTCAGCGATGAGTTCAACCACGAAAAGCTATTGGGCCCAATGGGACAGCTTGCTGATTCGGGATGGAGTCCTGTGCCGTAAATGGGACAATGGTCGAGGAGACAGCTGTCGTTTGCAAATGGTTGTCCCTAAAGCTAAAGTGCCGAATGTTCTACAGCTGTACCATCATGGTCGTTTAGGAGTCCATCTGGGAGTTAAACGAACTCTACTGAAGATCCGAGAACAGTTTTACTGGGTCCATTATCGTGACGATGTCGAGGATTGGTGTCGCAATGAGTTTGGGTTGAAGGGTCCTCAGAGTAGTAGAGGAGCATCGAAATTGTACAATGTTGGTGCGCCATGGGATAGGACAGCCCTTGACATTGCGGAGCCGTTTCAGAAAGGCGCAAAAGGGACTCCTAAGATCGTCCATGTGGATCGCCTGGCGCGTTATTATGGGGCCGATAATGCTAGGGACGAGCATGTTTTAGGAGGGGGCAGTGTTGCGCGCCTAAGTTGACGTCATGTACCCGGAACTAGCGCCATATAGTGTCGGGGACGAGAGCGAGGGGAGCTTTCCAGAAAATGACATCACTAATCTTTCAACCGACAGCGCCATCTAGTATCGAAACGAAGAACTAAGCTTCTAGAAGCCCAACACTCGAACTTTCGGCGCCTTGTCGATTGGTGCGCGTATTTACTTGAATATTCTGGATGTTTTGGTGATAATGTGTATTTAAAGGAGCTGCAAGATGCGATCGAGGAAGTATTGAATTTGGCGAGACAAGCGAAGCTTCGGAGCGGATTAAATTGGATAAGTGTGATTAATTATTAGTGTTTTAAGTTTAATTAGTATGAAGTGAATTAAAGTGTTAATTTTGGTAATTCAATCGGCAGTTTTTATAGTCACGAACCTAAAGCTCGTAACAATATCATACGTCTAGCAACACCTTTTTATATCGGACACGTCTTCCGATGAGTTTTTTATACGCACGAATGGGTCGGCTCGACCGGGGAAGGACCACGCTCTCACAGAATAACAACGTCAAATAGTAGCTTAATGCTGCTGTATTTCGTATGGTGATGGTAGAGAACCGGAGACCCTTTTACTGGAAACAAGGCATTCCATATTAATCCTCACAGGTGACACGTAAACAAATTAATTCGTAATCGAGGATAGATGTAGATGTCTATAGGCCACAGCAACCATTTACCATCAGGTAGACTGTGTGCTCGTTTGTCACACTATCCTAAAAAAAAAGGCAAAAAGTAAAATAGTCCTGGAATCAAAAAAGTTTTGACAAAATAATGTTGAATTTTATGGTCTTTATTAGTATTTGCCCCCGAGAAACGTCGGGAATTAAAAATAAGTAAAAGTAATTAATTAAACGCGATGGAATCCGTAAATTTAGTTTAATTCAATAGTTTTATTCAGTATTTTCTCCTTCAAATATTGATTAGCACCATATTCTTGCCAGTATTTTTACATTCGAGTAGACTTCAAAATTTCATAAAAGTTCTATTTACGGTGAACGTGTGAGATGATTTAAATTCATGAACGGGTGTAGAAATTTACACAAGATTGGCAGCAGCGTCTTCCTGATCATAGCTCAAAATAATAGTAATATGCAGGCAACTCCCATGCCAAGCGTGACAACAACGGTAAATATCCAACTTAGTGTTGCCCAAATGCAAGAACAAGACGAGACTTAGCCAGTCTTGGTCTTGGTCTTGCGCCAATACACCTGGTCTCGTTCTTGGTCTTGGTATTGCGCTCTTAGTCTTGTTCTTGGTCTTGGTCTTGCAGCAAGAGTCTCGCAAGTCTCGCAATTACATATTAGCCTATTGTTATTTATTAAACGTTACTTTAGATCTTAGAACAACTTAACAGAGTAGGCACATTTTGAGCTTGAATTAACATAGCCATAGAAAGACCAACCAAATTAATAAATGTCTAAACATTTAATGAGAAATTCGAAAAATTAACTAATACCGGGTGGGGTTTGAACCCACGACCTAAGCGATCCGTGCCGATGCTCTAACCAACTGAGCTGTCTACCAAGTCTCACGGCCACGGGAGTTAGTCTGTTTCTTAATAAACGTTTACATTTAATAAGCTTACATGTGCTAAAACTTAGTCAAAACATATAAAAAACAAATTAATGACATTAACTTGACTGTATTATAAAGAACATTATCTGTCTAGAAAGAGATTGATAGACCCTTATATGAAATGGAATAAAAGAGTTATACAATTTACCATTTATTTAAATAAAAAAATAAAATACAATACAAATTAAATTACATAACAGTACATAACAGCTTTGACATTACTGTTACTTTATATTAATTCTTTTGACCAAGAATTAATACAAAGTAACCATCTGGCTGACTCATCACTTAACCTATTTCTATGTTTTCTAATTACTAATTAAGCTTTAGAAAATAATCTCTCAGCAGGTACTGAAGTTACAGGTATTGAAAGAAAATCACGGGCCATCTACGATAAAGTCAGATATTCTGTCTCATGCGTCCTCCACCACTCTAAAATCTCTTCCGAACTGGCGGCTCTGGGTTTACTTAGGAACTCCTCCAACTCGTCTATAACTAAGCCTTGATGAAAAGATCAGATCCGAGGGAGGGATGATAAATTTCTTAAAGTCTATTACGTCTTCATCTTCATCATATTCAATACTTTCTTTTATTTCTGGGATTCTAGAGATGTACCTGAGTTAGACTTTTATATTCTTTATAAGTTATTAATTCTTCTGTTTTATTTTCTTGTCATGTAGTGGTCTGCCTTGGGTCTAAAATTGAGGTACATAATATCCAGTTGCTCTTTTTATAATGTTTAAGCATTTTGTCTCGAGCTGCTTGAAAACCCAGAATGAGCCTTTCATCCACTTCGGATCGATTAGGTTTCTCATCTAATTGTTTTACCGTGGATTCAATTTTATCGAGCAAGAGATTGAATGATAGAATGACTAGCGGTAATGTAACATATTTTTCTCCACCAAGTTTCGTTTATAGAAGTTTAAAGTTTATTAGAAACATATGTATTTTTTCGAGTATTTGCCATTCACTATCTGTGATTCGAAAATCATTTAATTCGGTGACAGAAGTACACAATATGTTAATGCCAGTTCTCACTTTTAAACCAAATTCAATCATATCATGTGTGGAATTCCATCTCGTTGGACAGTCGAGTATGGGGTTCAGATTTGATGGCACGCCATCTGCTTCACAAGCAGACTGAAACTTCCTCTTCAATATCTCACTTCTTTTTATTTTACTGGAAATACTGCGTAATTTTGTTATAGCTGTATGTGAGTCAGCAATATTTGGCGCATATTCTTCATCTTCCTCAGTTTCGTCTTCATTATCTTCATACTACTGTTTTTGTCTCTTATTGTCAGTTTCACTGTGTAATGCTAAGATCTTTAATAAATCTTGTACACCAAGGTTCAAAATGTGAGCAAAGCATCGGAAATGTTGATTGTCTGAATCAAAGTGTGGCAGCTGTTTTTGCAATTCATACATAAATTTGGTATTTGCAGTTGCGTTGTTGACCGTGATACCCTGTATTTTATCAATTATGTCATATTCCAATAAACATTCGTGGAAAATCGTTCCAATATCTTCCCCGGTATATCGACCGCGTGATGGTATAAAATCAAGGACTACAGATACTTCCATTCGTTGTCTATATAACGAATAGTGACCCCGTAGTAACTCCTACGAGCAATTGACGTCGTAAATGTCGTAAATGACGTTTTAGATGAAAATTGTTGTAGACGTTTCTTAAGATTCAATTGAAGCTTTTCAAACCGTTCTTTGACCTTCGTTCTAAGTGTGGACCTTTTAGGAAACACCATATTTGGGCAAATTGATCGAAAATATACTTGTGTAGCTTTGTCATCGAAAAATGAGAAGGGAAGATATTTTTTAACCATCCAATCAACTGTAGCTGTCGTGATGTTGTCACTGCTATTTTCAGACTGAAATAAAACAGTAAATCATGTGTCTCGTTGATTATAAAAACAAATGAAAATATGAGTGAATTATAAATACATATTTGAGGGGTGCCAAACCAAAACGTTTTAAGTGCCACACGAACTGAAATGCGTTTTATTGCAGTAAAACGTTGTATTTGCCGGCGTTTGCAGTAATGAGTTGAAGGGTTTCTAACGCCATCTAACTTAAATATTGTGAAACAGCATGCCATAACGTTGTAAGTGCCAAATGATCTGCAAACGTCAGTGCATTCAAAATGTCCTAACAAGACGGTGCGTCTACAACGAGAAAAAAAAATTGTTAACAAAAAGACATGGAAAAAAACAATAGAAATATTGCAAGGAAATATTGCAGAAACAAAGGCTTATCGTATGTGAATACAAAAAATAAAGAAGTGAGTGAAAAAAGTGAGCCAAGTGAGGTATGTGTGACAATTTTTTTAAACCATTGTTAAAAAACGTAAACATAGTATTTTACCTTTAAATATATTTATATTATTTTACCATTGTTATTATACACTTATATTACTAAACGGTGATGAAAACAGTAAACAACGTTTTATGCAAATTGTAAATTTTATCATTTACTTTGTTGTAGGTTTCTTGCAAATGCCAGTTTTCGTGTACCTGTTTGACATTGGAATGCCGTAAAAAATTATTTCACGACTTCTGGAATCTGGGAGATTATAACGAAAAGCAGATTTACCTAAAAACCTTATACGGCTTTGTTTAATAAACAGAAGGAGACATGGCAATTATGAAGATGCAACCTAAAGCAGGCGACAACGTACATTTAAATACTCTCATAATTAGAGGCATGTCGGAAGTTCAGGTAAGAATTACTATTCGTTATTTGAATTATATTCTTAGCTAGTACAATAATTAATGTTTTCGAAAGAATTCTATTCTACAAATAGTTATAAGTTCCTTTTAATTTCAGATTTGTAAAAAGACGTTTTGCGATACTTTTGGTATCAGTCAACGCCGTGTGCAGATGCTTTCCGAAATTTTTTTTTGGTAATGACGTATCTGTAAAAGATAGACGTGGTGAAAACAGGCAAAGACGCGAGCCTCAGTGGAAAGAAAAGATTGTCGAGTACATAAAGTCAATACCGGCTCAAGAAAGTCATTATAGTCGAAATGACGCTCCTAATAGAAAATATCTCCCAACAGAACTTTGTGTGGTCAAACTATATAAAGGGTTTTTAGAAAAGCACCGTGATGGATCTACTAAGCCACTAGTATCTAGGCAATGGTTTAATGAAATATTTTGACCGAGTTTAATCTTTCTTTCAAGACTCCGCGAGTAGACACATGCCCGACGTGTGACTCTTCTAAAATCGAAATAGATACTGCTCCAACTGAAGTAGTAAAAGACCTCGCTATGCAAAAGTTGGACTTTCATCACAAGCAAGCTGAGGTGGCCAGAAAACTAACGAATAATGATGAAGCAGACTCTAGATGCCATAATTCAGATGTTCGAGTGTTTCAATTCGACCTCCAGCAACAGATGTACCTCCCAACATTAACCCATACACAGATGTACTACAGTCGTCAGCTGGCGTTTGTCAATATGGGAATTCACTTGGAGGACGAAGGAAAGGGCATCATGTTTCTCCGGAATGAAATTGTTAGGCAAAGGGGTTCCAACGAGATCGCTTCCTGTCTTTACAAGTTTTTCACTTTTAGTGAAATAGGATACACTACAGATAAAAAGAAATTAATTTTGTGGGCAGATAACTGGTGGACAAAACAAGAACCAAGCTGTACTTGCTATGTACCTCGTTTTAATTGCAAAAGGTTTCTTTTCAGAAATTACTCATAAATTTCCTGTAAAGGGTTATACATTTCTCGCCTGCGATCGTGATTGTGCGATCATTGAAAAAGCGAAAAAGTGTGCAAAGCCACTGTTTTCAAAAGACCTTATTATTTATATATATTATTTATATATATATATATATATATATATATATATATATATAACTACAACTCACTGACTGACTATAACGATATCTCAGGAACTATAAAACATACAAACTTGAAGTTTGTAAGGTAGGTTCCTTTTATGGCATAAAGATCAGTTAAGAAACGGTTTTGAGAAAATCTATCCCTAAGGGAGTGAAATGGGAGTTGGAAGTTTGTATGAAAGTCCTACGTTTTTGATGTTAGAGACACGAAAATCTGCATTAAAGTAAGTTTTCAATAACAAAATCCTAAATAAGCTGTTTTACGAAATCCTAACCCTAAGGGGGTGAAATTGGGGTAAAATGGTTACATGCAAGTCCTATATTTTTAAAGTATAGATATCAAGATCGACATTTACTTTATTAGTTTTAAATAATAAATACTTGCATAGTTAAGCTTTACCTATATAGCCTCTTTATACTTACGTAAGACTTTTGCAGCGAGAAAATTTCAAAATCTCATAGGAAATCAGAAATTGTAGTAATTGTGTGATAAGTATATTTTTTCTGACCTGTCCACTTTTTCCGGTGGTTATTAAAAAGCTTGTGATATCTCCACTTAATTTTGGTTTTTCAGGAAGAAATATTTGTGATTCCTTTTTGTGGAAAGATATTAGATGCTTCCTTAAGCCTGAAGTGTTTCTGTTTTTCATTTTTATTTCAACCTTTTGTAATTTATGCCAACATAGGCATAATTTACACAAAGCAATTTGGGATGCATGAATTATATCGAAAAACTCATTAAATTTACTTTTAGGTCTTTTAGATCTATAACTCCAACCCTCACTACTCCGACTAGAACTACTCGACTCTTCGTCACTCATGTCAAATTGTAAACTTATCACTCCGAGAACAACAAGGATTAGAGCAAAAACAATTAATACATTAGACTCGAAGCAAAGCTCAATTGGGAATGACTGGAATTAAAATAAATACTACTTTTAGTAAGTATACGCCGAAAGACCGACAAAGGAAAGTTCGGCATCCTTTGATAAAATTAATGATTCTTCAGAAGATTTTTAAAGTAGATGCGTTGCGAGATAGGTATAGTGTGCCTACGTAAAAATGAAATGTAAATATGTAAATAAAATTGTGTATATTATGTTCTTCTTTTGATTGAATTAATCTACGTTAATTAAATTAAATTTGACTTCACTCGTTTGAAATTCAAAATTCAAATATGTCTTATTCAAGTAGGCATTAAAATACACTTTTGAATAGTCATATAATCACTGTTTCCCCCAATTTTTTTCTTTTCCATGTACAGGGGTTCTGATTCTACTGAGAAGAATCATGGAAGAAAGTAAGAAACTCAGTAGTTGCTCTTTTCAAAATATTTTTACTATACATAGTTCTTTAATTATGTAAAGCGATAAGTCAAACATAAAATGTCAAATGTATATGTAGATACCAAATCGGTTTAGAAATTTCTAGTTAGTCCTGTGTAGTACGAGAGGTCAATTCCAAGCATTTTTGTCTGACTTAAATTGAAAAGGTCTAACATTTCTTTTGGAATCTTATTATAAAAGCGTATATCGCTACCCAAGAACGCATTATATACTTTTTGTAACCGGAAAGCAGGTACTGTGATTTTATTTTTATTTCTACTATTAAAATTGTGCAAATCACTATTATTTACATCAATTCGATGCAATCAATTTCTTTAAACGGTTCTCTAAGTGATACTCGGGCTCCTAAAAAGTACATAGATCTTATTTTAGGTTTTTTATTTAATATGCACACTTTTTATATTATTCGATTAGCATTGTACAAAATGTTTACACTGAACTTATTGAACATGTTTATCTATTAGGTAATAATAATAATAGTAAGTAATTATTATAAACCCTTATAGTTAATATTATAATAATTACTTACTAGAATGAATTATTATGGTATCTACCTATACTTACCATTATCTAATTACAATATTCCTTGCGAGATCAGCATAATGTATTTGCGTCCATTCTGAGCACCCGGAAACTTATTTTTTTTTTTTTTTGCGCCCGAAGCAATTAAAGGGCTACCCTGTACGTAGGGAGGCGGAAAATGCATTACGCATACCACGATAGCCGGTCTATCGTGGTTATGGGGGACTCACTGTCCTACCGGGGACCCTAAGTGATACCCCCTAAAAACCGCCTTTAGGGACAGGCAACCGGCTGATTAAGCTCTATTGTGCCTTATCATGAGCGACCCTCTTTTGGGAAAAGAGGGCGCAGGCGGCTAAGTGCCGCTGAGGGAGTGCCTACGAAGGCAAATTAATGTCAGATATTACAATAATTTTATTTAATTAGAGTTGGCCTGAGCCGCCAGGAGACAGTTCAGGTCATTTGAAAGTTTATTAGGCGGGTCCGAGAGAGAGTTCCTCGGCCTGCGGACACGAGAGCGCGAGGGGGGGGGGGCGGCATAAGAAGCTGCCTCACGAATTAAATGGTTTGGGTGCGACTCTGAGGCTTTGAAGAAGTTCTCAGAGAGTTTTTTAAGAAATTGTTGAATTGTTGGGAGCTCTAAGTCCCGATGAAGGTCGGCATTACGAACGTACCACGGTGCGTTCGCAGCTCGACGACAGAATAGGTTCTGAACTATTTGGAGTTCATTTAAAATGTTAGGGTTTGCGTGGGCAAAGACGGGGCCCGCGTAGGACATGACTGGTCGTATACATACCTTGTAGAGTGTACGCTTGTTTCGAAGGGACATTTTACTGTGTCGGCCCAACATACTGTTGAGCCTACTCAGATAAAATCGTGCGTGACGGGTTACTCTTTTGACGTGGGGCTTGAAAGTAAGCCCTGTGTCTAGAGTGACACCTAAATATTTGGCGGACGTATGCCAGGGGACAGGGGTCCCTAACATACGTATTGGAGGAGTGTTTTTGAGACGGCGTCGTTTATAATCGAAGTGGACGGCGGAGCTCTTCTCCGGGTTCACATCGATGCGCCATTTTTTGAACCAAGCTCCTAGGTCATCAACTGACTTTTGGATCTTGTTCCGTATGAAGGGTAGTGAGACACCTTTGCAGTAGATGGCAGTGTCGTCTGCAAAGAGGGAGAGTTGAACACCTTTCGACGGGATGGGAATGTCGTTGGTGAACAGGATGTACAGCAGAGGAGCAAGTACTGAGCCCTGGGGGACACCAGCCTTGATAGTTCGCTGTGAAGAGAGCGTGCCTTCGTGTCTGAAACGAAAGGTACGATGTTTTAAATAGGAGGCCACGAGACGAACTAGACGATCGGGGAGACCTATTTTATAGAGCTTGTAGATAAGGCCTGTGTGCCAGACTCTATCGAATGCTTTGGCTATATCGAAAAAGACCGCGATGGTCTTATGACGACGAGGATAGAAACCGCTGAGGATATATTCCACAATGCGGTGAACTTGTTGGGGACATGAGTGTTTGGCTCGGAAGCCGAATTGATGGGGAATGATAAGAGGGTCGCCGTCTGTGGGAAACGGGTAGCGCCTCATTCGATTTTGGATGACTCTTTCGAAGAGCTTGCCCATTGCCTTGAGGAGGCTAATGGGGCGATGGCTGGAGGGGGAGGTTGAGAGGCTTGCCTGGCTTGGGAATTCCAATCACAGTAGCCTCTTTCCACGTAGTGGGAAAATAACTAAGGTTGAAGCAGGCGTTGAAGATAATAGATAAAAAGGTTAACACCTGCTCGGGAAAGTGTTTTAGGGCTTGGTTGGAGATGCCATCCGCGCCCGGAGCCTTTTTGGGCTTAAGTCCTTTGATGAGGGATGAGATCTCATCATTGGACACAGAGATAGGTTCGGAGGCCGTGGGGGGTGAGCTCCGGCGGCGGACCTCATCCTCCACTGCCTGGACGTGTGAGGGGTCGACGGGTTGAGAACTGGGAGAGCATTGAGCGGCAATGCTATCTGCAAAGCACTCAGCCTTTTCCTCGTCCTCGAAAGCAACCGTGCCGTCGGGACGGGAGAGAGGGGGAGTGTGGGTGATAGCGTCTATGCGGAGGGCTCTAGCCATCTGATAGTACGCTGTGTGAGATGGAGAGATATTCTCCATGAGCTTACTCTTTTCGAGGTCTCGAAATACAGAGAGGCGGAAGCGGAGTTCTCGTTGAAGACGATTGGCCGCGCGCCTATATTCGGGGGTGGGATATTTTGCTGCTCTCCGGAAAGCAGCTTTTTTGGCTTTTATTAGGTTGCTAATATGTAGGGGAAGCCCACTATTGTTAGCAACCGGGACGACCCTTTCGTTCTCCTTAAGGGAGGATTTAATAAGGGTGGAGAGTGAGTCGACCGCGGTGTCGATTTTTTCAGGACTATCTAAGTCCGACGGTAGGGAGATGGTAGAGTCCTGTGAGTCCAAAGATTTAGCTAGGGACTCCTTGAATCCCTTCCAGTTAGTGAAGGTTTTCGTGTGTGTTGGGGGAGGTGGCTGATGGCCAAGAATGAGGGAGACCGGTCGGTGATCTGATCCTAGATCGTCTAGTGTCTCGATTGCTCCGAGGTTGAGAGAAACTCCTTGGAGTAACGCAAAATCTAACACATCGGGGGCGTGATCGGTGTTATCGGGAAAGTGAGTAACACCGAGAGGACTATGGACGGTAATATCAAGAGACTGCGTGATATCGAACAGTATCTTGCCACTAGCGGACGTAGTGCGGCATGTCCATTCAGTATGCTTGGAGTTAAAATCTCCAAACATAATGACTGAATTGCCTAAAGATAAAATGGCCTCAAAATCCTTTTTAAGGGGATAGGTTCCTGAAGGGATGTAACAGGAGGCTATGAGGATGGACTGGTGTCCAGTCATAGCTAGCCTGCATACCGTGGCTTCCATGTTGGTAAGCTGCGGAGTAGAAATGGGCGAGCAATGAAGTGTCTTCTTGTAATAGATGGCCGTTCCGCCGCCTCGGCGGTCGGGTCTGTCGTTACGAAGAAGAGAGAAGTTTTTAATAGAAAGGCCTCTAGTGTCCTTATCTTTGAGATTGGTTTCCTGTAGGAGGAGGAAATCGACTTCACGATTCCGAAGAAAGAGCTTGAGCTCTGGGAGGTTATTTCGCAAGCCGCGAATATTAAATGATACAAGCGATAAACCCTTAGGTTTGATACGACCGTGAGATCTAGGTAGGTTAGTTTGCTCAGGCATTGGAGTTAAGTTAATTACGTTAACTTAACTTACAACGCTAGTAGAAGATCGTTATGTTCGGCAAGAGCGAGAAGACGCTCTTGGGGGGACTTCGCCGCGCGCAGTTTGCGTGCTATGACTGTAATTTCTCTAACATCTATATTCCTAATCGCGGAGTATAGCGTGTTGTAGTCGTCTGTTGTGGGCTCTGCCTCGTGTGCGTACGAGGTTGTCCGCGGAGGTTCTGCCTTTTTGGGCCCCCAGGGAAAGACTGGAGGCTGCATTGGCTTTGAGAAGCCCGGAGGGGGCCGAATTACGAACTAGGGGGACCCTGAGGGGGCCTAGGGGGACCCTGAGGGGGCCTAGGGGGACCCTGAGAGGGTCGAGAGAAGCCCTGGATAGGCTGAGAGGGGCCCTGACGGGGCCGTTGATGGAGGGCTGGGAAAGTGCGGTCATTCACCGGCGGTGGAGCTTTCCTACTGGGGCGAGGTTGAGGTGCGCGTGGGCAACCCTTGTAGTTCGCCGGGTGTCCTGTCTGGTTGCACAGGACACAGGCGGGCGGGGATTCGGCGTCTTTGGGCCGGGAACACTCTTTAGTGTTGTGTGGCTCCAGGCACTTCACACACCTGGGTGGGGCGGAGCAGTTGGCCGCCGCGTGACCATAAAGTTGGCAGCGGTGGCACTGCGCCGGGAAACCGGGCCTATGTGGGGGCTCTACCTTCACCCTTGACAGACCGCACACTGTGCGCACCTGCCGGAAGATGGCTTTAGCCTCCGGCACGTTGGACAAAATTACTAGGGCAAGGTTGTATCTCTTGCCCGTACGGTTGTGCATTTTGTGCACTGCTTCCACTGGGAAACCTTGGGACTTAAGGTCCTCGAGGATTTCCTCGTTGGAGAACTCAAAGGGAACGCCTCGGATGACGGCCCTGACTTTACGCTCTTCAGGGAGAGCGTAAGTGTGGTATGAGATGCGCTCGGCTGTGAATGGCCGGGTGATTGCGCGGAAGTCCTCGATCGAGGTAGGGATTATTTTGATTGCCTCCCCGAGGTTGACTGCATGATCGTATTTGATACCTGCGTCGTAGCAGGTCTTAGACAGTTGGGTGAACTTTGTCTTGTCTCTTAGGAAGACAGGGGGCGGGACTTGCTTCTTCGCCAGCACTGGAGCACAACGAGAGGCTGGTTTAGATGGAGTGGGGATGTCTAGTGACATCAGTGGGACGGGTGCAGCGTCAAGGGCTGCGGAGGTTGAAGGAGCGGCAGGGGCCGCTGAAGTAGGGGGGTGCGTTTCAACGCGGCGCGCTTTCCGTTGCGCTTGGAGGTGACGGTGGTGAAGTTTGACTCACCGGTTCCGTCGGAGTCAGAGGACTCCGATGAACCGGAGCCGGAGGTAGTGGCGCGCCTCTTCCGGGAGGACGGCGCCGAGGACTCGGAGTATGCGTACTCCATTTCTAGGGGGGCAGATTCGAGTGGGGCAAAAGAGTTCCTCGTTTCGAGGTAAGATGCGATTACCGGCGGCGGATGGTGTGCCTGAGGGGCAGGGAGGGAAGCCTGGGCGGCGATGGTGGCGATGGCGGCGAGGACCGTCTCATTGCCATTTAAACCGAATTGGTTAATGAGGGCGGCGAGGGACTCAGTGAAACTGGGTGTGGCCATTTTGGGTCAGTAAGCAAGCTGAGCTATGTATAAATAAAGATGAGGGCGGGTCCCTGCTCTCGGTAGAACAGGGACTAGATCGCGAGACGTACTACGACACACTATACACGTACAAATACAAGAATAACAAGAACACAAGAAAATAAAGGAGACAGTAAAAAAAAAAAAAAAAAATTGAAAAATGATAATGAAAATGAAATGAAATGACAAGTGAAAATGAAAAATGAAAAGCGGAAGTCAGTCAGACCTCCCTGCCCGAAGACAGGGGGGCAAGAGCTGTAGCGAAAAAGTGACTCACCAGCAGCCTCGACGCTGTTCCGCGTGAGCAGGACAGCGGAGGCGCGTGAGAGCGCGACAGCACTACCGTACTGTACGGGAGCGCGGACCACCAGGAGGCGACCGTCCGAGAGCGGTGCCGCCGGCGGACTGAGCACTGCGTCAGCGCTGTACAGCGCGAGCGGGACAGCGGAGGCGCGTGAGAGCGCGACAGCACTACCGTACAGGAACGAAAGCGCGGACTACCTGGATGCAACCGCTCGGAAGCGATGCCACAGGCGGAATTGTCCTGAGTTAAAAAAAAGGGAAACTTATTTTATTCTTTGGAACATGTACTCTGTGGCGGCATTCAAACAGTGTCAAATGTAGTGCGTGTGGCGCGGCGGCGACGATTGAATGCGATATCAATAGAAGCCGCTGGTGCGTGTATATTGACCTTGTACTTCCGAATAGCTGCAAAATTTCTTTGACAGGTCAGTATTCGACCTTTGATGATGCCGACAACAAGACGCCGCGCACTATCAAAGTGCCGATGGTCAAAACTAGGGATGCACTGTTTTGTCTTTTAATGGATATTTTCATCCGCTATGTATTTATTTATTTAACATATTATACATGATAAATAATATTATATATACTTATGGTATTGTTCGTAATGCGCATAAGTCCAATTTTCCAAATTTTTTAAATATATTTTTTGCATCTCATAGAGTCCCTAAGCGTATACCTGAACTCCTATACTCCCTGAAACGACACTCATTCCTGCAAGGCGCAAGAGTCTCGCAGGCTTAGTCTTGTTCTTGCTCAAATCTTGTACGGTCAGTCTTGTTCTTGGTCTTGCTAAAATTAGGCGGTCTTGTTCTTGGTCTTGGTCTTTCAAAAATGCAAGAACAAGACCAAGACTGCAAGACAAGACCGATTTTGGGCAACACTAATCCAACTTATTTGGCAATCTGTGTGGGGAATCCAATTGATGAACGAACGTAGAAATATATATTAGCCACCTCCCATTTCATCCCGTGGGTGTCGTACGAGGCGACAGATGGTAACTGGAACAAGAGATGGGTGGCAGCATCTTTTTGATAATAGTGCAAAGTAATTAATAGCTGCTGTTCCTAAACCGCTTGGCAAGCGTGAATGCTACTGCAAATATCCGGTTTATTTGACAAACAATGGGGGAAGCTTATGACCAGCAGTGGACAGCCCTATCAAAAGTTAAAAATTAGTTGCTTAGATACGTTCCACTACTAGGCACAGTCTGCAGCAAGTATTAGGACAAAAAGGAGTTGATTTAGTTGACACCAACGCGGGATTACCGAGCTCACATAACTATACTTAAAAATGATTTTAGATTTTTTTTAACTTCTCAGATATTCAGTTTTCCTTGCGGTGTTTTTCTTCACCACTAAATATGAGTGGAGTCGGCGCGGATCGAATTTGGGTTGCTAACGTACCTATCACGAAATTAACGTTTAGATCGGTTCGATTATCGGCTTAGACAAATAACGTTCAAGATTCTATCAATGCAGTTTTACTCATAGTTAAATTAAAAATTAACCTGTGTTTAAAATTTGCTTATTTATAGTACCTTTTCAAGCAAGAAAGCTATGAAACCGGGACTGTCACAAAATTTTAATGTCTGAAAATATGAAAGCTATCTTAAGACCGCGTGAACCAAGCGCAATAGGTATTTACAGGCGTACGTCGCAAAGATCGAGTCGGGCCGCGCATATCATTGTGATTTTCACAAAATAGTCACAAAAATATTGTTTTAAAATTATAAACAAATATTTACACAATGAGAAATAAACACACAAACAAAAGTTTAACTATAGTCTGTGTAAGTTCCATAAAACTATAGTTATTTACATCAACTTGGTTGGGCAGCGTTCGGGAAATTACGTTACATCTCTCGTCTGGTAAACCTCAAAACCTGAAAACGAAATTGTACAACCAGTGCGTGTTGCCAGTGATGACCAGATGCCAGTGGTTTGAGAAACCTTACATCTTTAGGGATTGTCGATTGGTTCTAGATAGACCTCTGCTATACTTTTTTAACAAATACCTAGAGGCCGCTGTATTTTCAGAGAAGTGGAAACTTGGGTAGCACCGGTATCGAAAAGAGGTAATGAAAACAACTTAGAAAATTATAGACCAGTAGAAGTACTGTCATCTCAGACAAAAATACTAGAGTCTGCTAGCCATTTCAATTTATTCTGCTAACATGTAGCACGCAATTATCAATGCTCAACATGGGTTCATAAAGAAGTACTGACAGTAGTCTACATAACTATATGGCTCAAATTGTGCCAACAGTGGATAAGGGGTGAACAGGAGGACGCGGCTCATTTTGACTTCAAAAAAGGCGTTTAATTCGGTAAATAACGCTCTATTTTTGAAAAATTTAGTATCGTCAGTTTCACTCGAGTTATTCTTACGTTTTTTTCTACAATAGGAAAATATATGTCGAAAAAATATTTTACTTGGTCGGGAGTAAGCCAGGGCAGTAATCTAAGGCCGCTCCAGTTCATATTGATAATTATAACGATCTTTCGAGTGTTGTGAAAGATGCAATGTGTCTGCTATTCGCAGACGATCTCAAACTTTCACTCCCTATAAGGAGCGCTAAAGATTGTCAAAGATTTCAGGGCGACATTAATATAGTAGTAGCTTGGAGGAAGGAGAAATAATCAAAATTTAACACCTTAAAGATCTTGACACTATCATTCACTCGCTCATAAACACTTATAAAACAAAACTATAAGATTTACAGTAAGCTTATAATAATAGCATAAAGAATAGTTATAATAACAGTCAAATCGTATTAAGATAACCTGTAAAGATAGTTGTAAATGTTGAAACAAACAAATAAATAAATAATGAGAAAGGCTCTAGAGGTATGGGAGGGAGGAATTTCAATAAGGGGTGTTAAGATCAGCAACCTCAGATATGCGGATGATATCACACTTTTTGCATCATCGGAAGAGAACTCGCTCAACTCTTTCGTAGATTAGAAGTAAAGAGTGGATTAGGTGGAATTAGTAATAAAAAATCCAAAACAAAAGTTAAGCTGATTGACAGAACTGGTCAACTCTCTAGGACTAGAGAACTCTTGAGTCTTGAGTTTGTGAGTGAGTTTGTGTACCGCAAATCATTACTTTCGGACAGAGGAAGAAGTTAACATGACATAAGTAGACGAATTTAAATGGCCAAAAGTGCAATGAGGATATTGTTACGAGCTTGAGGTTCGTGACAATAAAAACTGCCGATTGAATTACCAAATTTTCCGAACACCAATTCTTGACACTAATAATTAATCACACTGATTCACTTTATTTCGCTCCGAAGCTTCGCTTGTATCGCCAAATTCAATACTGCACCGATCGCGGTTTGCAAGGGCTTTAAATACGCCTTTTCCAACGAAACATCCAGAATGTTCTATCAAAATACCGGTCCCGACCGACTAAGTTCAGAAAGTTCGAGAGTGGACCCTTCTAGAAAGCTTAATTCTTCTGTTCGATACTAGATCGCGATGTTGTTGGAAAGTTCAAGATTGATATTTTCTAGGAAGCCTAACTCGCTCTGTTCCCCGAAACTAGATGGCGTTAGTGCCAGGTACCAGATATCAACTTAGGCACGCAATAATATTAACAAGAATTATGCAGAACAGAAAGATCTCTAAGGTCACCAAAAAGAGATTTGTCAGAAGTTTATCGTTTTCAATCTTCCTTTATGGCTCTGAAGCGTGGACAATTCGAGCAGCAGATAGGAAAGGGATCGACGCGATCGAAATGTGGTGTTGAGGAAGGATGCTTCGGATACCATGGACCGCGAAGAGGAGAAGACAATCCGGGGCAGCTTCGTATTTACTCCAGACTCTCTACGTATTACCAGAGAGTTCTGAGTTACTTTGGTCACATTGCCCGACGCCCGCCTATTAACTTGCATAGATTTATAATCGTAGGCAAGGTGGGGAGCCAAAACCACGCGATCAATCATATAGCCGCTGGTTGGAGCAGGTCAAATCCCTTACTAGCCGTCCACTTACGATCGCAGTGCGAAAAGTCGAGAATCGAACAAAATGGAGGGCTATAGTGACCAGCGCTACGAAGGCATTAAACTATGGACACGTCCTTCAATTATGAAAAACACGACCAAGAAGATGAGTAAACACTATACTACAAGAAATGATGTGGAAAGTTTACTTTTCTAGAAGCTTAATGCTGTTGTATTTTGTATGGTGAGTGTAGAGAACCGGAGACCCTTTTTACTGGAAATGAGGTATTCTATCTTAGTCCTCACGGGTGACAATACATCTTTATTTTGTTTGGTGATCCAGGATACAAGTAGGTGTCTATGGGCTACAGCAAACACTTACCATCAGGTGGACTGTGTGCTCGTTTGTCACCCTATCCTATAAAAAATAGGCTTTTCGCACCGTACCGTACCATATCGTGCCCTTACAGCCCATTAAAAGTTTGCTAAACATTGATTGCCACATGGGTGAATATTTGCAATGGTTGGCACGCTCGGTAGGTACGCAACCCCAACTTTTATTCTTTTATTTTTATTTAGAAGTTTAGTTGTTATTAAAAAGACGTAATGAATATACTTACACCGCCACAATTTTTTTTATAGAAGAGGGGACTAACGAGCATACGGCTCACCTGATGGTAAGTGCTTACCGCCGCCCATTAGCAATTAAGACACCAGGGGAATTGCAGATGCGTTGCCGGCCTTTTAAAAAGGAGTAGGCTCTTTTCTTGAAAGTCCCTAAGTCGTATCGGTCCGGAAAAATCTCTGGTGGAAGTCGACACTACAACAAATATTTTCAATTTTCTTTGCATGTATACTTATGTCAGGACGTAATATATTATTTTCAGCGCAGAAGATTTCTATAGTAAAATAAAGTTTAAAAGCTTAATGAGTAAGTGCGATTTTGATTGTGGGTTAAACAATTTTAAACTACAACGGAGTTCTTGCGTTTTTTAATTAAAGTTCAGAGTAATTCTACGTACTAATCCAGAATCGTCGAAATTGGTTTCGTGTTTGAAAATCGAACGTTGTATTGAAATTGAGTTTAGAATCCTATAGCTGCAGTTACGTTTTTATGGACGCAGTTGTGGTATTTGTACTACAGATTTCTTTATATAGAAATATTGTGTTCTTTTAACTTAAAGTTTAGTTTTTAGTCTATTTTATGCATACCAAGTTGATATAATTATGTATAATTACGATGAGAGGACGAAGTTATATTCAGTATTACTAGATATTTTACATCCAAACTTATCCAAATGCAGCTATATAGTAGAAACAAAAGACACGAATGGTATGTTTTAATTCAAAACACGCACACATAAATTTTTTAACTGACGCAATGAATACAAATGAAAAGAAAATAGAGAAGAAAATACAAGTAAATTAGTTGCTATAATAAGCGCTATATGCATAATATGTCTGCAGCACATCTTGAAGTTGGAATTTCGTTAATGTCAAGTCTTTACCCAGTTGAAAGTGGAATTGTTAGACTAGAGTTATAATTGAAATTCCTTGTTCCAAATATTCTGGTGCTATTTTACCTTTTCTCTAAATGTAAAATGTTCGACACATGTGGCAGTGTAGAGTAGTTTTGAACTCTACCTTTAATTACATCGCTACTTGTTTTAAGTATGTAAAATATAACATCTATTTAAACAACGTAAGTATTATTGAAGAAAATAATAATAGTAAATTCTGCAAGCATTTTCTTATTTTACTTATTTAAAAGAGTTACTCCAAACTAGACAAATAGATTTTTTCTTGTATTTTGGAGACAGGAAATTATATACATGAATTGCACAAGAACAAACATCCAAACTCCGAACAATTATTTGTAGGCCATACGAATACTTCTTTCGTGTGGGATTCGAACCCACGGCCCTCAGCGCTGCAACTCAATGCTAAGTCACTACGCCACCGAGCCGTCAAAATGCATTTCTGTTAATACTTTTATATTATATGAACATATTAAGCTGGGTCCACGTTTTGTCATGTTGGCGTTTATTACTCATACGTATCGTATCGAGTATTTCTATTTTAAGTATGGACACCAATTTCAACCATATCATATAAAAACCCCTCCGTACTTAACCATATTGTATCATGTCAGCGGATCGGCTTAATGCACTTTATACTGATACAAATTTTCCTCCGATCCTCGTATTACAATATACATATTTCCACGTTCATACTTTACAAATTCATGTAGCAGCGTGTAGAGTCCCCTTTGATGATCGGAGAACAACCGACTAGAAATGGAAAGCGACGTAGGTATTGCGGACGAAGATCGTATACAGTGTCAAAATACATTCATACAACCGATCAGAAACGGTACGTATCACAAAAGCGTAACATGTGATATTTTTAGATTAACACGAAACTGAAGGCTGTTTGAGCGATTTGAAGAAGCGATTGAGTTGAACCAAGTCTTTGGCAGAGATATCTACCGGAAAACCACGTGTCGAAGTTGAAGTTGTACAGTTAGAGCGTCATTTCCGGGACTCCTAAGATTCTAAGTGAGATAAGCCATAGCAGCAAGTTTTTAGGCATTCTTTAATTAGTTTAAAATATACTTCATATAGACAAAAGTAATTTAAAAATAATATAAATTGAACCAGCTATGAGAGTTTGAGACAAAATTAATTCTTTTATTTAACTGAATACCACACATTTAATTTAAACAATTTTACCGATTTTATTGCGACTAATTTACTTATTTCTAAATCCTAACAATGTAGCTGACATGAAATATTGACGCTCCGGGAAGTCTGCAGTCTATCATCATAATGTTCAAGATCGGCCCCACCATTACATCAGATTTGATAAGCCACCAATCCTAGCAAAAGAACACCGATTCCTACCAAGGATGACACGTTACACACTTTATGATATGAAAAGATGATACACGTACTGTAAAGCACCCGAAACGTCAGCAATTAAAAATAGGTTAATTAAACGCGATGTAATACATATAAATAGTTTTGTTTCATGCCTGTAGTTTTGCTTGTTATTACTACGTCATCGAATATAACAAAAAAGTTATATGTAATATGGAAAAGTTTGCAAAAATACATGCGGACAACCTGTCTTATTAAAGCGTTACTTTTCGGAAATTCATTATAATATATATTTATAATTGTATTATTTATATTTATGTTTTTATACTTATACTCGTATTTATATACGCATATTTCACAATTCTAAAGCACCTGCTTAAGTTTTTTTGCTTAGCACGTGGTTGACTTTATGTGCAATAAAGATATTAAATAAATAAATAAAAATATTAAATTTTCATCAAATTACCTTACTTTCTCTCAGTGCAGCTTGCTGGTTGACGGGCTATGTTGATCGGAAATCTGCAAAATCCATCCCAAAAAGCTAAACTCGAACTTCATAGTTTGGTGACGAAGAGTAGAGACGAGTTTCGACTCGTCGCTTATTAACTTGTTTACACAAAGCCGTGGTTATGGATAAGTCTATTAAGTAATACATATTCTAGAAAAATATATGTTAAGCAGAAGACACCATAATAAAACATTTTCATATAAAATTTGAGACCAAAGTATTCTAGTGTTATTTTTTGAGACAAAATAACATGTTACTTAACGAGTGGTAAAATTAAAAATTCTGTATTGACTGACTTCAATATAAATAAAATGAGAAAATCATCAATGTATCCGAAGTCAATTAAATACGCATTACTAAGGTTAACTTAAAACGACTACTGGTCAGATCTTGGTTACATTTATATGGGACAGCTTTCAAATAAAATCGGTTCACCCAGAATAAAGTTCTGTGGTAACAAAAACATATAGTCAATTAAGTACCTCTTTGCTTTTTGAAGTTGGTTGAAAGGAGCAAAGACAATTTATATTTTTAAAAGATTTTACTGTATGTTTATCGTCAACCGAATGAGCTGCAATTTAGAGAATAAATTTATTACATTAAGTCTATTATTTAATACAGGTGCTATTGAAGATTTTCTAAAATAATTAAAAAAAAAAACATCACTGTCTTTTCCAACGACTCTTATATTCCGTCTATAACGTCTCAGTACCTACAACGACATATATATTCTAATTGAAAATATACACATTCCGATCACCTATAATATCCCGCTGATTTCTAATATGCGAATAGGAAATAAATAGAATTATTCTTTTGTCAATAAAAGAAAACAAGAGCCTACTTAAAAAAGTATCTGAGACTGAAAGGAAACGATACAGTGTATAATGCAATTTGTATGCGTAATGCGTAGGTGAAATTTTTCCTTAAAATTTAAATGAGATCTTTGACATCAAAATATAGCCTAATTAAATTAATTTTTAAAATCTATTTACTATTGGTAAATATATCTTGTAAAACTAACATAAAAATTCAGTTCAATTAAAAAAAAAAAACTGCTCCTTTTTGAAGTCATCTATAGATGGTATTAACACTGTAAAAATGTGAATAGATAATAAAAGCATTACACACATTAGCAAACAACATAATTAATAGTTGTAAGTATATTATTATATACCTACAAGTTTAAAATTTTTACTTATAAAAATGATTACATAAAACACATTATTTCGACTCCAAACTAAATATCCAAGCGTTGATCCTTGATATTCTCTTTTTAATTAAAATTTTTATTAATTCTCCTCCCTCATTAACTTGGGCGACTAAAATAACACCTTGAGTCAAGTTTATTGTTAAACGAAGATCTAAAATTATTAAATAGGTAAAGTTAGTAAATTTTTATAAATTTTTAATACCGTATTTTCAAGGTTGTCTGTTTTTCTACATAGGAGTCTGGGTTGGTTTCAATTTCAAAAGAGTAATTGGTAAGCACACTTTAACTTTTGAGGAGCTGACCACCATTTTGGCACAAATAGAGGCCTGCTTGAAATCCTCTTTCCCAAAATTACTGAATATCCTGATGACCCCTTCCCATTAACACCAGGACATTTCTTGCACTAGACTTGGTGAGTCTCTAATGCTAGTGCCTGACCATAAGTTTGAAAATTCTTATATTAGTAGTTTAATAAGTGGCACCTTACACAACTATTAGTGCAAGACTTTTCATATAGGTTTGCACAAGAATATTTGACACAATTTCAATCGCTGTGAATGGTCACGCCCAACTCACGAGCCTTAAATAGGTGACATCTTTTCAGTGAAAGAAAATGATTTAGCTAAGAGGCTTTACGGCATCATTACTCATAAACATCCTGGCTCTGACTCCCTGATGCGTATTTTTTCTTTAGGACGTAAAGGTTCCGTTATAAAGTGACCTGTAATACGGTCTAATTAAATGGTTAAAGGACTTTCTGAGTGAAAGGTCTCTCCAATTCGTCGTCGATGGCTGCTCATCCGATCCTGTGGCAACTGGCACCGGTGTTCCTCAAAGGTCCGTTCTCTCCGCAACTCTGTTCCTGCTGTATATTAATGATCTGCTTATGCCCGGTACCAATGGGTATGTAGACGATAGCAAAGTTGTAGCGAGATACCAACCAAGTGTCCGGGCCAGTTGGGATTAAATACAGTCCAAAAGAGAGGCTTGAGCTTGTGAATCTCACATTACAAGCAGTCTCCGCATAGGCCGAGAGCCGATATCAACGCCTCCAAAACACAAGCGTGTCTTTTCACCGCTAAAAGGAGCCCGCTTACCCTGGTTTCTACTTTCCAGAATGTGTGCTTGGCGTACACTGACCGCCTTCAGTTGATGGGGGTTGAATTTTCTCCGAACCTCAACTAGAGACAAAGCATTTCCAAGGAAAGTTGGTGTTCTTGCAAGGTTGCGGTGGTACTTCACGTCGGGGCAGCTTCTTACCTTATATAAAGCGCAAGTCCGGTCGTGCATGGAGTACTGCTGTCACATATGGGCTGGTACTGCAAAATGCCACCTGGCAGCGTTTCACTCAGTGGAGAGACGTGCTAAGAGAATCATTGCTGACTTTGATTTGGTTTGAACCAATCTTGTCAGCCTCGAGCATAAGCGCTGAGCAACCAGCCTCTCGGTATTCTACAGGATGCATTTCGGTGAGTGTGCGCAGTAATTGCGCGCTTTAATTCCTCCCTCTCCTTTTCACCTTCGGACGACCAGATGATCGACAGGTCTTTGTTGTCGATATTCCACGCATTTAAAACAAACGATTTGCTTCAACTTTTTTAATGCGTACAGCAAAGGAGTGGAATGATTGGGCGGCGTCTTTCCTTCGAATCGAATTCGGCGAATCTTTCCTTCTGTATATAATCTTCAAGGCAAGGGTGAATAGGCTTTTGTTACGCTAAGACCGTGCGATTTACTATCGAAGGCTGCATCATGACTTACTACCTGGTGGTGGGATTGTGGTCAAGCACTGGTTTCGAGACGTCAAATATCTTAGTCTTCACCGTGAAAAGTTAAAAATAAGCAAATTAAACACGATAAAATCCGTAAAAATAGTTTATGTCAGTTTGAGATTTCATTGAAATGTAACGACTATAATATATTTGCCAACAAAAACATAACTTAAAAAACCAAGTCTCGCAAGTCAGTTTTTCTACCGTAAAAATTTGAGATACATGTAATTTAATAAGTCGGTTAATTTATTCAGTAATTAGCTAACCTAACAACATTTTACAGTGACAATATTAAAAATCTGTTATGTTTTAAATAAATAGATCCATCGTATGAAAACACAACGTATCTCACAAGTAATACATATTATATTAAATTAGATAGTTTAGTGCGATTGCCAAGTCAATCTATTTATTTAAAACATAAAAGATTTTTAGTATAAGATGTTGTTAGGTTAGCTAATTACTTAATAACTTAAAACAGAAAAAAAGCTTAAGTAGGTACTGAATGAATTAACCGACTTGGTATTACATGTATCTCAAAATTTTTTACTGTAAAAGAACTGAGTTGCGAAACTTGTTTTTTATGTTTTTATTTTATTTTTTATTTGTTTGTTTTTTATGTTGTTATTATTTTTATGTTTTTATGTTTTTGATAGCATCTCATTTCTTTTTGTAGATAGTTCTACTTTTTGCCTTTCCGGTACCTTCTACTTCTTGAATATCAACAACGTACCTATTATTCCCTTATATTATACATATTCAGGTACACTGATTCATTCACTACAAATGTAACTTTGTAATCCTATATATTTATATGGGATTACAAAGTTGTTTATGCAGTTATTGTATACAGAAAACTGGACCGAAATTGCAAAATATTTTAGTTTTCCTTAATTCATACACTAAACACTAATTGTGTTCATTTGAAGCTTATATGCCGGCTAGAAGTGCCTTAGAGTTTTTTTCTTTTAAAAATAATATTAACAATGCTATAAACATTATTAGTATTCGCCTTAACCACTCGTGGTAAGCTCAAATTGCTTGTGTTACGAGTGGTTCACGCCAGTAGTCGAATGGCGGATTCAAACCCACGACCTTTTTGAGTTCGCGGTCCGCGCCCTGCCATTAGGCTATTGTCGCTTTAGTCGTTTTGTAGTTTTAATGATCGGTCCGTCAGTCAGTGACTGAGTGAAAAATTAAGAAACTTTGACTAGTTATTATTCTTAAACTACAGTTTCAAATTGAATTAAATTTAAAATATAACATGTTTATATAATGCCTGCTTTGTGACTGAAAATTCAGGCTTCTATGTTTATCTATAACGAAGTTATAGGGGGTTAAAAATGAACTGAACTGCTTGCTGCTGCTGCTGCTTGTTTGCTCGACTTGGCGGCAGCACGGTAGTGCCCCCAGATTACGCGATCGAATAAAATAAAAAAAGTTATAATTTATGGTACAAATTTATAACAAAACATGCGGACAACCGTAATTAACGTCACACGCGTTACTTTGCGGAAATTCGTTATAATATATATTTAAATATTTATATGTATGTTTTTATATCTACACATGTTTTTTATATACACATATTTTTTATGTTTTTATGGCACCTGCTTAAGTGTTTATGCTTAGCACGTGGTTGACTTTATGTATAAAGGATATTAATTAAATAAATAAACATATCAAACTTTCGTCAAATTATAATCTTACCTCCTGACGGGCTGTTGTGGTCGAAAGACTGCGAAATCCGGCCAAAAACGCTAAGCCCAAACTTTATAGACTAGTGATGAAGGTGTATACACGAGCTTGGATTTGTCGCTTATTAAACCGCTTACACAAAGTCGTGACTATGGACAAGCCTTCTAAGTAATACTTACCACCGAGCATATTCTAGAAAAACATAAGTCCAGCAGTAGACTTTATAAACCATAATAAAAACACATATTTTTCATATAATTTTGAGACCGAATGATTTTTAAAAGGGTTTAGTACCTATTATTCTTTGACTCGAGATACACATGTTATTTATAAAGATTAAAGGCAATTTTATATTTTACATGCTTTTATTTTATGTTTGTTTGGTTCAAATTTTGCAACTGAATTTTACTGCAATTATCCTCAAGTAATTTTAAGATTAATTTATTACAGTAAGTCTATTATTTAATACAGGTGTTAGTGGAGAAGTTCTTCTTATAAAACTTTCTAAAACATCACTATCTTTTCCAACCGCTCTTATATTCCTTCCATAACGTCTCAGCACCTACAACAAAACATACAAACCTATAACATCCTACTGCTTTGTAATATATGAATAGGAAATAAAGAGAGTTATTGATTTGTCAATGGAAGAAAACAAGAGCCAACTTAAAACAAAATGTTTGAGACTGAAAGTCAACGATACAGCCTATAAACAGGTTAATAGAAGATAACCATTATTATTTTTGCTTATTTCGGACATTTTGGTTAATTCACAAGGCATCATTATTAAAGTAAAATAGTCGCGGGTATGCGAATAAAATAGTGCATAGTTTCTCTCTATTCTCTTTAGCCTGAAAGCAGTCCACAGCTGTACATCGGCCTTTCCTATAGCTGATACAAATTGTTGTGGTCGCTACGCTTAGCAGCTGGATTAGGGCAAAAATTCCAGATGTCTGCTACTTCTTTCTTTAACCTTTTCTCTCTAAAACTTTTGATACTACCCTTTAGACCAATATACGAGATAATTACACTGCCATCTATATCTATATATATTTTATTTTAAAATATTAATAAACCTCTGCTTAGCTGAGTTTACGCGAAAATCCCGTCCTGCTCTCAGCCTCAGCCAAGCACGATACCTCTATATTACCTAGTGATAGTTTATAATTCTTCAAGTAAGGTTAGACTTACTACTTGTATATACGGAAAACAAGAAAGCTGCAAGCGCAACGTTAGAAACTTTTCCGATGTCCAATCGAAGGCCACCAAGTCTAACGGGAAGTGTGGCTTGGACCCAGGACGCTATAGAATTTTTATCTTATTCGAATCGTAGTTTTTATAATTAGTTCATCAAGACGATTTAAAAATGGAATTTAAAAATACGTATGTATATTGGTGACGTATATTTTTGACTTTTTTTATTTGGCTTAGTAATAAACTCAAAATAACTACCAGAATGTCGTTTGAACAGTTATATTACGAACTTCATCCCTCATTTATTCACATTTAAGGGTGAGATTTTTTCTCAGATTTAAATGATACCACCTTTAAGATCAAAATATAGCATCATAAAATAATTATGAAAATCGGTTTACAATTTGTAAAGATATCGTGTAAAATTACCAAAAAGAATTAAAAAATGCATCTTTTTTGAAGTCTACTAAAATAAAATACTAATAGTATTAACTCTGTAAAACTGTGTATAAACAATGGAAGCTTTAATTAAATTTATTGTAGCTTATAATAATTGCTTTACCTACAAGTTAAAATTTTAGCTTAAAAAATTCTTACCTCAAACGCATTATTTCGACTCCGAAGTAAAAATCCAAGCGTTGATACTTGATATTCTCTATCTGGATCTAAATCTTTGAATTCTCCACCCTCTTTAACTTGGGCAACTACATCAACACCTTGAGTCAAGTTAATTGTTAACCGAAGACCTAAAATTATTAAATTAAACGTGTAATATTAAATACTGTACTTCCAAGGATGCCTACTTATCTACATAAGAGTGTGGGCAGGTTTCAATCTCTTACCTACGTCTACTCCAACGATTGTAACTTCTGCGACAGTGTGTAGTTAGCCCAATGCCCCTATGTTGTTTATTTATGTAAAGATTATTTACCGTACGCATAAATGTAAAATACGAATAGAGTACAATTTTAAGTGTATGTACAACAAGCGGTCTTTTGTTTTATAACCTTTATTATTTAGAACGACGGATGTGGAGAGATAAAGAATTCCACAAGCGCATAGCAGTGCCAGTAAATTCTTAATTTACGTAGAGAAACAGAAACTAACAGAGAACAGATAATAAGAAAAAACTACTGAAAACGGTCATATTTAATGGAATTGGACAAATTTCACGATATTACAGAAATGCTACGTTAGCTCAAGCGTTTTTCATAGGATGTAATTATAGGTAAAATGACTGGCAATAAGGCGGAGTGCCTTAGGCTGATATTCCTATATCGGCGATATTAACAATGATGACAGTAAATTACAAGCATTTCCAACTAGTTAACAAAAATAGAACGTGGCGGAATTTATCTGTTATTAACAATAAACAAAATAATATAACATGTAATAACTAGGTGATAGGACTCCACTCCTGCTTAGAAATCCGCCTAGGTACGTACTATCCTCTTAACTATTTCTGTCACATAATAGCAGCGCTAGTATTGCTTAGAAGTCCGTCTAGGTATATACTGCCCTCTTAGCTATTTCTGTCATATACTAGCAGCGCTTGTATTGCTTAGAAGTCCGTCTAGGTACGTACTGCCCTCTTAGCTATTTCTGTCGCATACTAGTAGCGCTTGTAATGCTTAGAAGTCCGTCTGGGTACATACTGCCCTTTTAGCTATTTCTGTCACATACTAGCAGCGCTTGTATTACTTAGAAGTCCGTCTAGGTACGTACTGCCCTCTTAGCTATTTCTGTCACTTATAAGCAGCGCTTGTATTGCTGTATTCCGGTGTGAGGGGTATAGAAAGCCTAATGGCTTATATAATTGACTGCCTCGTTTGTCTAGTGGTTGTTGTACTGGGACTGCTGATCATGAGGTCTTGGGTGCGAATCTCGGGTCGGGTCAAAATATCAATTATTGACTTTTTCCGTTAAGAAATTCTCAATAGCTGCCCCGAGTCAGAGAGTTGGCGGTGTCACACCCTCGTGCCACAGAAAGTACTTAAAGGCGTTGGTCCTGTGCCTGATCTCTCTCCGGTTTACCGTCCCATCGGATTATGAGACTATAATCTGGTATGGCACTATAATCCTGTCCTGCGCCGATGGTTAGTCTCAGTTGGGGCAGGCCGCCGTGACCGAAATTCGGTCTGGAGGACATTATTTACATAATTTATTCACAGGCTGTAAGGCATTCCATCTTAGTCCTCACGGGTGATAATGCATCAGTGGCCTTCTTTATTCGAAATTGGTTGTGGTGTCCACGGGCTGTAGCAGCCACGTACTGTAGGAAGGTTCCTTTGTCCCTTCAGTTTTATATAAAGTGAGTGCATATAACATAAAATTTTTCATCGGCATACAAAAGTCAGCTACTGAACATGGGTCTTTTCCATATTAGTAAATCCTCCCTGGATTTGCCTTGATCGTAATGCTTAGCAGATAGATCGACGATCGCAGTGCTCGTTCCGCAGATTTAATGCTGCTACCTGTCAGGATTGGGTATTTCGCGTCCGTCTTGAATGAAGTGGTTGAATATTGTCACCTACGGTAATCAAAGATTATTCTTGGCAAAACCCTAGCTATAATTTTTATATATTAGTCGCCTTTTATGGATTATCTTATGTTACCATCACGCAGTTAATTCCATACCCATATCCATTTTAGATCGTTAGTACTTGGCAGTAGCGATGACGTCATATAGTCTATGCTATTTATGCAATTATAACAAATTTCAACAAGGTCAATATCAGCAATTATAACAAATCGATTGATAGAATCCGACATAACAACTTTTATGCTAAACTTTTATCGGGTTAATGACATTTATTTCTCTTAGAAAACACATTGTTGACTTACAAACAGATTAAGTATACATAATATATATATATATATATATATATATATTTATATATATATTTATATATAATATATATATATATATATATATATATATATATATATATATATATATTATATATATATATATATACCAATTATTCTTTATTAATTCATGCGTTTTACCTGCAACATGCGGCATCCACGGACCATTAAATGGTTTGGCAACATAATAATTGGTCATGCAAATTTTAAAAATATGGCGCAAATAGCGACCCGGAAGTGCGAATGTGACAACCTTATTTGTAAAAGGCAAAGTATTAATAATTGCGCCCCTTGTGATTTCTAAAAAAGAGAAAACTTATTAATATATTTTGCACTTATCAAATTCAATTTAACGTTTACCTGAATATTTTTTATAGAATAAGGATGAAAAACGAGCACATAGTCCACTTGATGGTAAGTGGATGCTGTGGCTCATAGACCTCTACATTTATCCTCGATTAAGAATCAAAACGCAGATGCGTTGTCACCTCTGAAAATTAAGATGGAATGCCTAGATCCAGTAAAAAAGGGTCTCTCGATCTTTACACTCACCATACAAAACATAGCAGTATTAAGCTGCTATTTTACGCTAGTTTTCTGTGAGAGCGTGGTCCTTCCCCGTTCGAGCTGACCCATTCGTGCTACAACCATAATATAGCTGAAGCGTGGCTCTACCACGTTTGTAAAATAATTATATACTTATTTTGAAATAAGTCAAACAAAAATTGATTGGCACTTTTAGTGTACTTCAGATTATCCGTTGTTGTATTTGTTATGTGTATGCAATAAAACTTCTTAAAATATACATTAACGAAGTTTTCGAATAAATTTAAAAACATCGATTACCTCCTTTCGATAATGATCCGCGCACCATATCTCTCAATATAAACGACACATGGGTAAGGTTTGAAAGCTTTAACTCCTTAGTCTGAAATTAAAATTACTATACAATTGCTTTACTCAAACCAAACTGTACAGTCACTCTCCAAGATATCGCTCGCTTGCTTTAGTAACAATATAAAATAATTTGTAAACAATTTTTGGAGTTTACTCCTTAAGAATAGTTTCATATTACAAAACGCACTGTATTAAAAATAGATGGGTAGTAAAATCAAGCGTTAACGAAAACTAAAGTCATTATGTTTTTCCTCTGCCCAGCAAACTCCCGCATCTCTCTTCCCTCTCTCTTTCGTCACTATCTCTCTCTCTTTCTCTCTCTCTTTCTTTCTAAATATGTGTAAAGCGTGGTGGGGCTGGCATAACAGCATAACAACTGTTTCTATAATTTGACTATAGTATTCAGTATACGTTTACAATATCAAACGTCAATTTGTGGACTTTTAAAGATTTAAAGTTTGATTATTATTTAATATCTGTTGATATTTATATTTATATAAAGTGAAGTGAAAAAAGATAAAATACTGTCACAGTATTCAATATATTCATATATTTTTATGTAATATATTTCATGTGACATATTTTATAAAATCAATATCTATAAATAAATATGTGTTCATTTACTTTCTTTGCATATTATATATTTTAAGAGAATGGTTTTTCAAGAGTAGACTCCAGTCACGCGTCGGAGCTGACACGCATATTTTTAATTTAATATTATAAAACTCTTAAAAGTTAGTTTAAGAAATTATAAAATTAAACATTTGTCAAATTTTAATTTAATCAGGTATGAATCGTATGGAGCAGGGTTTGGCGCCGCCTGGGTTATTCAACCTATATATTAAATACTTGATCGAGGAGCTCAGTAATATACACGTTACGCCGATGAGACGGTACCGCTGGGTTTATCATAGGATGGAAAGTTATTGAAATAAAAATTAAATTTACAGCGAGCGCTAATAAGAGTACCATTACCCAGCGAACATGTGTATGCGTAGGTTGGATGTGAAAGAATTGAGAGAGGTACGAGTATGTCAGGACCGTGGTAAATGAAAGTCCGTAGTATCTGCCTAACCCTTTGAACAATGACAAGCAGCGAAGTTCTCGTTTTTGGAATAAACAAATATAATTTCATCACCCCTCAATTAAGCTGGCCGGTAGTTAAAGTTTCTAAAGTTAAAGTTACAGCCAATATACGTCACACTGCTGGGCACAGGGCTCCTCTCATTTTTGAGAGGGTTTTAAGGCAAGGTAGTGACCGCCGTGCTGCCATAATGAGTGTTTGCGAACTTCACATGTCTTCAAAAATATTTTTTTTCTTATTTCTCAGACATGCAGGTTTTCTCTTGATGGTTTCCTTCACCGCCGAGTACGTGGTAAATCAGCACTTAAAATTGCAATTAACAATTTCGTTGGTGCCAGCTGGGATCAAAACTGGTTCGCTCGCGTACTGCGAAATTTATTGCGAGCGCTAACCATCTGAGCTACCAAGACTGGTCGGTAGTGCTTTGAAAAAATCGACAGATTTAATTTTTTAGGTCATGTGTTAACCAGTAGATATAAAAGATGCTTTCGACATGGAAAGGGAACGCAGAACTTTGGCGGTTAGAAATTCGGATTAATGTGCTCCGTAGATATTTGGAAAAACCTTTTTAGATTTGAACTGCTCATCATTTTATTCGAGCAGCCTATTAGTGTAGTTTATGATGCTTATAAGACTGCCGCGGCATATCAGTGCATCAGGTATGTCTGCGGAGACGCTTATTGCCGTACGTTTATTGCGTATGTTATTGCAATTTCTATGACATAATACACAGCAGTGGATTTAGGATTTTCAAAGACGACTAGTTCACTCGTATTGCAGAAATTAAATTAGGAAGTTGAAGAAAAAAATTTCAACCATAAAATATTAAACGTTTTTAAAAAGGATTTTTGTAGTTGACTGTACTAATTTACCTCACATTTTTATAGTCGGGCGAGTAAGATTTAATACAATGTCGTTTTATTTGAAGTCGTTTTTAAAAATTAGTTTAAATTTTTGTTTAATACAATGTCGTTTTATTTGAAGCCGTTTTTAAAATTTAGTTTAATTTTTTTCCTGGCTGTACTTTATACGAGCGTGCGAGTTGACAACAGAAACATTAGGTAAATTCGAAAGGTGCCAAGTCGCCTGATCGGGCGAGTTTTTGTCGGGCGAGATGACGAATAACCGGAAGAAAGAACCTATTAAATGAATATTTCAAACATGCTGTACATATTGATACTTTATTTTATTTTTTATTTTATTTATTAGGTTTTCCAGTAATTGTAACAATAATACATCAATGAGTATTTAACAATAACATGTACAGCCAAATGCACAATTAATTAAGGTAAACACCACATGCACAAAATATTAAGGGTAGTAACATCCAATATTTATAAGTGACTTAATGTGTTCACAATAAATGAGAAAAAGAAAGATAAAAAAAGAAACATAACAGCACAGTATATAAATGAACATAACAATTACTTAATTATAACTCGACTATGGTTTTTTGCAAGTGTTTGCGGAACGTATTCATTTTTCATTCATGGATATCTATGTTTTTACCATAACAGTTTAGAAGTCTGCTTGCTCTAGGGATTAATTATTAATTTATTATTTATTCAATTATTTATTTATTTATTTATTTATTCAACTAAATACACCTCATTAATGTAAAGTATGGACACTGACGAACTAAATTATTTTTCAACTGTTAGAGATATTTGTAATCAAAAGAAATATAAATATGTAGTAAAATATATACTTGATTCAAGGCTATAACTACATGTAAAATACTTACGGCATCTAAAAAGGCATCTGCTACTAAATTACCGACAGCGCACTCCTGTGAACTACACTTCGAATCTAAAAGGTCTTCGTTAGCGTATCCCACAACTTCCCTTACTAATGAATGTAACTTTTCTGTGTACGGTTTTAAAAGAGCCTTTATTTCTGGATCTGTAAATTTTATTATACTTGAACAAGTAGTTTTTATTATAGTTACATTATACATTTTTACTAACTTTATTTTACGTGAAGTCATATTTTCTGACAATGTAACAATTAATATATCAGGTCTTTAAAGAAAGACCTACGAAATTGCCGTGTTTATGAAATAAGTTAACGTAATTATTTTTGTATATTTTTTATTTATACTTTAGAGGAGAATTTATAAAAAAAACAACGTGCGACACTAAATATATAATACAGATTTAGGAGGCTGACTAGCCAAGGTGTAAGAATATATTGTTCCGTGTGTCTTATAAGAGGCAACAGAGAAAAACTGAAACGGGAAATGGGCAGCAGCATTTTCCTGATGATAATTCAAAATATTAAAAAATTGCGGTTTCTAACTTTCCTGCCAAGTATGGCAACTAGGTGGAATGCCCTCTATGATGCTATATAGATCTATGGGGGAGGATATTATGTTCAGTATTGGACTTTTATAGGCTGTAATGGACTAGGCAAAGTGGGTGCGAGCGCAATACCCTATCATTTTTATAATATTATTATATGACAGATCACTGCTTGAACCAGGATTGCACGCGAAAGCAAATTAATGTAGTATTCCGTAAGAATATGATTATAACTAAACTAGATCGTTTCTAGAAATATTCATCTTCTTTTTCTTGAAACAAATCAATTTATTTATATAATAAAACTGTATAATATATAATAGCACTTTACGTCAAGACACATAGCGCAAGCAATTTTATTTTTCCTCTTTAATATGTATAATTATCCAGTAACCACGCTTTCAACTTTTTAAAAAATTCTATAACGTTGGTGTTGCGCTGGTGTTGCGCTGCATATTAAACGATATTTGGTTGTATGAAATAAAAAAGACGAAAAATCTTGAGAGCGATGTAATCGTGAGAATCTTTTGGAACCCGGTGTTGCCACACGGCTAATATATTTTACATGAAATCTTAGTGTTGCTACATACAAACAAATGTTGCCATACGGCGTAATTATATCTTAATGTTGCTACATAAATGCAACAGTTGGTTATCTGAAAATATTTCATTAACAATAAGTGGTACTAGTTCGCTTCTGGTCCTCTAACTGTAATAATTGCTAACCTTATTCTCAAAATATTATGTCAAGTAGAAAAAAAAGTCGAATGTTTCTGAATAAGAACTACCTGACACAGAACGGCTAAAACAAATTCGTACGTTGTTTTTTTTTAAATTAATTTAAAGGAAATCCTGTTCTAGTGTTAAATTTGTTACTACAGTACTTTTGGTTTTTTCAAAATGAATATAGTTTTATTGTTTACCACAAAATGAAATGATACATATAATTTAAAATAAATTAAATTATACAATTTGGCCGCCTTATCCTTATGTAGCAAACTCTTCCAGGCAACCGAAGACGTAAAGGAATAGAACTACTGTTATCTGTAGATAGGTGTTGCAATATAGATATTCATACTTACTATACAAATGAAATATGATAAATATTTATAAATTAGAAATATATAAAATAAGATATAATTAAACTTTGTATAAACACGAATATTTATATGTAAAATGTCATTATATATAAATAAATAAATAAATAAATTAACAAATACCTCAAACAATATTAAAAAATAAAAAGGAAATTGCAAGATAAACATAATTATAGTAGTAATTTGTCTTTTACTATTTTTTAAAGATACAAGTATTAATCGATCGCACATCACGGATATCTTAAGGCAGCGCATTCCAGAGCTTAACAGCCTGGACTGTAACGGATTTATAGCAAGTGGTAAAATTAAAAATTTTGAACAACCGACTTCAATATAAATAAAATGAGATCATTCAACGTAGTCAAAGTCAATTAAATACGTATTATTAAGGATAACTCAAAAACTACTGGTCATATTTTGCACAAAATTTATAGGGGACCACATGAGAAGCACTAGCTTTTAAAAAAAAAGAAACATTAAAAACGGTTCAACTAGAAAAAAGTTCTGAGGTAACACACTTTAAAAAAAGTTGAATTGAGAACCTCTTTTTTAAATCGGTTGAAAAAAGGATAAAAAAGAGAAATATGTTCGTATAAATATTTAAATACAAATTACATCTTTCGTACTTGCATGGAACTGTGACAAACGGCTTTAAATTGTACTCACACTTTTTTTAACATCGTTGAAACATTTCGTTTGATTTGTTTAAATTATACTAATAAAAATAAAAAGGAAATCGGTTCTCAACAATACCTAAGAAATAATAAGCTTTTTATACGGTTTCATAATGGAATATCTCTAAAGTACACGCTTAAATAGAATATTTTCAAATTCAATAAAAATTACGAGTTTACGAGTACTATGATTCGCCCTTCTGTCTTCACGCAAAACTTGTTCTTATGTTCAATTTTTATAAAATGATTTTGTTTTTGCGCTTATTTATACTTCAGTAGATTAAAAAAGGTTCAAAAAAGTTAAAAAGTTTGAGATAAAGGAATTATACTGACAGACGTCTAAATAATGAAATAAAACTTAGTTCATCAGCTTAAATCCAAACCAGAGTAAAATATTTTAATATTTTAATTCCTCGAAAATGGCTCATTGTTACAATACAAAATGTTTACTAACCGAGTAACTAAATGGAGTGTTTTTATGCACCGATTTCTCGGAAATGAATACACCGATTAAAAATCCTCTTTTATTAAATAGTTTTAATTTTCCTAAATAAATTTCATGAAATTTCACCCGCAAGAAAAAATTCCATATATTACATATATATGGCAATATATTATTCCATATATTGCCATAATAATATTAAGCATAAAATTGTCTATATTTAATTATTTAAAAGCAAAACATACCTTCTGGTATTGACCTATTGAGAAACACTGGTGTACCGAAATAATCGACTATATCACCTTTTCTATCAAAAAACACAGTCATATTGCCCAAGTACTTGGAAAACGAAGCCGCACTTACAACCAGTACCTGTGGAATGTTATATTTTTAAACATTATTTTATTGACCTAATGCGTAACAAACGGCAAACTTAATGATAGTCAATAAAATATTGATTAATTTGCAACCTTCCACTAACTAAATACAATGATGTGTCTTACCTGGATTGAAGAGCACCTCCCGCCCTCCCTCAATTGCATGCACTAACTCCGTCACCACTAGTCTCAGCACTACTACTCCCAACACCACTACTCTCGGCACCACTACTTCCAACACCACTATTCTAGGTAAGACACACCATCGACGATAATACGACACGTGTTTCACCTCTACACGAGGCATCCTCTGGTGATGTACATCAGTCTACATCAGATGTTGGAAGTAGTGGTGCCGGGAGTAGTGGTGCCGGGAGTAGTGGTGTTGGGAGTAGTGGTGCTGGGACTAGTAATGACGAAGTTAGTGCACGCAATTGAGAGAGGGCGGGAGGTGCTCTTCAATCCAGGTAAGACACATTATTGTATTTATTTAGCGGAAGGTTGCAAATTAATTAATATTTTTATTATAATGGATTTCCGCAAAGTAACGCCCGATTATATCAATTATCTTAATGATAGTCGCCATTCTCTGCTTTGGCTGATGTAGCGTTATTTATCAGCAGTTGGCGTAAATCGCCAAATACAATAAACAAATAGAAAATATTAGATTTAATTTTCTACAGGGCGACTAGTACTAGTACTAGTAGCACGAATGGCTGACTAGGACCGGGTTAGGATCACGCTCTTACAACATACAATAGCAGTTTAAAGCTGCTATATTTCGTATAGTGACTGTAGATAACTAGAGACCTTTTTACTGGAAATGAAGCATTTCGTCTTAATCCTCAGGGGAGTTGTAGTGTAAATATCACTATTAATATTCTTTTAAAAATAAACCATTAATTAATTAATTACAGCTTAATATTCATAAGTCTCATCATTAGCCTCATCTGTCATAGTTTCCATGCTTTTTTTATAGGATAGTGTGACAAACGAGCACACAGACCACCTGATGGTAAGTGGTTGCTGTGGTCCATAGACATCTACGTCTATCCTTGATTACGTATTAAAAATGCTTAGCAGGCAGGTTGGCAAAGAGTATAGGCAACTGAAGTTTTATTATTATTATTATTGAGGTTTTATAAAGAAAATGCTGCTGCCCGTCTCATGTTTCAATTTCCCTGTGTCGCCTTTTACACCCACTGGTGTGTGTCATTTAAAACTAAAAGTAAAATAACAGCCTAAATATACCCCATAACTGAGCACGGGCCTCCTTTCATTTTTATGACGATTTAAGGCAAGGACATACACGCCGCGCTGTCCCAATGCGTGTTAGCAGAATATTTTACATTTTAATATATTTTTGTTAAAACATTACCCCACACTAGGATTTTCCCCTGTATCGTGGAGTCAGTTTACAAACATAAATTGCAAAATGACAAACATCCACAGTAACAATTATTTGTAGGCCATACAAATACTTGTTCCGTGCAGGATTCGAACCCGCGGCCCCTAGCGCAGCAAGTCATTGCTAAGCCACTGCTCCACGGAGCCGTTAATATGAAACTATATTATTACTGCGTAGAAAAACACCTTTTAAAGGTTTTAAGCGACATTTTTGAAGGATTTTTTGAGCAGTGAAATGTTTTCTATTATGTTTTAAATTCCATCATAACTGCAAAAATCTTGAAAAATATATGCCATTTTGTTTTCACGTTAAAAAAGTTACGGTTTTGTAGATAATCTACTTTGAGTGGGCCTTTTAATCGATTTCACCATACGACAACACCTTGAGTAGCTTATAGTCGACTTATAAATAGCACAAGAAGACTTTTATGAAATATGTTTGGGGTTGATAAATCTGATGAAAAATATTTTTGTAGTAAAATCACCACATCATGTAAGGTCAAAGACACGTCGTCTCCCTCGTCTTGTCTTTTATATATATATAAAAAAAAAAAAAAATTTTTTATTTTATACCCGGTTGACCGAGCTTTGGTCGGTATTTTTCGCTCCGTTTTTTTAATTCGTGTGTTTTGGAAATTATATTTAGATACAAATTACATACTGCTGAAATACGAATAATATTTTTTTGTTCTTACCGACATAATAGAAAAAACTGATCTGGTTATTTTAATAAAAAATCATGAGTGCAATTAGTTTTATTTAAATTTTCGTGTTTTTAAAAAATACTAAAAAAGGGCTCAAAAAATGGATTTTATCAAAAAAGAAAGAAACTTGAAAAATAAATTAAAAAAAGTCGGTCGGTCGGTCTGGGCTCGAACCATGGTATAACGATTTTGTGACCGCCCAATGTACGAATTAAGCTATTTGTAATCATTAAAAAACTGTCAAAATTTACCTTCTTATTCTAATGATATTGTAAGCAGTTTTTCATTGCCTAAAAATACGGACAAAAAGACATTTTCACAAAATTTTATGAAAAAGAGCCGTTTCCGAGATTCCGATCATATATATATATATATATATATATATATATATATATATATATATATATATATATATAATACTCAACAAACTGATATTATAAGTGATAGAGCCATGCTGCAGCTATATTATCGTTGTAGGATGAATATGTCAGCTCGAGCGGGGAAAGGCCAAGCGCTCACTGAATACCATGGTAAAATAGCAGCTTAATGCTGTTGTATTTCGTATGGTGAGTGTTGTTTGCCAGAGATCGTTTTTACTGGAAACGAGGCATTCCATCTATTCACACACAGACGAAGCATTTGCATTCTTATTTTTAACCGAGAGTAGATGTAAATGTGTATGAACCACAGCATCCACTTAATTTCAGGTGGACTGTGTAATATTTTTTATATATATATATATTATATATATATTTTGAAATAGAATGAGGTAGAGTAATTATATTTAAAAAATATATTCGCTCTCCTGCACTTCGAGCCTTAAGTCCACACAACAGTAGTAACCCCCCTGCTGCTAAGTGGCAGAAATAATTATGTTTTATTATTCTTTACGTTAAGCTAAAATGACGTCAAAGGACTTGTAATTGAATTTATATTTTATTACACGCATGCCGTCAAATGCGCTTTTACTAAAAAAGACACGTACAAATCATATAACTAAGATCTCTTTTCAGCAAAAGAACGTCTTGGTCGTAAAGCTAAAGTAAATTTTATGACTTAAATAGTATTTTACCTTATGATCGGGATTAGCGTCAGGCGTAATAACAATCGGATATGTCCCAGACACGTGTTCCTTAGTTGGCGCCTTTCCGTTCCATAACAAGCTGTGTGAATGACCACCCACTATAATATCTAAGTTTTCACCAACCGTTTTTGCTATTTTTCTGAAAATTAAAAATACTAACTAATACACTTTTTTCCTTTGGTTTAAACTATATCATCATCATCCTATCAAAGTTCACTGCTAAACATAGGCCACTCCCGTAGATTGTCACATGGCAGCTTGACAACTGCAGTTTTTTATAATTTTGCCTTAACATATCCGTTAGGTAGTTAGGTAGGTACTGTTCCTCATCTCCTGTTTCACTTTTCCTCTAACGATATCTAAAAGATAATACGGGTAGTGAGTTCCCTAACGCCACACCGTTTATACAAGACATATTACAATTAACAATTTTAACCAATTCACCATTCATATTACCCAATATGGGTAGTGAATTCCCTTACGAAATATAATTAACTATTTATTTATTCTAAACATCGATACTTAAATGTTTTAGTTATCTGCTAATACATAAACTCAAAATAGCACTAACGCATTAGTTCTTCTGTTCCTTAATCAGCCCATGCAGTACCACTGCACGATTAAGCCTCAAGTTATAGTCACTCACGTCATGCGCATTGTAGATAGCACCAGTACCAGATGTTTCGCGCCTTTGTGCGCTGGTCTTAGTCTAGAGATGATTATACTGTCATCCATGTAGAAGCTCTAAGGCTTGGCTGACATTTTCCTAAATCTTTACAACCTCTTACATCTTTCACTTACAATAATCCTTGTGTCAAAATGGGATGATAGATCAATACGATTTAGGGACCATCAAAAAAGAAGCCTGCTCTTTTTTTTAAATACCGACAAAGCATCTGCGATTAACACTAGTTGATGTCGTCTTCATGTGCATTAAGGCACAGGTTTCGGGCCTCGGGGTAAGCCCCCATTACCCGTGTTGTCCTCGCGGTCCACCACTATGGACCGGTCCTGGGAGCCTTCTATTGGCGTTTTAGGTGTTTAGTACGATTTATGTCGTAATCGGTAGGTTTTTTCGTAGTCGGTTAGACTACGAAAAAGAGTGGTTATCTGGTAGAAGTCAAAGTTGGCCTATCTGCGGCATTATGGGTTGTTACTCGACTCTCTAATCGATATAGAGAGGAGTTCTCTTATTATGATATGATAGGGTCGCCCGTCCGGAGGGCGAGTGTGTAGCGGCACTAAGTTGTTGAGATGTGTGTGTGGCCCGTTGTCTGCACGGGCGAACATAACACTAGTGTTGGAGTTGTTCAGGGGCGGCAGCATTTTTGTATTACTTGTGAGTTGTATTACTTACTATCAGGTGAGCCGCATGTTCGTTTGCTTTTTTGCCCCCACTTATATAAAAAATCTGTTATACCCCACCAATTTTGAAAGGTTTGTCAATAGTGGACAAGTAGATTTATAAAACCTTCAATTCAAAACCTTACTCCAATGTTTCTGCTACTTTACGCAAATCCATGTGATTTAAAATTGACGCTTTTAAATCGATACACCGCTGTTGGTCGGTCATTAACGCCTCAACTAACTTATTAACGAATGTATATTAGTAACTTCCAGAAATTTATAAATTATATAGAGAGATTTCAAAAAGAATATTATTATAATATTTTAAGTAAGCTAATTACTTTCAACAACAATGTATCAAGAAAAGGACGTAAAGTTACAGTTTATATACGTTCTACTGAGAGCACAGGCCTTCCCGCTGCCTTCTTCAGAGCAATTTAATTCAAGCGTTAATTTATTTTTATAAAAATGAAGTGATTAACGAACACACATACCTGATCGTAAGTGGCTACTGCAGTCAATGGACTCCTGCAGCCAATTTTATACAAAGAACGCTATAAATGCGTTATCAGTACCGAGGTCTATGATGGAATGTCTAACAGCATGTGATTATATTGGCCGTCTATATCCTTCAAACCGGAACCAGCAAAACAATTATTGTTATTTGGCAGCAGAAATAGGTGGCTGAGGGTAGTACCTATCCAGACGTATTCCTAGGCAAAAAGAAGCCTTACCAACTGTTTTCGAAATATTTTAATTCCATCTATATACAATATTTTACAAACATATCACTATGTTTATTTCTTTTCTCCAACGCCGAACATAAGGGAAAACAATATAATTTAAATTACAATTAACAGTTTTATTGGTGCCGACGAAGATCGAACCAGGATTGCTGACGTAGCCTCCCTTTGTTCGGAAGCAACCACGGCTATGACTATAACTTTACATAGGAAGTAAAGAAACAAATATATTTCATTGTTTCATAAGCTATAGTCATTAAAATGAAAAGTTTATTGGAAAATATAGGTCTCTGTCTTTGCATTTAAATTGCATGTAAGTGGCCGTCTAAAAACATTGAGATATATGAAGGGTCAATAGCTATGTAGCAACGTAAGGCAATTTTGTGTTTCTTATTAAATATTTCAAAATCTTCAAAACAATTGTTGTCTTAAAAGTAAAGTGTTACCAATATATTAACGTATACACTTATACTATTTTTAAGGAATAAACTAACAATACGATCAAACCTTGAGTCTAGCTATTTAATTTTATAGGTATTAACGAGGAAATACCTTAACTCTTGCACATGGTGTACTTTAACTTCAAATTCTTTCTTTCTTAATTGAAATTTTATATAAAGTGGTGATTAAGGGCAAAATATTTACTAGAACAAATATTTATGAAATGCCATTCCAGTAGTGTACTTAAAAAAATGTAACATACATTTTACGTAACATACTCCTTTATTCATAAAGAATGTAATATTATTTTACCAACAGTTAAAATCATAAGAAATAATTGCCAAAAATGATATTTTTAATTGTTTATTTATTCAAAATTATTATTATTTTGATTAAAATACATATAAATTTAAAATCAACAGTTAGTAAGTAATGTATCACACGGGTACGTAAGTAACGTTACATCATCAACATCATTAGCCCGCGTCAGTCCACTGTTGGACATACACCTGTCCCAATGTACACCATTTAACCCAGTCAATGGCGGCTTAAACCGACCCGAATGGTCAAGCTGGATTACAATCTAGGGGCTAATCACAATAACATACGGTATTGTAGTCAAACAATGGCTTAATAAGTAAAAGAGGGATGGTTGGGGATGCAAATTATCCCGATAGGGGCGTCCGAATGGCTTAATCCTTATGTGACCCCGATCTTTACCTACGGACGTCCATTTTGTTTGTCTAAGCACCGTCACTTTTATGAGAGACGTGACAATCACATTGCCATTTCAGTAAACACGCCCAGAAGGCTATTTCAGTAATCTTGGTTCACCGGTGAATTTCTTCATTTCTATTTTTATCCAATAGAAAAACTACAAACTTAGCTCTTTCCATAGCTTGCTGAGTGACTTCGGGCTTGTGGAACAGCCATATCAGTTAATGAAAATCTTTTAATAAAAAAACAACTATCTAAATAAGTATATATTATCTTGGCGTTGTCAAAGTCAAAGTTATAGCAGTGCTATTATATAATATAGGTATTATAATGTCGATTAAGGATTATTCCGTGGAAATGATATTGAACAAAAGGCGGAAATTTATAAATTCCTTTGTCTATAATATTCAAACCAATGACAAAATTATGCTATCAAATTATGTCAGTCTAGCAACCAAGCTCAAAATGTATGACCTAATTTGCTGTTGGTTTCTTTTCCCGCTCAAAGGCCAAATATATCCATTCAACGAAGAAATGCAGGTAGCGTTCTTGGCACCACACCGCGAGGAGTAGGACTGTATGACGGTTAGTTTTTAGGTTTAGTTTTTGTTATTATTGTTTTAATATTGTATATATTTGAATATATAAGTAAATAACTGATATTTCTCATATGATATTTATCTTACTCTGGCTTAAAAAATTCAATGTACTTACTTATCAACTTCAAGACCGCAGTGTGAGAGAACAATTATAATATCAACGCCTTGCTTAGTCAGCAATTCAACTTCTTTTTTAGTAGTGGTAACAGGATCCAAAAATTTAACATCTTCTGAATTTGAAGTTGTCTGTAACATTTTGAACAATTACTATTTTTTTCATACAAAATTAGGGTGACAAACGAGCACACAGTCCTGTACAGCACATCAGTAAGTGGCTGTGGCCCATAGACATCTATATTTATCTTCGATTAAGAATCTAAACGCAGATGCGTTATTACCCCTGAGAACTACGATGGAATACCTCGTTTCCAGAAAAAAAAGGTCTCCGGATCTCCACACTCACCATGTGAAACACAGCAGTATTAAGCTGCTATTTTACACTAGTATTCTGTAAGAGCGTGGTCCTTCCCCGGTGGAGCCAACCCATTTTTATATAGTTGTAGCGTGGATCTACCACGCATAATATGACTAAAATATGACTATGATAAATTATGACTCTGAGTTAAAAATGCCTATCTAGATACATTTCGTAATCTACCTACCTATTTTCACGATTATTGCTTACCCTCGTTTCTGGAGTAGTTAACCCTATTATACCTATTTTTCTGCCTTTTTTCTCTAGTATTACATGTGATTTGTATAGACTGCCTAAACCAGGTTCAGCACTTGTGTCGATATTAGCAACAACAACCGGTGCACGGAGCGCTGCAAGGTATGGAGCGAGGCCTGCTACTCCACCATCGAATTCGTGATTACCTATTGTCTGAAAGAAAAATACTTTATTTCATACAATAACATCGATAACTTCTTTAAGCCACAGCTGAACGAAGAAATTTTTAATACAAAAGTTATTTCTTTTCCACGGTTAAAATCCAGACAAAGTTATAATTCATTAAGTCGTTTAATTTTACTAGAGTTTTTGCTATCAGTCACTCCACTGAGCCTCGTTCCTTAATCAGTAGACTTCATTTTCTGAAGACACACACTTGATGTTTTCTTTTTTTTCGTCAGCCTGTGAAAGTGCACTGACTGCCTTGGAAATGTTTGCAATGATTGCCACTCTTGGTAGGCGGATCAATTACCTACGCAATCGCAGTACCAAACGTCTCGTACTTTTGGGCGTCTCCCAGTCTCAGTATTTTCACTTGGTGTAAATAGAATAGCCATACTTCTTCCTTGTCGCGATCATTGACAAATATGAGGTCTTTTTGTCATGTACATTAATAACGGCACTCACTGAATTAAAAGGGGTATTGAATTTTCTGACACGTAGTGTAAAATTTGGCATTTTTGACTTTGTGGTAAATGTGCTATCTATAATAGTGTTGCGCGAATAAGTTGACGTCATGTATCTGACACTAGCGCCATCTAGTGTCAGGGACGAGAGCGAGGGGGAGCTTTCCAGAAAATGCCATCACTAATCTCTCAACCAACAGCGCCATCTAGTCTCGGAACGAAGAACTAAGCTTCTAGAAGTCGACACTCGAACTCTGGGCTCCTTGCGCGTGTTTACTTGAATATTCTGGATGTTTCGGTGCTAATTGGTATTTATAGGCGCTGCAAGATGCGATCGGGGGGAGTATTGAATTTGGCGAGACAAGCGAAGGTTCGGAGCGGAATAAAGTGAATTAGTGTGATTAATTATTAATGTTTTAAGTTTAATTAGTAAAGTGAATTAAAGAGTTAATTTTGGTAATTCTATCGGCAATTTTTATTGTCACGAACCCTCAAGCTCGTAACAATTGGTGTCAGAAGTGGGATCAAATCATGCCGATTTTACCGAAGGAGGAATCAGAGGGTGTCAGCATCCGAAGACAACGCCAGCAGTAGACGGACCAGTGGAGATTTGGTGGTGCAACTCCGCAGACTTCGGAAGGCCAACTGCCAGCCACGGAGGCTGCGGGCCCGTCAGTAGCTCCTACATCTGCAGTACCTGACTTAGGTGCTCTGATGGCGATGCCACAGGATAAGCTGCAGCGCGGACGAGAGGAACAGGCCCGTCTGTTGAAAGAGCAGCAGGAGGAACAGGCTCGCCGACAGGAGGAACAGGCTCGCCGACAGGAGGAACAGATGCTCCTCGTGCAGGACATTCACGCTAACTTCGGGAAAGAGATAAGGGAGGTGAAGGATAGGGTTGTTGTCAACATAACAACCGCCTGTTGGAAGCTGAAACCCAAATCAAGGAAGCTAAAACCCAAATCGACCAAGTGAACTATCGGGTTGATTACGTGATGGCTGGCGTGAAGAAAACGCTGGACGAACTAAAACTTGGGGATGGAACTACAGCTCCCGTAGTAGCTATTACACATTCGCTACGTGTGTTCAAGGTGCCACCGTTCGACGGGACTTCTTCCTGGTCATCCTACAAAATCCAGTTCGAGGCTGTTATGAAGGCGAACGACTGGAATAAAGGTCAGGCCATGACTGCTCCCACACTGGGCCTGCGCGACCAACCCTTAACAGTTCTGGAAGCTCTCGGTGTGGAAGTGACTTATGAGCAACTCCTTGAGGCATTGGAGGCGAGATATGGTGGCTCCCACCTGGAACACGTCTTTCGTGCGCAGCTTAAAGATCGCGTGCAGCGCATCAACGAAAACCTGCAGCAGTGGGCTATCTAGAGGTAGAGAACCTGGTGCGAAAAGCATACCGGTCTGTACCTGCGCTCATTGAAGGGAACCTGGTGCAGACATTCATCGACGGCATCCGCGACCTGGAAGTCAGAGCTGCTGTGAGGCTCGGGCACCACGAGACACTTAAGGACGCCTTGGCCCATGCACTGGAGGTGGAAGCGGCAGGATCATCGTTCCCATCGCATCAGGGAGGTTGCAGCAGCTACAGTTTGCGACCGTAACAAAGGATACAGCCCTAGGTGCTATGACTGTGGGGAAAAGGGCCATCTTCGATCCAGCTGCCCTAAGCGAACCCTAGAAAGGGAAGTTGAACGATCTCAGGAGGGTAGTGCGGCCGACAGCACCGCCCAGCAGCAGCAGGGAAACGAGTAAAAGCCAGAACTGCGGTGCGGGTGCTGGCTGATGTTAAAATAGCCCCAAGAACCTCGATCTCACAAACCCACGATGGGAACAGTGTAATCATCAGGGGCGAGGTCAACGGAATGCCGTGTAAACTTTTTGTGTAAAATTTTGTGCAAAGAAAACGTACAAGAATCACCAAGAAAACTTTGTTTAGTATACCTCGTCATTCCACAATTTATGGTAAAAATAGTATCTCAACACGTTTGCTATCAAGTTATAACAAAACATTTAATACCATCGATCCCTTTATAGGCAGTAAAAGTGATTTTAGAAACAGGGTACGTACATGCATATTAAACACAGCTTCTGTTGTTTAATTTACCTTAGTGAATTATATATATTTATATATATATATATATATATATATAGTATATATATATATGTGTGTGTATGTGTATGTATGTATGTTTGTATGTGTATGTATGTATATATGTAATGATATATAGAATATATTTTGCCATGATATAAATAAATGAATTACAAAATTAACTCGAAAAGTAAATCACACATGAATTTGTCAGAAAGACCTAATATCTTAGTGTTAGTAAACCTAAAATTACTTAATTTTATTACTGTTATTTTATTAAGTTGTTTTAATTTGTTTAATTTCTTATCTTAATAATAGCTTACCTTTATATTTAATATGTGGATAACTGTTATTGGCATACTTGAAGTAAATTTGAAATTGTATTTAGTGATATACGCTGTTGTTATCCTTATTAAAATTAAAAAAAAAAAAAAAAAAAAATAAACTGACCATAGACACTGGAGCCTCTCGTACGGTTGTTAGTTCCCAACTTATAAGTCAGTTCCTTGGGGACTCCGCATACAACCGAGAACGAATTAATTTGGTAACAGCCCCCGGTCAGTGTATACCCGTCCGTGGAGAGAAGGAGATGGAGTTGAAGCTAGGCAACGTGATCTACCTGCATAATGTCATCGTGGCTGATATAATGGACGACTGCATCTTAGGCCTAGACTTTATGAGGAATAATTGTTGTGAGATCGACGATAAGCAAGGTGTATTGAAATGTGGACGGGAGGAACTTTTTATGGAAGGTGCGTGTACCAGGGAACGTGTACACCATTAAGAAGATTGTTCTTCCGCCGAGATCGGAAACGATTGTTCCGGTTAGTCTTCCTCGAAACGCTGGGCAAGGTCACCGTTGTGTACTTGTGGAAAGGATAAACAATGACCTTCCATGGAAAGTAGCTCGCACCTTGGTCAGGACCACTGACATCTCAGGAGTACGTGTGCTGAACCTTAGTGACCGGGAACAGATTATAGAAAAAGGCACACTGGTTGGTACTTGCGAGGAAGTGGATTGGTTACGTCGGTGCAAATATATATCGAGTGGGATCCCCAGCAAGGATTCGGAAACGAGAGTGACCACACTTTTGGAAGATTGTCGCAGTGTTCTATCCCCGAACGAATTGGTCAAGGCGAAGAAGTAGTTACTCAAGTACTCCGATGTATTCTCATCAAACGATGCTGACATAGGAAAGACTGGCTTAGTTCAACACAAAATAAACACAGGAAAAGAATTGCCTATCCGTCAGCGGCCAAGAAAATTGCCGGTAGCAGCAGGTAAAAGGAAGTGGAAACTATGATTGAGGGAATGGTGAAGGATGGTGTTCTTGAACCTTCATCTAGTCCATGGTGTTCACTCTTGGTGCTGGTAAAGAAGAAGGATGGCAGCATGCGGTCCTGTGTTGATTACCGCTGTCTGAACGACGTTACAAAGAAGGACAGCTATCCCTTGCCAAGAATTGATGACACGCTGGACATGCTTACAGGAGTAAAATAATTTAGCACGCTGGATCTAAAAAGTGGAGTTGAAATTGACCCTAAGGACAAGGAGAAAACCGCGTTCTCGACGGGAAAGTGTCTGTGGCAATTTAAAGTAACGCCGTTTGGATTGTGCAATGCTCCAGCAACGTTTGAAAGACTGATGGAGCTTGTACTTACCGGGCTAATTGGCGATGCCTGTCTGGGCTACTTGGATGACATCATCATCGTTGGCCGTACGTTTGAGGAACACCTTCAAAACCTGGAACGCGAGCTCATAAAGATTCAGAGTGCCAACCTCTAGTTGATTCCGAAGAAATGTTCACTATTCAAACGGCAAGTCAACTTTTTGGGGTATGTAGTGTCGGAAGAAGGTATCCGCACGGAGCCGGAGAAAATCGCCGCTGTCAAGGATTGGCTGGTTCCAAAAGACAAGACGCAGGTTAGAGCATTTTTGGGTTTGTGCTCCTATTATCGGCGATTTGTGAAGAACTTTGCAGATGATTAAAACTACTTTTACGGATTTTATCGCGTTTATTTTTACTTATTATTTACTTTTATTTTTAATTCCCGATGTTTCGGGTGCTTTCCAGCACCCATGGTCACGGGGGACTGAGATGACTGACGTCCCGATGTCATTGTTAAACCCGGAGTAACTTCAGCTTTTTTAATTATTGTTTATGGTCCGATCTATGCAAAATGAACTGACTATGTCCTGAGGTCTTGCAGTGGTATGCTTGGGTTTAGTTTTAATTTTATTGATTATAGGATCCCAAGCAGGTGGTAGTACCCAGCCTCTTTCTCTATTGAAATTAGGATGTTTTTTAATTTCAATAGCCTCACGTATCAAACTTGGTAGGAATCGGTGTTCTTTCGCGAGGATTTGTGGTCTATCAAATCTGATGTAATGGTTGGTGGAGATATAGAAACCTCTGCACAAGCTAACCGAGGAGAAGCGACATTTCTGATTGGATGAGAGTTGCAATATCGTATTCCAGGAGCTCAAGGACCGTCTGTGCAAAACACCTATTTTGGGATACCCTGATGCAAGCAAAGAATTTAAAGTTGACACGGACGCAAGTGATATAGGAATTGGCGGTGTGTTGTCTCAACGGAATCATGACCAAGACGTCGTGATAGCGTACTTCAGCAAGACGTTGTCAAAACCGGAAAGGAACTATTGTGTCTGTATGCTGATGATGCAGTGCTTATTGCACCATCAGAAGCAGAACTGCAGGCATTAGTCACGTGTATGACAGAGGAATGTGAAATTAAAGGTCTCCGTTTGAATGCTAATAAAACTAAGGTTCTGGTATTTGAAAAGGACGAAGAGAGAACGAAATGTGAAATATGGGTAAATCAGGAATGTCTAGAACAGGTAAATGATATTGTATACTTGGGGAGTGCTTTCAGCCGGGATGGAAGATGTGATTTAGATGTGGATAGGCGTGTAGCTGCCGGAAACAAAGTCAATGGTGCCCTGAATGCATTAGTCAAAAGGCAAGGCATGGTGAAGAGTGCACGCCTTGCACTACATAACGCAGTGTTGTTACCGACTTCGTTATATGGCAGCGATACCTGGGTATGCCAGAAGAAGCATAAAAGCAAATTGAATGCAGTGGAGATGCGATCTCTTCGTAAAATGTGTGGCGTTACCATAGCCAATCGAAAGCGAAACGAAGAGATTCGCAATATGGCAGGATTGAAAGATGACCTCATCACAAAAATTGATAGAGGCGTACTCCAATGGTTTGGGCACGTTGAGCGAATGAGTGAAAATCGAATGGTGAAGAAAATATATAGCGCGAAAGTAAATATTAAAAGGTGTCGAGGTAGACCGAGACTAACTTTCGAAGACCATGTGAGCAAATTGCTCGAAGAGGGGAAGGTCAAGAGTACTCGGATACCTAGACGTGCATGTATGAAGAAGTTAATGAACCTGAAAGAAGCGAAATAGGTATGTAAGGATCGTGACACTTGGCGATCTGTTCTCTCTGGCTACCCCGTTAGGGATTTTGCGTGAAGATAAGTAAGTAAGTAAGTAACTATTGTGTCACAAGACGCGAATTGCTAGCTGTGGTAAAGTCGTTGCAGCATTTTAGCAAATATCTTCTGGGGCGGAAATTTCACTTACGAACTGACCATGCTGCACTAAAATGGCTATTACAGTTTAAAAATCCAGAAGGACAAGTTGCGAGGTGGATTGAACTACTGCAGGAATACGACTTTGAGATCGAACATCGCAGCGGGAAATCTCATGGCAACGCAGATGCATGCAAGAAGACCTTGTTCTGAAGATTGCAAACATTGTACTAGGCAAGAGAGAAAGGAAGTGGTATCCGTGAGGATGCTCAGGACCGACCACCTCAGCAACGAGTGGAAGGACAGCTTACGACATGCACAGCAGGAAGATCCGGACATCAAGCCGATTCTGCAATGGATGAAGGCCAGTGCTCCCAAGTTCAAGTGGAGCGACGTCTCAGCGATGAGTTCGACCACTAAAAGGTATTGGGCCCAGTGGGAAAGATTGCTGCTTCAGGAAGAAGTTCTGTGCCGTAAATGGGAAAATGTTCGGGGAGACAGCTGTCATTTGCAAATGGTTGTCCCTAAAGCTAGAGTACCGGATGTTCTACAGCTGTACCATAATGATTGTTCAGGAGGCCATCTGGGAGTTAAACGGACTCTACTGAAGATCCGAGAACGGTTTTACTGGGTCCACTGTCGAAACGATGTCGAGGACTGGTGTCGAAAATGTACAAGTTGTGCGGCTGTAAAGGGACCTTACACTCGTAGTAGAGGTGCATTGAAGTTGTACAATGTTGGTGCACCATGGGAGAGAATAGCCATTGACGTGGTGGGGCCGTTTCCTGAGAGTAAAAGCGGTAACAAGTATTTCATGGTTGTGATGGATTACTTCACTAAGTTGCCAGAAGTCTTCGCCATTCCAAATCAAGAAGCTTCAACAGTTGCGGATAAGCTAGTTCTTGAAATCTTCTGTCGTTTTGGAGTACCTTTTGAGATTCACAGCGATCAAGGAATGAATTTTGAGTCTCAAATATTCCAGGAAACTTGCCGAGTTATGGGTACTCAACGACGTCTTATCACTCGCAATCTGATGGAATGGTAGAACGATTTAATCAGACATTGGAGAGGTATCTAGCAAAAGTTGTAGACAATCGGCAAAGAGATTGGGACAAGCACATACAACCGTTTTTGTTGTCATATCGAAGCGCTGTTCACGAAAGTACACCAGTGACACCAGCTTTCGCAAATTTTGAAAGAGAATTACGGCTGCCTGCAGACCTGATCACCGGGATACCACCTGATGCCCCACGCAGTATAACCGATTATGCAAATGACTTGCGGAACAAAATGAATGACATTTATGAGTATGTCAGACAATCGGGTCAGCAAATGTCTGAGAAGATGAAAACCCGGTACGACCGCAAAATGAACAATAAAGGCTTCGACGAAGGTTCACTGGTGTGGTTGCACAATCCAGTCCGCAGCAAAGGGAAATCTCCTAAGCTTCAAGCTAAATGGGATGGCCCGTAACGGATTGTAACCAGGATCAACGATGCAACCTACCGGATACAGAAAGGCGCAAGAGGGACTCCTAAAATCGTCCATGTGGATCGCTTGGCTTGGATTGTGGATCGTTATTATGGGGCCGATAATGCTCGGGATGAGTATGTCTTAGGAGGGGGCAGTGTTGCACGAATAAGTCGACGTCATATATCCGGTACTAGCGCCATCTAGTGTCAGGGACGAGAGCAAGGGGGAGCTTTCCAGAAAATGACATCACTAATCTTTCAACCGACAGCGCCATCTAGTCTCGGAAAGAAGAACTAAGCTTCTAGAAGTCGACACTCGAACTCTCGGCCCCTTGCGCATGTTTAATTGAATATTCTGGATGTTTCGGTGCTAACTTGTATTTATAGGCGCTGCAAGATGCGATCGGGGGGAGTATTAAATTTGGCGAGACAAGCGAAGCTTCGGAGCGGAATAAAGTGAATCAGTGTGATTAATTATTAATGTTTTAAGTTTAATTAGTGTAAAGTGAATTAAAGAGTTAATTTTGGTAATTCTATCGGCAATTTTTATTGTCACGAACACAGTCCACCGGATAATAAGTGAATGCTGTGGCCTATATCCATCTACATTTAAACACGATTAAGAATCAAAATGTACGTGAATGCCTCAATTCCAGTAAAACGGGTTCCCGGTTCTCTACACTCACTATATGAAAGACAGTATTAAGCTGCTATTTTAGGCTGGTAACTGAGGTCGTTAACGGTCAGCAAATCGGGTTCGATTCCCGCCGGCACCAGTGAAATTGGTAATCGCAATTTTAGGTGCTGACTTACCACGTGCTTGGCGGTGAAGGAAAACATCATGAATAACTTGCATGTCTAAGAAATAAGAAAAAATATTTCGAAGACGTGAAGTTCGCCAATACGCATTAGGGCAGCACTGAGGACAATTCCTTGCCCTAAAACTCTCTCAGAAATGATCGGAGGCCTGTGCCCAGTGGTGGGGCGTATATAGGCTGTAACTTTAGGCTGGTATTCTGTGAAAGCGTGTTCCTTCCCAGGTCGAGCTGACCCATTCGTGCTACAATCATACTATAGCTGTAGAGTGGCTCTACTAGTTATAAATTTTTATTACTGGTCAGTTATATATAATATATTTAGTACAATATCAATACAAAAAAGGATATTATCTTCTTGTACTTGACCAAAAAGTAGCTATCAGACATTTGTTGGGAAAAAATTTCATATATTTAAATTTGTGAAATATTTTAAAGAATAATCATCAAAAATTCAAATCAAAATGACAGTGCTGAGATAAAATAGAGATTTAAAGAAAAATAATGAAAGTTGTTTGTCGATTAAAACTTATGTACCTAATTATATAAAATTTTATTATTTTTTACTTACATGTACGTCGTTGGGTAGTAAATTTATGAATTTCTGCGTTATATTCCATTTCATTAGCGTATACCAATACGTGCCTTGAAAAGTATCACCGGCATTTAATAAAAGTGCATTGTTTTTTTCTTTCAGTAACGCATGGATTTCATAGTACAAACGAGCGAAGCCTCCCAGACAATCGTTATTATTTGAGTCACACACGGGATATAAAGCTGTAGTCTCTTCAAATCTAAAAAATACAATAATGTCAAAAAATTACAGTCATTGGGACTGACTGACAAAATTAAAACTTAAAGCTACTCGTATGAAATAACAGTGGTATTTCTTTTGGATTTTCAAATTAATTGAAATAAGTATCAAAAATTCAAATTTCATAATTTGTAAATTGAAATCAAAATATTTATGCAAATTAATTCACCTATTAGTTAATGTACGTTATTATATACTACTGTAACAACATGTTGGTGACGTGAACTGATAAAATTTGACCCATCTAAATATTGCCCGTCGCGCCTGACGAAGTGTTTACTTCAACAGTTAAGTCGCTAACCAATGTCGTTTCGCCAGTGTTGTAAGAGACGACAAAGGCAAATGAAGTAAGAGATAGGCAGCATATTTCTGTTAATATTTCAAGATAATAAAAATCGTAATTAGTATAGCAATAGCAATAGCAATGTTAGTCGCATGCAATACTTCGCGTACTTTTCAAAAGAAGTAATGCACAACAGCTGATTATAATAAACCATATCATTAAACAGCGGCTTAGCATGGGTCAAGGTAGTCAAAATTTGCTGCAAATTTCAGCGTTAACCAGACCTAAATATACAATGTAATGTAAAAATCAAAATAGAGGTAAAAAATTCTCACAAAAATTTTTTACTCAGATACACGTAGTCTGCTCTTTTGAAGATTGATAAATCGAAAAGTTAGTAGAGGTAGCCATACAGCCTTGCATGGATTAAAGGTTTACTTTTAAAGGTTATTAACCTCCTCGGAAATATTCCTTGAAGGCAATCTTTGAAATAACTATATACTTAAAGGTAGGGAATGCTACCTTTTACCATAACATTTTTTTATTCCGCTTAAAACACTGTATTTGACGATGAAATTACGACAAATTTAATAATTACTTTAAAGTTACAGCCCGAAATCCTATTGCTCAGAATTCCTCTTATTATGAACGGATATTAGGCAATGCGTGTAAGTGGACTTAACATTATGTCTTTAAAATATTTTATTTTATTTCTCAGACATGCAGGTTTCTTCACTATATTTTTTCTTCATTGCCGAGCACTTGGCAAATCAGCATTTGAAATTGTAATTCACAATTTCATTGGTGTTGGCGGGAAAAGAATCCAGTTTGCCCGCACACAAAAATTTACGGAAAACGTAAGAGTATATATAAGCAATATATAAGCAAGCTATGCGTTAGACTGTGCCCTCATTTCTGCCAAGGAGGGTCGCGTCCGTTTACGGCTTAAAGATCTCTCGTCAGATCGTTAAGCCAATCCCAAAAGATGGAGTTTAGCGGGTAAAAGTCTCCACATAACCACGCAGCCGGCTGCGTGGTATGCTATGAGCATTCTCCGCCTCCCTCCCCCGTTACCGGGAGTTGCCCTTATTTGCTTCGGGCGCAAAAAAAACGTGCCTTAGTGAGTATGAACAGTGACGGGTATGAACATTGATTGCAAGGGTGATGCTATAAGTCAAGAAAGGTTATGAACTTGTATTTTAAGTTACCGCGGTGAAGTTACCACGGTGTTCACGAATATTTAGTAATAATGTTAATTTTTTTTAAGTAATTAAGATTTTTTTTCATTACTAACCAATGTACAGGGTTATTTTGCAATAACCAGCCAAATTTGCACAGAAAGTTCAGAATAAGTAATTTAGGCCAATGTTGAAGAAAATATATTTAAAAAAATCTCAAACGTTCTGACCTTTTTATGTTTTAAATTCGAAATGCGTGGTAATGCATTTTCGGTATGCAAAAACGTTATTGCCCATAAATAACATTCAATTTGGAATAATGTCAAATAAAAGCAGAAGTCTTATTTACTCGTATTTTCAAAAAATTGGTGCTGAAATTAGGGTATATAATTATTTATATATTTGAATTTAAGTTTGGAATCGGGTTTCATCCACAAGCTTGGTTGGATTCTGGTAAAATGCCCATATATATATATATATATATATATATATAAAATAGGAAGGTTAGGACCGGACTTTGAGTGAAGTTGGAAAACTGAAACCCTGGCCAGAGCAGAGCTCTCTATAACACCCGAGGGAAAACTGCCTAAGCCCAGCTGGGTATTACATACCTGCCCCGCAGAGAAGCTGACTCTTAAGAAGAGGCGCCTGTGTTGTTGAGGGCACACACTGAATGGCTTCTTACAGAGTTCTGGAAAATCCTTCACAGCAGGGATGGGGAGAATGGGTTCCTAGTAAACTTTTCGGCGGAGGCTATCCAAGTGGCAGGTGGCCGAGTCTTCTTTGATTTTAAAATGATAAATTTTGAGATCAGGGATGACTCTGACGGTACTGGAACCACCTGAACCATCGCAACTGTAATCCCCCCCAGCCCTACAGCCGACGCCCCGACTCCCTGCCCCGCGCCCCGACGGCGTTAGCGATAGTGACTGAAACCGAAGGCACTGGTCTCGCCCTTTATAGGTGATAAAGCGTGAAAATCTGACTTGGCGCCCATTTCACTTTAACATCCATAAAAGAGGTGAGTTACTTTATAATTTTCTCATATTATCTAATCGCCCGGTAAGCCTAAACTTAGGGAACCAACTTTTGTAACGAGAGCTAGGCAAGAAGTTTTCTATTAATAACATATCCAGACTGGCATTAACATATTGAAATTTCATTAAGTTTGTGATTAGAATATCACCAACTTATGAAATTGTTGCTTGATAGAGACAGGCTAAGGAGGAATTCGGAAACAAAGTTCAAAAAAGCATCAAAACGATTGAAAGTCTAGAGCTAGTGACCTAGACTGTAACCGTAGGAATCCATGAAGTCTTCGAGGGCAGTTGTCTTGGCGAAACCAAGTCCGCAACACAAAAAGTTCCTTGGCGGAACACTAAGCTGAAAGAGATTAAAATACCAGATAACAATACAAAACGAAACGAAAGCTAAGGGAGCATCATGCAGGAAGCTATGCGAGAAAGTCGAGTCTTTGCCTTGCAGTGCAAGTCTAGCACAAAATGTTATCGAAAGCTAAACATAGTCAGATCGGAATTCTCAAAAAGTCTGATGGTATCTTTACCAGCAGTGAAACAGAAATATTGGAATTACTAGCGTCAACCCATTTCCCAGGGTGACAGAAGAATTCCGCCTTGAATTCTTTTAGAGCTTTACAATGACCTTTTAATGGAAACTGGCGTAGAGCTCCATAGTTTATATCAGTTTAGTCAGCTATATGTTCTTTTAAATAAAAGAACGTATAGTTGACATGAAGCATCAACGTTTCGGGAAGTCTGCAGTTTGTGATCATATCCTAGCCCTCAACATTACATTAGATTTGATAGACCATAAATTCTCGCGAAAGAAGTAGTGTTCGCGTAAATATAAGAAATCATTATGTTAAATACCCTTTACCAAAAAAAGGACATTTGGTCAAATTAGATACACTGAAGCTGTAAAGAAGTAACATTCTCTACCGAAATGAAGTAATTGGGCGTAATGATCGATCAAAACCTAACGTGGAAATCTCACCTTAGTAACGTGTGTCACAAGGTTGAAATTGCTTTCGGTACGTGTAATATGTATGGTTAGGAAGAAAAAGCTCTTGCGTCTAGTCGTCTAGTTTGAGCCTATGACTGTACTATATCATAGTAAGACAATTTTTACCTACACCTCTACTGGTTGGTGTAATAAGTTTAACCAAAAGACGACTGCGAACAGGCGAAATAACAAAGGACTGCCTGTTTGACGGCAACTGAAACGATGCGATCATCTCCATTAGCGGCTCTTAGTGCACTTGCACTTCTATGCTTAAAAACCATTAATCTGTATTTAGACAAGAAGGCGAGGGTTTGTATTGGATTTGTCTGAGCTTACTTTCTTACAGTTTGAGATCCTTGCTCGCCTCAATAAAGGAAACACTGACGTTATGCATGATCTCAGATATCATGCGTCCAATATACAATTTTAATAAAAAAGTATATAGTGGAACTACTCTCGAGAGAAAACTGGCTGAATGGACCGATTACCTGTGAGGGGTCGGGTTAAAAGGGCCCCTCTTTGCTTGGGAACGCCCCAAGTACAAACTTAGTATGAATTTGGGGAAATTAACCTCTATCTTCCAGACAGAAATTTTCGCTATACTTCGGCGTGTGTAAATAAACCTGCAAAAACACTACGTCAACCATATTATCTGTATAAACTCTGTTAGTCAAGCAGCACTGCTAGTGCTGAGATTAAAGTTAGTGACATCGAAGTTGGAGGCTGAACCGTTTAACCACCCTAGGGTACAAACAGGGTCGTTTTGAGATGGGTTTTGGGACATGCGGGTATTGTAGGCAATGAATTTGCCACCATACTCGTACAGGAGGGCTCAAGGAGTACACGATTTGGCCTGGCCCATTTGACCCTTGCAACTCTTTATCACAATAAATCACTTAAGATCTCACCTGATACTGGTGTATTTAAGCCTGGTGGCTTAAAACATTCTTAAACTTTATGGCTTAACCAATATAATAATAAACTTTTATAATCGTAGATTCGCTTCATAAGCCCTGAGATTAAGTAAGAATAAAGTGCGTATTGTGACAAGAGCACTGACTGGACACTGTTTTCTAAAAAGGCACATGCCCATCCTGATAATAAGCAACTCAAGGATGTGCCAATTTTGTTCCTTAATGAAAGAAATACCTCTGCATACCCTAACTGATTGTACACCCTAAATGCGCAAATGTAATACTTTTCTGGGAAACTATGTACTTAGCCCAGAACAAGTGAAATCGCTCATAGCTAGGCAATGTCATTTATGCGATCACAATACATTAATTAGATCGCAGTGATACTGGACTATGATCGCAGTGGACCTGCATAGCTACTTGCTCAAAAAAAGGACAGAACAGACAAGTACCACGAGGAGTCGAGGTTAGCTGATTTTATTCTCTACCAGTTTTGAACCTAATCTGTTACCTTCGAAATTTATCCTGGAATTGTTATGTCTTCGCGTGGAACATCCCTGAATAATAATTACAACAATGTAATACCGCAAATAAGAACTGTCTAAAATATCTGCTTTATATAATATTGTAATACAATACATATTAACGCCGAATGATGTAAAGAAATATAGGTTAATTATGGTATATTAGACTAAAGAACTACTAATTTGCAATTCAATTATGTTTTTGCTTGTTTATTCCATGCAACATATTACTTAATTAATCTTATTTTGAAATTGATGTTTTTTATTAACTGTTATAAGACAGTGCTTGACTTCTATCCCATTTGATGGTAACTGGTGATGCAGCCAAAGATAGTTAACCGACTGACAGTTAACGAAGAGTTATTGACTTGCTTATTAAAAGCCTATTCACTCTTGCCTTAAGAACTTGCAGGCAAACTATTCCATTCCTTTGCTGTACACATTAGAAATATTGATGTAAAAAGTTTAATTATAATGCGTGGTGTGTCGAAAACAAAGGAGTGGAAGAATAACAATAGTCTGGTGACCATCACCGATGATTAAATGGAGAGAAAGGTATAGTCGCTACTTACTTTAAGATTCAATTATTAATAAACAATTTTCCGTTGATCACATTTGTGTATTATTTTGTTTTTATTTTCTATCAGAAATTTATTGTGATTGATAATAGACTATAGGGGGAAAAAGGGTGCATGTGATAAATGAAATTTAGAACATGGTCATTTTTTAGCCTAAAACCCTCTCAAAAATGGGAGGAGGCCTGTGCCCAAAAGTGGGAAGTATACGAGTATAGGCTGTAACTAACTTTAACTGAGTGTTTTTTAATTTTATATAAATCGTGAATTTCACGTAATTAAAAACACTTTCAAAATTTAATATCTTGAAAACGGCGAAAGCCTGTTCTTTGTATCAAATCATATAAGATTCTTTTGAATAAATAAGTCATTATTAATTTTGTATGGTTTAATTCTATTCGTTTTCTAATATATAGGTACTAACAGATTACATGCCTTCGTGGAATGAATTGCATTTTTTCAAATTATTCTTTAAACAGATATTAGCAGTAAATAAAATAATATTCTCTCTTACCTATCGTGAAAATCATTATAGTGAATTATATCCAATCTATAAAGATCTTTATTCAATAGAGCACTATGAGCTAAATTTAAACTTAAAAATACCAAAAGGCAAATGTAAACTTTAAAACATAAATACATTTTACTAATACACAATTTCACACTTCTTGAAACCCCAAAATAATTAGTGATTTTTGTAATAAAGTAGAAACCAAACGCCAGTGAGGCCGACTGGGAGACTTAGTATTAAACAGCAAATAAACGCGAACGACTGTTTTTATGAGAACAAAAAATATTTTTGTAACAAAAACAATGGTAAGATTGAATATACGTAATGAAATCAAGGTTTTAATTACTTACAATCCGTAAATAAAAAACAAAGCTTGTCTGCAAAACTTATATCTTTTAAAGTTATTAACGAATTCGTCGTTTTTAATACTTAAACAAACAAAGAAAGAAAGACAGAGTGCTGTTAATAACTAAAGTGATAATTAAAATATGCAAGTGTTTACAAGCTAGATAGTGAAAATGGTCTTAACAACCTGTGTAAAAGAATAACATATAGCTGACATGAAACACAAAAGTTTCGGGAAGTCTGCAGTTTGTGTTAGACGATTCCCGTTATATTCGATTTGATGGAACATAAATTCTCGCGAAATAACACCGATTCTTACCAAGAATATCATCGTGAGGTTATTATAATTAAAAAACAACCTAATTTCGATAAAGAGGTAAGAACAATCCTGAAATTAATGAAATTAAAACTAAACACAAGTATACCACTGCCAAATCCTCAGGAGGCAGTAAGCTCATGCTGCGTAAATCGAAAAAATAGTAGTAATTGAAAGCTGAAGGTACTCCGGGTTAAGTTTGACATCAGGACGTTAATTACCTCAGTCCCCCGTGATCATGGGTGCTATAAAGCACCCGAAACGTTGGAAATAAAAATTAAGTAAATTTTATCAAACATTCTCGAAAAAGTCTTACATACACGGCTACAAAACTATTTAGATTCTATAGATTTATTTTTTGAGAGACAGTACGGACTTCTTTCTAAAAGTAATACACTCATAGCTACAATTGATCTAGTAACTAAAATCAAACATAACATTGATAAGAAAAACATCGTACTAGGAGTATTCATCGATTTAAAAAAGGCGTTTGACACCGTAAGTCATAAATTGCTCTTAAAAAAAACTGGAAGTTGGTTTCATGTACCTTTGCCCATACCTGTGATGTTCGAAAAGGAATAATTTATAGGATAATTGAGCTTAACAAAGTAGCTATTGGCTCACCGTTGTACCACGCTCCCTCGTTTGGACTTTAATCAACCACATTTATATATAAATTAAGCACCTCCTCGCTGAAAAGACGCTAGACAAACTATACGAGGAGTATTGGTTCCGACAAATTAATGTAAAAGCTAGTGCGGAAATTAGTAGATTATTGTGAAGTGTGCAAAGCTTCAAAGGGTCCGGCACGTGCTAACCGATAAGATTTCATCCAGTTCCTAAAGTTTCCACTCCTTGGCATACCATAGACATTAATATTATGGGTAAACTCAGTGGAAAAAGCGATCGCAAAAAATATTCATCGGTAATTATGGATTCTTTCTCCAAATATGTTCTCCTTGAATATACCGTCGTTAGATTCAGCAAGTACTATTAAAGCTATAACCGTGCCTTTTTGAAGCACCTAAGTGCGTTATTGCTGAGAAAGGGAGATGCTATATAATAGCCATGTTTCAAGAATTTTGTAGACAACGTCATTGTCATTCTCACCATAATTGAGAACGACCCAAACAAAACTTGGCGAGATGAACTCATAGATGTGTAGATAGCTCTAAGGAGTACGCGATTTAAAATAACTGGATATTTACCTGGAAATAATGCTTGGGATATAAAAGGTCAATCGTAATGTATAACAAAAATTACATTTAATTCAGGGCCCGAATCCCCATTAGACTATATACTATCAGACGTAACGACTCTAATAACATTGTGAAAGCAGCTTCAGTAGAAGTAGAACGGTTCAATCGAGACAAGACAGTCACGAAGCCATTCTCTTTAGTTGAATATGTTCTTATAAGAAACAACGAATGCAATCAGATAAAACTTCACAAAAAATTCAAAGGTCCATTTTTGATACTAAGGTATTAGAAAATGATAGGTATGAGCTGAAAAACAATCATGGGTCTAATAGGACTTACAAATATGCTGAGTAGGTCATGACAGTGTGATAGAGTAACCTTGTTAATTAATAATGATGAGGACATCATGTCTGATCTGATGAACAACAGATGATGATAATGACACACTATCGGTATCCAGCGGTCGTACTGAATTTTTAGGTTAGGAATTTTAAGGTTAGTAATGTCAGTTTTATGAGAATTAATTGATGCTATTAAGCTGTCTAAGATGTCATCATGTGAGATGACAGGTAGAAAGTCAGTTATTTGATTTATATTGACATATGAGATAACGACTGGTCGAAGGGACGTTGTTACTCTCTGAGCTAGGTTTGTTCATATAAAATGATGGCTAGATTGTCTGGTCCCAGTCATCATAGGAGATTATGGCTAGTCGAATGATGCCTTAGCCGGTGTTACTTTGAATGCGGTCAAACGTAATTGTAATCGCCTTGCATATATGTCTATGGGTTCCTAAATGTCCTAAGATAGAGACAGTATACCTAATCATATTACAATAAGACGAACGAAATGAAAGTATTTTATTTTCCTGTTATTACAGACTAACTCAACGCCAAAAGATACGGAGCAGCACAAGGACGTGCTAATACCAGTCTGGCCGTGACGGCTTTAATGGCTTTTTTGGTGTTTGATTATTTGTAAATTATTAAGTATGAATGTCAACCGAATATGCTGGTAATCAGTTGTCATTCACTGTGACGCAACACCAGGAGCCATTGTGGAGAGAAAAGTGTGAATTATAAATGTGACTTATAATCACGACGTGTGATATTATTGTATACATGGGAGCCGCCCCGGCTTCACCTGGGTAGGATTTATTTTGCAATTAATTTAAATCTAAGATAGTCAAAGATTATTTACTTTATCAATTTACGTTTTTTCAATAAAAACTCCAAGTTTTTCGAATAAAATATATTAAGCTTATATTACTCCTGAAATTGCACTATATCTGTATCTTCAGTTTCATTACAAGAATGTCAGATATTCCAAAGAATACCCCGGACACACAGACAGAAAATGATTTTAAAAATGATGATTCACGTCTTACTGTTATTTCGATATTATTGACGGACACTTCTATTTTATTTACATGTATAGATGATATATATATACATCAAGATCTACGATAAGCAACAGCTTCAAAGGTACGAAACATTTGTTACTGTTATCGCCAAACCGGCTGCCAAGCGTGGCGATTATGGTTATCCTTCATACGATCATAAGGAGCCACGGTAGTTCAGTGGTTAAACGCTCGTTGTAATATCAAAGTACCTACAAGAACCAGACGCGGTTCTATGAATTTGTTAATTGCTATATTAAGTAAATTTACCATTTAATCAGATAAGAAAGAAAACATCGTGAGGAAACCTGTATGTTTGAGTTCTTTTTGTTCAAAACTCTTGCAGAAGTGAGTGACAACTTTCCTTCATACGAAAGGAAAAACCCACGTCTAGCAGCTGCCTGGATGGGCTAAAAAAAGAATCAATAAATATAGTTCTTTTTTTATTTCGACACTGTTTAACATTATGCATTATTTTTATTTATTAGAGATGGTTCGAGCAAGAAATTTAAATATTTTTTATTTTAATAGTTTTTAATGTATTATTAGCTTAACTGATATAGAATCCATGAGGCTCTTTCCATCAAAATGTAGCGCAAGAAATACTGTAACTTTAAAAATCATACAAATACTTAACATAAAAATTTGACCACAATCAGTATAAATCCTCTGTAACACTTTAATTAATCTAAAACCATGTTGTTTTACAATTGATGTTAATATATAATAGGGAAATAAAATTGTATCGCGGAAAACCCAAGTAATTTACATAATTGTCAGAACTTAATGACTTAGAATCGTGCTTATTTTCAATGTTTAATTAGCACTTTAAAAATAATTCAACTTGTGGCTCTCTTGACGACTTTTTACATTATAAAATTATTCTATGTAGCCAAATGTTATAAATTTAAATCTCTTAATGTTACATACAAAATTTAAAAGCGATTTAAAGCTTTTGAGAGGTCACGTAGTATTGAAGCAATTTCATTTTCCATTAATGTGTATGTGTAATTTCCACTAACTTCGTACTAACGTGTATATCTAAATAATAACTGTATAATGACAACTTTTTTATCAGTCGTGACATTTATAGGCACATTTTCCTTTAAGTAAATCTCTAAGAGGAGAAAAAGAATGATATCACGTACGCAAAGTATGCGATGCAATGTTCCCCCGTTGCGCTACGTATACAACGTACGTATGTGGTGTCAAAAACTCTTGTCACTTCTTAGTGGACCCACGAGTACAAATTTATGTCGTGTTTTCTGATTTTGAGACTAAGTTTTACAATGATTTACTAGTATAGTCTCTTGTTCATAAGCCCATATATCCACGCTACAAAGAATACGTTTAGATAGTAATTCAGTGGAAATTTATGATTTATAATGGAATACATGATTATGTAGAATAGAATGTGTTATTTCCGCAATGCAACATCATGTTTCTTATGTTAATATAACTTAGGAGAGAAATACCAAAATCTACGCGCCTCGATCAAGTTGATAACAAAAACATTGCAGTAAGTGAATAGGTACTCACTAGTTATATCATTTATCTCTTCCCGTACTGTATAACGTAATGTTATACAGTATGGATCTTAGGGTTCATGACAATAAAAACGCTTGTGTCGCCAATTCAATACTGTCCCGGTCACGCTCCTTACCGACTTTATATAGGATCCTTTTCCACCGAAAAAATCTAGAATGTTCTAGGAAAGAATCCTCCAGAAAGCCAACGCCACTCGACACTAGATGTCGCTAGTGGGAGAGTTCTAGAAAGATCTTGACGCTCCTATTTCTGCTACTTGATACTAGATGGCGCTAATAATAGCCCTTCATGTACCATGCATCAATTATGACGCGCAACACATCCTCCAAAGACATGCTCGTCCCGAGCATTATTGGCCCTATAAAAACGCGAAAGTCGATCCACATAGAGCATAGACTATCTTAGGAGTACCTCTAGCATCTTTTTGTATCCGGTAGGTTACGTCATTGATCCTTGTCACAATCCAGTATGGGCCACCCCATTTAGCTTGAAGCTTAGTATATTTCCCTTTGCTGTGGACTGGATTGTGCAACTACACAGGAACCTCTGTCGAACCCTTTGTTGTTCGTTTTGCGGTCATATCGGGTTTTCATCTTTTCAGACAATTGCTAGCCCGATTGTCTGACGTGCTCATAAATGTCATTCATTTTTTTTTGCAAGTCATTTGCATAATCGGTTATACTGCGTGGGGCATCAGGTGGTATTCCGGTGATCAGGTCTGCAAGTGTCGTAATTCTCTTCCAAAGTTTACGAAAGCTGGTGTCACTGATGTACTTTCGTGAACAGTACTCGACATGACAACAAAAACGGTTGTATGTGCTTACTCCAACCTCGTTGCCGATTGTCTACAACTTTTGACAGGTACAACACCGTATTGCTGATTTCCTGTACACTAAAATGAGTGAATGTAACCAAGAAATTCCATACATTCTAAATTTTTATTACAAAAAAAGAAAAAGTGCGATTGAAATGGCGAACAAAGTTTGAGACGTTTATGGACCTAACCCAATGTCAGTAAGAATAGCACAAAGTTGGTTCAAACGTCTTCAGTCTAGGAATTTTGATGTAAAAGTAAAGGCGCATCTAACTATTTAAATATTTGGCTCGCGCTGGTTGCTCTCACACAGATAAAATCGATGCCATTTTTGAAATAATTTTTGCAAGATAGGCATATTAGTAGTTACGAAATAGCCGAGGAATTCAGGATTGACCTAAAAACAGTTTTGACTTATTATAAAGGTCTGGGCTATACAAAATATTTGTATGGATATCACAAGAGCTCACTGATAGAAACCTAAAGAATCGTGTACTCATTGGCGATTCTCTATTGAAACATAATGTAACTATTTTTGAAGAGATTGATCACTGGTGATGAAAAGTAGATCGTCTTCAACAAGAACATGCAAAAAAGATCATTGTCAAAAGGTAGTCAAGCTCCACGGGCTGTAGCAAAACCCAAATTTACACGCAATATGGTGATGCTGTGTGTATGGTAGAATTGGAAGGGCATCGTTTATTATGAGCTGTCAATAATTACTGATGAATTGAAACTCAAGCAAGAAATTGAGAAAAAACGGTCGAAATCGATCAATAGAAAAGGAGTGGTCTTTCATCAAGATAACGCCAGACCACACACATCTCAGGTGGAATTTTGGTCACGAACATCAGCCTCAATGGATACTAGCAATTTTCGAAGATTAATAATTTTGTACAAGAATGAGTGCGCAAGTTCAGGTGCAGTCTCTAGCCCCTATCACTTATAGTGTAATAAGGCGGCAATCCGACCGACCGGAGAGAAATAGAAGCAGGATCAACGGGTTTACATGATTTCCGCAGCACGGTGGTGAAACACTGCTATCAGCCATTGAAAATTTCCTAACAGAAAAACCCAATAACTTAGTTTTTAACTTACCACTAATTCGGATCTGGGACTTTATGATCATCAATCGCGCTTACGACCGCTATACTATCAAGGCAGTACGATTTCTTAAATGTCAAAAAATATTGGCTTATCCAGATGTATGATTTATAAATGCACTTCTGAATTCACCTCTTAGACATAAGCCATTCCAAAAATACCATCCGCCGTCGATTTGAAATTCTGACAATGGACTTTAAAAAAAGGAAATAACTATGATTTATTTACATTTCTGTGAACACTACACATTGAGTAAAACTACTTTTACCCAGAAATACCTTACATCTGGCATAGATGGAGTTGCGATGCGCTCACCGGTATCTCCCATTGTCACAAATACACTCATGTAGGACTTTGAGGAGAAAGCTCTCCTTACTGTACTGTAACTTCAACGTTCTACAAGCGTACCGCTTACGATACTTTCATAATTCTACCATCAGACAAAGTAACTACATTTTTAGAACATAATAATTCCATAAACACTAAAATTAGATTAACAGTGGAGTTATTGTTTGTTAAGTACGTAAATATTGTCACCCATCTCTTCTCGTGCCATTGCCATACAGTTACCGACATGGCCCGAAATAATCTAACCTGGTGTACGTAAACCGTCGCACGAACGCTCCGAACCTCTCGGTTGGTAGGTCTCCTATGACTACAGGTCGTGGTGCCACTTTTCTCAATCTGCATCGCATGCACCTTCTATCCACTTCTCTGACCGATGGTTGCAGTCTGACATATCATTCTTAAGTCGTTGACCACCCTCTATCTGATTGCATGGCTTGCGTCCTGATGTGCCTTCTTGATGAGCAGTATCGAAAACGGGTGTCGATCATCTAGGATGACTGGTCGCTTTATCTGGTCGTCCACGATGGTTGCGTTTATCTTCCCCCTCTCCTATATGATGCCACTCTCCATACTCCAATTGACCAGGTTCTTCCTTGACAGAGCCGTGCGATATCTTAAGTAGAACTTTAGTGCTGACTTCCGTCTATCAATAACTGCTCTGTCTTCTGAGTATGTCCCACGTTCAGTTCTCAAGCTCGTTTTCGCATTATGACGAACTGAATAACCTCGCGCTTATTAGTTTCTAGTATGACGAGAATCTTGTGATGTCTGGCATGTGTGGTGCGTCCTTGACTTCTCTGTAGTGCGCCACGATTTCTTCCTCATTTCCTCTTTTGCTTTTTCCTCTGAAGGCTGGGAAATTCCTTTTATTCTTTGTATAAGAATGCAGGGCTAGAAAATAAGTTTGGAGTATCACGGTAGTACCACAGGGTAGCGTTCTGAGTCCTATATTGTTTTCATTATATATAAATGACTTACCAAGAGCGACTAAACACCAATGCATAATGTTTGCAGCTGATATCTCCATTATTGTTAAATCAAATTATAATGACAATCACAATTATTAATATTGTGCATTATCTTAAATTAATTAATCTAAAAGTAAATCTGAATAAGACAAATTTCATAAATTTTAACATAAAAGGACGAGCAGCAAATAATCTTAATGTGCTGCACAAAAACATACCTATTGAAAGGACTACCATGGTCTCATTTTTGGGTGTGAGTTTGTAATAAAATTAATAGGTTTGCTTTCGTCTTAAGGCGTTTAACTAAGATAACAACTCTTAGCGTAACTATGTCTGCTTATTATGGTTACGTCGCGTCCAATATTAATTATGGTCTAGTTCTGTGGGGCAACAGCGATGAAGTAGATAGAGTTCTCATCGCACTAAAAATGTATACGTGCTATATGCGGTAAAGGTCCATTTGACACATGCAATCCCCTATTTATTAAGCTGTATATTAACAGTCCCTGGCATGTACATATTAGAAATATATAAATTTGTCAAACAACATGCAGAGTTATTTAAGTCAGCTTGTGATATATATCCACGAAACACTAGAGATAGTAAACGGCTCGTCTTAGACCATAAACCAAAAACTTCTGTCTATCAGAAAGGTTGTTAATGTATGTGTGTAAAAATATTTAACAAAATTCCAAAGCAGTTCAAACATGGTCCTATGATTCTCATAACCAAAAAGTTACGTGAATGGCTAATAAAAAAATGTTATTATAGTGTTAAGGATTTTCAAAATGATAATAATATCGTCACTGGAAAGGAGAAAATGCTAAAGCGCCAAAATGGTACTTTTGGAAAATGAGGTTTAAAGTTTTTTATTTTTTATTTTAATTCATATCTTTTTTAATTATTATCCGATCTTATTAATCTAAAAATATAACATTACTAAAACTCTATTGTACCAGCACGTACAAAAGTGTTTATGAAATTTATCTTTATTTCTTGAAATAGAAGTCGCTTTAGCAAAAGTGTGTTGGATAAAAGGAAAATATTAGTCAGGGAAAATCTGCGAATCTACCTCAAAAGTATGAATCGAACTATTCGAAAATTGCTTATAAATGGTAAAAGCCACTTCTCTTGGAAACGAAAAATGCTTAAGTAACTAAGACCGTATAGATCTAGTAAAGAAAAATTGATAACGATTGCTTATGATGGTAACATGCTACAGTATAGAGGCTATGCAACCAAAATTGCTTACGTGCGCTAACTTAACTGAATAAATGCAAGCAAAAATGACTAAAGGTAAATTATTGACCGTTACTTTACTCGATCATACTACTTATCTGCGGATGGGTTTTAAGAATTTGTTCGAAATAATTGCTTAATAGGCTCATTATGTGAAAATTCAACTAAATATAATAATATTATTGTGTAGATACTAAGTAATTGATCTGCAGTAAGAATTTGTCAATATAAAACTCAATGTCTTCAATGGACTAAACTGAAAACCTACATTCTAAGAATGTACCAAATCTGTTGTCGGAATTTGCATTAGAAATAAAAACCATTGCATTTAAAAATCAATCAGTTTTATTTATTTATTTTTAATATTTTTCCAAACTTGCTAATAAGTAGTCTTACCATAATTTTTGAAAAACATCAAGTAGGTCCATAACCAACAAAAAACTTAATATTAAACATACTTAAATGTTAAGTAATCAACAAAACGAATGTAAAAATAAAACTTCAGTATTATCAATTCTAGACATATTCCAAAGAGTTTTTATCATCTTGAATCACAAAAACTTAGAACAAAAAGAAACATAAACAAATAGCAATAAGTAAATCTAATTTGGTACTTTTGAGATCAGCGTTTTAAAGTCTAACTTAAATCTATCAGTCTTGAATGTCTTCAATGTCTGTATCTGCCAAAAAATCTTGAACATTTACTGCATGAGGTAAAGACTTATATTCTGCAACATACATTGCTGGTATAGTTTTATTGTTACATAATTTTTCCAAATCGGAATATTTTTTCTTTGAAATAGGCAATTTCGATTTGTAATTTAACTTTGGAATTAATTCACCTTTGCCTATAATCTCGATCTTTTCAGATTTAGCTTCAACTTTCATGGAATATTTAACTTCGATATGGTGCGGATCAGCTTTCTTGAGTGTAGCAGTGCGAATCCTGCTTATTTTACCTGCAAGATTGCCTTTGAAGTATCTGTCTAAAATTGTATCCCAGCCCTCAAAATTTTTGTGAGATAGAACTTCAACTTCGTATGGCTTAGGAACTTTTCTTGCTAGAGCACATATGGTTGGCCACTGAGACGGTGCCTATACAATGTTGTTTGTCACACTTTTCTCAATGACTGAGTGCATGGAATCCACAGGCATATATGTGTGTCCCGGTAGAAGGTAATTCATTTGAATGATTGATATATTCTTGCATTTTTGCAAAGATTTATGGATGCAGGCCAGAACAATTTTATTTTTGTTTTGCCCTGGGCAGGAATTGCAATATAAAAATAAATGTTTTATAGACCCACGTTTGTCCACCTTTTCAATGTATTTAACTAGAATGGTACAAATTTCATTCGCACTACGTTTGCCTTCGACTTCATTCCACAAGAAACAGAACCCTTCTTGTGTGACGGACTCGTAAAATGTCAAATTATATGTAGCGATCTTTCTGCTGTAATAAAATAATATTCAGCACCTTTTGGAGATCGAACGTAGTACAGAGTATACTACTATCGTGTTTGCGAAGGTCTTGATGTGTTTGAAATCTCGAATATATTTCTTCTTTATCTGACATATGTTTCTTTTTTCTTCTTGATATTCTCCGGGGCTATTTTCGTATTTAATACATTTTACACATTTGTCTTTTCGGGGCACATGGAAAGAAATGTTAAATTCTGTCGGAAATATGTTTTTAAAAACTTTTTCGCCTACAAAATTCTCCCCTTCATTCATGTTCTTTTGTTTACAAATTTTATATAAATTGGAAAGGCTTCTATATTCTTGCGGCAAATAACATTTTTTTTTGAGTTTTTCCTGCAGTAGTGTGAGGGAACTGCTGGTAAACCATTAATGTAGTCTCTCACGGATTGCAACAAGGCCGGGGGCGTTTTGATTGCAGGAACTCCTCTACCTCTATTCTCTGTTTTAGAACACCCTTCAACTGAAGAACTGATAACTTGATGTAGAAATCTTTGACCAATATTTAAGGTATTTATAAGGAATCTCAAACAAACAGGTCTTTGGCCTTCTCCTTGGTTAATGAAATATGTATATTATGTAAATTGCCTTCGGCTCTCTATATGTTTGGTTCTTCTTCGTTTATCAATTTCTTTTTTAGCATGACTTACAATCCAGTCACGCTTTCTTTCCGCGCTTAATGACCAATTATGATCAAAAATACTTTATCTATCTTCAGATATATCGTAACATTTATTAATACAATTTACTGGATTGCAAGGATTTGCTTGCATAGATTTTGCCTCAACTACTCTTCCAGTTTTTGAGACATACTCTTTCTCAGCTTTCCTTAAATTAGATATTTCTTTATCTTTATTAATTCGTTTGGTTCTTTTTCTAAAATCTGCATAAGATTCATTTTCTCTATTGTTTTATTCAGTCCTTTTCTGTTGCTCTGAGTCAGATTCATCTTTGTTCGAAGCTAAGTGGTCAGTTTTCTTCTTGTTTATTTTTCTGCTACGTTTTTTTGACTCCTTACATTGTCTTTTACTGTTTACAGAAGAAAAATATTTCTTCTGTTTTTTTTTCTCTTCTATCATTATTGGATATATCTGACTCCGTATTGTCTGATCCTTCCCATGAAGAAGAAGTCAGTGTAAATGCTTCTTCGTCAGAAATGAAGTCAACATGTTCAAGAATTAATCTTTTAATTTTTTTTTTCAGGTTTCTCTTTTATATATCCAGGTTTGACCTTCATCCTTTCAAGTTTTCCTTTACTAGTTCCAGGCATTTCCTTGTCAACAATATTCTCAAAGTTCTTGCTTTTTTCTTTTTCAAATTGATTAACTGTTTGTTCTTCCAATTCAATCGTGATTTTGCAACTGTCATCAGATATAATTTGTTGTACACAAAGTTCAATCTCCTCTTCTCGAGACATAGAACGTAACTGAGAAGCCGAAGAAACTTTATTATACATAGCATGAGAGATACTCGTTGTGGAGGCTGAATCTAGAAGTTCAGGATCTGGGGTGTACTGTGCATTCATCTGGTGGGAGGCGGCGTTATCATAACATGTAGATTTTAGATCATGATTCGGGGTGTGCGAAGCGCTCATTGCGTGGGAAGCGTGGTTATCTGCAGTAGATAGAAGGAGTGCAGAAGCCGAGGTTATGCGAAGCTCTCGTCGCGAAGGAGCTATCATTGGTAAGGGAACGCATCGCGTGGGAAGCGTCGTTGCTATAACTAGATTTCAGGAGACCAGGAGTGGAGGTGTGCGAAGCGCTTGGGGCGTGGGAGGCGTCGTCATCATCGGTAAGTTGCTGGAGTTTATGAGTCGAGGTGTTTTCTGCTGAGACAGACATGTAAGTATTACCCTGTATAGCTTTATAATCCGCTGTATTTGCTCGCCGTAGCTTTGTTACAATATCAGTATTTTCTGGTTGTCCCCGTTTTCTACCGGTATCCTGTTGCTGAGATTGGCATACGTACTGTTTAATGTAATTTTTGCGTTTGCTTTCCATGACCTACAACAAAAGACATGAACCGTTACTGTATTTCAATTAAGTTATGATGTAACCCACGATAAGTAAGGTAAAATGCAATTATTATAAAGAACCCACCCTCCCATTACAGTAGACTTTCTAAACAGTATTGCATGTCACTGTTAAGCTTGTCACCAGAAGACTAAGTCGGTAATTTCACTGGTGTTATACCTTATTCATGTGAACAGTCTCAATTAAATATTTTCGTTAATCTATAACTTAGGCACCAACTATGTCAAAACTACTCATCACTCTAACCAAACATAACCAAACAATCTTAACTGTACAATACTTTTGCTTAACACTACAATAATATAAAAAAGTATTAACATATCTTTTTATATTCCAAAATCAAGATCCCAACAACAACACTTAACGCACTTACTTACACGTCACAATAAACATAAACAGTACCTATAAATTTCTTTGCGAACACCGTCACTAGCGCAGACTAACTAATACTACTGAAGTTAGGTGATTACCTACAACCGCGGGCGCGCGCGAAATAAGAAACGATATGTTCCGACAGGACGCGAGTGCGCTAAGTTTACTTACAATCACACGCATATTATAAATATTATGTGCCTAACCGATATTTACACTACAGTCTCCCAATAGATAATAGTACTAACATACTACAGTGGTCATCAGTTTAAAACATAGCATATCGATAAAACGATTTATACCTTAGAATAGGAAAATGCCTTCCTTATTCTAATAGAAATGTTATTACTTAGTTGTCACAACTTTATTTTCTCTAACAGAATGAAATTTAAAAAAAATATATTTAGCAAAAATTGCTACAGCGCCAACCATACTTAAATCTTATGCTAACAGTTTTTCTTAAGCACCAAACAGTTATTGGTTGGGCTGAAAAGTTCGTATCGTCTCTATGAGATGGCGCCACGAGAATAAAATCCATATCATTTTTAGGTAGTACCAACCTTCAAAAGAAACGTGTATAAATTTGACAGCTGTCTGATTATTAGTTTGTGAGATACAGCATTTTGAGTGAAGCAACTTTTGTAATTTTGAAAAAAAAATGGATAAAAAAGGAATTTCGTGTTTTAATGAAACACTATTTTTTGATGAAAAAAAGTGCTGCTGATACCAAAAAGTGGCTTGATGAGTATTATCCGGACTCTGCGCCGGGCGAAGCAACCATTCGTAAGTGGTTTGCCAAATTCTGCACAGGCCATATGAGCACCGAAGACGATGAACGCAGTGGACGTCCAAAAGAGGCTGTTACGGACGAAAACATAAAAAAAATCCAAAAGATTTTGGAAGATCGTAAATTGAGGTTGATTTGTATAGCTGGCACTCTAAAGATATCAAAGGAACGTGTTGGACATATCGTTCATGAATATTTGGGTATGCGAAAGCTATGTGCAAAGTGGGTGCCGCGCGAGCTCACAATCGACCAAAAGCAAGAACGTGTCGATGCTTCAGAGCAATGTTTGGAGCTGTTCAACCGCAATAGAAGTGAATTTTTGCATCGATATGTGACAATCGATGAAACATAGATCCACCACTACACTCCGGAGTCCAATCGGCGGTCATCTGAATGGACTGCACGCGATGAACCGAATCCAAAGCGTGGAAAAACTCAACAGTCGGCCGGTAAGGTTATGGCGTCCGTATTTTGGGATGCACATGGAATAATTTTCATCGACTATCTTGGAAAGGGAAAAACTATCAACAGCGACTATTATATAGCCTTTTTGGAGCGGTTGAAGGACGAAATCGCGAAAAAACGGCCCCATTTGAAGAAGAAGAAAGTGTTGTTTCATCAAGACAATGCACCGTGTCACAAATCGCTGAAAACGATGGCAAAATTGCATGAATTGGGCTTCGAATTGCTTCCGCATCCACCGTATTCTCCAGATTTGGCCCCCAGCGACTTTTTCCTGTTCTCAGATCTCAAGACAATGCTCGCTGGAAAGAAATTTAAAGCCGATGAGGAAGTAATCGCCGAAACAGAGGCCTATTTTGAGGCTAAACACAAATCGTACTACAAAAATGGTATTGAAAAGTTGGAAGATCGCTATAATCGGTGTATCGCCCTCGATGGCAACTATGTTGAATAATAAAATCGAATTTTGACAAAAAAATGTGTTTTTCTATAAAAAGATACGAACTTTTCAGCCCAACAACAACAGTAATTAATAATAGCTAACAGAATATGAAATAATACAATTCTAAAATTTAATATTGCTAATGTAACAATGTCATTCAAATTAAGAAAAGAAAAAATACTTATGTTGCTATTGTGAAGAGAATGTAGTAAGGAATAACGTTCTAAAGGGTCTCTACTGAAAACGTGTTTCTAAAGCTACGTCTTTTTCAAAAACAAGGGAAAATCGTCGCTTTAGATCTTGGAATCCGGAACATCCCTCAATTTTTACAAATGCTAAAACGCCAAAAACTTGCTCTGATTTACTTGAAACCTACACAGATCGACGCATAAAAAAAGCAATCCAACAATATAATTAACTCATTTTGGCCCAACTGGCACTTTAGCATTTTCTCCTTTCCAGTGACGATATGCATGTTGACATATGATAGACGTAATTGCTGTGTATCACTGCGTATCACTATTTTATCAGACCTTTATTTTTGATTGAACGTATTTAAATTTTGATTATGATACTGATATAGTAAATTATGATATTTTGAATTATATAACTTACATTTAAATACTTGACATATTAGAATCGACTACCACCTATATTATTTGGTAATTTAAAAAAAAGTTTGCATGCCGTATCTCATGGCTAAATAGGTCTTTAAGCAACTTATTTTTATTGTAAAAACCTAACACTTACCCTATTTATGGCAATTAAATAAATTTGAAATTGAATTTGAAACCATTGATCATCTTCTCGCTTCGCATCGTTCATCGCATTCATGCGCGTCGCTTTTTCTGTGCAGTTTTCAACCATATCCATAGCTTGGGTGAAGTCTTCTGCACTATATCCTCAAGTTTATGACCAATGCAAGAACTGTAACGCACTATATCATTCTTTATTCATTGTAGCGCTATACAAGAGTTCGTATAATGTGTTATTCTATCGGCTCTCACTCCGTGCTCGTTCTGGATAAGCTCCGCTGGTCGCGCTCCTATCAAATTCGCTTGCAACTCTACTCGCGGAATACTCCACCTTTTAATCCAAGCAACCTTTGCCTTGGCAGCTGCTAACGTGACGCTGACCGTACCGTCACAATAACGTATACAGCAATATGCCGCGGATGCATACGCTCATTCACTCACATCGTTAAATACGTGAAGTTCCGGTCCACTCCCCTCATAGAACATAAAATCTCTCGTCATCTCATTCAACCTATTTTACCAGCCACAAGTCTTGCAGCAGAATCTTCGCTGTGATGGTGAGGCAGCTGAGCAATCCCAGTGGGTCAAATACTGACATAACTGCATTCAACGCCTCTGGTTGGTCGGTAGACGATGGAGCACCTTCGCAACCTGTTCATGGACGTGTTAAATGTTAATGCGTACTCCTCGACCATCCACAACAAACCTACCGTACTTTCTGGGTCATCATGTGTTGCTTCTTTGGCTTTCGTGCCAGTTGTTTAAGCGTTTAATGTCTGCCTCGTGTGGCGTTTCTCGATACCCGCTTTTTTTTTTTTTTTTTGGGGTGGGTCTAGGGTTTGCGGATGCGTAGTTTATAAGTTTGTATGCTTTTTTTTTGCCTGTAACGTATACACGCGTTATAACGCAGTATAATGATGAGCGCGTTGGTGGAGCGCTCTACATCTCGCCACAGAAATAGTTGTGCGGGTCGATCGAGGTGGTTAATTTTCTCGTGTGAGAACATTTCAAGAATGTACCACTATTTTGATTTTCCGGAAGTGAAACAGCATTCCCAGTAAGTTATTAACGAAGCGAAACATTACTCTCGTTCTTAGCCGTGTTGAACGCGTTCATTTCTAACGGATATTTCCCCTTCCCTAGGTGGCGCGGCAGAAGTGTCAGCCTCACTCGTCATGAAACGAGACAATGCAATTCCACGTAAAGAAATTGTATACACAATATTAGCAATGGTAAGTGTAATCCTGTGAAAAAGCTTATTTCAACGTCTGAGAATTTGATGGCTTGAAAAAACGAGAATATAGATGACAGCACCGAAGAAGAACAAGATTACAGGCTCGAAAAGTAGTAATCACTCGGGCTGTGTAATAACTGTTTCCGAGATTATAAATAACTAAATGGAATATACTATAAGAAATCATATGTAAAATATATATATGGAAAATGTATATAATATATATATATATATATATATATATATATATATATATATATATATATATATATTCCTTTCATTAATAGTGTTTAAAATATATATTATAGTAGTATTTATTGATAGATCGATTTCAAAATATGTTAATGTAAAGTAAAAAAAAATATTTCCAAACATCAGAACCGTAGGCTCTATTCCGTTCACCTGTTACACTCTTTTTTTCGAGACGATAAAAAGATCATCCAGTATATGCAATTAATAATTATCAAATACTTACATGCAATAATAATGGAACATGTTCAAAGCAAATAAGGTTTTACAGGGTTATTTACAAGGTTATTATATATTTGCAGAGAAAATTCAGAATCAATACATATAATAAAAATGTAAATTGCAGATGTCTGTACATTTTATATCTTTTTAATAAAAGTAATGGGGACTGAAAATAAGTAAATAAATAAATTTCATAATTTTAATTTTAATTCTAAAAATTTACATTTTTAGAATTGTGTGTCTGTCCGTTTGTTTGTTACGCTATCGCGTATAAAGTACTAATTTATATTAAAATAGTCGGTAAAGAAATTATAAAACATATCTTTGTGTTACATTTAGTCTTTGTTTTAAAGAATAACCTAATAAATATTTAAAAAAAATAATTAACCTTATTATCTAAAGTACAATAGCTAACCAATGTCATCGATAGATTGTGGTGTTGTGCAAATGTAATACATAAGGCAGGTTATAGTTTTTTTTCCTTTAGTCTGTGTCTTGATATTTTCAGCTGATTTTTATATTACCCGCTGCCCCACAAGCGCATGCTCCAAGTTTTCAGCTTGAATCGCGCGAAACACGTCCACACCAACCGCGCCTGTGGAGCGCGCACCTGCCGCGCGCGTGCGTAATGCGTTGTTGGATCGTCCAGTGTGGACCCGGCTAATGGTTAAGTTAAAAATATTAAATTCAAAAATATCTTTCCAAGTTCGAGAATTTTTGTCGGTTTAATTTAGCGTCACACAAGTTAGCACGTAGTGATTATTTTATGTTCTTTGGTTTTCTCATAAAGAATTACTTATAAGATTATTTTCATAACTACTGCTGATAAGCGGAATAACACATGGCAAAGTAAACTTTATTATGTATTTCTTAAAGTCTTTTAATGATGATGATGTGATGTATAGCTGGAACATATATGAAATCAAAGATTTAAGTTGTACAATTTTTTACCGTGTAGGCGAAGTAAAACTATCCTCTATACCATAGAACCCCGTGGATGTCGTAAAAGGCGACAGAGGGGAAATAAACCAGAAGACGGGCAACAGCGAACAGCAGAACCTGATAATAGCTAAAATTAAAAACTGCGGCTGCGAACTGGCTTGCTAAGCGTGACAACGATGGCCTATGTTCATCTTCATATTTCTGAGAGGGTTTGTTTTTCTGGAAATAGGCAGAATTCATCGCACAGTCTTACTACTTTTCGTTCAATTACTAATCATAATTTTTACTACGGTTGCAGATTTTTTTTATAAATCGCCCAGTTCCATATATAAGAAACTTCCCTTTGTACGGAAATATATGGAGAAGGACTAGGTTCAGCAGTAGACTTATAAAGGATGTAATTGAAATTTAGTTTGTTTCGCTGCTTCTTAGCTTACCTCCAAATCTTTACAAAAGTAAACTGCCCAAATTAGTTTTTCTTTAAAATAATGTGTTAAGATATTAACATCGGTTATGATGTAGGTGAGGAGGTATTTTATCTCAAGAATTTGCATAAAACGTAATACCTACAACATTACAACGACAATTAAAGTTCGTAAAAATAAGCGACTTGCAAGAGTGGATTCAAAGTGAGAAGGGTGTCAATAACGATTGCGTTACTCTAAAGTTTGGAGGGCCTCTGAGTTTTATCGCATTACTTTATGACGCAAAAATGATCTATTCTTCTTCTATCTTTCATCATTAGCCCGTAAAAGTCTACTACAAGACGCGGAACACTCCCACTTCAGGAGGGATTTGTTTTTATTTATACGGTTTGTAGACAAATTGATGATCGTAATACACCCATCACGAATCTGGAATTGCTGGCCAATGTGGGTACGACTAGCCAGTCTTGGTACAACTAGGCAAACTGGGTACGAATAACCAATCTGAATATTTTTTGTCTGGCTCTGACGTAACCGATTTGTTTATAGCGCCATATATCGAAAGCCGTTAAATTTTTCTGGCGTTTTCCATAGTCGCCTCTCACTACACATCCAGGACGTAGGGGAGTGATGGATTCATTTACGCCGCTACTACAACACAAACGAACTGTCGTTTTCTCCTTATTTTTATAAATTAGAGTAATTGTTAACCGATTTTTAGTTTCTTTTTTATATTATGTTAATGCATATCTACGTTACTTAGTTTCAGTAAATATAATATTCAACAAGGAGGATATAATATTCATAGACATCCTCCTTGTTGAAATCTTCTATGCACTTAATCGGTTTAATGATGAAATAACTCTGTGTACAAAAATTATCGATACTATTACCGTTTGAGTAAAAACAGTGATGTATTTCATAAAATATAATCAATCGTCCGAAAAAATAAAATTTAAAACAAATTAAGAATTCTATACGAACGAAATTGCGGGCACAGCTAGTAGGTGATATAGGCAAATGGTTAAGAAAAATTAATTTAAAAATCTCAAACACTATGTATTTTTTATCATTTAAATTCAAAATACGTTGTAATGCATTATTTTAACTGATTTTACTGCGCACTCACACATTCTTAAGTATCGATCTGTAGGCAAAAACGTTGTTGCCCATAAATCACATTAAATTTGAGATAATTTCAAATTAAAGTAGAAGCACAAAATAAATAATAGCATTAAGTACAGAAGTTTCACTCCTTTGATGTTGACTGCTTGCCGACGTTTAATAACTTTTTTACTCTTCATGAAGAGTAAAAAAATACATTGCGAAATGATAATTAAGTTACTTAGATGAAGTACCTATTCTGATTATGATCGACTGATCATATTTTCGCACCTATGTGAGTTCTGCGATGCCCAACGCATGCAACTTGCAAGGCCATTCGTCGGGAATCGCGATGCTTGGCTCGGAAGCAACAGCAAATAAAACTAAAATACGATTCCTGACAGAAATGTGATCGTATTCTACGTTAAAAATCTTGTTAGTGAACAAAGTTTTGATTTCAGTATTTTGTGTTAATATAACGTTTTAACACAAAATAAAAATATAGGCATGTAAATGATATTTGGATAGTGAAGGAAATTTCAACTAAGTTTTGTTATAAAGTAGGTAGGTACTACTTCTGTAGATATATTATTACTTAATTCTTTTTTTGCTATAAGTACCTAAAAATAAAATATCATACGTTCATAGTTTCCTGCTAAATTCCTTCGTTAACTTAGAGAATGATTTTCGTATATGTATCTGAAATTTTTGCTGATCATTTAGCATCTATCCACGTAACAGTTACAGTTATAGTAGGAACGACTTTTTGCCTTATATATATATATATATATATATTTTTTTTATATATATGTATTTACCTATATATTAAATTACATTAAAACTATTTCAGCGAGTGTTTACGAAAAAATATTTACATAAACAGCGTGAAAAAAACGTTTTAACGTTCAATTGCCTACAACGCGCTAGACCCGAATACGTATCTTACCCTGGGTGCCCCGCGATTGTAGGTAATTATTTCAAGCAGGTAGCAGGAGTAACAGAAAGTTGGTAGAAGCCATATTTACTCGTATTTTCAAAAACTGCAATAACGGTTTATCATTATTTATATATTTGAATTTAATTATAAAATTGGGTTCCCTTTGGAAACTAACCCTGTATATCACTTTTTATTATCCCAAAGATTCCACGAAGTAATTATAATGTTTTAATTTTAATGTGGTAGATAGATCTCCCTTAGATATACGTCAACAAATTTGGCATTTATTTTTTTCAATTTAGAGATTAGAATTGCACAACATTCGCGAATATTTTGCTTTCGAAATAATCATTGTTAATATTGATAGTGATATTTAGAAACTTGTGTAAGCGTGTTGTATATGGCTAAGTGAGCGCTCTCTGTTAGATTATTTATAAAGAAACTTTTATAACATTTAAAATTTACCATTCAACCAAAAGGTATAAACAAAAATTAAAAAAAATACATTAAAATAAAATATTTAGAGTAAACAAGTTTGTAAAAAATCTATCAGGGGTTCATAATAAAAAGCTGATAAATGTTATGTTTATTTGCTTTATATTATATTATATTATCATCTTGTGTTGCCCACACCCCATAAAAATAGGTATAAATTTTGACAGCTGCTGAGAAATTTTGTCTCCGTACGGTTTCTTTACTCATGTGGCAATACTCTGCGTAATCACACCACAGTGACCGTACGAGTTTACCCGTTACTTCCCTAACTAACATTGAGTTTTTAAAATAGACTTTTTCATCAATATTTTTCAAAACCCAAACGATATTTTGCAAATTATTAGCGAACGCATTCAAGTCTTGAGCGATTTGACCTGGGTGCGGAAGGCAGCTTAAATCGTCTAACGCTTTGTCTATAATCACTTACGGGCGGCCGAAACACTGCTCTAACGTACGCGTAATATCAGCTGGATCCCTTTAAAAAGCAGCGCAGACACTGCTTTCCTAGCTTCGCCACGCAGTCAATTCCGTACAACCTAGTATATCCATTCATCGCGGCTTTAAACGGTAATTATTCTGCTTTCGATCCACTGAAAATAGGTAAATCCCGCGACTGTTTCGCGGTGGCTGGCCTGAATCGTTCCATACTATTGGGAGTCGTTCAAGTCCCTGTTCTTTCCCTTTTGGGGTGAGCAACCTAACTCTATTCCGACCCCTATTTGGCGATACGCGGCAATGCGACGATGCCTCGTGGTTATATGGAGACCGTGACCTATGAACATTGTGACGATACGTCAATGGCGATCTACGTTCCTCGCGGCCATGTAGTCATGGAGACCTATGCTTTGGCGATAGTGTGGTATTTGGCACGCATGGACGACGTTACCCTCACATGAAGATTCGACTGTGACTCAACGGCGACTTCACTATCCCTCTGTGCTGTGAGTTGATTTCCGTGACGTGGCAGATCGTTATTCGCTTCCATCCTCTCATGGAAATCCTCAACGTATTCGCGTAGTGCTGAAACGAAATTGGTACCCTTTTCTCTTGGGACAGGCAGGGTGGCTTCGTAATCTCCACTTTATCTAACCACCTGTCAGCGGAATAAAATAATTTTCACATAATATGCCTCTCTTATAGTTGGGGCTTTAATTCTTTAGTACTTTATATTACGGCTTTCACGAGATTTTGTGCACTGAGTGTAGCAATGTGGATCAAAAATACTCTCGGTTGTGCCAAGTCCATTAACAATATGTCGTCCGCAAGAGTATCCTTGTCCGTAATTATGTCCCGGTCCCAGTAGTCAGACGATGTCAATTTCAAATACAGCCTCCACTCGTTATTCTCACTAATATGTGTAATTTACAAGTAATTTTGATGGCTCCGTGGCGCAGTGGCTTCACTTGAGTGGGGGCGTTGAGGGTTGCGAATTCTAATCCCGCACTTAACAAAGTGTATGGCCTACGAATAATTGTTCCAGGTGTGGATGTTTTTCCTTTAGTTAATTGAGGCACTCTAACATATGAATATTTCAATCTACATTTATAGAGTCTTGTCATTTTATAGTCTGTGAAGTCTGATGCAGTTATAAAATTCAAACACTTCTCTGTTCCCACCAGAAGCAACAAAATGAAACGTGATTTTGCTTCTGGATATATGTCGAGTATTATGATTATTAACTGAGGACAGAAAATTAAACATTCTTAATAATGGAAGATATCCGAAAGAGAAATATTTAAGTTATTACCTAGGCTGCACTAAAAGTATCGGGAATGGAATATTTCCACAGTTCCTGTCATATTAAAATCTTTTTAATTGAAAACTCCTTGGTTTTAAAAATCGAATACCATTTATTTATTTAAAAAAAGATTCTCGGTCTTGTCACAAGGTTTTGTCAAACTTGTTTAGTCGTCGAGAAAATGGAATTGACTCGAGAAAATTCAAGAGCGATGATTTATTATGACTTTCGAAGTGGTTTAACACAAAAACAGTGTGTTGACCAGATGATTTCTGCATTTGTTGATGAAGCCCCATCCAAAACCACAATTTATCGCTAGTTTGCTGAATTTCAACGTGGACGTGTCAAGCTCAGTGATGATCCCCGTCAAGGTCGTCCAAAAACTGCAGTCACCCAAGAAAACGTTGATGCTGTGCGTAAGCTGATTGAGGAAGATCGACATGTGAGATACCGCGAAATTCAGGTAACTTTGGACATTGGCATGAATTAAATACAAATAATCTTGCATGAACAATTATGTGTAAAAAAGTTGTTTTTCCGATGGATACTGCATTCGCTCTGTGAAGAGCAAAAGCGGCTCGCGTTACTTGGTGCATCAGAACTCTCGAAAGATTCCACGCAGGATTCTCAAATGCTGAATACAACATCGTATCAGGTGAAGAATCCTGGATATATGCGTACGAATCCGAAACAAAAAACCAGTCACGAGTTTAGGTGTTCGAAAACGAGTTAAAGCCAACAAAAATTGTTCGTTTACGGAGTGTTGCAAAAAAAAAATGGTGGCCACGTTTGTCTCCAAAACCTGCCATGTTACGACTATTCCTCTTGAGGGACAAAAAACGATTAATGCAGAATGGTATGCTAGCATTTGCTTGCCACAGGTCATTTCTGAACTCCGTAAAGAGAACTGCAACCGCCGCATCATTCTCCATCACGACAATGCGAGTTCTCACACCGCACACAGAACAAAACAGTTTTAGAGCAAGAAAACATAGAATTATTAGACCATCCGCCGTACAGCCCCGACCTAAGCCCTAATGATTACCCTAATGATCTATATTTTCCGTAAAATAAATAATAAATTGCGTGGACAGAGATTTTCATCACCTGAAGAAGCTGTGGACGCCTACAAAACGGCCATTTTGGAGACCCCAACTTCCGAATGGAATGGTTGCTTCAATGATTGGTTCCATCGTATGGAAAAATGTGTCGAATTTCGCGGAGAATACTTCGAAAAGCAAAAAATACATTTTTAAATTGTAATTTTGTGTCACTTCCTTGATTCCCGAAATTTTCAGTGCCGCCCTCGTATGGAATATTAATTTATTAAAACCTCTTCTGTATCAGCTCGTATGAAGAAACTATCTATTAAATAAAGTTTATCATCACCAGTTTGCGTTTAATTTCATGTTACGCTACTAATTTCAGTGTGTCACAAGTTCGCATGACATATCCACTGCATCTTCAAGTTTCTAAGTTTGGATATCTCGTTAGAGAAATACGTACGTTTGGTAAATTGGATGTGTGGTCGCATAAACTGTTTTAATCTTCACGAAGTTTCCGGAATACGAACAAAACTTGCTTTGTTATCACGCTGCTAGCTAGTGTTATATACGGTAAAAACAAGCAGGCAAGTTGTAACAATGGAAAGTGTGTGTAACAAGGAAGTTATGGCATGTTTTACCTTTAATTAAATTTTTGTGTTTGACCTCCGAATATACAAAAACAAATATACTAAGATAACATGATAATAATAACAGATAATACAGTTTCTACATATTTTTAAATTATCCTCTCTTATTTAGAGTTTATTATTCTCAATATTAATCACTTATTTTAATTTTATTCTTTTAACATTAAACTTTATTTCGTTTTTGTTAAAGCTTTTTTTTATTTTAAGTTCGTATCGTTAAAAATCCAGTGTGTTTTTCTATTCTTGATGGTTTGAAACAAAATAGTATAGCCAAAGTATTACGAAACTACCGGTCCGGGAACCAATTCTAAATCGGTGCTGAGGGTGGCAGTAGCTTACGCTGTGTGTAGGTATTTTTGTTTGATCATAATATAGTCCAACAAACATAACTATTTCAAATTGTTTCTTGTTTTATGTTATTTGTACACTAGAAACCCACCCTTGCTTTGTTCAGTGAGGATCTATTAACCTTTAGCAGTCAACACTTTTTTTGCATACACAAATGGCAACAGGGGTGACGTATTGCCCCATATTTTTTTAATTCAAATTTAACTGCAATGTTTGAGAGAACCAAAGTCATTTAGGAATATGAAAATACTAATATATTTAGGAATATAAAAAGAGTGTTTATTATTAAGTATTATTTTTTTTGCATTAAATGCAGATCCAGCAAATATCTTCGCGATGTTCAGAGCAAGCGGGCTAAAGGTATTAAATCAATAAGAAATCAAAAGCTTTTAATTTTTTGTCCCGTTTTCTTCGACACCATTCACATTTTGCTTGTATCTGCAGCTTTGCACGGGGCTTACCTTCAGGAGGGTTCTGGGTTATATTTCGAATATCACATAAAGTGACTCCTTTCTCGCGGAAAATTTGTACTCAAACAATCCCTCATGTGCGGTGGAGCCAATTGTAAACCTAATTAATTTAAACAACTGCTTCGGAACATGTTGGCAGGAGTGTTCTAATGTTTAGTGTCAATATAAAGCAACATAGAATTGACACCAGCCTGATCCAGCATACCGTAGAATTATCGAAATGGCCTACGTCTGGTATTGCTAGCCGAAATATATGTATACACTATTTTGTTGAAAGTGCCGACTCCACATACAAAATGACTGACTTGCAAATAGTTTCAATACTGTTTATCCGAAATATTTCATAGCTCAAAAACCAAACATTTATATCAGTATCACAAAAAAATTAAACTTACGTAAGAAGCAACAGGGGTGACGAGTCAGCCCACCAATGTCAACAAAACAAAAATAATAACTTACTGTGAAACGTTGACGTATGTAAATAATTGCATTCACTCCAATTGGAGAATAGATCGAGCATTAGAAAGAGTCAAAAACAACACCAACAAAATATTTAAACTTTTTTCGAGTAGTGGGGTGACGGATCACCCCTGTTGCCTTCCTAAGGCGTCATTTGGTTTTAAGATAATCAAAGACAGAATAGATTATTATAGGGTACATAGAATAATTTATTTTCTACAATATTATAAATAAACTTTATTAAAAATCACCAACAATTTTGATGCATACAAAATTTCGACATAAACGGCTTTTTCTGGAAACCGTCATCGTGTGGATTGATTCTGTTATGCGTAATAGTAGGTCCAATTATATACAGAATGTTCGGAAGATCGATGCAAAACCATGAGGGGGAGGGGAGAGGTTACCCCGTGGGACACATTTTTGAGCAGGTTACCCTAACCTAATAACTTAGAATTTCTAGTTGTCGTGAAGCCTGGTCAAACAGACACACAAAATTTTAAAAATATTTTTATGACATGAAAATAATCCCTTTAACTCAATTTATGGCAGCTATTTCGATATTACGGACAGGCACTTCATTACAGAAATTACTTACCATCGGAAGAACCCTGTACTCGTTTGTTATCCTTATTCTTCAGAAAATATTTTTATAATTTGTGGTTTAAATATAATATATGCTACATAAAAATAATTTCGAATTTCTGAATAGTATAGTTTTTGTGATCTGTACTCTATTCTATCAGTTTTAAATAATGATGATACACATTCCACGGTTCCTTTTTCATCCCTCCCTGAAAATTATAAATTTAATAAATTAAAGGTCTGTATTTCATATTACGTAATAATGGAATAACTATGTAAAAAAATTGAATAACTAAAAAATATTAAACTGACAAAATAATCGCATGAAATGAAAAACGCAATAAAAAAGCTCTCATTCGACATGCTGCTAGAGGTGGACATTTGGCAGATGTTATATTCCATACGAAATTGCCAAGCCTAAATAAAGTTTTTTTTTAAAAAATTCCTTGTAATTTTTGTTTATATAAAGTAAATTTTATCAGTTAAGTTATATGCCTCTTATTTGGCCAACCTGATTATAAATATGTGTATTTGTATATTTTTGGATATATGTATATATAGATTATATTTGTATAGTTTATTTATTAGTAAAATGAATATATTATGTAGTTAATTACTCTTTTGAGATTGTGTTCCTTTATTCTATATTTCTACACCTACGTCAAATTCTCATCACTCCATGGGTTAACTGGTAGACAATGCCTCAAGACAATACGTCCGCCCTTTGTTTTCTTTTGTTTTAGGGAATGCAATAAAGAATAAATAAATAAATTATACGTTAAAATGATAAAATGCGGACCCAGCTTAATATATTCTTATAATTAATTATTACCAGATAGAGTTTGACGGTTCGGTGGCGCAATGACTGAGTTGCGGCGCTGAGTGCCGCCGGTTCGAATCCAACACGGAACAAGTATATTTCTCGAAATGACCGCCAGAAGACAACTCAATATCACAGCGATGCAACTACTACCGAGATTTCAGGAGGGTTTTTTCAATTGTAAATAATATTCATAGTTTTATAAGAAGAAATGAAGTTTTTAATCGTACTAATTTTATAAGTCGATTGAAAAAATTTTACTTTTATTTTAAAAAAGTTACTAAATGTTTTTTATTTTTTAGTAAAGACCTTAAAATGAAATATCATTCTTCCATTTACTATATTAGAATTTTTTTATATAATTTTATATATTTGATGAAATATAAAACACCCCACAACATCATTTATTCCTATATAGATTTCGTTTGTGTGTTTATATACTAAAATAGTGGATATATCCTTATTTTCAATATTCCAACCCAAAGTATATACAAGATGTCCGGTAAGTAATGGATAACCCCGCAGGTAATAGTAGAGGTCGTCTTGGCCACTCAGAAAAAATAAAATAAGGCCCGGTATACATTTTGAGAAGTGACAAGTGCGAGTGACAACTGACAAGTGGCAAATGAGAAGTGACAAGTGCGTATTCTATTCCCACTTATCACTTGGCATTCCCTGTTCACACGCACTAAGCACTTGTTATTTGTCAGTTGCACTTGCCACTCGCACTTGTCACTTCGCAAAATGTAAACCGGGCCTAAGAAATATATCTACAGCAGTCTGGAAAAATTACCTTTTTTAAAAGTACCTATTAAATTTGATACCTCCGTAGACATTGTTGAGTACCACGCCTTCAAAATTATTAATAACCAATTGATTTTCACTGGGAATAACCGCGAATGTTTGGCCTTGCTTTCATGCATTACAAAACATTTTTCGCTGAAACTGTTTTTTTTACAACACTTAAAAATAAAAATTTGAATTTTAGCTTTAACAATGACAAAGTTTGAGCTCCTGTGGTATGAAAAAATGTATGTAAACAGTTAGAGCTAGACATATTTTGTAATACGCGATGGCAAGGCCAAACATTCACGATTATTCCCAGAGAAAACAAAAATGTGAACGGAGGTATCGAATTTCATACTTTAAAAAAGTAATTTTTTTTTCATAGGTATATAGGATAGGAAGAGGTTTTATCTTGAATTTTATCGTTATATTGAAGAAGGGTTACCGGTAACCCTGTATATTTCTATGCACACCTATCCTATTAATTTCTTTAATAGCCATCTTAAACTCAAGAAGAACGGAACGCAAGCATGTTCCGAAGATAGTCGACGCCAGCGTCACGGAACACAACGTTAAAACCAAGTAAACTCACGCAACACATTTGGCAGACCGCCACCTATAAATAAATAATTAAAAATAATAACCTCGCTTTGAACTCAAAGGCAATTCGCTAATTCTTAGTGCAGTTTTGTGTTATTTATGTGGTATAATAGAAGAAAACCCGCCTGCATCGAGCTATAGAAAACTGCAAGAGATTCAGCTGGCCCACGGAGGTACGTGGTTATTTCCTGCAAACGAGAAGCATCTTAGTTTATAATCCCGCATTTCTTTCCCAAACGCACCACATCCTGACATAAGTATACACACAAACAAAGTTACAAATATTTGTTGTAGTAGCGGTATAGAAATATTCTTTACCAGGTCTTACTAAAAACAAAAAAAAACTACGGTAGCAAGCCAGCCTACCAAGCCTAAGAGGCTTGTGTTGAACAGAATAGGCTTATAATATACTGTAACGGTACGGTCCAAACAACCCATATCCTGTAATGGTGTGTTTACAGACTGGTGAAATTGACAAGATTTTTTTATAGAATAATTGTGACAAACGAGCACACAGTCCACCTGATGGTTGGTGGATCATCAACACAAGGAGACATCTACATTTATCCTCAAATATGAATCAAACTGCAGATGTGTTTTACCCCTGAGAACTAAGATGGAATGCCTTGTTTCCAGTAAAAAAAAAGTGTTCGGATCTCTACACTCACCATACGTAACACAGCTGGGTTGCTAGTAAATCTATCTCTTTTTTGCTACGGCTTCCATACGTAAAAAAAGTACGTGCAAATGTAAAAAAAAAACTTTATCTAATATCCCTCTATGAGGAAATATATGGTGAAGGCCTTTGTTTTGCACACGTGGTAGAGCCACGCTGCAGCTATATATATATATATATATATATATATATATATATATATATATATATATATATATATATATATATATATATATATATATTATTGTTGTAGCGTGAAAGGACGAACACGCATGCGTAAGTATTTGGATGTGAAGGAGGCGAGAGAGGTGTATCAGGATCGTGCCATATTGAAGTCTGTAGTCTCTGCCTACCGCTCTGGGTGACAGGCGTGAAGTGTTTTTGATATGTTATATTATGTACCATCTGGGGTTGGCCACCGCAAATTTTTTATTATTGATTTGTTATCAGAAAGAAGCTACTGCCCATCTCCTATTTCAATTTGCCTCTGTTACCACATGCTAACAGGATAATATGTAGTACTGGATTCAATTATGTCTGGCAACATATAGCAAAACGCAAAATGTCTAGTGTGACGAAACTAAATAATAAATATTCAATGCAAAAAGTAACATAAACGGAAAAAGGAATCAAATAAAAATATAAACCGAACAGAATTTTCAAAAATTCTTTATAAAATAACTTTAGCATTTAAATTACTGTTACGAGCTTGAAGTTTGTGACAGTAAAAAATGCCGATTAAATTACCAAAATTGACACTTTAATTACCGAAAACTAATTACAACTTAAAACACACAAACGCTGGTGGCATTAATTGTGGCTGGATATATTTTAGCGATGACAATGTACTTTTTTAAGAAAAATTATCTATAAGATCAATGAAATGAATGCAACGCAAAATAAATCAATTATAAATCCCAACGAGCGTTCAAATTGTGCGAAAATATGAAACCAATTGTTCGCGCTCGCATTGTGTACATCTTGAGGTGTACTATGGTAAACTTTGCTTGCAAATTTTCAAGCATTTCAACGATGCTTCACATTGGCCGTATCCAGATACTGTAAGTAGAAGCAGAAAAGGGACTATCTGAATGTATTATTTTGTTATATATGTTGCATAAATAAATTTTGTGATCTATGCATAAAAAGCGATAGTAGCCTAATGGTAGAGACCGTATCATGAACTCTAATGTTGTGGGTTAAAATCAAACATTCAACTATTCCTTCTTTCTTTTCTTTTTTAAACGAAACATACATAAATTTTACAAGGACAATAACATCCAGGTCCGGGAAAATTATTTGTAACGTTAATATAGCATTGCAATATTATTTTTGTTTTTCTGTCGTCTATTTAATGAATTTTGTGATCTATACATAAAAAGCGATAGTAGCCTAATGGTAGAGACCGTATCATGAACTCTAATGTTGTGGGTTAAAATCAAACATTCAACTATTCCTTCTTTCTTTTCTTTTTTAAACGAAACATACATAAATTTTACAAGGACAATAACATCCAGGTCCGGGAAAATTATTTGTAACGTTAATATAGCATTGCAATATTATTTTTGTTTTTCTGTCGTCTATTTAATGGCTAAAGTCGAGTACAATGCAAAATTTCGAAGTTAATAATTTTGGAATAATTATGCACAGAAACTGCGTCTAGAACATAACGCAAGCTTATCGAGAGTCAAATTAATTTTCTTAGTGACATTTAACATTCATGCATTAGAGCTTATTAACGTGTACTGGGCACAAGAAAAACGATGAGCTGAAGATAGGGATATTTTAAATATAGCTACGGAAACTAATATTTCAGCAGCTGACCGACGACTTTACGTCTTCACGTGAAGAATGAAGGACACTTTATGATGAACTCTTTCTATCAGAAGCGGACACCACAGAGGTTGGAGCTCGTCTAGCCCCGATGGTTCGACAAAAATGAGATTGACTTCATTATGATGATCAGACGGCAACTGTTCAGTGGTGTCTCAGTGATCACGATATTGAAAACTATTTGTGAAACGGTAAGAAGCACAATGAACGTTTACTTAAGAGGAATACGTCCTGCTCTGATCCAAAGACCCGAAAACTTTCAGCTCAAATTAGAAAATCGTTTCCCTTGCATAGAAGATTTCGTTATAGTAAACTATATTATTGACAAACCCCTGGAAATTGTCCATGTGGTCATAGCTATGTTCTGCAAGACTCGTTGCAGAGGAAAACGAAACACTCTCCCACCGCACTCTTAATCTATTTATTACACGGGAAATGAAGCTGTAGTCTTTAACAGATGTGACAGCATGCAGGATACTGAATAGGCAGATTTATTCATAAATACGTACGTATAATATAGTATTTTTAATGCAGGTTACTAGAACTTTTGGCTTCATTTGAACTTTCCCTTTATAAATATTTGTACTGTTCTCGACTGTCTTTTTCATTATTTTGACTGCTTTCTTTATTACTTATTTTCTACTACTACTTCTATTTACTTATTTTTATAACTTTACAACTAAAACTGGTTATAATATATTGATTGTCTCGTGCAATAAGTATTTCTTTTTTTTATAGAAGAGCGGGCAAACGAGCATACCGTTCACCTAATGTTAGGTGACTACCGCAGTCCATGAACATCCGAAACACCAGGGGAATCGCAGGTGCGTTACCGGCCTTTTAGAAGGAGTAAGCTCTTTTCTTGAGGAGCTCTTTTATTTCGTATACTAGTTTTACTAATAAGAAATACAAATACAAAATATATCTGTAAAAATGTACAAGTTTCTACAAAAAAATGCCTGGGACTAGCTTACAAAGTAAAATATCGTTTCTTGGCCAATGTCCTCGTAATCAGACAATCATGGGGGAGACCTCTGATTAACAGTGGGTCTTTATAGGGTGTAATGATATGGTGGTCCTCGTAATGGCATTACTCTAATTAGCCTGTATATGATACTCAATTTTAATTGTTTAAATTATTCTTTTTAATACAAAACTAAAGCAATGGATGTGACAAACAGACAGTCGGCTTGATTGTAAGTAGCTACTATAGTCCATGGACACCAACAAACATAAGGGACAACCAATTCAAACATAGAAGACCATGGATGCGTCGACTCTAAGGAGTAAGATGTAATACCTCAATGCCGGTAATTGTACTGACTTACCCATAAGACAGGAACACAGCAGAAGCGCTAATATTTGGCAGCAAAAATAGATAAGAGTGGGGAACCTAAACGAATTCCTTCATCGGTAAAGTAGCGGTCCTATCACCAAGTAGTACTTATACGTAAACTTGGTTTTGCTTCAGAGTAGGCCCATGTTAAGACTTTTAAAGAGTGTAATGGATAATGGATGGTCCATACACAAACAAATATTTGCAGATTACTTATTTTCTATTTGATTTTGGGACATACTAAATCATATTTTACGGTATCCGTGTAGTTTATTCGTCAACATTAACATCATAATTAACTATCATTATTTACATACGTATCATCAGTGCAATCTATTGCAGACTATTTTTTGTAAGGGGCTTACTTGAACATGAACTTCTCTCGTTTTAAGAGGATTAATTTTATTTTATATTGTACGTGGTAGTGCCATACTGCAGTTATATTAATAGTATAGTTGTAGCACGAATGGGTCGGCTCAACCGGGGAAGGACCACGTTCTCACAGAATACCAGCGTGAAATAGTACCTTAACGCTGCTGTGTTTCGTATGGTGAGCGTAGAGACCGGAGACCCTTTTTACTGGAAATGAGGCATTCCATCTTAATCGTCACGGGTGACAACGCATCTGCATTTTGATGCGTAATCGAGGATTGATGTAGATGTCTATGGGCCGCAGCAACTACTTACCATCAGGTGGACTGTGTGCTCGTTTGTCAACCTATCCTATAAAAAAAATAATGCCCTATAATATTTTCTAATTTACTTTTCATTTGAAATTTACACAATCTCGCTGTTACATAAATTTTAATCGTTATTTGTCATAAAATCACCATTAAAAAGATTTCTTATTTAATACTTCTTCCTTTATTGCTCTTTTACGAAACAATTGTATAACTCTTGTTAAGTGCTGACATCCAATAAAGAGTTTTTAAGGCTGTTTGCATTATTACCTAAGATAATGTTATGGCCAAACTTTTAGCGTTACACCTTTAATTATGATTACCAACTGTTTTGAAGAGGCTCCTGATGTTACAGAAATTCACGAATAGCGTGGCAGAGGGCGCCTTTATCGTATTGCCCCGTTTACTCAAAGCAGGTTTAGTCTCGAGTGGAACTTCGCCTTCCCCCTAGAATACTCGGGAAATCTGTGCACCCACGCTCAGCAAGAGTAGCTTGGACGTTGATGCTCAGTGAGGGATTCTCCGCCATCAAGGGTGCTGGTACCCTCCTGGGGTAATATTCTGTTTAATTCTGCTAAAATGTTACGGAGTGGGAGGGGGAGGGAGGGGGATTAGGCATCTGGCTACCTACACTCACCAGACGAAATGCAGAAACAGAGCTTCTACTTCACGCTGGTCTTCTGTGAGGTCATGGTCATGGCACCACCTCGTTCAAGCCGACCCATACGTGCAGCAACAAACGCTGCCGCGTGACTTTACCACATTTAATACATAGCATAGATCAATCAGTCTTAGAATTCTTAAAGTTGATATTTGGTAACTGGTTAACACATTATTCGTTTTTAGATGCATGTCATGCATGCAAATTTCACTTTAATTATTTATCTATCTATTCATGTAATAGAAATGTAAATTGCAGATGTCTGTACATTCTATATTTTTATAACAAAAGTGATAGAAAGGGACAAAAATAAGTAATTAAACACATTTCTCTCATTTTTGAAATTGTCTGTCTGTCTGTTTGTACTTACCACGTATGAAGTAGGTACTGATTTATATCAAAAGAATCGTTAAGAAAATGGTAAAACGTATCTTTGTGTTACATTTAGTCTATGTTTCATTAAAATAGATTCATTCCCTCAAAAGTTATGATTTATATTCCGAATTATGTGTACGAAGTATAGGTACGAATTTGTTCAAGGGTATCGTTGAGTCGTCAAGAGCATTTTAATCTAATATCATATATCGTAATTAAATAATGTATAATAATGTTCTATACTGATAAGTAAACAGCAATTAAAAATAATAAAGTAACAAATACTTATAAAAAATATATAAGCCCTGATATCTTGGTTATAAAACCAAGTACAATAGTTAATCAATGTCATCGGTAGATGGTATTGTACAGGATATTTATTTATTAAATTTGAAATAAGTCGTTGGTTTATAATGTACAACATGGTAAATCGATTAAAAAAAGGTATTAACAATATCGTTGGTTCCGGCGAGAATCGAACTTTTTTTTTTGCGTACACTATATATCATAGGAGCTGGGCAGTAGGCATTTACTACCCTTTTGCAGCTACAAAAGTTTTAAAATTTATATTGTCGTGAGATTGGATAATCACATTACCCGATTTTGAGTTGTTTTTATATTATTCCTACCATCCTACTTTCCACCTACTTTTCTAAATATTCTAATTTTTAATTCACTGTAATACTAAATTTATGACCATAATTTTACTTAGATGGCGCTATAGGATTTTTCAAGCGCGTAATATGGTTTTATTATAAGCAAGTTATGATTTAAGACACATTTGTACATAGTGCACATAATGATTACATACTCTTTGCTTGATGCTTTCAGTGCAATGTTTGTAGTGAACTAGCAAATATAATTTTCTTACTTTTATCCGATATCTGTTACAGTCTATAAAGTCTACTGCTGAACATTAGGGAATATTCGGCATAGTAGCCACGCTCTATCACGCACGCTTTATCCGAATACGGGAATGCAAAGAAGTGAGTTATGTATTATATACAGCCAATATAATATGGCCCACGGCTGGGTATATGCATTCAATTATATGCATCTTTTTCATTCTTGGAAATTATAAAAATTGAAATTTTAAAAATTGGAATTCGTGGTAAGTTCGTCTTTCGTGATTTTCGTGATTTCGATTCGTGAAAGCACTTTGTAATTATTCATATTTTTATTTGCAAAGGAAAAACTTGAAATTGGACAAAATTCTTATTTTATATCAAAATTCTTTTTTTATTTAGTTTGCAAATAGCGTTTATAAAATTCCATTTATATCGCGCATGGTTTTGCCATTTACCGACAGGTTTCACTGTTCACTGTTTATCTACTATTTACATAATGAGTGACTAACTCATGTACCTATGAACAACCCGTACTACTTGACGTAAAAATCTATAATTTAGACAGTAGCTACTTTTTATGACATAGAAATCCACCAAGAAAGAATTTTTGGAATATTCGACCCCTAAAAGGTATGACAGGATATTAGACTTTATAATTAAAAAAAATACAGCACTTTTCACTCGGTACTTACTGACAGTACTGTATTTAAAAAAAAAAATTAAAACCTATGAAATTGCTACTCTGCAGTACTGGCCATTTCAAATCAAAATAATTTTTGTTTGGCTAAGAATTCTAATTTCAAATTAATTTCATTTTAAAAACATTGAATTTTTATTTCAAAATTATTGATTTATTTACTGATTAGCATTATTTTCATCGCGTTTGAATATTTTTCGTCATCATGGATACGGAAAAGTTCTAGTAATTATGGAATATAAGTACCGTCGTGACAGTAATGCGGCACAAGCGGCACGCAACATTGACAACGCTTACGGAGCGAATACTACAAAAAAAGCACAATTTGTTTGCCCGCTTCATTCTGGAAACATTGAACTGAAAAATGAAACCCGTGATTGACTGAAAACTTTGGTCAACAATGACAAATTAGAGGCGATAATGGAAGCTGGTGATACTCAATTTACAGGTAAATTAGCAGCAGCTTTCGACTTTAGGTAAAAGAGCTGGACAAATGGGTGACCCAGGAACTCCATGATTGTCAGCGCGAAGTATGCGTTGAGACGTGCCTTGCAATGCTCAACAGGCATACAAACGAAGGTGTTTTGAGCCACATTGTTACCTGCGACGAAAAATAGATTCTGTTTGACAATCGCAAGAGCTCAGCAAGTTGGTTGGACCCTGGTTCAGCTCCTAAACAATTTCCTTAAGGAAAACTTACCTCTGGAAAAGTGATGGTCACTGTTTGGTACTCTATCGCCCGTGTGATCCACCACAGCTTCTTGCAAAATATATGTGCATTGCTGAATATGTGTACTGTGAAGAACTAAACACATTGATGGAGATGCTCGTACGTTTCCAATCATTTTTAGTCAATCGCTCGTCCCCGCTGCTACTGTACAACAATGCGCGACCTTACTATTTAGTCACTGCATAACAGACAATCTATAAGTTACAACAGCTGGGGTTGGAAGCTCTCCGTCATTCGCTGTACTCACCAAACCTTGCGCCTACATACTTCTACTTTTTTAGGGATTCGGATAACTTTTTTTCGGAAAAAAAATAAATATCCGAGAAGCAGTACATAATGCCTTTAGAGAATTTGTTGCCTCCCATCCAGCTAATCTCTTCAAAAAGGGCATTAATAAACTGCCACTGCGTTGGCAAAGATGTATCGATTTCATGGGTGGTTACTTCGATCAATAGAAAAAATATAGAAAAAAATATAGAAAAAAATGCTAATTTATGTCATTAAAAAACAGCAACTATCTATCTATATATTTATCTACGATAAAGACCTAATAAATAAATACGTACTTTGCAATTTCAAACCACCCCTTTCGATAGAAACCTTACGGGGGCAGGGGCATGAGGTATGCATTTTTGTGTGGAGATAAAATATTTTTCTATTTTTAGAACAACCCGTTAGGAGGTTTTAAAACTATGGTGCAAATTTTGTATGAAAAATATTATAATTAGTATACAACTGAAATTTCTGGACGTAGATGTGTAAAATCAGTACAACAAATTCGTATTACTCAGTAGGCATCTACTAAAATGGGATTTTAGAAAATTTATATCATTGGAGAGTAAAATAAGGTGTTCCAGTTTTTAAGAATCTTTTTTTACGGGGTGATTTGATTGTATGGGGCAAAATTATAAAATGAATTTCGTAACTTTAAAATCATTACTAATACTTTAGGATTAAAAAAAATGAAATAAGATTTTTTTCATTTTCCAAATATCTCACATTAAAGTGTTATATAACTAGGATACATGGTTTGAGCAGAAAAAAATGTTTTTTAATTGCATGATGGTAGAGAAATCAGTAAAAATAAATTTTGATAATTACGAATAATACTGATTACAGAACCTTTTAAAAATCTGCCCTTATTATTAATTATATCAAACATTAAGGTCGTCTATTTATCATTGTACGTTAGTATCGTTGCAATTTGTCGTCGGCGGCCCGTGTTGCTTTATGCAATTTGCAACTAAATGGCGTTAGTGCTTAACCAAAATAGATTTGTTACCTTGTTTATAGTAGGTAATATAAAAAAAAATTAATATTTTGGACGCTGAATACTTTTAATTATTTAAGCCTTTAGGCCGAATTTCAAATTCTCAATGGAGACTAGTCATCTATGCTGGATATTGCATGAACCTTACGGTGAAGAGTGTGTACTATAATATGTACATATGAAACAAGAGAGTACATAATACTTGAATGACGCAGGACGGCATTATTGGTCACTAGTGCGTGCTAGCGTAAGTGCACTTTCTATTCCCTCATTCTCGTAGTGTGATGGGTAACCCGACACAAATATAGTGAGATCTCATACAGAAAAAACTGCTTTACGTACTTTCTAAAGCATAAGGATGGAACACCACTAAAATCTTGACTCCAGGCTGCTACTGATCATTTCTTGATAGAAGGCCCAACTGATTTTGGGCTCGATAATACCTATTACTTAACGGTTGAAAACTTTTCTAGGTGAGTTTAGTTTTATTTTTTATTTGTGTGCAGGTTGAGACTAAGTAAGTAGTAAACAGTGGTAGAGCCACGCGGTAGCTTTTGCTGTCGCACGGATGGGCCGGCTTGCACCGGGGTGGTACCTTACCTCACAGAATACCAAAGTGAAGTAGAGACCTACCTTTAGGTCTCGCTTGGTAAGTGCAGGTGGCCGCAGGCCCAATTCAGCCCCCCTCCCCATAATATGGTAGCGAAATCTAATAAAAAACCACACCAGGAGGGTACCAGAACTCCTGGTGACGGAGAACCCGTCGCTGAGAATCCACGATCAAGCTATCATACTCTTTCTGAGCGAGGGTGCTCACGCTGTCCCGCGTATTTTGGGTTGGGAGGTGGGCGAAATTTCGCTCGCCACGAAAGCTGTTCGCAATTCCATTACACATCTACGTAATTACGAAATTATAACAATCCGGTGAGTGTTCACTGCTTTAAAATGATTTTTACACTAATCAATTATTACTTGATTTTCGGAATCAATTAAAATACAAGATGTTAGGTTAGAGGAATAATATGTTGGTTGTGGTTATAAAGCAGTTATACACGCATTTTTATATAAATAATATAAGTGTTCTTTATACGTGTGCAACGCTAAAGATGCCGATTTTCAGTATGAAATGTTCGACGATAGAACAAACTGATGATTCTTTTAGTTTGCCAACTGTCACATACCACTCGGAGTTGGAACAAAAGTCACCCCATAGATTGCCTCATAACGTGGCTATTTTCCATGGTCACCATGCTTAGCGGGCGAGTTGGTAAGCGCAGTTTTTATTTCCTAGTTTTTGATGAGGAAGACGTTGCCGCCCACTACCTGGTTTGTCTCCCTCTGTCGCCTCTTACAATAACCACGGAACGATATAGGTCAGTTGATATTCTTACAGCGACACTACACTTCCATTAAAAATGATACAAGTAGGTAGTAAATAATGTAGATTGAGTTTATTTTTTAATAGAAATAGGGAAAAATCTAGTTTGTGAGTATCTGGTTTATGTTGTGATGCTCTTATGTTATTAGTTCATGTTTTAAAAATTTGAAAACTTAGTAACTAACGGTAATTTAGTTGTGGAATATTTGGCTTTTCAAGAATGAAAAAAATAAACAAGACTATTTCGCAAATAAATCAATGAAACATGGACAAATTTTATTATTTGTGATTTAATATATTTTCTTAAATAAAACTGTATTAATGTATTAAATTAAATAAATAAATACATATAAGATATATGGGTACTATCTTAATAATCTTTTATATTTTCACTACATTTACTTACGTTTGAAATTTGAAAATTTTGTTCTTTTTCTACCAATATCAGTTGAGAACGCGACAAATTTACTGGAAGATATAGGGGACGTCCAATATGTTTGCATTTAAACGATCTAAAACTCGGTAGGATACGATAAACTAAGATTTATGTGAACATGAACTTTATCTATGTATTTTATGCACTGTAATAAACTTTATAAAATAAAATTTTCTGTTTGGACAAAAGTAGAAGCAACTTTCATCTTATAATGTATAATAAAAATATATCATATCATTCAACATTTAAAAAAGATATTTATAATATTTTTAAAGTGAACTGACTAAGTACCTTACAGTTCATGAACACCTGCAGTAAACTATAAGCAGAACAGTCTACAAAAGAAGTTGTCATCTTTAAGAACTAAGATGGAATAACGAATATAATTGCAGGCCATAGTCGAGTTCTCAATACCCTTCAGACGGCAACACAACCGTGCAAGTCTTGTTGTTTGGCGGCAAAAATAGGTGAGGTGCTTATACCTGCCCAGGTGAACTCCCAAGATAAAAAGGGGTCATATTACCTAGGTAATATGACCCCTTTTTATCATATTACTAGTAAAAAAGCATCACGTATAATATAAGTAGGATTTTGCGTAATCTCTAATATATAACAATTAATGTTTGTTTATTCTTATCTTATGCGTTAATCAGATTGCGGTAAACCTACAGTAGGTGGTGTGCGTATCGTACCAACAAATTATTTGGAAGTAATACATTAACTTCAATTAATGTATTATCAGTCTTAATTTAACGATATAACTATTCCAAATTTAAAACTATATTTCCAGAATTATTTCTTCTGCGGCGGCAACACACCGGTTAACGGCTAGTTATGTATAAAAAACGTACTACATGTAGAGCAGGCCATCTTTTATCTCTAAAGGATTTCATATCAGTAAAAAAACTTTGATTAAACTTCACACACCCTAGTCCAAAAAATTAAAATTTTGATACGTTATTCAATAACAAACTTAAACAGACAAGTACTACATATAAATTTGATTCAGGATTCCATCGGTTGCGCCAGATATTAAATTGACCATTCAATCCACATAAAAATCCCATGCAGTCGCATGCGCAAATTCCGAGCGTTCGCTCTAATTCGAATTTTTTACACCAGTATTTTGAATTTCAAACATTTTTAAGAGCACTTGAATTTTCATGAACAATATTTTTTTGACTAAAATGCTTTTTTAAAGTACAGTTAGTTACATATTTCTTATTGTTCAATCTTTTCTCCAAAAGATCCCAACGCACTGAATAATTGCCACTTGTTATTGGTAGATTTTGCAATAGTTGTTCTGCTTCACTGGTTAAATAGCTTTTTAGGTAATGAAGTTTTTGCACATTTTGTAACGAATTACTATAGTGAATGAGTGATAAGAAGAGGTCACGAATCGAGAAACTAGGAACAGAAATATTTGGAAGCTGCACATTAATTTGCTTTTCATTGCTGCGCAATGAGTCCTGTACTTTGGTCGGTACGCGAGTACATTTTTCCAAGCTTGCTTTTAATTCTGTTTTGTAATGTGCGTCTTCTGTTTTGGTGTAAAAGTCCTCGATAAGTAATCTTATTCTCCATAATCCGCATCACTGACTTCATTATTAGGTTGTTTCCGCTTTCCATTCAAAATGTCAATTCTAGTTTCTATATTGTTTGAAGTTAGTCTATCTTTTAGAGATTTCTTAAAATTGACTATGGCCTTTTCCATTCGGTTGCACATATCTGACTGGGCTCTTATTTTACTTTCCATTGTTACATTTTTTCTTTGAAATTCAACAGATGTTTTACAAGTACCATTGTAAGGGTATTTTTTCTACATATGTCCAGTATGGCCGTAATTTTTCTAAGTGTTTTTGTTGTAAGGCAAAATTGGACATGTATTCCCCGTTTAAGCCACAATTCAACATAAAATTTTAGAAGTTCTTGCACTACTAATAAACCTTAAAATTTGTGTAAGTTGTATATCTCTTTGCTTTATTTATTTATTTAAAAGCTTTATTGTTCTAACTATAAAGGTCACAAAGGGCGGACTTAATACCAGTTAGCATTATCTGCCAGTCAACCCATGGTGTGGTGAAAAATTAGTTGCAGGTGACTTAAATAACCAAATATAATAAAGTTATAAAGATGTAACACAAATTAAAATAAGGCTTGTAATTTACACTAATACATATGAATACAAAAAATACATAATAATCCATATACAACAATTATTTTTAAAACCTACATACATATACATACACATATCATCATCAGGTAAGGAGTTCCAGAGTAGTGTAGCCTGAACAGTAAAAGAATTGCCGATAAAGCCAGTGAAATGGAATGGAACTGAAATCTTCAGATTACTTGAAGAGCGAAGTACCTTATCTTGGTTGGAGGAACGGTATTGAATTTTTTTGTTGAGGTAAGAAGGGGATGAAAATTCTTTTAAAATGAAGTAGAGAACAGACAATATTCTGGAAATGCGCTTTTCTCGGATAGGTAGCCATTTAAGTCAAATACGAAATTGAGAGTTGTGGTCATATTTTCGAAGGCCGAAAAAAAACCTGATGCAGTTAATAAGAAGGCGCTCAAGCTTATAGAGGCGATTTTGGTTCAAGTCTGAGTAACAAACATCTGCGTAACCAATAACAGACAAGATGAGTGTTTGGACAAGCATATGCTTAGTTTTGTATGGGAGAAAGTTTTTCAGACGGTATAGTGATCCTAAGGTAGCAGTGACTTTACGATTGACCTCAGTGACTTGTTTTTCTCAGTTCAACGTCTTATCATAAAATATCGTCTTATCGTAAAGACCCATGTTTTTACCCAGTCAGAGAACGGGAACAAATTTTCATTATAAAAAACGGGTGGCAAGTTACTAATGTCAATTTTACCAGCATTCTTGAGCTACCTATAAGCATTGCTTGATATTTAAATGGATTGACTGAAATACCAAAATACGATGGCCAGTCATAAATGACTTTCAAATTATAGTTTTGTTAAGCGATAGCATCTTGTAGATTACCGATATCCGATTGCTATATATATATATATATATATATATATATATATATATATATATATATATATATATAGGATATTTTGGATCGATTTTATATTTGGAGATCGTCTGCGTATAAATGGTACGAACAATCAATGACGGAGGATATGTTGTGAATGAAAACTGAAAATAATGTAGGAGATAGAATTTCGCCTTGCGGCACATCAGAATCATAAGTTTTGATTCTGAAAATCACGACGAGACCACTGAGAAGTTTCCTCCCCTACGTGAACTGATTGCTGGCGGTCGCAAAGATAAAAGGAAAACCATTCCAAGACCAAGGATGCAAATTTAAGATGGGACAGGATACATAAGAGTATATCTTGGTCAACTGTGTTAAAAGCGTTGGAAAAGTCTACTAATTTTAGCTTTAAGATTCAATTTATTTTCAATTCCGAACTTCTAGTTCTAATACTAAAATAAATGTACTTACAGTTACGACCATACAAATTTGCTCACCACAGTTCTGTCTGCTGCTCAACTCCGTAAAATCACAAACCACTACGTGGCGCCACTCCTCACTGGTCACTGTTCATTGGTCCAATTCACTCTGAATCCAGATTCGAAGGCCATGAATAAAACACCAACATTCAGTTGTCGAAAAAGACAATTTTTTTTTTCAGAAGCGCAGTAAGGGCAGGGAAGCGAGGGAGGGAGGTGGTGAATGCTCTAAGCATACCACGCAGCCGGCTGCATGGTCATGTGGAGCTCAATGAGAAAACTCACTGCCTACCCACCAAACATCACCTGAGACTGGCTTTGACCTGGTAAGGTCTTTCATCCGCATCGGAAGTAGCCGTTGGGGAAAGGGAGGCGCAGAAACAATTTGATTCGATAACACTTTTAACTTGTGGATCCGGAAAAACCAAATATTTGCGCGAATCACAAAAGAACTAAGATAATTGTACTGTATACCGTGTTAAATGTAGTTGGAAACTATAAAGCTATCTATTTACGTTAAATTGATGTTGGTTTAATCTACAATAATTAGGATATTTATTTAACAACTAGACAGCAAGTTAAGTGCAAGCAAGCACTGGAAATGATTCCGGGTTTGTTCATTTCATGTAATGCGCCATTGTTGGATTTTGATTGTCATCTTAGACCCGACATTTTTAAAATTTCATCGCGAGAATTTGACCTTTGTCGGTCCTTACATTTGATTTACCACCACCAAACTATCCCTAACCTTTTCCGAATTATAACTCTTTAAAATTAGTATGGTGGCCATAATGTTTTCCGCCTTTTTTAGTCATTGCCAAATTCCAGCTCCATCAACGGATCTACTTTAAGTCATAATAATATTCCATTGTCATATTAGACGTCCGCCATATTGGATTTAGAGTGACGTCACTTTACTTATTCCGTTTCGCTTATCGAGTCCTTCCATTAGATCACCATACCATAGGGGTTACATTGCAAATTATAAATCAGCGTTTTGAGGCGTCCGCTGTAAAAGATTTAGAACTGTGTCGCTTTACATATTGTATTTTGATCATCAAGTCCTTTCATTTGATACCCATATCATAGGAGTAGCTGTGGAAATGAAAAGTAGCTACTTTGTAACGTTTGCCATACTGGATTAAAAATGGTGGCATCTTAATCTTGCATTGTCTCGAAAACCAAACGTGTGTGCCAAATAACAGCCCGAAAACGTCATTGGAAATTGGTGAAATATTGATTGCAAAATTCCAGGACATGTACACAAGTGCAGTTAAATAAATGATTTTGAAATGGACTGGAAGAAAAGTTATGATGTTTTTGGAGATTCACTAAAGTTAGCCTTTCATTTGGAAGCCAAAGCATTTCCTTCATAACAATAGCAATAAGTATAACAGAAAATATACAATACTTAAACTGGTTCATCAAGCTACGAGAGTACCAGTGAACGATATAAAATTGTAGAATAATTCTTTGCGGAAGGACCACGCTCCCACAGAATACCAGCGTAAAATAGCAGCTTAACTCTGCTGTGTTTTCTATGGTAAATGTAGAGAACCGGAGACCCCTTTTGGTGGAAGTGAGGCATTACATCTTAGAACTCTTGGATACAACACATCTGCATTTTGATTCGTATTTGAGGACAGATGTAGATGTCTTTAGGCCACAGCAACCACTTATCATCAGGTAGACTGCATGCTCGTTTGTCACCTATCCTATAAAAATATGGCCTTACGAAATACGATCATGCTTTTATACAAATTACGACAACCGCGCCCCGTGACAGAATGGTCAGCGGTGTTGTCTTTTCCGAATGAACGTGCCTGGCGCAGAACGTACTACAAAATGCCCCAGTAATGCCCCTGGTTTAGATATTTCCATAACATCAACATAGGCCTCCTCCATACATTAACTCATTTAGGAACTTGGTTTTCGAAATTTCTTGTACGGTGATACGGAATAGTTGCTTAATGTTTTAAGTTAAATAATGATAATATATTTTATCAACATTAACCCTAATTACATTACGTTATTCATAATGATGAAGATGTATTTCCATAATTGTATGGCAATGGTCTGGTCATTTCTGTCGCAGAAGCACGTCAATTCAAGTCATTTCTGTTGTAATAAACGTGTCATAAAGTAAACGCAGTGTGGGTTGCCCACTGGTTTAATTTCTGAATCGATCTGAGTAAGGCGGCTGGCAGCAACTAGATGCCTGAAGTCGAAGATAGCGATAAGTGGCAGACCTTCATGTTTTTCAAAGAGAAAAAATTTAAATCCTTATTGACTGTAACATGTATGGTGGTCTAAAATTAGAGAGAAAATTAAATTAAATTAATCAAGTAAAAAAATTGTTTATAGATAATTTGTGCTAATATTTTAATCGCTTTAAGTACACAGTGTTTCGTTTATTATATGTCTTTCATTACGCATTCGTTAGCAAAGCACACTTAGAACAGTAAAAACACTGAAATTTAAATTGTTCGCGGTATACGAAACTAATTTAAATAAACAAACCCTTGTTTATCCTCTTACCAAGCTTAAATTTCAAGAAATAGATAATTTTAAATATGATAATTAAATTCGTAGTGAATTATTTTGTCACAGCTTAGTACAAATTAAATATCTAAAAATATTTACAGTAAAAATAAACAATATATTTTTTTATAAATTTTTGTCACTGTAATATGCATAAGACTAGTTATATAAATTGGTTTCTTAAAATTGTTCTAGTGATTATTTAATTGAAAATTTTGTATATTATAGTTAGTAATACATATAGATATGAGACGTGGTACTTCATTGCTGGCCGTGTAACGAAGGTCAAGGCCCCTCAGCAGCTTTGAAGAAGGCTATGCTCCGTGTGACAGACTTAGTAATGAGGATAAAAGCAAAGTAACGGTCTAGCTCAACAGATCAGTAAGCTGAAGAGGCAATGGCCCAGTAAATGTAGCTCGAATATAAAACCAATGAGGAAGGAAGTTTCTCGAGGGGCAGCATCGTACCGGTTAGCGAAGTGTAGGGATGGATGTGCATTTACTTTTTGACTTTTTTTTTTAGTTTATTTTATTACATTAAGCAAACTCATCAGGGATCTACACATAAAGGAAATATGAAAACTTTATTTGTCTATTATGTGAAAACTTGAAACTTTAACAAGTCAATACCATCAAAATGTGAACAAAGCAGCGAATTGTAAAAATGTACAAACAAAAGAAGTGAACGTTAATTAGATACTTATCTGTAAAATATTTTACCACGAAGTTTAATGAGTGTAGATGTTGAATTTTTAAAGAAACGGAAGAAGTTAAAGTAAAATAATTTTACATTAAAGCCTTTAAAGAAAGAAAATTTAAACACACATAAAAATACAATGGAGCGCAATTATAACTAAGGATAAATTTAGTTTCTTAAAATTAAAACAAAACGGTTATATTTTTATGTTTCTTCTTAGAATTAATTTTTGCGTACGAAAACTAACTCATGGAAATATAAACTTATTCAGAAATACATATACAAAACATCTTTAAGTACTTTAAGATAGTAACCAGGCAGCGTCCAGTCCATAGAAACGTATTCCTATGTTTTCTCCTTGGATATTGTAAGATATCTCCATTTTCTTAGATAATTTAAAAAATATCCAAGAAAAATAAAAATAATACCTTACAAATATTAATTTATTGATTCCAGTTAAAGCATAGCCTAAATATGCTCGGTTGTCTAATGACTATGTTTAAAGTCATTGCTTTCTTATCCCGTAAGTCATACCTGTGTTTTGGGATACGTTTTCTAAATGTATAAGTTGTTATTTTTAGGCAATTTTTGACGGATCTGTGGAGCAGTGGCTTAGCAATGAGTGGCTGCACTATGGGGGCCGCGGGTTCGAATTCCGCACGGAACAAGTATTTGTATGGCCAACAAATAATTGTTCCGGGTCTGGATGTTTATGCTTGTGCTATTTATGTTTGTAAACTGCCTCAACGACACAGGAGAAAATCATAGTGTGGGGTAACTTTTTTTAATTAAAAAAATTCAAGAAATTGAGGTGGTTTACAATTAGACTGTAAGATTTTTGTATGTATGTTTACGCAATATATATTAATTAAATGGGTTAATACTACAGAAGTAATCTCATATTGAAATAATTGAACTAATTACACCCTTTTTAAATAGGGGATAGATTCTTTATCGTAGCTAATTAGACGACATAAAGATTATTTTAAATAATTTTTAATAAAAATAATAGCTTTCAAAGAAATTAAAGGAATGAAACACTTTCACATTATAAATTCGTAGCGAAGACATATTGGAAGCCCCGACTTCATAATGTGGAATTATTTTCTTCTTTTTAGTTCTCTGAAGTCAGTACGTTATGGTATACCTTTACATATGGTAGGGTAAGTTATACCCATAGAATACTATAATACATACATAATAAAACGGGGGAGTGGGCGGAGCCCGCGTAGCCACTAAAATATCACTAACACGTCAATTCACATGCATAAATGTCAACATGAGATGTGTTTTTTTACCGTTACAGTCGTTTCCAAATTTCGCATGCAAATTATTTAGAAAATTACAAATTGCACCCTATTTACAAATAAATGTGTATTAAAATTTAAACGATTTTTAATGATGATCGTGAACATTAATCAAAAGTCTAAAATGTGTAAATTTATTCAGTCTGTCAACACAGCGAATCGGGTTTGGCGACGCCAAGACTCGTACAAAATAAAGTTGACAGCCATTCTATTGTGTATTATAGTATTCTATGGTTATACCCATGGCTTTCGCGCATCGGACACAAGGGCGACCGTTGCACTAGTGATATGGAGACCGGAGAGGAAGACGCGCCATGTGTTTTGGTGCGCCTTACCTGAGAAGGAGGTGGGGGAGGAGTAGTTCTCCCCTGAGGAGGGATCGCCATGGGGTGTCCGGCACTGTTGGGACTGCGCAGGACAGGATTATAGCGCATAAGTGTGAGTGCAAGCACTTGTGGGCCTTTGTAGTGTGGCTTGCGTTTTCGTGCTTTCCGGGACATGGGGGTAGGACAACCAACTTCCTGACTCCGGGCTGTTACAGAAAATTTCTTGTTAGCGCCGCCAATATGCGGCAAAGGTGGAATATGGGGTTTCAGTCGGTGCAAGTCCGACGTAACCCGTCCTTGCCTCCGCAAGGCGGGTATGCGTAGGCATTTCCCCATGTACAATAAAAAAAGGTTATAGTATACCCCATAGTTTTCTCTTACTATAACCACGGAACGAAATGTGATGGATTCTTTTATGCTTCCACCGCATGGCTAGAACTAGAAGTCATCGTAATTACAAAACGCAAATGAATATTTGTTTACAAAATAAATCAACTAAGTTTCGCTTGAATGAAAATAATTTTACAAATTTTATCGTGTTTATGCGCTATTATGTGTGTGTGGCATATACCTTGGGGGAGGCCTATTTTTAGCAGTGGGCTTGGCTGTAATGATGATGATGATGATGGTGCGCTAATATTGTTTTTACTCCCTTCATGAACACCAGTGTAAAGTTTAATGCTGCTGTGTTTCGTGAATGTAGACCGGACTCTTTTCACTGGCAACGAGGCCATTTCATTTCTTTCCATCTTAGGCTTCTGGGATGACAACGCATCTGCATTTTGATTCTAGATAGTATATTTATTTGGGCTGTTAGTATGAAGTGATTAAATGACCATTATTCATAATGCCCAGGTAATATGAATAATGCTCAATATGAGTAAGCAAAAAAACTATTGGAAAAATTTAATTGACCGGGATTTCTTAATCAAGCCCATTACTTATTGGGCAGAGTAATAAAAAGATGTAAGTTCTATTCATACCATAATCGGACGATAATTTTTTTTATATATACGATTTCATACCCTATGATTTATTTATTTTTGTTTGTCCGATTTATTCAAAATTATAAATATTTTATTCCGACATTTATTCCGACACTTCAGATTACAATACAAATTAATAAACAAAATGAAGTCGAATAAGAATAAAATAAAAGAAATAAAAATACAAGAAATTTATAAACCAAAAAAAGTAGAGGATAAAATTAATAATCGAAACAGATGAAGTGGCGGAAGGGACCGCCTCAGCATAAGCCGCGGGATAGCGACGCTGATTTTCAGTCGGCCCCATACGGTCCTACGGAGACCGTGCCGAAAGTGTTGACATTAAGCGAGTAGTAGTAGATACATATGATAATAACAACTGATGAATGTTAATAACAAAATGGAAAATACGTATTGTATAGTTGTGCTGAACGTAAGTTGCTGAACGCTACGTGAGACGTGACGGGAACATTAGTAAGTGCAATAATTTAATTTAACAGTGTATATTATAAAATTATATATACATATATATATATACACATATATATATACACATATATATATATATATACATATATACGTACACGTGCATACATACATATACATAGATACATACGTTTAATAGGCTTTTTTGTAATAAATAATAATATGTAATAGCATAATAAGTAATATGTAAACGGAATATCAGTAGCTAACGTCTAACCTCTTTAAAAATACTCCTATTTATTAATATGCCCTTCTGTTCGTTTATTAGGAGATATTTTAAGTGCTTTCTAAACGTGCCTAATGTGTTTAGGTCACGCAGTGGAGGAGGTAGATTATTCCAACAATGGGAGGCTGCGTACTTATAACAACCTCGAAATGCTGAAGAAGAATGTCGCGGAATACTGAGCCTATTATAGGATGAAGCGCGGGTGAGATACTTGCTATGCTCGCGAGACCAGTCTAACTTACTAAAAAGATACTTTGGTTTTTTTGTCTTTATGACGCCAAAAAGTGCACAAGCTAAGTGAAGTTTGCGTCTGGCAGCCATTTTAAGGATATTATTGTCGTCAAGAAATGGGCTTACGTGACCTCTTGGTGGTACATCGAAGCAAAACCTCGCACAAGCATTTTGGACCCGTTGAATAAGGTGTGCGGTACGTGACAGTAAACAAGGCCCATAAACCGTATCAGCATAATTAAATTTTGATAGTACTAGGGTGTCCGATAGTCTTTTTCGTAATTCTATACTTAAGTGTTCACGCATTCTGTACAGGATTTTTAACCTATAAAAACAGTTCTTATGTTATTGATATAATCTTGAAATCTGAGATCAGGGCTAATTATGATTCCTAGATTACGTGCCATATCGACTCTTTCTAATACCGTACCTTTTATATACAGTGTTGGGACAAATTTATTTAATTTTTGAATCTCTTGTTTCGTTCCGCAAATTAAAAACTTTGTCTTTGATGGGTTCAACACTAAACAGTTTCTTTCTGACCACTTTACTACTTTATCCAAATCCTCGTTGAGTTCATTAATAGCTTCTGTAGTATGACTAGGCTTAAAAGACTAATAAATCTGTGTGTCATCTGCAAATAAGTGATATTTACAATATTGGAAACAATTACTAATGTCTGATGTATATAGCGCGAAAAGTACGGGACCCAAAATCGATCCTTGAGGAACACCACGCGTGATCCGCTGCGGAGAAGATACACAGTTTTGACCATTTAATTGAATTGTAATTTGCTTTGAACGTCCACTAAGGTAACTGTGAAACCATTTTATAGTCCTGGGGTCAAATCCGTAAAACGACATTTTGGACAAAAGTAAAGATGTATTTATGGTATCAAAAGCCCTAGAATAGTCTAATAGGACGAGTATAGTCCCCTGACCTGTATCTTGGGCCTCCAATATATTACCTACTACATCAGATAGGGCAGTAGCAGAACTTCGTCCCTTTCTGAAACCCGATTGAAGATCAGGCAGTATAGCATTATTTTCTAGATATGAAATTAATTGTTGATACACAACTTTTTCTAATATTTTAGATATACAGGGTAGCAAACTTATGGGCCGTAAGTCTGTCACGGTAGCAGGATTAGCATTTTTTGGAAGAGGACGTATTAAGGCTAGTTTCCAGATGTCAGGGAATGTACTTGTAGTTATCGATAGGTTAATCAAAGCGGTAATAGTTTCAAGACTTTGTGGGAGGGTCATTAACAACATATCTAGGTTAATACCATCAACTCCCAGAGCATTAGATTTTAGTTTTTTAATTATATTCAAAGTAATATCTTGAGATACCGGTTTCAGCAAAAAAGTTTTAGATGTAAATCTATTAAATTCAAAATATGTAAGATCCGATATAGTTACGTTATAGGAACCTGGTATATTTGAAAAATGTAAATTAATAGTATCAGGATCCAATAAATGTGGCGGTAGGTCGTATTCGTTTTTCGGTGGTAACGAGTACGCCTTCAAATTTGACCATAGCTTCTTTGGATTGCTGATATTATTATTAATGAACACTTTGTAATATGCTTTTTTCTCGTGGTATAGTGCGACATTTACTTGATGTTTTAATTGTTTATAATAATTTTTATGACTGGGCGACTGCGAACATCGATATTTGTTGCGTGCTTCATCGCGTAAGCTCATCATTAATTTTATGGTTTTGGTTATCCAGGGGCAAGGGCGATCCTTAAGTATAACTGTTTTAATAGGTGAATGCAAGTCAAATAAATTTAGGATATAGCGATTAAATAAGTGTACCATTTCATTGACATTATCGGTACAATTGATCACATCCCATGGGATTATCTGGAGGTCTCGTTCAAAATAATCAAGTAGGATATCATTTAGGGGGCGATATACTAGCGTCCGAGGTAGTATTTTGTCTATTTTAAAATGTAACTCGCATGTAAGAAAGGCATGATTACCTAAGTCAGCTATATGATCAATTGTGACATTTCGTGTTGGCGCATCAGTACAGATAACATCTATTAGAGTTTGACTAGTTTCGATAAAATGTGTTGGCTTATCTATTAATTGTTTAATATTAAAATAATTTATAAATTCCATAAAACGCTTGGTCTTCACATCTTCTGTGTCAATTAAATTAATATTAAAATCTCCCAAAATCAGAACATAATCGTGCGAAAATGTGCTAAGGCTGTCAGTTATAGCATCAAGAAATAATTCAATGCTAAGCCATGGTGGGCGGTAAGCCGTGCCTATCACAATTTTTTTTTGAGTTTATATGCAGGGCTAGCCACATCTCTTCTACACAGTTGTGGTGAGAAGTAGATATTGTTCGGGCATTGATTCCTTTTTTGAAGTAGAAGCCTACACCCCCCCCCACGGCCACCGCACACAGAGTGGGGTCTCGGCACGTGACGCAGGCGGTAACCAGGTACGAGCGGAGCGCGCCCATCTTCGCCTTCCCGCAGCGAGGTCTCATTTATCGCCATGAGATCAACATCATGTCGACTCATGGCTACGAGGAATTCCTCGTGTTTCGTACCCAATGAACCCGCATTAAAGAAACCAACTTTTAATTCTTTAACCTTAATCATTGCTAACCGAATTACCACTAACGTTGGCCGAACAAAAAGATTTGTCCATTGTTAACAGATAGTAATGTGGTAATAATGAGTATAAAATACCAAATAAGGTTTTTCTAATTGTAACAAATATTATATATTGTAAATTTAATCTTATAAATAAATAGTATATCTCAGGATTTACGTATAATAAATGAATATTATTAAGACATGATGTATGTTTACTTTGTACACTAAACTGACAACACGTTACATATAAATTATATATTGACAAGACATTATGTATAAATTTTGATAGATTACATTTATTATTATTGAATATTAAGGTTATTTCTTTCCGAATGTTAAAATTATTTACGTTAAAAATATAAAAATAAAAATATGTGTGTTTATATATATATATACAAAATTAAAATTGTGTTTATGTAAGTGGAGTAAAAAACGTAAGGAACTGTTTACCACTAATGACCCGGAAAAATATAGTAAAGTAAAATTGCGATTACTCACGGTATGAACACTTTTGTCAGACACACAAATACTGACGAGACAATGAAAATTACACTTAAAGATTTCATGCGTGATGAACATGTATACTGATTTACATAAACCAAAATAGGCTGAATTAAAACTTAACAATAAACCCTTTGAAAAGCAATATATTATATTAAGTTGATGTATAGTAATATGTATACACTTACTGTATGTAATTGTTATTATGGAGACTAACTTATAAAAGAATATAAATATTGTTTTAGCAAACCTAATTAAGCTATCTCTAACATAAGAGGTAGGATAATAAAAAAGTAATATTAAAAAAAGTAAATTAATAGCTAACGCATGATTAACAAAAAAACACGCTTAAGGTCTGCTTCGGACCGAATTCGCGTTACAGGCTTTCCATCTTCCTTTCTCACAAAAATATGACCTCCCTTCGTCCAAGTATAACGCCATTTTGCTTTTTTCGCTGCCTCGCGAGTCTTACCAAACAACTTCCTATTCAAAGGTGTTAACCACTCATTCACGTAAAACCGACGCGGCTCACCGGGTAACCCCAGTGACTCAGTGGTTACTGTCCGCTGAACACGCGCTGAACGTAGTAATTCATCTCGCAGCGCTCGCCGGCTCATTCGCACCATAATTCTACGTGGTCCCAAACGAACTTGTTCTTGAGAGCTACTCGTATTAATGTCGTCAATAGATTTGCGTAATATTCCGACACGCTCGGCATGAACAATTTCACGGTGGTCAATATCAAGGCCTAACTTTCTAGCACATAGTATCACAGTGTTAATCGCTACTTCCCCCTTTTGTTCCGGTAGACCTGAGATTTCTAAGTCATTGGCTAACAGATCCTGATCCCTCTCGCTTAGTTGGATCCTTAATTCTGCTATTGTGTTCTCAAGCTCCATGGACTTACATTTGTGCTCACGATCTTCCATTCGGTTCTCCAACTTCGTGACCCTAGTGTCAATTTCTTCCAAATTTTTATTACACACGAGCATTGTATCCCTTAACATGGCGAAATTGTCCCTGATATCCTTCAGCTCATTGCGCATTTCACTGAGCTCATTACGTAACAGGCGTATTTCTAGGCATATGCAATGTCTTTGTAGACGGGACTATTATCTCCAACATCCTGACACTTTACCGGTGTATTAGAATTGTCCCCCGCACGAGGAACTTTACTCTTACAAGTTGGGCACATCCAGGAAGTTGATATCTTTGCCTTTTCAGATAAGTTAAGGCAGCCTCGATGATATGTGGCATCACATTTGCCACACGTAACGCCATCTGTCACCGATAGGTAGCGGCCGCATGCTCCACACTTTGCCATATTATTGATATATACAAAGAATATTAATCTATGCAACTAGTGGCCACCAGATGGCGCAGAAGGGATTATATCAATTAATATCAATATACTAAAAGTTAAAACTTAGTTTTTTATAAGTAGATTAATAATATTCCAATTCGTTAGATACACTGGTAATTAAATGTTTTTCAAATTGTAATAATATATGGAATAAGTTTGTAAGTTCGGACAAATCAATATCTTTGCTACACAACAACAATTAAAGGGTACTTTTACACTGATTGTTTCCTTATTTACACTTTTACCTTTGATTACTTTTAAATTACACCACACTAATATTCAGTATCTCAAATATTTGTTATATTAAGCACATATATCACTTTTGTAAATTTAATATTTAAATAAATCCAATTAAACTCGATTACTTTAAGAGCACAGTAGGTACTACTCGCTGTACCGACTACCGCCCGATTTATTATATATATCTATCTATCTATATATATATATATATATATATATATATATATATATATATATATATATATATATAAGTATATATATATATATATATATATATATATATATATATATATATATATATATATATATATATTAATATACTCTAATACTAGTATGATTAATCTATTTGCGTCTAATTTACCAATCCTCAATATCAGTGACAGTAGGTTAATTTGCGGTTGGGTGGCCCTCGAGCTACCCTAAAGCTGCGTATATTAAAATGATATAATTGTTAACCATAAATAAATAAAAATATAATATAGAAAGAAAACAACTTTTTAATTTTAAAATTAGCACGAAAACGCATGTTTTATTTACTTATCTATTTTATATATATTTATATATCTATCACTTATCGTATTGATAATTATTTGTTAATTATGCGATTATCGTGTGATTGACAAATTAATTTTTCAATAATTTTATATTATTAGTATTATTGTCTTAAAAGTGATTAACATGGTTAGATTTGGCTAGGTAAAGTTATATCAAATTGCCGAAAAGTTACGTAGCAGTATTTATAATGAACAGACATTGTGATAAATAATTTTAAATCAGTATTAATTACATAGCCCGATTTGACTTGCCATTATTCATATGGTCTGGGTATTATAAATAGTGCCCTTATTAATGATAGTAAAATTAATAATAAAATAATTAATCACTTGGTTCATAACAAGGTCACAGCAACCACTGTGTCTACTTTTAACCTATAAAAATATTGTCCTTTATTAAGAATTATCAATATGTTCAAAACACTGTTAGATTAAGATTTATTTAAAATTTCATTGAAACTCATGAAAGACATTAGGTAATTAAAGCTCGTATATTGTATAATTAACAAATGTGGTTGTGTTTCTCAACCAACGTGACTTAAATTTAATAAGAACTCAAACGAAGTGCTAATATATTATTATGTGTGCAATGTTATATTTTGCTATGATTTTGTTTACTTATTTAGATTTAAATTTTAGTTTATTCAACTTTAAGTAAAAGTGAAATTCGATGTTTTGGTGTATATAAAATTTCCAGTAATATAAGGAATCATCAATTTGTTTGGTTTTTGAGTAGCTTTTCTTATCTTTCCCTTTCATAATAATTAGTACGTACACCACTGTGGTCATGGTAATATTAGTTATTGTGTTATTAGTTATTAGTATTATTCATGAAACCATTATCTCACGTATATACATTTAAAAATCAAAATGCAGATGCGTTGTCACCCCTGGGACAAAGATGGAAAGCTTTTCACACAATTCTTTAAACAATTAACAAATTTATTAGTATTTACCACAAGTTTTAATGAAAAGTACTAAACATTTGATAAAACAATTTTTACGGATTTAATTGATTTTAATATACTTATTTGCTTACTTTTAACTGCTGGCATTTCGGTTGCTTTACAACACCCGTGGTCGTGTAAAGAACCCGAAAAGTCGGGAAAGAAAAAGAGGTACGTTAAACGCGATAAAATTCGTAAAAATAGTTTTATTTTATGTGTAGTGTTCGCGTAAATATAAGAAATCATTAAGCATTTGATAATTCAATAATATCAATGTTGAAATTAAACTAAAACGGTAACTTAGTTCAAGTTTTCTTTTAGAGAAGATAGGGCAAAAGACACCGCATTATTCAGCCACCGTGATCGAGGTGAATATGTAATACCAGAGGAATTTCAATACTGCTGCTAATAGTAGATTCATAGTCGTCGTTAAAAAATCATAAGAAAATCCTGTAAGAAAGCGCGAATAACCACTATCTGAATTGTAAGAGTCAGTTCCCGCGTGACATTTATGACGTTCATCGAAAAATCTTGCCCTCTCTATTAGATCCTATTTACATATCTTCATCGTTTGCTGTTCTAGACGTGCGCCTCTAGTCTATAATATATATATATATATATATATATATATATATATATATATATATTATAAACTGCCCGATAGTTATATATCATTCCAGCAATCAAACTATGTTAAATAACTTTGTCAAGTTTACAATATTATCCAGTAACAAAAGTATGCATAATCTGTAACGTTTTTTTATTTACTCTTTCCAGCGCAACTTAATACGAGTAATAAATTTTAGTATTATAATATCTAAAATTTACCGTCACCGAGAACGGTAGGCAGAGACTACAGACTTCCATATGTCACAATCCTGACACAATTCTTTCGCCTCTTCCACATCTTATTTGGTCGATAAACTTCATTGTGGAGTGTGTTAACTCGCTTATTTAGTGAATAGTTTTATTTTAATGTTAGTTAGTTAGAGGAAGATGTAAACAAAGGTCCTTTTACGGTTGTATATTGTCTCCTTTTCAATGATTATCAAGACTTATTTAATGTTTTAGCCGTGGAAAGGTAATAATTTTTTTTAATTATCATCACATCAGTATTAATTCCAGAGGTGAACATTGGCGTATATAACGATATAAGAAGACCTTACCACTTGACACTTGATTTTTGAGGTCTAGTATATTGGACTATAAGAAACTTTTAAGAATTTTAAATTTTAAACTATAAGAATCTTGCGGTTCCCTTTATGGCACCCCTCACGGGCGGCGGTTGTCACTTACTACCGCTGCCCATTAATAATCGCTACACGAGGGGAATTGCAGGTACGTCACCAGCCTTTAAGAAAGGAATAAGCTCTTTTATTTATTTCAGCCAAAATTTCGGACGGTTATTCAATTTTTACGGCAATGAAAGATTGACTATTGGTAAATAAAAGTGGGGCAGCGTATGTAAGTACCTATCGCAGTGGGTTTTTTATCTTGTTTATTGGTGATCTGCAGTCAACTTCAAAAAATAATAATTTTATCCTCTTTATTAGCACATAAAAATCCACAACTTGAGCTCCTAGTCCCAGCAGCGACCTGGTATAGGACTTCGCCACCGACTACGTTTTAATTGTCCCCGTGATCCCACAATAAACACCTCAGCAGTGCGACCACCCAAAAGTGCAGAGGACGGCAAGTAGTGCCTTACCATACCAATACTCTTCTTCCCCCCTGACTATGGAATACTTCCTCCCCCCTGCGGGAGAATAGATTGAGAAAAAACTCTCACACAAAAATCCACCTGAGTGGGCTTGTCAAGCCCATAGATAATAAGGAATACCAAGACGAGGAGGCCTTTTAATTGGATTTCTGTGATATAGTCACGTCAGTAGCATCAATAAATTCATTCTTTGACACCGTGTAGTGGCTGTCGTAAGAGTAAGCTGAAGTAAACTAAACCACAAGGTGGGCAGCGGCATTTTCCTGATAACATCTGAATAAAAAAACTGCAGTTGCCAACGCACTTGCCAAGCGTGGCAACTATTGCAAATATCCCTTCTATGAGGTAATGTGGGGGGAGGCCTTGTTCAGGAGTGGACTTTTGATAGGCTGTATTGGAAATACATTCATTCAGTACAGCCCGTCAAAGTACACACAAGAGTGTGTAATTTTGCGTAGTCCTCTCCTATATATTGCTTATAGAGATAAATATTTGATTAAAACTACTTTTACGGATTTTGTCGCGTTTATTTTTACTTTTTATTTTTAATTCCCGACGTTTCGGGCGCTTTCCAGCACCCATGGTCACGGGGGACTGAGATGACTGACGTTCCGATGTCATTGTTAAACCCGGAGTACCTTCAGCTTTTTTTAATTATTGTTTATGGTCCGATCTATGCAAAATGAACTGACTATGTCCTGAGGTCTTGCAGTGGTATGCTTGGGTTTAGTTTTAATTTTATTGATTATAGGATCCCAAGCAGGTGGTAGTACCCAGCCTCCTTCTCTATTGAAATTAGGATGTTTTTTAATTTCAATAGCCTCACGTATCATCCTTGGTAGAAATCGGTGTTCTTTCACGAGGATTTGTGGTCTATCAAATCTGATGTAATGGTTGGGGCCGTCTAGGATATGATCACAGGAAGTCTGCAGTTTGTGATCATATCCTAGACGGCCCCAACCATTCATCATGTGCAATGTTCGCGTAAATATAAGAAATCATTATGAGATAAATATTTGTCAGTGACACCGCTTGGCAGGCGAATTAACGACCGTTTCTTTAATTTATTAACTTCCCAGTGGGATTACTTTGATGGTGATGACGAATTCACGGGCTTAAAGAGAAGAAAAAGGAGATATTAAATGTACAAACAATTTCAGTGAGTAAAGTCTACCACAGTCTACACAAATAATATTTCTCTCGCAGTAAAAGCGTTGAAAGCATTCTATCAAAAAGCATTGCAAGTATTTATGTGAACTCCTAAAAGTAATACCTGTGGTTACTTTTATAATTTGAACAAAACAAAAACATGCGAAACTCGTGACTGTAGTAGACAAGTACGAGAGTTAAAATAACCTATTATGTAAAAGCATAAAATCCTCGTAGGTTATACTCGAAATTCTTTATAAGACTTAAATGTTCCTGTTTGTTTAGACAGTTTTATTTGATTCATTATCTATATTTATCGTAATTCTTCCGAATTATATTTCAACCAGTACTTCATGTAATTTAGCAACCAAACTCTATCCCCATGAGATATTATTCTGTATACGAAGAAGTCCTCATGGATATTTGTTGCGATGGTGGTCTTAGGGCTAAAACCCCACGGTGTTCATTCATTTACCCTTCCAGTCCTTACGGCGGCAGCCCATTTAAGTTACTGTAGTAGAGGAGCTGGATTTATCTACGGCACGGAGCTCGTGGGAATACCGTACGCGCCACCTTGAGACCTTATTAATAAGACTAAGGACAATCCTCGTAGGCCTCACTGAATTGTTTGACAGACACTGGACTATTCCGTTGGCCTATACCTGTAAATAAACCTCGCGGCTGTTTTCGATATAGAGCACTGATTATTATTTTTTATTTCATTGTATAGACAGTATTTTCAAATGCAATGCTATGTATAGTGAAATTATTTTAAATAAAAACAATATGAATTATAAAAACTATTCACTTTCAAACTAGTATATTTTTAATAATTATAAAGGCTATCAATATTTTGAAATGAGATTTTTGTACCATAATATGCTGTTTAACTGTGTATAATTATGTAATACTAGCAATTCCGTACCTGCAATTCCATACGTGTGAAAAACTTGCAGATCTGTAATAGTTAGTCTACCTTATCATAGTTTTGTTGTAAAAAGATGTTGAAGTAAAAGAAGTTGAATTTGTATTGCGTTGCTCTCTAATCTCCCTCTTCGTGAAGTTTATCATAATAGTTTTAGCTATTCAACAAAAATTTAAAAAATGATTATATATGTCTTAATAGCACGAATCTTTATAGAAGCCAGTTATTACTATTAACATTAAAAATCCGATATCTTTAAATTATTTAATAATGAAAAACGAAAAACAAAACATAAAAATATTTTTATAACAACGAAGCTAGACTCGTCTGTCTGTCTGTGTGTGTCTTGTTATTTTAAATAAAAGTATGTTTCCAGCCACACAGTTTTTTTTAAATAGTTCTGTTTTTTTCTTCACTCTTTCGAGACTTAAAGTTATGGTTTTTAGAGTAAAATATGTAAATACATATTTGGCATAAAACTTGAACGTTATCGTTTTTCAATTTCTTAATAAAACTAAAAATAACTTCTTTACATTGTAAATAATTTTACGAAATATTAAGAAAATAACTTTTAAAAGCTTTCTAAAATATTATCTTTCAGGATAAAAAACAATCATTTTTTTAAAGCGGTGTTCACAATTCAAAACACTTTCAACTATCAACTTCCACACATTACGTAAATATGACTTATTCAAAGTTGGGAAAGTTTTCTTAATCTCTCATCATCATTACAGCCCTTCATCTGTTCACTACGAGTAAATGGTTACCTTCAAGAAAGGCCACAAAACACAAAGCCACCTCATGTTTTTATACATTTCGTTCCAAGTTATCACTTCACAAGGGAGGCTGCCCTACACTAAGATTGCCACTCGACTATCTTTCTTCCCAATCAATTGTCGTTTCTTGAAGCTAAGTTAGCCAGTATATGGGCGGGGGTAGTCTACTTCTATTTGACATTTTGCAGCAGTTTGGCGAATTGCTCTGGGGCAGATCGCAAGTAGTGTTGATCACCGAGACGTCTGAGGCTGAATCACAATCTCAAAAGAACCAGGGAGGTGAAAACAAAAAGTTCTCTAGACCTTATAATCTTAGTGGGGCGCAAGGAAGAGGTACTGAGGGCAGATAGCAGCTGAGATAGAAGCTGAAGAGGCCCACTCTCTCTGCCAGAAGCCCTGGGATGAAATTCCTCTGTCTAAATCTCCCTCAGTTCCATAGGCGAAAAAACGCAGTCAGTCTGAGAAAGAGTCCCACCAAGACCAGCCCAGGAAATCTGTGAAGCTGGCAACGGGGGAGAAGAAGCTCGCTCCAGTACCGTAACTGGCTTCGCGCGTGTAGGAATTTGAATCCTAAGAGTGTGGAGAAGATACGGCTGGTCCACTGGGCACTAACATAGGCCAACGCTAAGACGGCTTTTAGGGCGCAGCTGGGAATGGGACAAAATTTTCGGATTTCACTAACAATCCAAATTGGATTCTGGTAACGTGCTTAAACTTGAGTACACTTTACCAAAGCTTTTAGACCTATAAGCCTAAATTCCTTTCTTCTTAAGACAGTGAAAAGGGTTATAGATAGATATATTAGGAATGTAGCTCTAGCTACGAGGCCTATAAATTACAACCAACATACTTACTGAAGAGGCCAATCAACAGATACAGCCCTGATCAGTGTTATTGACAGGGTCGAAAAAGCACTGGAGGATAAAGAAATAGCTCTTTGTGCCTTTCTGCAGATTCTCCGAAAGTAGTCCCACATCACTGCTGATTGGGGGCCTGACATCTAAAAATGTTGACCCCACAAACATCAGATGGGTAAAGTTGATGCTCTCAAACAGAAAGGCAAAAATAGCGTTGTTACAAATTTCGATTGAGGTTGCAACTACAAGAGGCTGTCCACAAGGAGGTGTTTTGTCACACCTTCTTTGGACTCTAGCGGTTGACCAACTATTGTACAAGATGGCAGATCTACGCATTGACACACTGGATTATGCTGATGACCTTGTGATCATTGCGATGGGCTTTTGCTTAAGTATTTTATCGTTAATTATACAAAGAGCCTTAAACACCATAAATGACTTGTGTAGGGATAACAGCTTAACAGTTAATGCTGATAAAACTGCTGGAATACCCTTTACCAAAAACAGACGGTTGGATAAATTAGTCATACCAAAACTCAACGGTAAAGAAGTACCATTTTCCACTGAAGTTTTGGCGTAACAATCGACGAAAATCTAATGTGTAAATCCCACTTTAGAAACGTTTGCTGTAAGGCAAAAATGTAGTGCAGTCGTTTGATCGGGAAACACTGCAGCAGCATAGGAAGGCCGATTGTCACCTACGCCTCCACTGTCTGGTACAACAAGACCAACCAAAAGACGACTGGGGAGAGACTAAATAGTCTAGACAGGACTGCCTGCTTAATGGCAACTGGAACTATGCGACCATTGCCAGGAACGACTCTTAATGCACTTCTATGTCTAATGCCCCTTGATCTTAATCTAGACAAGGAAGCTAAGGTATGCTCGACTCAATCAAGGAAACACCGGTCTTATGCATGATCTCGGATATCATAAAAGGAAATAGGTCCTCACATATGAAATTGCAACTGGACTGGAAAGGATACGTTATTAACATCAATGGAGACTACATTACTCACCTTTGATTTGCCGATGATATAGTTCTTATGGCAGAATCGCTGGAGGACTTAAGCACTATGCTCAATGACCTCAATAGTGCCTCCCAACGGATGGGTCTTAAGATGAACATGGACAAAACAAAGATCATGTTTAATGTCCATGTCACACCTATGCTGGTAGTTGTTGGGAGCACTAAGCTTGAAGTTGTTGACGAGTACGTTTACCTGGGACAAATAGTCCAACTAGGTAATTCCAACTTCGACCGAGAGGTCAATCTATGGATTAAACTCGGCTGGGCAGCGTTCGGGAAATTACGACGCATCATCTCGTCAGGTATATCTCAAAACCTGAAAACTAAGTTGTACAACCAGTGCGTGTTGCTAGTGATAACCTACGGAACTGAGACGTGGTCTTTCACTGCTGGCCGTATGAGGATGCTCAAAGTCGCTCAGCAAGCTATGGAGAGGGCTATGCTCGGAGTTTCTCTGCGTGATAGACTCAGAGTGACCGATATAGCCCAACGGATTAGTAAGCTGAAGTGGCAATGGGCCGGCCATATAGCTCGAAGAACGGACAACCGTTGGGGAAAAAAGGTTCTCGAGTAACAGCCTCGTACCGATAGGCGAAGTGTTGGGTGACCCCCCACTAGATGGAGTGACGACCTGGTAAGACATGCAGGAAGTCGATGGATGCAGGTGGCTCAGGACCGTGCTTTGTGGCATACTTTGGGGGAGGCCTATGTCCAGCAGTGGACTTGTGAAGGGCTGTAATGATGATGATGATGATATGAAATTGGCGTTTTGTACGGGTGGAATATAAAGTTAATTTTTTTTTTGTAAAATATATTTAAATAATCAATGTGTGCACAGTTGTTATCTATGGATATTTGCCATCTCATAGGCAGTTCATTGATCCCTTTACTAAAAAAAAACATTGGGGGCGAGAGTCAATAAACTCTTTGAAGGCGATTTGGACTGCCGCATCAGAGTTGAATTTTTATATATGTAAGAAGTTAATGATTTCTTAAATTTACGCGAACACTACACATTGAATAAAACTATTATTTATGGATTTTATCGCGTTTAATTCAACTTTAATTTATTTTTATTATCCCGACGTTTCGGGTACTTTACAGCACCCGTGGTCACAGGGGGGGGGACTGAGATGTTAGACGTCTCAATGTCATAGTTAGTCCGGCTACCTTCAGTTTTTGAATAATAATTTTTGGTCCGATTTACGCAAAATGAGCTTATAGTATCATGAAGTCTTGCAGTGGTATGCTTGGGTTTGGGTTTAATTTTGTAAATTATAGGATCCCAAGCAGCTGGCAGCACCCATCCATCTTCTCTATTGAAATTTGGATGTTTTTTAATTTCAATAGCCTCGCGTATCATCCTTGGTAGGAATTGATGTTCTTTTGCGAGGAGTTGTGGTTTATCAAATCTAATGTAATGGTGGGGACGATCTTGAACATGTTCGCAGACTTCCAGGAGCGTCGGAGCTTCACTTTAGCTATATGTTCCTTCACGCGGGTTTTAATAGATCTTTTTGTTTGACCTATATAAGAGAGACCACATTCACAATCTAGCTTGTACACGCCTGCATCTTGTAGAGGAATATTGCATTTGATGGATGGAAAAAATTGACTAATCTTCTTCGGCGGCTTGTAGTATGTTTTAATGGACGCTCGCTTCAAGATGTAGGCGCGCGCTCGACTGTGACCAGCTACACTCGTTCACTGTGACGTAGGCGCGGGACCCGAAGCTTGTTGTCTTGCAATACTTGCTTGACATGCTGAAGTTCGACGGCTAGATGTTTTCTGTCATAGATCCCTCGTGCTCTCTGAAACAAAGATTTACCCACGGTAAATGATGATGGTGAGATTCACCATTTAGATATCGGTTGGTATGACAACTTCATGATACTATAAGTTCATTTTGCGTAAATCGGATCAAAAATTAATATTCAAAAACTGAAGGTAGCCGGACTAACTATGACATTGGGACGTCAAACATCTCAGTCCCTCCCCGTGAGCACAGGTGCTGTAAAGCACCCGAAACGTCGGGATAATAAAAATAAAGTAAAGTTGAATTAAACGCGATAAAATCCGTAAATAATAGTTTTATTCAATATGTGAGAAGTTGTCCAAATTACGATAAAAACGATAATCTGTTGAAACAAAGTCCGGGGAGTACGATAGATGTTGCAGACATTCCAATTGTAGCTCTTCTAACTTAGTGATTGTTTGTTATGCAGTGTGTGGTCTTGTGTTGTCGTGAAGCAGCAGTGGCCTAGAGCGATAGATCAATCTCGGTTGTTTAGCAGCTAGTTCTTCCTTTATGGTTTGCAGTTACTGACAATAGATATCTGCCGTAATCGTTTGGCCAAATTTGAGAAAGCTGTAGTGGACGAAACTGGCGCTTGTCTACCAAACACTCACAAGTTACTTTTTCTGAGTCAATTTTTGTTATGCGTAGGATTTGGCTGGGTCTTCAGGATTCAGCCATTGCGACGAGCGCTTCCGATTATTGTACAGTATCCACTTTTCATCACAAGTAATGATTTGATTTAAAATCCCTTCATTTTTGTGTCGGTTGAGCAAAGTATTACAGCAATCGACGCGTGTTTGCAAGTTCGATTCACTCAATTCATAGTATGGTGGTATCTGTGAGAATGCTTAGGACAGCCCACCACTGCAACGAGTGGAAGGACAGTCTACAACAAGCACAGCAGGAAGATTCGGATATTAAGCCGATTCTGGAATGGATTAATGCCAGTGCTCCTAATTCCAAGTGGAACGACGTTTCAGCGATGAGTTCGACCACAAGAAGCTATCGGGCTTAATGGAACAGCTTGCTGATTCAATATGGAGTTCTGTGCCGTAGATGGGAAAATGTTTGGGGACACAGCTGTCATTTTCAAATGGTTTTCCCTAAAGCCTGTTCTAGTGAGAGGAGGCCATCTGGGAGTTAAACGAACGATTTTATGGGGTCTACTGTCGCAACAAATGCACAAGTTGTGTGGCTATGAAGGGACCTCAGACTTGTAGTAGAGGTGCGTTGAAATTGTACAATTTTGGTGCACCATGGGAGCAAAAATTGCAAGAGGTACTTTTAAGATCGTCCATGCGGATCGACTGGCGCGTTATTATGGGGCCGATAATTCTCGGGGCTAGCATGTCTTAGGAGGGGCAGTGTTGCGCAGCATAATTAATGTCTGGTACATGGCACTAGCGCTATCTAGTATCGAGTAGCAGAACTAAACATTCTAGAAAATTCCATGCTAAATCATTCTACACCTAGTGGTTCGGGACCAGTATGTGCTCGAACATTATAGATGTTTCAGTGGAAAAGGCCTATATAAGGCCGGTTTAGACCGCGACCCGAGTCTGTATTGAATTGGCGATTCAAGCGAAGTGCTATAACTGCGAATTTTCATTTATTATTAGTGTGTTTTACGTTAGTCAAATTTAGTAATGTAATCAGCAGTTTTTATTGTCACGAACCCCAAGCTCATAACAGTAGTATAGTTGTAGCACGAATGGGTCTTTTCGACTGGAGAAGGACTACGCTCTCACAGTATACCAGAGTAGCAGCTTAACGCTGCTGTGTTTCGCATGGTGAGTGTAGAGAATCGGAGACCCTTTTTGCTAGAAACGGGGCATTCCATTTTAGTCATCACGGGTGACAACGCATAGCTGCATTTTGAATTGTATTTGAGGATATATGTAGATGTCCATGGCCCACAGCAACCACATACCTTGAGGTGGCCTGTGTGCCCGTTTGTCACCTATCCTATAAAAAAAGTCGCGATGAATTTATTATTCCTAAAAATATATCATATATTTAAAAATTATTATTTATTAGAAACATTAAATTCAAAAAATTTCATTCCTTACTAGCGATTCAAGGCTTCATTTGAGTGATTTCTAGATTTCGGCAGCACTGCCACCTACCGGGACCAAATGTAAATCTAAACCATCTCGGGATTCATTCAAACAGATCAATCGAGGTGTTTTTGAGTTATAACGATTGAGCAATTGATTTAATATAGATATTCACATACTAAATATCTTCAAATTTTTTATATAACAAATAGAAATGAGCATATTATATTTTATTTCAATTGTATCCCTTACGTAAAAGGTAACGCGTGTGTTCAGAGATGTGTTAGTTGAAATAATACTAGTTTTTAAGAGTTGTGTTAGTTGTTCACAGAAAGAATATATGAAGTGAAGACTACAATCCAATGTTTACCTAAAATTGAATACCTAATTATACTAACAAAATGAATGACATTACGTAAGTAACATGATATAGATAAATTATGTTGCGATAACATTGAGATATTTATCAAATGAGGAAGATTTATAGTATATTACGGTACACTTTCAAAGTTTTAAAATAAGCAATAAGTCAAAGTGCACCAAAATTTGGCAAGGATTTGATAAAAGCTTTGATAAATTTAAATAAAGTAAATATGTGATATAAAATAATAACTGTATACGATACTATAGCAATTTTAGTATAAATTGATGAGTGTTAACATAGTCTCCTTGGACCACACTATTGCTATTTTACGAAAGTCACGGAACACAGCGCGGTATGCATCCTCACTTGAAAGATGCTTTCGGGCGACTGTCGAGTGTCGAGAAACACAAATTCACATGGTTGATGCTTAGTGCGCGAGCGAGCTTCAACACGCGACATGGCCCGCGACTAGTAGATGACGCTAACGATGTCGCCAGCGATGTCAGCGATGTCGTTTTGATGACGTTGAATTTCACAAGAATGGCATCGCCCCATTTGCAGACTACCTGCAGTGAGAGATTCGCATGCTAAATCATAGTTTCTCTTTCGGCACTTAGTTGGTATCTGTCCACAACTGTTCTGTCGTCTGCATACTCATGAATTCTGGGCATAACCAGATCGATGTAAAAACTCCCTCTTTAGATATATACTTTCATAATGATTTCTTATATTTACGCGAACACTATACATGATTAAAACTAATTTTACGGATTTTATCGCGTTTATTTTTACTTTTTATTTACTTTTATTTTTATTTTTAATTCCCGACGTTTCGGGCGCTTTCCAGCACCCATGGTCACGGGGGACTATTAATAATTTTAATTATGTACTTTCAGTTAACATTAGTCATTTCGTGAAACAGTACGAAACTGTTGTGGAAATAGAAACAAGAAAAACTGCTGTGAATAAAAGTACCAATATTTTATTTCATGCTCTATGTGTTGAGAGTAATTTACTTAATTATTTATTTTACACACGTACTACGTGATTTCATAGACGGACTTAATTCCTGAGGCATAATATACACTGTCGCTTGGTGACGGAAACAACTTGGATACAGACTCGGATCAGTCGTGCTACAATCTTCATATTATATGGGGGTGAGCAGTCTGGGTTAGTTAACTAATCTATAACAACAAGACCGTTATTATCGTAATTTTCAAGTTTAAAAAGAAATAAATAGCAGTAATATGATAAAAATTACTAACCTACACCTATTCCTACAGTAGATAAATTTAAATACTTGGGCTATATGCTTACAACAGATGCGTGGCTGAAATGGTGATCACTTACAGGGGTGATTATGTGATCCACGTATTCCCATAAAATAAGGGCAAAGTTTATAAAACCGCACTTCATCCCGCGGTATTGTATGGTTCTGAATGTTGTACAACAAAAAAGACGCATGAGTAAAAGGTCATCATGCGGTTCAAATAGCTCTAAGCTTGTGGAAAGAAAAACTGAAAATAGTAGATTCTAGAATTTTAATTATTTTAGATATCTAGCGAGCCCTGCGGCTGCAACTAGTTTAACAGTACGCACAGGACCGCTTGTTATTTGACAGAGGGGAATACTTGCGTATGGGTACTCGCCTGAGTTTCCCCAGTGGCCTGTGCTGCTCTATAAGTCAAGGCGGTAATCTAGAATTCAAAATGTTCTTTTTTTAATTCCATACGTCAATCTCTCTTATACCCAGAACAAGATGCACTAATAAACAGGCAGACCTAAACCTGCTAGAGATGAGAAACCTTATCGTATAGGGTATTGGGTATACGCTCACCAATCCTCCAGCCTGACTAATTTTAAGCAAGAAATTCGTTTTAGATTACCAGTAAAAGTATATGAAAACATTAACCTGCATTTTAACAGGCTTTTGCATAATAATTTTGAGGTTTGGGCATATACCAACATTTATTCTAACCGATTTTATTTGATTTACGAAAAAGTAATAAATAAAATACAAAAACAAAAACTACATCAGATAATTTTTAATCAAAAACTTATCAAACTGTAATATAGTTCAAAGTAAAAAAATGAATCACAATTTTTAAAGAACATTTTGATTTTTTCCTTGAGTACCACACTTCGATTCCTGCCAAGGGTTGATACATAAGGCTATTGAAATTTAAAATATCATCCTAATTTCAATTAAGAAGGAGGGTGGGTACTACCAACTGCATTGAATCCTATAATTAATAAAATTAAAACTAAGCCCAAACATACCACTGGAATATTCTGCGTCGATCGGACCAAAAGTAATTATTAAAAAGCTGAAGTACTCCGGTTTATTTCCGACATTATGACGTCAATTACCTCAGTCTTCCATAGCTGAAAAGCACCAGAAACTTAGAAAATTAAAATTAAGTAAATTAAACGCAATAAAATCCGTAAAAGTAGTTTTAATCAATGTGTATTGTTCGCGAAAATTAAATAAAATCTTGGAAATATTTATAGGCAAAAAATATTTCCAAGATTTTATTTATTTTTCCGCAAGTAGCAGCAAGCATCAATGCAACTATCATATGGATGGCGGCCCCCTCACGACACACCCACATGGTCCCTATCGACAGATACAAATTATAAATAAATGTAACAAAACTTTGAAAAAAAAATGTCTTGAATTTGTAGGTATATATAAATTACATAGAAAATTTTTCCCCGACTTTATATGTTATTTCGGTTAATGGTTAGCTTACAATAAAATCCACTTATTTTACCTTGTGAAAAATATCACAGTTGACAGTTTTTCTTTGCTTAAAATATCAGAAAATGTTTCCTGAAATTAGCAGACATATGGTATGTAGTTTTCATTTAAGTAGCTTGTGTCGTAGAATACAGTTCGCAGCCAAGTACTTCAATCGCTAATAAATCCCAGTCACGATGTCTGACGAACTCTTAACCACAGAGAGTTGGTTGTTAATTACGCAGCATGCGATTCTAATTCGTGTTATTAGTTTCGTGTTGTGATACGAGTAATAGAACGTGCTTAGAATAATTACGCTGTTTGAATGGATTCAGAATTTATCAATACGGTCTGACAGGTGCCAGTTCGTGTTTTTGTGTTTTCACTAACTTAAATTTGTACGATGTGTCTAATTATACTGAATTAAATAAAAAGGGAATAATATGATAATTTATTAATGGGATTTGCCTCACCTTCACTCCTGAGATTAAATATTGCTTGGTCGCTTCCTTTATTTATGTACTTACAGATATACTTGATTGCGCGGACAGAGCTACATGCTTCTACATTAATGTGGGCATTAAACATTTTACATAGAAAGGGCGAATACGGGCCAATCCAGCTGTTATCTAAGGTTTCGAACGCTCCAGAGCGAGATTTGATTGTAACTTTCCTGCTACCATCTTCTGGAGCTCTGCGTCTGTATAAAGGGTAGCCATTGCCATTGTGCACTGTTTATTTTAATATCTGTTTAGGGAATTTATTTGTACATTTTCCTTCTTTTATACATGGCGATATTGAATTTCGTGCTCCACATGGACCGTGAATCATATTTCGGATGATGGTATAATACAATTATTTATCTTGCTCAGGATCCGGAATCTCGGCGCTTATTATGTCGTCTATTTGGCTGGGCCGCAACTTCTCTTTAAGCCATATTAGAATGTGGGCATGCGGTAATCCTCTTTTTTGCCATTCAATTGAATACATGAAGCACTGAACCTCTCCGAAAATTTTCCCTTTGTTAATTACATACATTAATTTTTGTACTTTTAATCTAAATACTCTAGCAACTAAATCGTGTCTGTCAGTACTTTTTTGGCCCGGCATTAGCTCCTCGATTATTTCTTTCCATGTGGGATTGCAAGTAAAAGTAACAAAAAGATCAGGTCTTCCGTACGTTAGTACATAGGCGAATGCGTCTTGTGTGTACTCATGTAGGTAGCGGGGACTGTTAACGAATGATAAGGGCAGAATTACCATTTTACCTAAATCTCTGGGGTTTACATTGACGTCGCTAGAAACTGCATCTTGTAAATGTATATAATTCTCAACGCGCAGCTTTTTTGATTTAAAGATATATAACGGAGACTTTCTACCTTCACATACATGTCTACCAAAAATTGATGAAATAATTGTCTACACCGGGCTAAGAGGTTAAAATCATTTTCTCGCAACATCATATGATACGCAGAAAAATCCATACATGATACTTTTTTGTTCGGAGTAGGCCCCTTTGTGACCGGGTTAATGAGTGGAATTTGAAAATGATAACCCTCTTGTCCTTTGCAATAAATCAATGGGTATTGCAGAGCGTCATAAAACTTGTGTGTATCGGCTACCCGTTGCAACGTATCATCACGTGCTCGAAGACAATGTCTCGTGAAGAAAATTGATCACCACTAATTACGGCTGCTATTTCGTTTATCAAAGGTGCATTGTAGCGCCTTTCATGCTCTCCTTGAGGGGTCCGATCTGCGTGAATGACGACTTTATAATCCTCTTCAGGTAGGTTTTCTAAAGCAGTTTTAAATGTTTTCTCTCTCAACTCCCTGGATAAATTGGCAGCGACGGTCTACCTCAATTTCTTCATCACCCATAAAATATACTTGTAAAAATTTATGATTTTCGTTTTCAGCTGGAAAAAGTGTACCTATTTTATGATAAATTTGCCCTTGCACCGTAAATGTAGGCGAAAATCCCGGCATTATTATATCCCGGTTAACTCTGAAGGACGTCATTTGAAAGCATGAGTTATATTTCCGCATCCTGTTTAAAAAGCGCCGTGACTCATTAGCATCATATAAAAAGAGAGTTTTCAAAGGTCCTCCTGGTTCCCCAAGTAACGGAAGAGACACTTTACATTAGAACAGCACATGTTTTTCCATTGCTGCATAACCGTTCAGTCTATAACAACTCTGTCTTTTATAATCATGAATCTTTGAATGCTGCGTTCTTTGAAAATTTTTGACGTTCAGCTTGGAGCTGTGTTGATTTTGTTCAGAAGTAGACTATTTTGCTGATCTGTTGAGTCAGGTGTTTCCGTAGCTCTTGAGGCGGACTGACGTTCCGCTTGTTCGAATACGCCTTTGCTGACTTTGATCAGGTGTTTCAGTAGCTCTTGAAGTAGACTGACGCTCTGCCTGTTTAAGACGCCTTTGCTGACTTTGAGCAGGTGTTTCAGTAGCTCTTGAAGTAGCTTTACGCTCTGCCTGTTCAAGACGCCTTTGCTGACTTTGAGCAGGTGTTTCAGAAGCTCTTAAAGTAGCTTGAGGCTCTGCCTGTTCAAGACGCCTTCGCTGGCTTTGAGAAGGTGTTTCAGAAGCTGTTAAAGTAGCTTGATGCTCTGCCTGTTCAAGACGCCTTTCCTGACTTTGAGAAGGTGTCTCAGATGCTCTAAAAGCAGCCTGACGCTCTGCTTGTTCTTGCCTTCTCAGTTCAGCATCTTCTAAAGATTCTAGAGATCGAGCTAATCTTTTCGATTATCTTAGAGAAGATACTCTGGACTTACGTTTGCGAGGCATTGTGAAGTAGCAAAAAGCCTATTTATAAAAAAAACGTTAAAATACCTTAAAGGAATTAAATTTCCTTTTAATTTTTTTTAGATCAAATCTAAAATATCTAAAAGGAATAAATATTCCTTTTAAATATTTTTTAAAATCAAAACAACAAAACCAATTCAAGACACAACACGAATCCGAAAACAATAGCCAAAAAAAAATCGAACTTAAACAAATCACAAAAAAAATCACAGAAAACCAAAATCGAAAGCAGTAGTCAATATAAATATCACCAACGAAAAAAGAAGTAAGTGTATAGGTACCGTATACACTATCTATACTATTAATATTCCTTTGAAATATTGTTAAAAAACCTAAAACAACGAAAACCAATTCACCGTTCTAAATAAACAAAATCCAAAATCAAAGCCAGAGTCTAAATATGTATAAAGGAATACCAACCAAATCAACAAAACTGATCCAAGAAAATACACAAATCCGAAAATGAAAGCCAATATAAATCCATTCAACCTTAACCAAATCACAAATCAAATAACAAACAACCAAAATCGAAAGCAGGTAGTCGAATAAGCTACGAAATAGAAACAATTTAAGCGTATAGGTACCGTATGCATTATAAGTTGACGCGCGGCTCAACGGCGGGAGTTAAGTACATGTCAGGAAACATTTTGTTACCGCGTTTTAAAAACCTAGTAACGATATCTAGCGGAATCAATTTAAACTATGTATACGTTAGTTAATAAGAACTCTCAAAAATATTTTTCTTATAATTTTGCACAATTTTTCTTATTGTAATACCGATTCATTCATAACCACATATAAGAACTGTATTCATTTCCGTTCAATAAATATTACTAAGGCTTATTAATAAGGCTTACTAAGAACTGTTTCTACGACAGTTAAGTAATAGTTAAGGGTGAAAGCTGACAGGTGGTGATAGTATTTCTGATCCATACTTATAATCACGCCTGTAACACTTGCGGGGTAGGCAGAGCATCAAAGGATTACTTAATATCATCTGCGAGGTTATCGCCTATTCTGTGAATTACAATGCACCAAAACGTTTGAAGAAAATCAGCTGGTGAATTTTATATTTTTATCGCTCTCTTCCCGGTTCCTGCGTGGAAGAATACAGATCCATACATTTTTTATCTTAATTTTGGTAAAAAGACATAATAATCCAGATATTCTGACCTTTTGTGTTCGTCCATCGACGACGCGTCGTCCGTCTTGTAGAATCACGGTGGCGCCACCTAGCTGAATTTAATTTTGCAACATATTCAATTTTCCCATGGGAATGATATGTTTTTCCGCTGAAAAGCCTATATCACTCTACACCCACCTAACTATCCCCATACGAAAATTCATGCCATGCCGACGCTCTGTTGCGACGTGAAAGATGGACAAACAAACAAACACACTTTCGCATTTATAATATTAAAAGTATGGATAATAATTAATATCCGAAATGTATTTATTTTATGTTTATGCTTATTAATGTATTTTTATTGATTAATGTATTTTTATAAGATAATTTTTGATGGCTTTATTAATTATAAATTATAAATTAATTATTAGCTGTCACAACTGCAAAACAGTTTTGACCCATTTCAAAATGTCTGGCTATACAAAAAGCTCGATATTTGGGTACCACATGAGCTCACGGAAAACATCTAATGAATCATGTACCCATTTGCGATTCTCTATTGAAAAGTAATGAAACCAAACGATTTTTGAAAAGATTGATCACTGGTGATAAAAAGTGAATCACCTACGACAAGATCGTGCGAAAAAGATTAAAGATGGTGGTGGTAAAATGGTTAAAGAATAGTTAAGCTCACAGTCTGTAGCCAAACCCGGATTAACATGCAATAAGGTGATGCTGTGTGTATAGTGGGATTGCAAGGACATCGTATACTGTGAGGTTTTACGGCTGGGAAAACTATCGATTTAGATCTCTACTGCCAACAACTAATGAGACTCAAGCAAGAAATTGAGAAAAATTGGTCGGAATTGATCAATAGAAAAGAAATAGTCTTTCATAATAATAACGCCAGACTACACACATCTTTAGCCACTCAGCAAAAATTGAGAGAGATTGGTTGGGAAGTGTTTTTGCATCCACCATATAGGCTTGACCTTTCAACTTCAGACTTTCTCTTCAGAATTCTTTGGTTAGTGTTAGGTTAACATCTAGAAAAAAAGTAAAAGTGAAGTTACAGCCTATATACGTAAGTCTCACTGCTGGGCATAGGCCTCCCCTCATTTCTAAGAGGGTTTTAGGGCAAGTAAGTGTCCGCCACGCTGCCCCAATGCATGTTTGCAGACATGTAGATTTCCTCACAATGTTTTCCTTCACCGCCGAGCACATGGTAAATTAGCACTTAAAATTGCAATTAACAATTTCATTGGTGCCGGCGGGGATCGAACCCGAGCTAATCGCGTTCTGTTATATTTACAGCGAGCGTTAACCATCTGAGCTACCACAGCTCTCGTACGTACAAGAAAGTAGTTAAATAATCTGCCGGCATCTGTCTTTTCGTCCGCAAAAAATCTCGGCGTCTTCAATTGAAGTTGTTAGAACTTAATTCGCTTATTTCCGCGTTATGAAATAAAATTGTGTGTCTTGCCCAGTTTTAAGAGCATCTTTCACCGCCAACCTCAGCACCACCACACTGGTAACGACACACCATCCTCTATAATACAACACGTGGTCTGAATTTAGTGTACCATTACACTATACACACCTATCGTACGAATAGTTTTATTAACTATGAGTCTGTTTATTACGTACTAAACTCTAAATGAAATTGAAAACTTGCTCAAACACAAAATAAATGTAGCTTATAATAACAAATTACATTCAGTATCTATAGTGTCTATAGAAAATCTTATGAAATTTTTACACTTAGGTACGAATCTGAACATGTGTAACAAAGGAGTGAAATTGAAAAATTTGAGGTTAAACTCTGTTACGTTTTCCACAAACATCTGTGACTAATACAAAGAAAATTAATATCTTTCAAAATCACTTCCAATGTGCCTTAACGTTTAAGCGGTGCTGAAACTTAAATAAATAAAACTTGCAATTGAAATCAGTATTCAATGTTCGGCAACATTCGGAAAGTTTTGTGTCGACATCAATTGCCAGAGTTCTAATCCCAAATTAGTGTAAGCGTGCAACTTGTTTGTAGCATTAAGGTTACTTACAGTAGCTTACAGTTAAATAAATAAAAAGAGAAAATAAAAAATAAGAATTTAACTTTATTTATACCAAAACTAAAGAACAAAATAAAGTATGTTACCTTTTGAAGCACACAATGGTAAATATTAATAATTATGGTAAAAATGGAATACTTGAGAATAATAAAAAACACATTTTTAAACTATAATTTTGTTTACCATTGTCATTAACATTTATCCATATATAGTGACTTTTTAGTAGAGACATCTAGAAGGTGGGACTGATCTTGGTTATTAAGGAGATCTGTACCAGTAGAACATTTCACTGTTTCAGTTTCACTGTCACGGGTTAGCTTAGGAAATAATATTTTCGCTTGGTCAGGTTGTCAATCAATGGTTGCAATATCATTTATTACTTAATTTCGCAACAAAGCACAGATCTACTTTGTTATTCAGAATTATGGTACAAATATCCATAGACTTAGAATGTACTGGCGTAAGTATATTCTAAGTCTATGTAAAAATCACTGTGACTTTTACATAGACTTAGAATATACTTACTAAATACTGAATAATTACTGAATAACGTGAAATGCACGAAAACAAGGAAGTCGGGTAATGCACTATTAGAAAGATTTTTATACCGGTACTTCCAAATTTTATGGTTGAAGTAGGTTAAGTCCAGGCAGCTGAATTTAAAGATAAATTTAATTTTTTTCAATAGCTAAGAGATTAATGTCAAAATATTTTAAAATATACACACTTTCTCACTCTGAACTCGGGCGGAGTAAGTATGTAAATTGTAAATCTAGGTACTTGAAAACAATATTTGAAAATTATAAGTGTCTAAGAAATATGTAACAAAATTTAAGATACATAATATATAATTTCTTAAAATGATTTAAAACTGATCTAATGTTATTTTTAAACATATATTAATTATTTATTGATACTTGATTGAGAAACAATCAAACAAAATATTATATTTTACTGTTAAGTTTTTTAGGTACCTTCATCTCAGTTTTTTTGGTTTCGTAGTTTCGGTTTTTGCGTGTGGGCATCTCATTACGTTCAAATTTAAAAGAAAACCTTGTAAAAGGTAAAATAAAAAGACGTGCAAAACCAATAGCGAATAAATTGAAATAAATACATATATCCATAAGATTTTGACTGATTTCAATCACCTACTCTTATTACACCTACGGTACAAAAGGGGTTGATGGGTTTTTTAATGCCGTAACCCCTAGTCCAAATCTATTTTAAAGAGACTTTTTTTTAAATATAAGCAATGTTTATCTTTTTAAATTTATTAGTGTTCCCTTTAAAACGAAAAAAAATGTTGATAATTCGTCGGTAATTAATAATGATAGGCCAAAATATTTAGTAGTTTTAGTAAATATTTAAGCGTAGAAGTACAAAAAAGAAGGTTTCCTTTTGTTATATTTAAGAATTAAAAGTTCGAATGTTCACAAGCAATTTAATGATGTACCAATTATTCGAAAATTGATTTTACCAAATATATATATTGATAACGTAGAATAACATGTAATATAAGAAGGTACATATGTAAGTAGGTTGACTGCATATTGAAGGTTTTTTATTTTGGATTGTATTTATTCAAGGCGCATGTCTACGCAAAAACAAGGACCACGCATGCGTTTACTTTTCAGCCAAAATGGCGGAAAGTGGCCGGTATCACGTCGATTGTAATAAGTGATTTTGATCCAAATAATCTCACTATAATGAAGCGGATGTTTTAAAAAGCCTATAATATCTTTCTTTTGAGTGAAATAAAAAAGTAAGGTCGATAAACTTTTAACTACTGGAGGACTGAAGTTGACGATATGTAATATTTAGTAGCATGTTGACAGATTGGTGACAATGAGTGAAAATTAGTGGCTGCAATACTTGGACTATCCGAAAATTTTCCGAGTATACTGAATTAGTTAAAATTTGTTTTGAAAGAAAAACTATAACGCTTCATTCTGTAGACTGGAAATGGAATTTACTAATTTATTGTAAGATAACAATAGGCATGTCGTATAACGGGTAAGTTTATGAATTTTATTTAATGTAAATGGTAAATTAAATTTAGATTATAGCAAAGTACAATTATTTTAAAAATAATACCTTTGTAGATTTAATTAATCCTGTAACAGGTTTATTACCTTTGAAAGCCGTATGTACATTAGCACTATCAAAACTCAGACGTTAAATACATTCTAATTAAAAGGAAAATATCAAGTTTAAATACTTAAATATAACATTAGTATGGAGTACTAAGATACATATTTTTTAAAATTAATTAAGTCTTTTCTAAGTTAACACGTTTCCAAAAAGCTCTATCAGCACTCTATATTAGGTGGTATCTTAGACAAATGTGGGCCTACGTAACATTGTTGACAAAAATATTATAATATACTGCTTATAGGCATACTGTCTAGAAAATTGTCAGTATGGGTTCAGTCCTATTGTTTATTTTGTCGCTTAACGGTAGTGCATCCACTGTTAAGTTCCGGTATAAAGGATAAGTAAAGCCTTGTAAATACATGTTGCGAGGTATTGCATTGTAATTCTCAGGGTTGACATGTGCTGCATTCTAAGTTTGATGTTGTTTGTAGGTTTCTATGGTCTACAGTTTCTTTGTTTATCTTAAGGTGGATCTAAAACTAATTTGTCACTCTGATATTAATTAAATTATATTCTGTTAAACATATATTTTTGGATGTGTAGAGGTGATGTAAGAATATTCACTACACTATATCGCCCCATTTGTGTCGCTAGAAGTGACAGAGGAAAACTGAAAAAGTATCTTCCTGTAAACAACTCAATATTACAAAATCAGCGTTTGTCAACCTGCTTGCCTATCATGTTAACTGTGACAAAATCCCCCTACGAGGCAATCGAGGAATGGAATATTTCCACTGTTCCTGTCATATTAAAATCTTTTTAATTGAAAACTCCTTGGTTTTAAAATCAAATACCATTTATTTATTTAAATAAAAAAAAATTCTCGGTCTTGTCTCAAGGTTTTGTCAAACTTGTTTAGTCGTTGAGAAAATGGAATTGACTCGAAAAAATTCAAGAGCGATGATTTATTATGACTTTCGAAGTGGTTAAACACAAAAACAGTGTGTTGACCGGATGATTTCTGCATTTGGTGATGAAGCCCTATCCAAAACCACAATTTATCGCTGGTTTGCTAAATTTCAACGTGGACGTGTCAAGCTCAGTGATGATCCCCGTCAAGATCGTCCAAAAACTGCAGTCACCCAAGAAAACGTTGATGCTGTTCGTAAGCTGATTGAGGAAGATCGACATTTGACATACCGCGAAATTCAGGCAACTTTAGATATTGGCATGAGTCAAATATAAATAATCTTGCGTGAACAAATAGGTGTAAAAAAGTTGTTTTCCCGATGGATACCGCATTCCCTCTGTGAAGAGCAAAAAGCGGCTCGCGTTACTTGGTGCGTCAGAACTCTCGAAAGATTCCACGCAGGATCCTCAAATGCTGTATACAACATCGTATCAGGTGAAGAATATACGCGTACGAACCCGAAACAAAAAACCAGTCACGAGTTTGGGTGTTCGACAATGAGTTAAAGCCAACAAAAATTGTTCATTCACGGAGTATTGCAAAAAAATGGTGGCCACGTTTGTCTCCGGCCATGTTACGACTATTCCTCTTGAGGGACAAAGAACGGTTAATGCAGAATGGTATGCTAGCATTTGTTTGCCACAGGTCGTTTCTGAACTCCGTAAAGAGAACTGCAACCGCTGCATCATCCTCCATCGCGACAATGCGAGTTCTCACACCGCACACAGAACAAAACAGTTTTTAGAGCAGGAAAACGTAGAATTATTAGACCATCCGCCGTACAGCTCCGACCTAAGCCCTAATGATTTCTATACTTTCCCTAAAATAAAGAATAAATTGCGTGGATAGAGATTTTCGTCACCTGAAGAAGTTGTGGACGCCTACAAAATGGCCATTTTGGAGACCCCAAATTCCGAATGGAACGGTTGCTTCAATGATTGGTTCCATCGTATGGAAAAATGTGTCAAATTTCGCGAAGAATACTTCGAAAAGCAATAAATACATTTTTAAATAGTAATTTTGTGTCACTTCCTTGATTCCCGAAATTTTCAGAGCCGCCCTCGTACAAACATTTGTTTTATTCGCTATCATATTTATGATAGGAATATTGTTAACGAAAAATCAGTGAATTTGTACGAAAAATTTGAAATTCTTATAAATATTTTGAAAATGAAATGTCATAAATGAAGTCGTAAAAATATTCCGGACCATTGCTTATGAAATTTTTTGTTATTGTTCTGACTGTTTTACGTGTGGTGTTTCTATTTCATTATCGCCCATAAAGCTCGTTCGGTGGCCGTGAAATTGAAGATGCTTATAAACTTTTATCTTGGAAACAAAAGGTCATAAGCATAAATGAAGTCTAAAAAAGATAACAGGACCTGATGACCTCTTATGAAATTGAATACGGCTTTCTGAATAATGATTACAGTTTTATAAGTCTTTTTACATAATTATTACAGTCACTATCAAAGTACATTAAATTTTCCTTTAATAAAGAAGAATTAAATTAGACACAAAATTTGAAATACTTTAATTTAATAATTTATACTTGTGTTCTTGTGCACTCTGTGAAACTTTAACATTATTTAATTTTGTTAAGAGATAAATAAAGATCAACAAAAAATAATTTATCTCCTGACTCTTGCCATGCATATGCTACATATGTATAACATAATATATAGGTACTATGTTATTATTATATTTTTTCATGCTTTGTAATGCCAGTTTCCAAAAATGATTTAGCACCTTGGACCACATACATACCCTGCGGCAGATTGTACAGAAGTCCGACGAGTACAATCTGCCACTTTGCCTGGCGTATGTGGACTACGAGAAAGTCTTTGATTCCGTCGAAATTTGGGCGGTGCTACAGTCCCTTCAGCGGTGCCAAGTTGACTATCGTTATACCGAAGTGCTGAAGTATTTGTACAGTAGGGATACGATATACTATCCGAGTATAGAACCAGAGTTCGAAACCTATCCAACTGCAGAGAGGTGTAAGACAGGATGACGTTATATTCCCGAAACTCTTCACCACTGCATTGGAAGACATTATCAAGCGTCTGGAAAGGGTACGTATTACAAAAGATTGGCCTACATATAATTGATTCCAGTCTGATTATTTTTACTTGTGAATTTTATGCTGGTAGACCACAGCACTATTCTCAATGACTTCAAAAGTGCCTCAAAACTGACAAAACAACATGGACAAAACAAAAATCATGTGTAACGTCCATGTCACATCTATGCTGATAGTTCTTGTGAGTACTAAGCTCAAAGTTGTAGACGAGTATGATAACCTAGGACAAATAGTCTGACTAAGTAAGTCCAACTTCCCAAGAGGTCAATTGACCAAGAGACCCGTCGACGCATTCAATTCAGCTGGGCAGTGTTTGGGAGATTACGGCATATATTCTCGTCAGATACCACTGAGTATAAAAACAAGATTGTACAACCAGTGTGTGTCGCGAGTGATGACTTATGGATCTGAGACGTGGTCTTTCACAACTGACCGTATAAGGAACCTCAAAGTCGCTCAGCAAGCTGGGCTGTGCTGGGGGTTTCTCTGCGTGATAAACTTAGAAATGAGGATAAACGCAGTAGAAACAGAGTAACCGACATAGCCCAGCGGATTAGTAAGCAGAAGTGGCAATTGGATAAAGAGATGCAGAAGCCGATGGCTGCAAGTGGCTTAGGACCGTGCTTTGTAGCGTTAGTTGGGGGAGGCCTATGTTCAGTAGTGAACTTATGAAGGGATATGATGATGATGTTTCACATCTATAACATCTAGGTCTAATATATATACTATCGTGAAAATAGGAACATTTGTAATATTTTATAGCAATTCGGAACATGATTCGAAACCAAATTTGTATATATATATATTTAAAATATTGTATTACAATGCATTTACTAGTTTTAATAATGTAATATAAAACCTTTAACCATAGCTATATTAATTAAAGAAAGAAATTGCCATATCTGTTTTACCGATTTACTACACCATTATCAGTGAAAAATTTATAGTATATTATGTACGATAGACTACAAAAGTAGTAAGTTTTATGCATGAGGCACTGGCACTGACTTTACAAATGAAATTATGAATGTTCCAATTTTAAATTATCTTCCACATTTTTACATGCCAAATTGAAATATCGTTTTTTATTAAAAAATGGATCTGTGTCAGAAACATTTAGCGCGATGATTTTTGTCGTTTTAAAATGCCTATAACGGGAATAATTGTTTGATTGACTTCCGCAACCGTGTACGGCCGGTATAACAAATTTCGGCATGGTCGACTAAAAGAATTGGTCGCCATTCGGCAGCTGTTAAAGGACAGGGAAGATTTTATTTGCTAGGTTCAAAACATTGAAGTAATATTATGTACTTAAGTACTAGAACAGCTATCTCAAACAAAAAGTGTGCCCTACTCTGTGTTCGCCATTGAAGTAATATGTACTTACGTACTAGAACATCTATTTTACACAAAAAATGTGCGCTACTCTGTGTTCGCGCGGTTGGTTTTTTATCATAGAATAAACATAGGTAAAATGATCCGTAGGTAATAATAGATTGTATTGTTAAATAGGTAAATTATATCGAGAACCAGTTTCAAATTTTGTAATTTATTTCGTATATTATATTTGCTTATTTAATATAATATTATTATATATTATATCACAATTGCACTTTAACGATATTTTTATATGAATATTTTAAAAGGTCAAATATAAAAAATATACTAAATGTATGTTTAACAAAACTTATTAATATAACATTTAAATTACAAATACTTCTATTTATTTAAATTAGAATAAGAGTCGTTCATAAATGCTGGGCACGCGAGAGTTAAAAATGGACGAATTTATTCCACTTTGACTTTGACGTGGAAATCTAAAAATAAAATAAAATAATAATGAGCAGATTTAAATATAAAAAATTTAGCCTAATTATGATAACTTATATATGTTTCTACAAAATATAATATGTACAATAATATATTCGTCCTATACTTAAGTACCAACAGAAATGACGCATCTGAACAAATTAATTTCATAATCAATATTTCATGACACTTTTTTATTGATTAAGTATCTTATTAACCGATGACAAGTAATTCCTTGGTTTTTACTGACAGTTCTTGAATTATTTGTGCAATATCTAAGTACACACGACGGCATATTTTTATCAAGAGATTTTTTTTAAATGAACACAACACGTGACAACTCTACAAGCGCCTAGCGAGTGACTGATTAAAGTGCGGTGTATGCACCGCAGTTGAGTGGAACAGAGTACAGTGTCGCCTCTAGTACGTAGTACATAATAGCTCAATGGTTCAAAACCATTTTTTTCACTTTGACAAAATTGTTCACTGATGTGAGCAACAAGCGACCGAAGATGAGGCTACGCGAGCTACTACTTCACCATGACAACGCGCCAGCGCACTCAGCGCTCCAAACGAAAACTTCTTGGACACAATCCAGTTAAAATTTTGTGTGTCTTCTCTCTCCTTAAAACCCTGATTGGGAACCGCGAGATTATTTTTTCATTATCTAATTAAAAAGTCAGCTTAAGGTAAATAGTATTCAATAGCAGAGATCCGAAGACTTTTATTTGCCCTCTAAAGGAAAGCTATATATATATTTATTATTTACTATACTTAAACGCGATAAGTTCTACAAATACTTCGTTCTAATCGAACATTATAATGTTTTAGTACTCACAGATGTCGATGCAGAATGATGTTGTTAGGTGTTTTATATTCCGGTATATATATAACTTTATAGTTTATACTTATTATTAAAGCACACACTATCTTTCCGTATTTAAATATATTTATCTGTCGGTATTTAAGAGTAAAAGTCACAAATTACTATTCTAGCCTATCTCAACGAATTCGAAAAGTAAATCACAATTGTTTCTGATATCAAAGTATGGTTTTCAAGATGTTGTGACCAAAAATAAGAAAGTAATGCTTTCGGTTGTTTTGATACCCAAAAATATTGAAAGCATATTTATCGTGCAGAAGTTAGGAGTCGAAAGTCGAGAGTCAGAGTCGGTAAGAAATGCCCTGACTGACTGACTGACCTGGCTGAGACTGAAGTATATCCATCAAATTGCTGATATATAGAAGATAAGTAAACATAATATATAGTGCATGTATTATATGATGATATTGATGTTATGGATGTCAAAGAAGTGAAAGGTGTGTATCAGAGTCGTGCCAAATTGAAATCCGTAGTTGTCAGTACGCTGCCAATGCAAGTCGAAATTCTTCCTGTTGTTTTTCTGGTAATTGAGTATTGCCCAAAATATTTTTTTGTTTTCGATTATTAATAAACATTTTTTAATTTAATTTAATTGGCAGGGCGCGGCGGCAGTGCGCTTGTAGTGTGTGAAAGGTGTCGGATGATGAGAGGTGTGTTGTTCTGTCTAGGTCTTTAATTTGACTACTGTAAACAACTACAATCAACATTATTATATAAGTCGTGTGGGCTACTCTACATTACAAGTGAAAATAACAAGTGGTAAAATTAAAAATTTGGTACAACCGACTTAAATATAAATAAAATAAGAAAACCATCAAAGTAATCGAAGTCAATTAAATACGTATTAAAAATTACGAGTCAGATTTTGATCAAATTTATATGGGACCACATGAAATGTACCAGTTTTCAAATAAAAAAGCAAGAAAAATAAAAAGAATATCGATTCACCTAAAAAAAATCTAAGGTAAACATAGAAAATACAGTCGAATTGAGTACCTCTTCCTCTTTGAAGTTGGTTAATAATAAATAAGGAGATAATTTGTCACATTGTCTTTTATTTTAATTTAGCATGGCCATCATTATAATATATTTTCGATATGTAAGAAAGATTTTGTTGAAATATTTATGCTGTTTGCATATGCATATATATGTTATTAAATTAAATGAAATAAAAACTAAATAGACATTACCTAGTTCTCAGCAATATAAATACACTTTTGAAGTTTTAAAACAACTCTTTGTGAATTAATTTTTGTTCAGTCGGCCAAGTGGACGTCATACCTCTGCTTCTGCAACTCATCTACGGAACAAAGTAGAGTCCCTCCTGTGATTAATTAAAAAAGCTTACGTTGTCGTTTCTTTTTCGTGACAGATTAAAGTTTGATTAAACTATATATTTTTGTTTCGAAATTATTGTTCCATAATTTATTTTCAATTATAAATTTTCAAATTCAATGTTTTACCGCGTATTATTTTTAACGATTTAAATAGAAATCTTGACTACTAACGTGTGTTCGCATTAAGACGCATTTTAAAATGGGAGTGTTTTTTTTATCGCTTAATGCTATATTTTTAAATACAAATAAAAAGAGCTCCATATGCAACAAAAGTAATTATAATGATATATAAATATTTGTACTAGTGCTTTTTAAAGCTACGAATCCGTCAGTTGCACCAATTCAACCAATCGTTCGTCTCACACAGGCATTACTTGTACATATAAAACAAAAGATTCATACAATAAAGCAAGCAGTCGTCTCGCATAAACTTCTTTTTTTTGACAACAAGTCATCCATTTAAAGTTTACTGCTGAAGATAGGCCTCCACCATAAAATGCCTCATATGGGGGATTTTGCTTGTCACGATTGGCAGGCGGGTTGTCAATCGCAATTTTTTTATCATTTTGAGTTTGAGTTTGAGTTTATCAGATTGAGTTTTATCATCAAGAGTCATCGGGAAGATGCTGCTACCGTCTCCAGTTTTGTTTTCCCTCTGTAACCTCTTACGACACCCATATTATACGCGATAGAGGTAGAGCCACGATACGTGGTAGAGCCACGCTGCAGTTATTATATGGTTGTAACACGAATGGGTCGGCCTAACCGGGGAAGACACAGAGTACCAGTGTAAAATAGCAGCTTAATGTTGCTGTGTTTCGTATGGAGTGGGTAGAGAATTGGAAAACCTTTATACTGGAATCGAGGCATTCCATCTTAGTTCTCAAGGGCAATAAAGCATCTGCATTTTGATTTTTAATATGTAAGTATATGAATCACAGCATCCATTTACTTTTTTAATTTATATATTTTCAACAAAATACATTAAGAGAGTAACAAAGAATGTTATGTGCTTACATCTGTAGCAATACTATTGTTAAAGACTATAGTATTGTTCTGTCATTGTAGTATTGTTCACTATCAGTTGGACTGTGTGCTCGTTTTTCGCACCTTTTGTACAAAAAACCCAAAAAGAGATATATAGATATTAAATTAACAGCGTTATTTTTGAATAAAAATGTAGAAAAAAGTAAAATATTATAGTCTAGATTTAATATTTTTTGAATAAATATTCCAAATTACTTTCATTTTTTAAAACATTTTATAATAAATAAATCGTCACAAATACAATAAATGTCTTCGTAGATCCGCAATAAATTTCAGTTTACAGCCAATCGAAGCCTCCGAATTAACCCAATAACGCTTCATTAGACCCGTAAAATGAACCTTGATAATGCGCTCAGTTACACTATTCGCCGCGAATCGTTTACGACATCGGATATCTATGGAAATAAAATAGAATACAGTGTTTAATGGTAAAGCGATAAAAGTGGACATTCAAATTTCGTAAACGTTCGTGGCGTCGTTTCGAGTGGCCGTAAATTTACCGATCGTTAAAAGTATTCATGGCATTCCGCAGTCCTATTGTTATTCTATTCCTCATAGAAATAAAATTTGTACCAGTTTAGTGGTAGTTTGCGCCTTAGTTATGTTGTGTTTTCATTTTATTTTTATTAGTACTGTGTCGACAGTTTGATGGACCTATAATTATTATAAGTTCTTTATATATTTAGGCATATTCTATACATTGAATAAATCGAGATTTATAGAATATATGGCGCCTAATTTTTAACTTATTTCAAAATCCTGACGTCCCAAGGGTGAGGTGCTTTGAATTATTCGTAATCAATGGGAAACTGAGATATTTGACGTCCTAATATCGTTATTAGCATCGCTTTTTTATCTTTATTGATAATTTTTTTCGTTCTACGAAGAAAATAAGAACTACAGTTTTCAAACTATTAGAAGCAACTTGCTCGACTATCTCAGCTGATGTTAAGTGATTACGGTGTAGCCGAAGATGACAAAGCAAAAAACCTTAAAACTCCCACATTCTTATAGAATGGGAACCAACGGGTGCTGGCAAAATAACTTCCTACAACGAAGCAAACTGGTTATTTCGAGCGCGGGTTATATCGAAAGGCTCTATAATTAACATTCTACTTACTTCAAAAGTTTAGCTCCCGTTGTTCCTATGTAAAATAGCAGTCTTCATTCTCGGAACGCGTAGTGAAGTGCAGGAACGTGCCCATTGGCAAGATTTTTAACCTTATGGTTAAACGTTGAACATCATAATAATTTACTTATGGATACATTTTATTGTTTTAAATACTAATCAAGCTAATAGTTTCATTCTTCTGCACTCTATAAAATGTTTTTATCATTATATATAGTATATTTTAATTAATATCTTCATTTAATTTTATCATAATAGCAGTTTTTGTATTACTGGCTGAAATAAATTATACCTAGAGCTGCGGATTTTTTTACACCGTTTCTTTTGTGGTTTTAGAAAAAATGCCGATTGGCAACCAATTTTTTCCTTACGTCGAAATATGTTTTTATATTTTATTTTCATATCACTACACTACACTGGTTTTAAAAATATATAATGAAATAAATAACGAAGGTTTGGTAGCGCAATCACTAAGCATAAGGTTACAATACTACTGACCGCAGATTCGATTCCCACGGGATAATTATTTGTACAATGATCTAAGAAATTATACCTCATCAGCTTGTCCACGTGCAGTTAAGCAGTAAACATGTATATCTCCTCAACAATACAATTACAAAAGGTTAAATAAATCACAGCATCGAGTTGTTACTATTACAGCCTATTAAATCCCACTGCTGTACATACAGCCTTTCTCCCATATATCTATGGGGGAAACTATAAGGGAGGCCTATGTTCAGAGTTGTGTAAAGTAACCCAAATCATTCAAATTAACTTTGAATAACTTGCCGGCAAACCGCCTGCAACTTTACAAGGCGCAGGTTCGGCCGCACATGGTACTGTTCCCATCTCTGGGTCAGCTCCTTCCATTTGATCGCGTCCAGTGCAGAGTTTTTCGAATCGTCGGCGACCAAGCTCTTTCCGATCGGCTTGACTCACTGGCACTGCGAAGAGATGTTGCATCTCTTTGCGTATTTTATCGCATCTACCACGGGGAGTGCTCTGAGGAATTTTTCGGACAATTCCAGCCACACAATTTCACCATCGCACATCGCGACAAAACTCACGATATCATTCATACCATCTGGATGACTGGCGGTCCACCACAGTGCGATTTAAAAGAAGTTTTCTTCCTCGCACAACTTCCTTGTGGAATCGACTACCACCGATACGACTTAGGGACCTTCAAGAAAAGAGCCTACTCCTTTTTAAAAGGCCGGCAAGGTATCTGCAATTCCCCTGGTGTTGCAGTTCCTCATGGGCGGTGGTAATCACTTACCATCAGGTGAGCCGTATGCTCGTTTGCCCCCTCTCCTATATAATATTTTATTTTATTTTATGCTACTTGGTACTATTATATACTCTTAGTATTATATGAACAGAAATCAAAGGCCTGTAAATAATGCGCTATACAACGTTTGTTAGCTCGATAGAAACCATATAGATGAATAGCGACGACCTCAAAGCGAAAAAGTATTCAACTTTTGATGGCTATTGGTTTCATTTTTAATTAATAATAACATAAGTATTTCGTAGAACAAATTGTTCTACGAAATAGCTATTTTTCTGTATTTCCGTCGAAGTTTTAAATCTGTTTTGATGTTTGTTACTATTATGGTTTTAACCGCCCAGAAGAAAATAAAGTACAAGTTCATGTGACAAAACAAAGACACAGCTTCGTAATAACCTACTTGTCTCCATGTACCTGTTCTATTAAGCGTATTTCCCATAAAACTACTAGTAAGATCACTCGAAATTTGCTGCAAACTGTGATTCCACACAAAAATATAACGCATTCTCACTCATCTTACTAACGGGCTACCTGACTACTAGGAATATACTTTCCGGTAGACTTGCAAGAGAGACTACTGGAAAAAATTAGTATCAATAGATTTATTAAAGTTACAGCCTATATACGTCCCACTGTCGGGCACAGGCCTCCCCTCATTTATGCTCCAATGCATGTTGGCGAACTTAACATGTCTTCGAAATACAAATTTTTTTCTTATTACTTGCAGGTTTCCTTACGATGTTTTCCTTCACCGCCGAGCACGTAGTAAATCAGCACCTAAAATTGCAATTAACAATTTCTTTGGTGCCGGAGGGGATCGAACCCGGGTTACTCGCGTGCTGTTACATTTACAGCGAGCGTTTACCATCTGAGCTACCACGGCTTTCACGGCAATAGATTAATTATTAAGACGGAATTATTATTTATTTCGGTTTGTAATTAATACATTACGGCACCATTCTATGTACGTCTATTAAATATTATGTGTATTTTCGTCTCATAAGTATAAGCCAATTATTATGCTTAACGTTATCATATCAAAACGTCTAATGCCATATATAGGTATCCCCAATAGATTGGTTCGAAGTAAGTAAGTATTTGCCACAGATGCCACTCATGGCAGCCGGTTGTTATTAGAAAGACGTAGCTGCCCGTCCCCTGGTTTGTTTTCCATTGTTTAATTTTATGATTGCCTAGTATTTTTTTAACTGTTAGCACAAACAGTTAAAAAAATAATACTAGGCAAAATTTAAAAATATTGTAAATTTTTAATAATTAATTTCTTCTAATCGACCAAAAAACGTTTACATGAAATGCATATTAATGACAAAAATATTACCGAAACAAACTTGTATCAAATTAACACGCCCATTTACGGCTATATCTACTAGACCCACTAACGAAGCATGTCAGTTTTTATACTATGCGTAAAGCTACTGTGCATAATATTACAGCCGTGGTAGCTGAGACGGTTAGCGCTCGCTGTAAATTTCGCACTACATGAGCAAACCGGGTTGGATCCCCTCTGGCACCAATGAAATTGTTAATTACAATTTTAAGTTATGATTTACCACCTGTTTGTCGGTAAAGGAAAAAATCGTGAGGATGAGCATGTCAAAAATATTTCGAAGACATGTGAAGAAGACATGTTCAATACATATTTCAATAACTTTTCTCCAAACACGACGGGGTACTTCACTCTTCAACTATCTGAAGACTTCAGTTCCACTCCATTTTACTTGGTTTATCGTCAATATTTTTACTGATCATGCTACACTACACTGAAACTCCTTACCTGAATACATTAGGAAAGCACTGAATAAGATAGCTTTCAAAAGATTGGTTCGGGAATATTTTACAAAAATAAATTCGCCTATATAATGTCCATTAGTACCTTTACCCAGATAGGTATATTATGTATGTTTGTATATATATATATATATATATATATATATATATATATATATACGTAGTAGAGCTTTGCTGCAGCTATATGAGCAGTATAGTTGTAGCATGGGTCGGCTCGACCGGGGAAGGACCAAGCTGGCCAAGTAGTCCTCACGGGTAACAACACATCTGCATTTTTATTCGTAATCAAGGGTGTAGATGTCCATCAAGTGTACCATCAGATGGACTGTGTGCTCGTTTGTTACCCTTATTCTATAAAAAAAAACATTATAATGTAAAATAGGTACTCATATTTATTTATTTATTTGTATAATTTATGAGCCTTATTTTAATATGTGTTATATCTACTTATATTAAGTTATGTAAGTCATCTGCCATTAATTTTTCTCCAAGCCATGTGTTGACTGGCAAAGAATGCTAACTGGCATTAAGTCTGCCTTTTGTAACCTTTATGGTTAGCAAATATTATTAATCTTATATTTTTTCATTACATTACATTATATTTACAGCTTCTTATAATTTTTATGTTCGCATATAAGTAAACATATGCCTTCACTGCAACACACAAATAAGTATGAATTTCTTGAAAGGATTACGAATATTAATCGCGCTGGGTAAATTACGCGGGTTGTTGAGCGCAGAACCGAGATCATCGCACCGGTATTAACCACGTAATAACCGGTAATAACCGGTAATAACCAATAACAATAGGGTGTGGTATTTAGGTTCGGCATCTTTGGATGGATTTAATACAATCAGTCTTTTAGGCATGGTGCCTCTAAGAATCTGAGATAAAAAAGCTAGATACAATTTTTAGAAGTTTATTGTAGATAAACTACAGGCAAATAGTACTACGAGGCAATGTGATGTCAGAAAAAATATATGCTGATATATGGTATTATATAAATGTTTGAAGGTAGGATTGCTAAGTAGTGGCTAGGTTGCACCATGTTATAATTCGTATGTAATTACGCGTGTATTATCATTGAATCAAAATCAACATTCGTTCATCAGCCGACTGCACTTCTTGCTTCTTGAAGTTAATGGCTAAAGAGAAATTGATATTTTCCCCTTACATCCTTCACGGTATATCATGTTATAATATCATTAAAATGATGTGAAATCGGAAAAGGAAAAAATCTTCCAGCACATCGTTAATTTCCTTTTAAGTTATGTGAAGGTACCAAAATCCAATTTCAGGTGCCGCCGCTGATAAAGATTTTGCATAAATCAGAGATATAATCCAATATTACCGCGTTTTAGCCTCCTCCACGCCTAATGTTCCACCATTGAAATCTCTATTTCAATTTAAATGACTTATTTCATTACCCCGCGTGCGCTCCAATGGATTCTGAGCGAGATCCGTGGGCATAAAATCTGAAATTGATTATAAATTTTAGTATAATATTATGTAGATTGATATTTTATACCGGTTCTTTATTAGTCTAAAGACAACCTTCTTTATTCTTCAAAAATACCATCTTTTAATAGGTACTAAATTTGTGCTTTGCATGCTTCTGACTTCGTAATTGCTGAATATTATAACCAATCACTATTTTATATTAATACATATTAATACTTAAATTTAATCATTCAATAATTAAACTAATTTTCTTCTTTTTAATCAACTCGTAAGACTCGACAGTTGGACATGGGCCTCTCTTGTCATAGAGAGGATGTGCTTGTCAGGCAGATCGACGATTGCAGTGTCAGACGTCTCGCACGTTTGACACTGCTCTAGTCGCCGGTATGGGGTATCTTACGTCTAGTGATAACGAGATGGTTTTACTGCCATCTATCAAAAGCTTATCTTAAAATCACCTCATACGACGTCCCACGGGAAGAAATGGGGTTTCTCGTAAACTGCTTACTCTTCTCTAACTTTAATATGTTAAAAACCTATTTGCAAGGATAATATTTTGCATATTGTTATGGTATAATTTTTCATATAACCGGGTATGTAATAAGGATAATTTTGATATTGATTCAGTCAGATAATACATACGGTTTTTTTTTTAAATTTTTGCTAAAAGTGCATTTTTTTGCAAGGCTACAGTTGTTTTAATCCAGTAAGTGTTAATTAAAATCACAAAAATTTTACCACACTTTATACCACCACTGTTCAGTAGTGGTTTTTTCCATTATCCTTAAAAAGAGATACATAAATTTCAAAAAATATTTAATACAGGTAGTAGTAAATTCTTCATTAATTAGTGTAAAACATAAAAGTAATTTAGCAGGGTTGGAACATGGGACGTTAGATTTACTTACTTCTTATTTACAGTAGAGCGATCCATTAAGTTATAGGTTTTAAATTGTATATTGGGAAATGTAACCCTTGTGTTTATCGCTTTTTATCAGTTACTTTTACACTTTATTACGGTTTCAATATCTAAAATACAATCCTAAATTGTATATAAATTTTTAAATATTATCTTCATCACGATGGTTTTTGTTGGGCTTGTTTCCGTGTCTTTGATACATATGCAGGGCATACATTCATCCTGCCGCATAATTGTTTAATTGGACATATGTAGTTAGATAATAATATAATGTTGAGAGTCATTTATGAATGTATTTATACTGTAATTACTTTAGCGGGTTTTTCGGGTTTAGTTTATTTTTGACATAAACATTCTGGTGTAAGTTTGTGCTTTTTATATTTTTTATTTATTTTTTATAATATATATAATTTTTTCTCATACATTTTATGTATTTATATACTTTTTGCACTGGCTTCGTACACATAATACAAAAGCCTTTTTACATTAAAGGACGCGTTCTGGCGCCGCGGGCGGGGTTTTATGGCATGGATTCGTAACTGAAACTGATCTTATACGGAGCTCTATAACTGTAAATTAGGTCAGGTCAGGAGAAAATTGTCAATATACAAAACATGTTTCAATTCCGTTGTGAATATAATAACAAAAACTTTCAAATTAAAATCTTATTATTTAAAAAAAGAACATTGTTAATAAATTTTTTGACTACGCACGTTAATACTTTTTATGATTGATATAATTAACGCTGATATATTTTCGTATATTTATTGTTTCAGATGGAAAACTTAATGTCTAAATAACACGTACTGTAAGATACGTGTGTCAAAAATGAAAAGATAATATCGATCATGGATAAAACGACCAAGAAAAAAAATAATACAAATGGAAAATATAAGAAACATTGTAAAACTGAAGCATATGATGAGGTTGTTTCTTGCTGCTTTTGCTTCAAGACCAAAAAGAGTGAAAAGAAAAGTTTAATAACGGGATGTATTACCAATTTGGGAATATTTGCAATTCTACTAATTTATACATTATTGGGAGCTTTCATATTTCTTGCAATAGAAGGCACTGCTGCCAAAGTTCATCAAAAGACTTTAGCAGCTACTTCATACCAGGGGAATGAAAATCAAAAATCTATTCCTCTCTCAAAAGTAAATAAAAGTATTTCACAAGCAAGTGAAGAACTAAGGTCTCAAACAGTAGAAAGTATCTGGGAAATAACTGTATCTTTAAATATACTTTATAAAGAAAATTGGACAAGGCTAGCTGCTCAAGAAATTGCACGATTTCAAGAAAAACTAGTAGCAAGAGTTGCGGCCGATGTTACTGAACAGTATGGTGGGGCTAGAACACTCGAATCGGCTCCTGCTTTGATAACCGATGACTATGAATGGAACTTTGCTAAAGCGTTTTTGTATTCGTTGACAGTTTTGACTACCATAGGTGAATTTTACTTAATTTTATTTGATAAATATATTAATAGTTACTTTGCAACCATCTTACCATCCAACCTAGTTTGAAGAGCACCTCCCGCCCTCCCTCAATTATCAATATTGTATAATTGCAAATATATTGCAAAGTAACACCTGATTCTATCAAATTGACTGCCTCCTTGGTCTAGTGGTTGTAGTAGTGCGACTGCTGATCATGAGGTCCTGGGTTCGAATCCCGGGTCGGGCCAAAAAATTAATTATTGAGTTTTTCCGTCAAGAAATTCTCAGTAGTTGCCCGGAGTGAGGCATTTGGGCGGTGTCTCACCCCCGTGCCTCGGAAAGCACGTAAAGCCGCTGGTCCTGCACCTTATTTCTCTCCGGTCGTTTCGGTTTATCGTCCCATCGGATTGTGAGAGTGAGGGAACAGAGAGTGCACCTGTGCTTGCGCATACACTTGGGCACTATAATCCTGTCCTGCGCCGATGGCGACGCTGTAGCCGGAAATCGGTCTGGAGGACATTATTCTATCAATTATCTTAATTTAATTTAATTATAATTAACAGTTAATTTTTATTTATTCAAGAATATTTTTTTAGTAGTGTTATCATTTTATTGGAATAACAAATTACTAACTTTTATTTTATAATAAGTCATAAATATGTTTCAGGTTACGGCAGCGTAGCACCGAAGACATCAATAGGTAAAGCGGTAACCATCGGATATGCTGTTATAGGTATCCCCCTGACGCTTTTATATTTGTCAGTTGTCGGAGCTCTACTTTCACGATTAGCAAGAAGTGTTTTTACCAAAGCATTATGCTGTTGCTTATGTACGAAATGTGGATATTGTTGCCTTGATGAAGAAACAATGGCTAATAAAGAGCGAAAAGAAAAAGTTAGAAGACAAGATGACTACCGAACTCAAACACTACATTTACAGGAACCTTATTATGTGCGTTCACCTTCGGGTACAATAATATCTGCATCACAAGCCAATAGTCTAAGCACTAATTCTGTTAAAGACAAGACCCAAGGCTTAAGTTTTCTCAGAGATTGTGATTCTATGAGTTGCACTGATACGGATTCAAAAGTGTCTCTTCGCGGAATCTCAATTCTTGCTCCAATTTCTTTGTGTCTAGCAGCTATCTTTACATATATATTTTTTGGAGCTTTGGTTTTGTACCAAATGGAGGGTTGGAGTTTAATTGATGGTGTGTATTTTTGTTTTATGAGCCTAAGTACTATAGGTTTTGGTCATTTAGCTCCTGGAGTTACACAGAAAAATGGAGCTTCTAGTAGCACAGTATGGTTTTGTTCCATATATATTATGACAGGTTTAGCTCTAACAGCTATGTGCTTCAATGTTCTGCATGATGAAATTGTTCATCGTTTGCGACATCACGATAAAATATTAAAAGTCAATGGTCATAAAATTTTAACACCAGAGTTTTTGCAACGATCTTGACGCAATGAATGTATGAGTTTGATGGATGATATAACAACTAATTCTGAAATTGTAACATTGCCCGAAATGTTACAGCATGTATCTAGTTCAAAGTGTGATGTAGGGGCATTTCGTAGGTCCGTTTACGTGGTGAAAGAAGAGAAGGAACCAGAAGAAACAGTTCTCATATAACTTAGAAGTTTTTAACATTGTATTGACTATAGACGTTTGTAATATTGAATAAATTTGTGAAATATTTTTATGTAAGTCACTCTTGACTGTTATAACTTAGGCGTAAGTAGTAATTGGGACTATGAAATATTCGTTTATACTACTAACAATTATTAAAGTAATAAGTAATAAGGAAATGACTGAGTTGTTTGATTGTATACATAATATAAATAGTGATGAAATTGTATATGGTAGATGAACTGAAAATTGCAGTTATGAATTTACTGTATGTAAAATATATTACAAAATTATTTAAGACTGTGTCGAGCAAAATAATTCGAGACAATAGTCACGGTTAAGTTGATATATTCAATATTATTACAATATGTAATTAGCATAAAAATATGTAATAAGCACCGGTAAGAATTTCTCTGCTATTATATAAAACAAATTAATAGTAAATTAGTATAATACTTATACAAAACTACTTACAAAAGCTACAAATATCATGGCGATGTTCAGTTGAATTTTAATACTAGACAGTTGAATTTTTTCACTAACTTCAATCCATATTATTTATAAGTGCTTAAACTATAATTCATATTTTTTACATTTTCAAAATGTTTTAGGTAATTTAAATATATTATAGTATCTTAAATCCACCAAATATTATTTCTACAAAGTACGGACACATGACGTTGAATATCTACAGCAGGGTGGCTTTTCGAACGATAATTATTTAATATTTGAACTATTAATTAGAACAGTGTCTTGTTATTCCTTACCTAATTTTTATAGTTCTGTCCTTGTCAGTTTGCTGTATGACACAAATAACACGTGCGAAAACTACGGTTTGAAAAGTGTCGCTTTTTAAAGTATACTACTGTCTGTTATAAGGTAGTCTTTTATCCAAAATAAAAAATCTTCTTAAATATACTATTAATATATTCGTATATATTCATATTAATATATTCAGGACGCTAAATTTGACAGCATGTTTTTTTAAGTATTTTAGCTCAGAACTTTTTTCTAGGTGAACCGACTTTGATCATTATTTTATTTGAGCGCTGATGCTTCTCATGTGGTAGGTACCATATAAATCAAGGTCTGACCAGTAGTTTTTGCGTTATCCTTAATAATTCTTATTAAATTGACTTCGACTACATTGGTATATATATAACGTTCTCAATTTGAGAGTTTTTGAAGTCGCTTGTACAACATTTTTAATTTTACCACTTGTTATATGTCTAAATTCAATCCTGCGCGCGTCTTATTTGCTCGGCTTGGTCTTATAGCTGTTTAATATAAGTTGAATAAGTGAATACTTAATTCGTGGAAAGATCAGTCAGGTAAAGTATCTATATTTCGTGTTTTATTTACGTCTTGTGGTTCCTTATTCCTTATAAAATGAACATAATTAATGTAAGTAGCGATATCATCCTAAAGGATACGAATCAACGTATGTATTAATTATCTTCAAGATATGTAAAATAAATTATGTGATAAAACTTTGTTAGTTTTATTCCTCCCTTCATCAGCTTAAAGATATTTCGTTTTATTTATTTACTATCAGTATTTTTAAGTCTAGTAATAGTGAAAAAAGAAAGCTTTTTGACATAAAACACTTTATAATTTAATAATTTTTTTGTTGGGTTTTTTTAATAAAATTTTGTGATTTGATAATAAATATTTGGATGGGTATAAAAAAAATTATTTTTTTTAAGTATATTTTTTTTTTGTTTTAAGTTTTTTTTTTTTTTTTTTTTTTTTTTGTGTAATAGTAGGTGTGAGAGCAAATATTCAACTTGCTCTCCTGTTAATGCAATTAATCCTTATCAGTATCAGTAGTAAGACAGCGTATCGCACTATACATTCAGTATAGAGCAATGACAGTTCAACCATACCGTAATAGGTCCCCGTCACAATTACACACCAGTGAAACGTGAAGGACATAATTACATGATAACACCAAAGTATGCAAACCCACAGCAACACTACCCATCTCAATGTAACACAGGGCAGCCTGTGAGCAATACTATCCTCCATGCCTGCACCACGAGAATAAGACAATGGACTGAACCATGACACTACCTTAGCACTCGAAGAATGATTTCACTCGAAGCATGGTATTTAGCGGAAGCCCACGGGCACGACACCTACAGAGAACTTTATACTGCACAAACGAGTGGGGGTTTCTTGATATACACTGAATTCTACCACGCCACCATTGACATGACATTCCGCTAGAGTGATGCAACGTCTCAATCTAACCGGTATTTTACAGACCCGCCGATATATACATTTATATAATTATTGCATATTTGAATTCTAATTTATTAACATAGAACAAAGCAAGATATGATACAAAGCTCGATCCTGCATCCATCGACTTATACTTTCTATTTGGAGGGCCGTCCTACACTTCGCTTACAGCTGAGGCTGCATTTCGAGAACTTTTCTTCCACAACAGCAAGCATATTAGTCAATGAATTTTTAACCTATATTTTATTCAATCTTATGTTACTTAATTAGGTTTTAGTTTGTATGTAATTATAAGGAAAATAGTACCTATAAGTATTACATTATTATTATTGAGTATATATGGAAAGGAATACATAAAGGCATCTTTTGGTCAATTTGTAAGTTTTTAAATTCGACGAAAAATTATATTTAGATTTTTTTTTGTAATTCGCAGGACAGGTTTTATAGTTACATTTATAAAAAAACAGTTACTAACGCTGAGTCTACTGAGATGATAATTTAGATAATACTAATGTACGTATTTTGTGTAGTACTAATTTAAATTACTGTTATTGTCGTTATAAAAGTCTTATTAAAACATTAATTAATAAAATAAATGACAAAAAATTAAATCATAACATTATAGAATTATGCATGCCATTTCTCACTAGTGATAGAATGGTATCTATTTATTTAATTCAGACACTAAAGAGATCTTCCGCATAAACTTGAATGCGGTCCGGTCACATGTTTACAACCCAAAACAGTGACATTATAATCGATACTAACTTGTTAAAAGCAACCAATTACGACCCTCCGATGAAACAGGCATATAATTAACTGCTCCATCACCACGAGTGAAGGAGCAGTTATGATTGCTGGACAACAATTTGATAAAAAATGGCATTGACAATTTACATGTGTTTTTGAATACTATGTCGAGTCTATATATCTGCTATGTCTATGTGAGAATAGATTAATTAGAATATAATAATTTTTATTAAATGTACAACTGCAAATGTAATACTTATTCAAATAACATTATTACATTTAAGCTTTAGGTACCACTGCACTGGTTCGGAAAATCACCTCTGTATTAGGAAGAACAAGCAAGAAACCCAGGAGTTCTTTAAAAAAATTAATTTACATAATAATATTTTATACTTTTAGGTGTGAATAAACATATAGAAACAATATAGTAGCGATCAACTCACTCCTTAGGGTAACTATCTATAATGTACTCTTTATTAGTGTAATATTTTGCAACTATACGCTGCACCTATATTATAGTTCTAGCACGGATAGGTCGGTCCGACCGGGGTAGGACTACGCTCTGACAGAATTCTAGCGTAAAATAGCGGCGTAATGCTGCTGTGTTTCGTATGGTGAGTATAGGGAACCGGAGACCCTTTTTACTGGAATCGAGGCATTCCATCTTAGACTTCAGGAGTGACAACGCATTTACATTGTGATTCTTAATCGATGTAGATGTCTATGGGTCACAGCTTCCACTTATCATCAGGTGGACTGTGTGCTCGTCTGTCACCCAATGCTATAAAAAACATTTTTTGCTTAAAAAGAAGATGGATATGCCATGGCCATCAATTGTTTTCAGTTTTTTCAGTAGAATTACGGTAAGTGAATCAGTGCAATGTACCGGCTGCAGCCAAATAGCTTAATTTGTCTTTCAGTTACAGCCTAGATATTACATGGCATTGTCACCTTACTAATTTCATTCAATGAGACGGTTGATGGTGTGTGTCTAATTAGCGCTATGTGGTATACTATATAAATATATGCGACTTTACTGTCGCTGATTACAATATATACAATATATTTATGCTGTATCAGGACACTCAAAGTCGCTCAGCGAGCTATGGAGAGGGCTATGCTCGGGGTTTCTCTGCATGATAGACTCTGAAATGAGGATATCCGCAGTAAAACCAGTGACCGACATAGCCTAACGGATTAGTAAGCTGAAGTGGCAATGGGCCGGCCAATAGCTCGTAGAACCGATAACCGATGGGGAAGAAAGGTTCTCGAGTGGTAGCCTCGTACCGGTAGGCATAGTGTAGAGCGACCCCCCAATAGAAGGAATGACAACCTGGTAAGACATGCAGGAAGTTGATGGATGCAGGTGGCTCAGGAGGACCGTGCTTTGTGGCATACCTTGGGGGAGGCCTATGTTCAGCAGTGGACTTGTGAAGGGCTGTAATGATGATGGTGATGATATTACAAGATATTTACAATATCTCTATCTAATACAAATTAGATATATAAGCTGAATATTATTAACTGAAACTATTAACTGAAGGGCTTATTAAGCTAGTTGGCTGTGGTGTATATAGCACTTTTATTAACGTTCAATCAGAAGACAATAATCTTAACCCTGTAACCGGGTTTGGAATTTTAACGAACCAGTATTTAATCGATCAAAATGAAAAATTGTATCAGAGCGAAAAGCTTACAACCGTAAGAACAAAGTTACATTAATAGAAGGAAACTTTGCTCATTTACTTGATATACCCACAGGGACACCTGGATAGAAAAGGAATTCTACCACCTATATACTCGTACTCAAATCAGCACACTCCGCATGTAAACTGAAAGTGTAGGCCGTGAATGGTAAAGTCCAATGAAAGTTAAGTTTATTGCGCACGCATGTTTGCTGTTATACTGTCATTACAAGCGTTGAAATGAAAAAAAAAATAATGAAAGCGTTGAAAACAATTAGTTATTATTTATTTAATTGAATAAACGTTTTAATAAATATCAAATATAAGCTATTTTATTGAGGGCTGATTTTTCAACCATCATGTAAAAGTTATCCATCAAATAAATTATGACCTGACTATAATATGACATATCTAAATGTCAGACATCACGACAAACCAGATCTCCGACAGCTAATGGATGTTCCCGTTTACCAATTTCGTGATTTTACCATATAACTGATACATCTAAAATCTTTCTTTGCTCTTATTATCAACGTCAAAGTTTGCAGTTCAAAAGCGCTCGCCGTAAATTTTACAGATACAGAAATACTTTTATTCAATATACATTATAAATAATACTTATTAAAAGAAACTTTTTTAAATTTACCATTGGTTCGTAAAAAAAAAACTCTGTCCTGGAAAGAACCAGCCAGAAACCCGGCGGAGCATTAAAAAAACAGATTTCAAAGAGAGTCAGAATTCATACAAAATAATACTTAGAGCTGCACAAAGTTTTTTAACTCTAGTTTTTTGAGTCTAGCTGATTCAATACTGCTAAGACTTCTAATATTTTTACAGCATATGCTGCAGAACTAAGTCTGCTTGCTAGTTTTGATATATGAGGGCCCCATTGAAGCTTTGCGTCTAGTGTGATTTCAAGAAAATTAGTGGTATCGACAAGACTCATCTCCTCCTCATTTAAATGACATTAGTATTAACACGTTTGACATTCGGAGTTAAGAAATTTATACAATAATTATAGTGCCATTTAAATGCTAATTTAGATATAGCATTATTTACTTCCTCATAATTTGGTAATTGTCATTTTAATTAGAAAATGAATGAAAAAATAAAAATAAATTTAAAATACCACCAAAATAAGTTATAAGTAATAAGTTACGTAGTAGCACTAAATCTGCATGTATAAAGAACTTAAAAATATATAGGTATTTATATTGGAGGAGTTGTTTTGATTACACGGATTCCATTGACACATATATGCATTGATATCTGCCGTTTTAATTTAATTAGTCTTCAGTTTGCTGCACACAAATAAAGCGCAAGGTCAATTCAATTTTGCAGGAATCGATTTGAGCGTTGTGTGTTTTTTTACATGGACAGCTAATGTTTCCCTTTCATGAGAGACCGTCAAACTAAATGTATTTGTATTGTTCAATGAAAAAAGGCTACTGATTTTTGTTACATTTTTTACCTCATATTCATGAGAATCGATCCCACCTTTTACCATTATTTATATTTTAGAAATCTTTTTCGAAGCATTGAATTAAAGGAATCGTAATAATGTTGAACCATACAAACTCTAACCGTTCTTTAGTGTTATGATTTTAATTTATCACAGAGTATCGAGTACAGTTAGTAATAAAATAAATGTATTGACAAATTCTTTATGACTTCATTGATTTTGGTTTGACTGGTAATTAATCACCGGTGGTTAATTAATCAGTCAGGCTGTGGGTCATTTAAACTACTGGCGTGGCTTTAACTAGTATATGATCGATCTGTCCTCCTAAGCCATACGCTACGTATATGGCTTAGGAGGACAGATCGAAGAGCTGACCAATGGGATAGAAAGGATTCCCGGGTGAGACCCTTGTACCAATAAGCGTTATGTTGAAATGAATGAAACTATAATGAAATCGATGAATCAAGATAACTTTTGGAGGTTTTGACTATCTACTGGAGATATGTATGTGTATAAATTAATATTTTTTTGTTTTTATTACCATCTGAAGACGACTAAGCCGGCCTTGCTCTTTTTAACCGAGACGCATGTGTCATCTTCGGCTGTGACGTCGTATCTCTCCTACCCGGGATACACATTGGAATACTCCTTTATGCTTCGGGATGGAGTTTGCGTATACGTCAGAGAGGACATCTGTTCTTGATGCCTCGGCAGTCTTGAAGGTTTTAACATGTTTATCCTTTGGCTAGGCGTAGACAGCGATGACCATCCGCACGTCTACAGTTGCCTCTCTAAGTCCCAAACCTGTTCGCTTGACAGTGGTACAAATGTGACTAACACAACGCCCTCCGCCCGCTCGACAATGGTACACATTAGTACCACTCATAATTTATGAGGGCGAACCCGACAAAAAAAGGTTTGTCATTAAAAATTATAATAAATTTATACTGAAATGTATAATACAGACATAGACAAAGATATACTCTTTAATTTGGTACCATAATCTGTCAATTTCGAATTAAAAATAGACATAAAAATCATTCTGACGTAATGGCTTTTTACAACAGTAGTGCGTGGTAGTGCGTGAGCTATTTCTGACTGATTTCTCCGTTTTTCTGTGTGTTTTTGAAATAAAAAGTTGAGTTTAATACTTTTGTGTATTTCTTGTAATAAAACAAACACGTAGATATATAATTTGTGGTATAAAAAGTGAAAAGTAAGTGCCAAAAGTACTTCGAAATCGTATAATATATATGACCTAAAAAAGTCGATCACTCAAACCCGTAAAACTACGGGCTTAACGCCATTACCTCCTTGTTCTCCGAAATAATGGAAACAATTATAAACCGCCAGATTATGAGGTACCTGTAGGATCACCACCGAATTAGTGACCGCCAATACGGTTTTCGGACGATCAGCTGGTGATCTTCTGATCTACCTTACTCATAGATGGCATTGGATTCCAAGGTCGATGACTTGGCCTGTAGTTTAGACGTAGCGAAGCCTTCAATGTACCGTGTAGTGGTGGTTAAGAATATCTACTGCCCCATATCTTCCCGTGGGTGTCGTAAAGGGCGACAGAGGGAAATAGGCAGGAGATGGGCAGCAGCATCTTCCTGATAACAGCAACTGTACAACAAAAAACTGCGGTTGCCAACCCGCTCGCCAAGCGTGGCAACTGTGGAAATATACCCCCCATGAAGAATTACACAAATAGACTGCCTCCAGTACCCGGCGGTTTTGTTATTCCTGGCTACATTGGCGACCATGGTAACGGCGAGGCAGGGGGTGCTAATAATCTCCGGTGGAGGTTCGGTTGCCACCTATGACGACTCGATCTGGCAACATTTAATGCACGCACCCCGAGGACTGACGAGAAGATCCTGAGCTGGAAGAAGAGATAGACAAGTTGCGCTGGAATATTATAGGATTATCCGAGGCCCGAAGAGAGGGGGAGGACACGGCGATTCTCGAATCTTGCAACTTGTTCTATCACCGGGAGGGCGACCATCTGTCCAAAGGAGGTGTTGGATTTATCGTCCACAAGTCTCTCGATTACAATGGTCAATGATCTCAATGGTGTCTTCCAACGAATAGGTCTTAAGATGAACATGAACAAAACAAAGATAATGTTTAATGTCCATGTCACACCTATGCCGGAGTTGTTGGGAGCACTATGTTCAAAGTTGTTGACGAGTACGTTTACCTGGGACAAATAGTCCGTATAGGTAAGTCCAACTTCGACCGAGAGGTCAATCGACGGATTCAACTCGGCTGGGCAGCGTTCGGGAACGCTCAAGGTCGCTCAGCGAGCTATGGAGAGGGCTATGCTCGGAGTTTCTCTGCGTGATAGACTAAGAAATGAGGATATCCGCAGTAAAACCAGAGTGACCGATATTACCCAACAGATTAGTAAGCTGAAGTGGCAATGGGCCGGCCATATAGCTCGAAGAACCGATAAGCGATTGGGAAGAAAGTATCTCAAGTGGCAGCCTCGTACTTCGTACCGGTAGGCGTAGTGTAGGGCGACCCCCCACTAGATGGTGTGACGACCTGGTAAGACATGCAGGAAGTCGATGGATGCAGGTGGCTCAGGACCGTGCTTTATGGCATTACTTGGGGGAGGCCTATGTTCAGCAGTGGACTTGTGAAAGGCTGTAATGATGATGAAAGCTTTCAATCGAGTTTGGCACGAAGCGCTTCTTTTGAAGCTCCCTTCCTATGGACAAACGAGCATACGGCTCATCTGATGGTAAGTGAATACTATCGCCCATGAACAGCTGCAACACCATGGGGATAAAAAGGAATAGGCTCTTTTTGAAGGTTCCTAAGTCGTATCGATCCGGAAAAATCTATGGTAATAGTTGATTCCACAGGGAAGTTGTTTGATCGATTCAGTTCGATCCCCAGAAAACACAAGTTTACGCAATTACCTCTAAAAGATTTTGTATTACTAGATTATCTCTCTCTCCCTTTACGGTATCGTATTTTCAATGCACTCCCCTAGCTACCTCAGTTACCATTGAAATACTTGGCGTCAAAATATCGAATAATTTGCAGTTACGAGGTCAATTCGAAGGTACGGCCAAATTGGCCTCTAAAAAGCTAGACGTTCTCAGCAGAGCGGGACAGTGTTTCATGCCAGCGCACCACTTGCAACATTACAAGGCGCAAGTTCGGCCTCGCTTAGAATACTGTTCTCATATCTGGGCCGGGGCACCTCAGTGCCAGTTTCTTCCACTTAACCGCATGCAGCTCAGAGTGGTTTGAATCGACGACGACCGAGTTCTTTCTGATCGGCTCTATTCACTGGCGCTGCGAAGAGATGTTGCATCACTTTGCATTCTGTATTGCACCTACCACGGAGAGTGCTCTGAGAAATTGTTCAGATTAATACCAGACGCAAAATTTCACGAACGAGCATTGTGTCAAAACTGTCTATACCATTCACAATATCTAGACGGTTGGTGGTTAACCATTGTGTGTTACTAGAAGTTTTTTCCCTCGTACAACCTCTCTGTGGAATAATTTACCACCGGCGATTTTTCCGAGCCGATAAGATCTTCAAGAAAAAAGCGCACTCCTTTCTAAAAGGCCAGCAATGCTCCTACAATTCCTGGTGTTACAGTTATTCATGGCAGCGATAGTCACCATCAGGTTAGCCGCATGCTCGTTTATCCCCTAAAAATAAATGGGTATGTTCAGCAATGGACTTGTGATTGGATATAATGACAATGATAGTGATGGATGAAGACGGCAAACTATTTTATTATAGCAATTATTAATAAGAATAATTATTAACATGTGATCTAATGCGACACTCCTTTAAAATATGTATGTTATGTTACAAACGAGCGGACTTATGACTTGTGATATGTATTATTTTTGTTTATAAACTTATGTGGGGACCAATATAATACTGAAGACTTGAATCTTCAAGGTTTGGCTATTGGATAATATTGAATATACGAGGTAAACATAATTTTATTATTGATATTTTTATTATTATATCAATAAAACTCCAATAACGATTTACTAGCGATACATGCCAATTTTATGTTCTATAGGATTTTATTCCACTCGACCATTTCAAGTGTTGGTCGTTCAATTTAATTGGAAGCTGTACTTTACTACAATATCTGCGTATTGAATGCGTACCTCGCTCGTTAAAACAAGCTGAAAGCTGAAAATGTACCTATGTGCCTTGTGAAGGAATTTCCAAATATGCTTTGTGTGGTGACTTCCTCCTTATCTACAGTCAAAGGCCTTTGAAGGAGACTGACATTATTCATAGTTAGTATTTATACTAGTATATATAACTAACTTTGTTTAGTTGATAAGGCAATAAAACGAGTTACTATTTGCAGAAGGCTTACTTTTCTCGCCGAATTTGTTAGAAAATTTATTAAATCAAAAACATCACGTAACTCCATGGTGTGCCGGCATATCAGAATAAATTACACTATTCCCTTAGATACCTGTGACATCCAAAGTATATTAATGGACAAACGAATATCTAATGTGATATACTAATGTATAAATATTTAAACACTGGTCAATTTTAAGATGCCGTTCATTATCTTGCTGTCTCTATCAGTTTAAATAAAAGAGACACCACGAGACAACGACAACTTAAAATTGAGTAGCATTTGAGTATTTGGCCAATAGTCCAGTATATACATCAAATACATATATTTTACATCGAAGAAAGAAAGTGAAATTAATAGGAGCATGATTTGATGGAAGTGATGTCCACCACGAAGATTTTTCAGCCGAAATTTCTAAAACTTTTACGGCGTAACGTTTTCCAATCACTTTACACTATAGTTGTAACCTCAAAAAATGACGTCGAATGTCGTTTGGAAAATAAAAATCGGTTCATTTGTTCGTGAGATATAAGAGGAGAAAAATTTTGTAAAAAACGTTTTAACTAACTAACAATGCTATTAACATCACTAATATTAGCTTAAACCACTCCTTGTGGGCTTAAAATGCATGTGTTAGGAATGTTCTACGACAATAGTTGAATGGCGGATGCGCGACCTTTTGAGTTCGAGGTTCGCTCCCTACAATTAGAGTTTACTTGAACCTAGATCAAATATTGGCCAAGAATCAATCTCCGTAGTCTAAACATTGTTGCTACAGAACTTCTACGAGTTTATTTTTGTTTACGGTTTAAAATATGTTAAGATAAAACAAGTCTCTATTTAGCAAGTGTTCTGAAGATAGCAAAACTTGTAAGATAAGAACAACGATTAAATTTGGTTTTACATTTTCGTTATTCATTTACATCCATTACAGTCTTTAAAAGTCCGCTGCTCAACAAAGGGGAAATCAGTTGCCTCATATTTGTCATAGTTTCCACGCTTTTTGGGTGGGTTGACAACCGCAGTATTATATTATTTTGAATTGTTATCAGGAAGATGCTGCTATACATTTCCTGTTTTAGTTTCCGTCTGTCGCCTCTAATGACACCCAAGGAACATTATGGGGTAGTGAATATTCTTGTACTGCCACTACATGGAGTAAATCGAACTGTTTTTGATTTATGTCATGTTTTATGGAATATAACAATCATTATATTTGTAGAAAATTTGCTTTCAAATATTCAGTCGAGGTTGGTAACACCAAAAAGGATCGTTAACAAAAGGGACTTGTCCATTGATGCGATATTATTACTAGGAAAACCAAATTATCCAACTTATTCTTATTTAGTTGGGAAAAACCCAAGTCAATACAATTATTACAAAACAGCCAATTAAAAACTTTGTTACAAATGTAACAGATATCCGCAAGTCAGCTTCATTTAATTCTATAAACTAAACATATATTGTTTCTTAAATTAAATGATTATTGTTCAAATTATTAATGCTTATTTTAAAACCCAGTAAAATAATTTGAAATATTGTTATAAACGTAAATTTAAACTATTTTTTTGTTAAGCATTAAGAATTTGAACAATAATGTTCATTTAAATATTACATTTGATATTTACATCAATTGTAATCATTATAAGATTTACACAAAACAAAATCACACATACATTATTGTAATGGCTATTAACGATAGTACTGCCTAGCAAGTACCTCAATTTCTTATCAAATTCCTCAATTTCCGAGTTAATGGGCAAGCTTTTATATAATCTATTTTAATAGTGGTAAAGCCACGTGGCAGCTTTTGCTGTCGCACGGATGGGCCGGCTAGAACCCGAGTAGTATCATGACCTCACATAATACCAGCGTGAAGCAGAAGTTTAAGTGACCCATGTCACGCTATCCGAGACACAGTTGTCCTCTCCGGCTGATACTTCGTATCTCTCCTAACTGGGGTACGAATTAAAACACTTCTTTGTGCCCCGGCCTGGAGTGTGCGTATACGTCAGAGAAAACATTTGTTTTCGACTCCTCGGCAGTCTTGAAGGTACAGACAGCGCGTAGACAGAAACGATCATTCCCGCGGGTGTCTCTAAACGTCTGGATCCCGTTTCCCGTTTCCCGAACCGATCATGCGGGTAGATATTTTTATAACATTGCCCTGGCATATTATTTTAATTATCATAATAATAAAAATTTATTTCTCCCACTTTTTACAAAGTAACATTTGTTTTATAAGTAGTTTAAGATTTTTGTACATGCTGTAAGAAAGATTAGAAGTCTAACCAATGTTGAGACAGATTACAGAGACTAGATTAGTTTATTTTAGTAACTTTCATAGCGTAATGTCTTACGTAATATTACTATGGGGTAATACGATTGACATTGAAGTCATATTTGTTTTAAAAAAAAAGAACCGTACAGGCGATTTACAACTTAAATTGTAAAGAGTCCCTCAGAGAAAAATTTAAGGGAATGAACATATTAACTTTGGCATCGCAATGTAATTATGAAAATGTAATGTATGTACATAAAAACATAAATAGCTTACAAGAATAAAGATGGTCATACTTAAAACACTAGGAAGTAATTAGACTCCACACAATTAGTAATTCATGTATGGGGCAATGTATACGCTTTTACAACAAAATCCCAGAAAATGTACAAAATTGGTCATTAAACAAAATGGAAATATCCCTTGGGAATAAGGTGATCGCCACCATGGTGGTTCTATAAAAATTCACCATGGTGGCGATCACCACTATCAAAATTCATAAAAAATTGTAACAAAATAAATTTATTGTAAATTTAAATACGTTTAAAAATAAAATCCCGCTGGGTGTCTTGCTAGTTCTTCCCAGGACAGAGGTTTCCTTGCGAACCAGTAATAAATTCAAAAAATGACTTTCAGTAAGTATTATACAATAATCTATATTGAATAAAAATCATTCAATTCATTTCTATAAAAAATTGGTATCTTTATATGAATATTACATATTTAGTTACGTTAAAATTTCTAGTGGGTCCAAAAACGATTGTCTTCTAAATTCTAATAACTATATTTTGATTTTTAAATATTTTTTGGAGATAACTTTAACAAAACATATTTTTTTTTTATTAACAAAAGGAAATAAAAGTATCGTCTCTTGAGAAAAACTTATACAATGGAATGTAAAAATTTAATAACGAAGTTAAAACAAGAAAACATGCACGCTTTTGCGGCGAGGATATTGTATTTCTTTTGATATCGCCAAAAAGTAAAACACATTTTTTATATCTTCCTTTTAATATTATCATTTCTTATTTTTCACATGAAACAAATTTGATTTTATAGCTAGTTTTTGTCTTTTAGCTAGTGTGGATGCCTGCCAGTCGAGGTTTTTATTGCTATTTAATTTAATTATTCTCAAACCGCATTCATAGCACTAAAATTTTAAATTATTGGTAGACTATTTGAAAACGAATATTTTATTCTTTTTTATAGGAATAGGGTTTTATTTAGGAACAAAAACATTTTCCGTTACCGTTACAACCTATTAAAGTCCACTGTTGAAAATAGGCCTTTCCCAGAGATTGCTTCATAGAAAGGTTTCTTGCCACAGTTGCCATTCTTAGCAAGCGGTTTGGCAAACGTAATTTGTTTATTTTCAGCCGTTATTAGGAAGACCCTTCTGCCTATCACCTAAAACCAAACCTAAAAAAATAAACTTATCTTTTTTATTTAAAAAAATAGAAGTCATATTTTTCGGTTTGTCGTGGAGTGATGTTCTCATCACTGTTCGGAGTACTCCAGTACCAGCTCGACTTACTGATGCTGCGAAGAGATATTGCATCACTTTGCATTTTCTATCGCAATTAAAAAATTCCACCAACGCAAATACAGTTGTTATTCACGATGCCATCGCATGCTTGACCAAATGCTATTTACTGGATTTTTTTTAATTGTACGACTTCTTTGTAGGATCGCTTATCATCGGCATTATTTTTCGGAGCGATATAATTTAGAAACCTTCAAGAAATTCGATTGAAAGGCATGGCAACGCATCTTCAATTTTCCTGGTGGTGTTGTTATTCATGGGTGGAGGTCGACACTTTCCATCAAGGAAAGTTGAGAGACAGGCTCGTTTGCCCGGTCTTTTTATATGAAATATCTAAATTTGAAAGATTTCACTACGGAATACGTCAATCAAGATTAACAAGATTAACATTACGAGTAAATGCTCCGCCGTATTTTTCAATTGCACGTGAGTGGGAAGATTTACCACACAAGACCCTCGCTTGGGTTTTTCCGTATTCATCCACACACATTTCACACGATTTAATTCATCCTAAATTGTACACTTCACTCATCCGATTTCCAATTTTTTTAACGAAACCGAAATTGTTCGTTATTTCTCCTAAATAATGATAAGCAAGAAATAGTATAGACAGAATAAAAATGAATCACCATTTAAAATTTTACACATTTGTCTTCAAATCAATTAAACCAGTATAGTAGGTAAATGTTAGCAACCCTTTACCAAGTCCTACTATGGTGTGCAATAGTTAACGGCAGTAAGTTTTCGTTTTACTAATTAGTAAGAGTTAAAGAAATGGCATTACCTTTCATCATTCTTGATCTATCCTTTTCTGCAATCTGATGATTTTCTGAATCTGAAGTAAACAATTTAATTTTATGTATAGACCAAATATTATTGGTAGACAATATTAAAATAAAAAAATGTAGGTATACCTCTAATAATATTTACTAAAAACAGTAATGATGATTTCTTATATTTATGCGAGCACTATACATTGAATAAATAAAACTGTATGTACGGATTTTATCGCGATTATATAGGTCTATAAAAATTCGCGTGAAGGAACGTATAGCCACGGTAATATTATCTATACAGTATTGTAACTCGGCCGTATCTTTCAAATAAATGCCTACAGCCGTGCGGCACGTAAACATGCGATAGGGCTGCCTGCCTCCAGCATTTTTACATTTTCCTACTTTGTGTTTCCATTTAGTTTTATGATTGTAAATCATTGAAATAATATGTACTTACGTAACATAATAGCTCAATGTTGTAAATATACTTTTTTTATATAAACAAATAAAATAGGTATTTTGTGAATTGAATAGGAAGTGTTCAATAAAAATGCGTGTCGTTTTTTGATTGGTAGATTTAATTAAAAAACCATGTTTATGTTTGAATAACAAATCGATCTTATAAATTTGCGACCGAAAAATATTTGCGCTCGGCTGAGACTTACGAAATAATTTATTATTAGATTTTTAAATATAAAAAATCCACTTTCTAATATAAAGCTAAAAATAATATAAATTAAAAATTGTTTTAGGAAACATGGACAACGTGGAGAAAAGGAATATCTTTTAATTGGTTATAGATACCTGCAGCTATTTTACAATTTATATGTTTAGTTTTAAATGAAGTTCAGATTTATTATTTCTTTATTCTATTCTATTCTATTCTATTATTTATTTCCTCCATTTTTTATATATTTCACAAAATCATCACTGCGGCACAGTCTCGACTGTCTGCATGCCGAGCGCATGCCGAGATCGAGGCGCGTAGGCATAGCTCTCGCTTTGTCCGTTTGTGTGAAGTTGGAATACTGTATAGATAGTATTACCGTGATATAGCTGTCGCGAAGCACGGACGCTTGGGGAAGTCTGGAGTATGTGAACGTATTTAAGATCGTCCTTGTCATTACTTTAGATTTGATAGACCACAAATCCTCGCAAAAGAACACCGATTTCAATAGACAAGATGGATGCGTGTTGCCATCTGCTTGGGATCCTATAATTAACGAAATTAAATGCAAACCCAAGCATACCAATGCAAGACTTCAAGATAATGTAAGGTGGTTCTAAAATATATTAATCTCAGTCCCTCCAAACCCGAAACTGCAAAGCACCCGAAACGTCTGAAATTAAAAATAAGTTAAATAAACGCGATAAAATCCGTATAAATAGTTTTATTCAAAAGCAGTAAGGTGTTTCACTATGTGCATTTTTTATTTCATGTTATTATTAAATTCATTTTTTATACTATGTACTTGGTTATTTACTTGAATATTTACCTTACTATTTACATGATCTTTACTTGACTATTATTTAACTAGTACCCAGATGACCTCTTATTGACAGAATAGAAAAAACTGAACTGGTTATTTGAATAAAAAATCATGAGTGCAATTAGTTTTATTAGAATTTTCGTATTTTTTAAAAAATACTAAAAAAAGAGCTTGAAATAATAGATTTTCTACTTGACGAGAACTTGAAAAAAAATACGTGTGACACTCGGTGACTGCCGCGGTAAAGCTATTGCATAGCATTTTTTATCAACTTATGCAATTATAATTATTTATTTATTTTATTTATGCAGTTAAGTCTTTGATATTAAATCAAGTTACACTTTTTGAGCGTTGCGACCGATAAGAAAACAATTTTTTTTCTCTTATTGAATAAATGAGAAGTTGATGAAGATGTTTAAAATATTTTTAATATCTTACAATACATGTAGGTTATTCAGGAATTTTTATCATTGAGTTAGCAGCTAGTGTACACGCATACGTCTAGTCGCACGCACACAAACACCGTGCCGAAGTCTGCCGAGTGCCGAAGTCTGCCCAACTGAAACCACGTTAGACGATGCACGGCTTTCAACACCACACCTCCGTGCCCGTCGGAGTGGGGAGCGTGAGGTTTTTTTTCGTTACGGAATTTCTGGATTCGGTCCCCGCGCTCAAGGCCCGCGATAGAAGCTATGCAATAGCTTAAAAAGCCGGACCAGAGACAGGACGCGAACCACGGAACTCCGATATCACGCCCGACCGTCATCCCACCTGAGACACGGACAAAAGGACATTTTCTAAAAATAAATCCTAGCTAGATCGGTTTACCCTCGAAACTCCCTGGACACTAAATTTTATGAAAATATTGGAACCGTTTCCGAGATTCTGATTATATATATATATATATATATATATATATATATATATATATATATATATATAAATCAGAATCTCGGAAACGGTTCCAATATATATATACACGAGAATTGCTCGTTTAAAGGCATAGGATATACTTGCCTATTTACTTTCATATTATATAATACTCGTATGTGCTGGATTATTTTATTGACTATTGACTCGATAATATACTTAATATTTATTATTATATTGTCGAATATTATTGTAATAATAGTATATAATAGAAGAATTTATTTTCTGATACTTAGTTAAAAAAAGAGATAAAGCACCATAGAGTAAGTAAATGAATATCGAAAGTCATAATTCATAATGTACGCTTAAATGACGACTTCATCATCATCATTACAGCCCTTTACAAGTCCACTGGTTATCATAGGCAAGGAATACATATATATAAAAAACTTCCTGCATATCTTACTAGGTCGTAACGCGATCTAGTGGCGGCCGCCCTACACTTCACTTTACGGAACGAGTTTGCCTCTCGGGAATCTTTATCCTTATCGAATGCCGGTTCGTTGAGGTGTATGGCCGGCTCATTGCCAGTTCAGCTTATTAATCTGCTGGAGTATGTGGGTTACTCTGGTCATACAGTGGATATCTTTATTTTTAAGTTTATCACGCAGAGAAACTCAGTACATAGCCCTCTCGAGTATACCTGACCAGAAGCCAGTTTCTTAGGTGTCGACGTTACGTTGAAGTTATCGAGAATTGTACTTAGGTCCTCCAGCGATTCTCCTTTACGGATTATATTGTCGGCAAATCGAAGGTGTGTGATGTACTCGCCAGCTTGAAAACGACTTTCAGTGGTGCAATTTACAGCGGTGAAGATTTTCGGAGATAAAAAGTCACTCTGTCTTAAACCTCTATGCAGTTGGATAGGTTTTCTACTCGGTTTCTTTACTCGGATAGCCATCGTAGTCCTACTATACAAACACTTAAACACTTTCATGTACCGATATATAATATTAAAGAACGCGAAACAAAATTTTTATGTAGTTTTGCTCGTACAATCGCTATACTTACATAAAATACGATCAATATTCTATCCATCTGTTGCCAGTTTTTTTCTGGCATGTTTTGACATTGAGCGTAATTACTTATACACTGTTTTACTGAATACAAACTGGCTGTGCCTCACCAAATAGCAATTTATTTCATGAAATTAAAGTGACAAACCGACTGACAATCTACCTGACGGTATCCAGTTAATTCATTCCATAGACACCGGTTACCAACTTCGATTTAACAAGGCTATAGTCGCGTTATAATCTCCAAAGACTAAGATGAAATGCCTCACAGTTTGTGAATACACTCAATTATACTCTTCAGACCGGAACACAGCACTACACGCACTGCTGCTTGGTGTCAGAAATAGGTAAGAGAGTGGTATTGATTAATTTTGTAAGGTGGAAGAAAAATAATATCAGTGTTATATGGCTTAAAATATCGACATCTATACATTAAATCATAAAATTATTACGCATCGGTGTCGTTGTAAAAGACTGTGTAGATATCTATACAACCATAGAATACTATAATACACAATAGAATGGCTGTCAACCGTATTTTGTACGAGAATCCGCGTCGCCGGTAGCAAACATACAAGCAATTACGTCGTATTATCACTACTGCAAACCCGATTCACTGTGTTGACAGACTGAGTATATTTACACATTTTAGACTGTTGATTAATGTTCAAAATCATCATTAAAAATCGTTTAAATTTTTATACATGTTTATTTGTAAATAGTGCGCAATTTGGTATTTTCTAATTAATTTGCATGCGAACTTTAGAAATGATTGTTACTTCAAAACACATCTCGAGTTGACATTTATACGTGTGAATTGACTACACCGGCTAGTGGCTACATGGGCCCCGCCCACTCCCCCGTTCTATTATGTATGTTTTCTATGGGTACAACCACTCCGTTTGTAACAATCGTAACCTCTATGCCAAATCCTTCTTACAACAGCATAAGTTCATCAGCGGACTTTCACGGACCGATGAAAAAAAAGCCTTTATAATCTTATTAAGTTTTCATTAATATAACAAACTTTTTAATTTTTGAAACGCCATTATTGAAGCAAAAGGGATTGTTGTTAACAAGTTGTTTAAAACTCACTCCATTTATTACCATTACTATAATAATTTATTTAGAACTTCTGCTTTTTTACACGAACCTCGAAAAATCTATGAGCGGAAAATTTAAATATAAAACGAAAAGTATTCTAGCGTACTCATGATATTCGATTTACCCGTTAAAGAAAAGCTGTTTTGTATTTTTAGTAGTTAGTAGGCTAAGACCACGCCTTTTTGGAGTTTAGCGTTTTCTTTAAATTGAAAGAAAAAAATGAAAATAGGTAAACTAGGTGACATTTGCGAAAATCGTCTATTCTAAATTTAAATAAAAGAAAATATAAAATGTGTTGGCGACAAAAAAATAAGTTGAACAACCGGGAGCGTATTTGTACTCAGATTGTTTTTTTTTGATGAATACCGCTTTTTAAACATCTTTTTGATTAAACTTGGGTTGATTATGATAATTTGACATTTAATTGTAATATAAAGTAGACAACTGAAGAAGAGATATTAAGACCAGTGAGAATGCTGCAGGCTGGTATTTTTCAACGTGACGTCGCTGCGGCAATAGGCACAAGGCAAAATGTGATTTCGAGGTTTTGTGGTCACGCTATCGTGTCACGGAGAAGGTGGCGGAGGAATATCCAGAACTAAGCCGCATTACTACACTCAGATAAGACCTTTTTATGCAAGCTGCTGCGAGAAGGCTCGTAGACCACTTCGGATTCCAGCTCTAAGAAGAGGAAAATTTTGACGAAGACTGCAGTGGGCTAGAGAACATGGGAACTGGGAACCTCTTCAATGGTCATTTCAATGATGTTATAATTCTAATTCAAGAGTACGTGTTTATAAAGTTTTTGGTCACGTGCCGGCTTCAATACCCCCAAGAAGTTCACACATACATAGTTCCAATCGAATTATGATGTGAGCAGGAATTCATTTTGTTGGAAGAACGGACCTCGTTTGGATACAGGACGCTATGATGGCTGAAAAATATTACAATGCGGTATTTAAACCAGTAGTCTTGCTACATAGAACACTGATAAATCAAAACTTCCTGCATATGCACGACAGTACGGCACATATACAGCCAGGGTGGTAACAGTTTGGTTGTATGCACATAATGTCACGGTTCTAGAATGGCCAGCGCAATTATCAGATTTAAATCTCACTAAGCATGCTTGGAAGATGTTCCAAAAATGAGCTCTGAGGGATTTTCCTGAAAATTTGATTACAGGATATTGACAACTCACTCTGAGTATGCCCAACCGATGCATATGCTTTATAAATTTCATCGGTGCTTTTACTTAATATTAATTCTTAAATACCACTAATGCTGAAGAAGGCTTAAAGAAATGTGTCAAATTCTCGTAGATATTATTTTACATATAAATACTATTTTAGTTAATTACTTATATATGGTAAGTGTCCAAAGTCTTTCCCAGAGATCTGTCTGCCAGTAAGAGCCAACTGTCAAAGCTGAAGACTGAGTGTGGCAGCATCGTTTCCGGGACACCTGAGATTTTGAGTGAGATTGAGAGGTTCTATGGGCAGCTGTACACATCATCGTTGGAGCCACACGCAAGTGTGACTAACGATCCAAGAGCAAGTCTTATCCGACACTATTCCGATGATATCCCGGACGTCAGTCTAAAATTAGAATGGCTCTCCAGCACCTTAAAAACGGCAGGGCCCCAGGCGAGGATGGAATTACAGCGGAGCTTCTGAAAGCGGGTGGAACACCGGTACTTGAAGTCCTTCAGAAGCTCTTCAATTCCGTCCTCCATGGTGGCACTACTCTAGAGGCGTGGAGCAGAAGTGCGGTGGTCTTGTTCTTTAAGAAAGGCGACAACGCTCTCTTGAAGAACTACAGACCGATTTCCCTTCTGAGCCGCGTTTACGTGCTGTTTTCGAGAGTCATTACGAATCGTCTCGCACGCAGACTCGAAGACTTCCAGTCTCCCAAACAAGCCGGTTTCCGAAAAGGCTTCAGTACCATAGACCACATACATACCCTGCGGCAGATTGTACAGAAGACTGAAGAGTACAATCTTTCACTTTACCTGGCGTATGTGGACTATGAGAAAGCCTTTAATTCCGTCGAAATTTCGGCAGTGCTACAGTCCCTTCAGCGGTGCCAAGTTGACTGTCGGTATATCGAAGTGCTGAAGTGTTTGTACAGTAGGGCTACGATGGCTATCCGAGTACAGAACCAGAGCTCGAAACCTATCCAACTGCAGAGAGGTGTAAGACAGGGTGAGGTTATTTCCCCGAAACTCTTCACCGCTACATTGGAAGACGTTTTCAAGCTACTGGACCGGAAAGGATACGGTATTAACTTCAATGGCGAGTACATCACTCACCTTCGATTTGCCGACGATATAGTCCTTATAGCAGAATCGCTGGAGGACTTAAGCACTATGCTCAATGACCTCAATAGTGCCTCCCAACGGATAGGTCTTAAGATGAACATGGACAAAACAAAGATTATTGACCTACGCCGGTAGTTGTTGGGAGCACTATGCTCGAAGTTGTTGACAAGTACGTTTACCTGGGACAAATAGTCCGACTAGGTAAGTCCAACTTCGACCGAGAGGTTAATCGCCGGATTCAACTCGGCTGGGCAGCGTTCGGGAAATTACGACATATCTTCTCGTCAGGTATACCTCAATCTCTTAAAACTAGATTATACAACCAGTGCGTGTTGCCAGTGATGACTTACGGATCTGAGACGTGGTCCTTCACTGCTGGCCGTATGAGGAGGCTCAAGGTCGCTCAGCGAGCTATGGAGAGGGTTATGCTCGGAGTTTCTCTGCGTGATAGACTCAGAAAAGAGGATATCCGCAGTAAAACCAGAGTGACCGACATAGCCCAACGGATTAGTAAGCTGAAGTGGCAATGGACTGGCCATATAGCTCGAAGAACCGATAACCGATGGGGAAGAAAGGTTCTCGAGTGGCAGCCTCGTACCGGTAGGCGTAGTGTAGGGCGACCCCCCACTAGATGGAGTGACGACCTGGTAAGATATGCAGGAAGTCGATGGATGTAGGTGGCTCAGGACCGTGCTTTGTGGCATTACTTGGGGGAGGCCTATGTTCAGCAGTGGACTTGTGAAGGGCTGTAATGATGATGAATGATGATGATATGGTTAGTGACCAGAGCCAGATGCTTTTTATTCATAACGAGGCATTTCGTACTAGCCTTCAGGGGCAAAGATAGCTAGGTAGCAAAGATCTACATTTTGATTCTTAATTGAGGATAGCTGTCGATTCAGGTCGGGTGGAATGGAATAAATCGTTTGCTTGTTTGTTAGCCACCGCTTTTGCTTTTATAAATCCTTAAAAGCTAAGATCTTTTGTGGGATACCAGTATTTAAAAAAATATAAATTTTAGACAGCCATGCGTGTTAAAGTAATATTTTAAAGCAAATAAATTTAAAACAAAAATATTGCACGATATAGGCCTATTTTTAGCCCTTTATTCAGCACATACAACCCATTCTTTTGAATTACTTTTCCCTTTTCATGAGAGCGCTTGGGTATTGGTATATTGGCTTGGGTATTTTCGTAGTTCAGCTTATTTATGTTATTTTTTTAACGTTCAAAATACTCCGTAAAACTTTTATGTAAGGAGGTACTTGACCACACAATAGAAAATTATTTATAGTCATATTTATTTTAAGTATTATATACTTCTTGATAAGCATAATGGGGAATGAGTACAGACTTCGGTTTATAAAATAATATTTCTTATCAAGTTCATATTTTGTGACATTGATAGATCATTATAAGTAAGCCTTACAATGATGTATTACAATGTGCAATGTAGAAAAGCGATATTTTAATTTATACACAAAACATTTATATACAAAACAAGCTTAATCAATCAATTCAATTTTGAAAGTTAAAGTTAAAGTTAGAATTTCCCAGTTAATAATTTTAATTAATTATTTATTACTGTAGCATATTGTTAGTTACAGTACTTATACGACTATATTTGCAAAAATTATTGAAATTTTTTTGTCATTGCTGCTCTTTGGTTTCTGTATATGGTTTAGATTTCTAAATAGGAAACATCATGAGATCAACAGCTCTAAACGAACAGGAACAAACGAAAGTGATATAGACACATCATTAGAAACCAAAACGAATGTAGAGAAAAGATGGATCATTTCCGACTATTAAATGAACAACTAGGTAACTCTCCGCCGTGCTGCCTCAATGTAATATATGTCTTCATTTTTTGGCAATCATCCAGAAATTCGCGTCTCCTTACGACTTTTGATTCATTTACTTGGTATCAGCACTTAATGATAATTTAATGGACTACTGTTCTCATCTCTGCCATATCCTTCCACTTGACCGCAGCCAGCGCAGAGCGACAACCGAGTTCTTTTCGATCGGTTCGATTCACTGGCGCTACGTAGGGATGTTGCACCCCTTTGCGTTTTCTATTGTATCTACCACGGGGAGTGTTCTGAGAATTAGTCTCAGCAGCCAAATTTCATGAACACACTCGCGCCAAAATTCACAATACCACCCTCACCATCTGGATGCTAGGCGGTCCACCACCGGCGATTTTTATGGACCGATATAACTTGGGGACCTTCAAGAAAAGCGCTTACTCCTTTTTTAAAACCTGCAATTTCCCTGGTGTTGCGGTTGTTCATAAGCGGCGGCATCAGTTGAGCATGCTTGTTTACCTCCTCTTCAATAAAAACAATCTTGCATTACAAATTTCAGCGGTCCCGGCGCAGGGATTGAACTCAGAATTCTTGCTCGTGTATTTTTTTAAACAATTGTAAACCACTGCTTGACTACTATCCCATCTGATGGTAAGTGGTGTTACAGCCGAAGATGGTAAACGCATTGACGTAGCTTAACGAAAACCTATGCACGTATGCTTTGAAGACACTTACGTTGTTTTCGAAATGAAAGACAGATGCTGACAAATTATTCCATTTTTTGCTGTTTGCATTTTGAACGAAGAAATTAACCATTTTCTTTAAATGCGTGGTATGTCGATAACAAAACAAAGAGGTATAGATGAGCATATTGTGCTCCGATGATGGAAGAGTGATGATGATTGGTGATCACTTATGCTTGGAGCTACAACGGCCGTAAGAAAATATTACTTATTTCCTCTTCATTCTATGCTCGTTCGTAATGTTTCCGTTTTGATTAAATTACAATGTTAGTTACTGAGTTAAGTTAAATTGTCTAATAACGATTTCTTTGATTATTCATTTAAATTTATAAATTAACCGATTTATTGATTAAAACTAATTTTACAGATTTTATCGCGTTTAATTTATATGATTTCACCAGGTCACGGGGTACTGAGTGAACTAACATTGTGATTCAGTTATTTATTCGTAATCTTGTAGTACAACAACATTAGTTGTATTAGTGACAAGTTAAATTGATAAACAGTTCAATTGTTTAATTAGGAATGATAATACCTTGATGGTAGTTGAATGACACATAACGTTCAAAGACAATTGTCGGCACTATACGTGCGCCACCTATTGTAATTTAAATGTAATATGCCTTCAACCTTCGCGCAAGTGCCAGCAAAAGTTAAGTAAGTTGTACCGCAATCTGATGAAAAGTATGGCAGGGCATAAAATACGAATGAACGAACATTAATTTTTATATTTCAGATTTTTTTGATTTTTTATTGTTTTATAGAATAATGTATCCGTTTAATGGCTATATGACATTTCAATTATCTGTTATCCATCTAATAACTGAATACAAAGGTGAATTAATTAAATTATTTAATACATACAATTTTAATTATTTCTATTTTTTATATTGCTTATGTTGTTTATCATAATATGAATAACTTTTATCAGAAATGATGATGATTTTACAAGGTGGTAGGACTCCTGGTAATATCTATTTAGTGCATGCACTGCTGTGTTCTGATCTGACGGTTATAGAGAGCTAGTAGTCCTCAGAGGTGACAATGTCAATGCATATGTAGTCTCTTGTTATCAGTTGACTGCAGGTGCCCATGGACTTACCAGTTTAGTTTAATAAGAAAAATAATCCTAAGTGTAGCGAAAATATTTACAATTCACTTTTTATGACAAATTGAAGTTTCCCCTAATAAATGTTTTACAACTAGTTAACTTATTTATAAAATACTTTAACTGTTAATGGTAAATCTTGTATAATTATTTCTTCTGTTGTATTCATATGTGATGTTAATATGCTTGTGTGAGGAAAATGGTGCGAGGGCATAAACGCCACAAGAACTTGTTTTGCCACAAATATAGGAAGAGCCCGGAAGTGAGTCTATCATATCAGCCCGGTTTGCACGCCAGTTATATCTAATTACCTAAAATTAATTTTGTTTCAAACTTCATACCGCACATATTGACTATTTCCACTATACATAACATCGAGGCATAAAAACTACCAACATTTCGAATTTACTCATTGAAACCTGTACATTCGTGTTTTCATTTTCCCAATAAAACCCTTTTATGTTCAGCGGTTTAACTTGTTTGGATTTGATACAGCAATACGACATTTAAATATTTTCATTAAACATTTTACGCAGGAACCACAATTAGAATTGTTCAAAATATATCTATACTTTTAAAAATCCATGTAATGTATATAAAAGACACTAAAGTCAAATCATATATTATTGGATTTCATCCATTTGTCTGCGCACGATTCCGACAATAACTTTTTAAAAAAGGTATTTAATGACTCTGGGTTTTGTATTTCTAAAGTTGGTTAAGTTTTCTTTTTTTAAAAGTGACTTTTCTATTGTTTTAATACCCCCACGTACCAAATCTGATGGGTCAAAAGTCAAAACAAAGGTCAAAAAAGGCAGACAGAAATATCACTGACTTAGCTTGAACTTGTTTTTTTTTTTTTTTGTTAAAATATGCTTTTAATAATTTACGTATTGAATTCTTAACACAATTTTTTTTTAATTTATAAATATACGTTACAAGTACTTTCTAATACTATAATATTTCATACGTGGTAGAGCCATGCTGCAGTTATATTAGTAGTATAGTTGTAGCACAAATGGTAGTAGCTCGACCACGGGGGAAGACCACGCTCTAACAGAATACCAGCGCAAAATAGTAGCTTAATGCTGGTGTGTTTCGTATGGTGAGTGAAGAGAAGAAGAAGAATATTTAGTAAAAACAGTAATGATGATTTCTTATATTTATGCGAGCACTACACATTGAATAAATAAAACTATATATACGGATTTTATCGCGATTATATAGATCTATAAAAATTCGCGTGAAGGAACATATAGCTGACGTAAAGCACGGACGCTTGGGGAGGTCTGGAGTATGTGAACATGTTTAAGATCGTCCTTGTCATTACATTAGATTTGATAGAACACAAATCCTCGCAAAAGAACACCAATTTCAATAGAAAAGATGGATCGGTGCTGTTATCTGCTTGGGATCCTATAATTAACGAAATTAAATCCAAACCCAAGCATACCAATGCAAGACTTCAAGATAATGTAAAATAGTTCTAAAATATATAAACCTCAGTCGCTTCAAACTCAAAACTGTAAAGCACCCGAAACGTCTGGTATTAAAAATAAGTTAAATAAACGCGATAAAATCCGTATAAATATTTTATCGCATTTTTTTCATTTTATTATTAAATTCATGTTTGTTATAGTGTGTACTTGGTTATTTACTTGACTATTCACCTTACCATTTACATGATCTTTTACTTTACTAATATTTAACTATATACTTGCCTATTTACTTTCGTATTATATAATATGTGCTGGATTATTTTCTTGACTATTGACTCGACAATATACTTAATATTTATTATTATATAGTCGAATATGATTGTAATAATAGTACATAATTGAAGAATTTATTTTCTGATACTTAGTTACAAAAGAGATAAAGCACCATAGAGTAAGTAAATGATTATCGAAAGTCATAATTCATAATGTACGCTTAAATGATGACTTCATCATCATCATTACAGCCCTTTACAAGTCCACTGGTTAACATAGGCAAGGAATACATATCTTACAAAAAGTTCCTGCATATCTTACCAGGTTGTAGCGCAGTCTGGTGGCGTCCGCCCTACACTTAGCTTACCGGTACGAGTTTGCCTCTCGGGAATCTTTATTCCTTATCGAATGTCAGTTCATTGAGGTCTATGGCCGGCTCGTTGCCACTTCAGCTCATTAATCTGCTGGAGTATGTCGGTTACTCTGATCCTACAGTGGATATCTTTAGTTTTAAGTTTATCACGCAGAGAAACTCCGTACATAGCCCTCTCCGTAACTCGTTGAGCGACCTTGGCCTTCTTTATAGGGCCAGGAATGAAGGGCCACGTATCAGCTTTATATACAATCACTGGCAACACGCACTGGTTGTACAATCTTGTTTTCAAGTTTAGAGCTATACCTGACCAGAATATTTGTCGTAATCTTCCGAACGCTGCCACACCGAGTTGAATCCGTTGCCTAACGTTGATAATCAGACTGTTTGTTCTAGGTACAGATACACGTCTACAACTTCCAGCGTAGTGCTTCTAGCATCAAATGTCACGTGTAAAGTCGACACCTAAGCCACCGGCTTAGTGTCGACTTTACACGTGACCTTTGTTTAGCACATGTTCATCTTAAGTGCTGTCCGTTGGAAGACACTATTGAAGTCATCGAGAATCGTACTTAGGTCCTCCAGTGATTCTTCTATACGGATTATACCGTCAGCAAATTGAAGGTGAGCGATGTACTCGCTAGCTTGAAACCGACTTTTAGTGGTGCAATTTACAGCGGTGAAGATTTTCGGAGATAAAACGTCACCCTGTCTTACACCTCTATGCAGTTGGATAGGTTTTCTATTCGGTTTCTTTACTCGGATAGCCATCGTAGTCCTACTATACAACACTTAAGCACTTTCATGTACCAATATATAATATTAAAGAACGCGAAACAAAATGTTTATGTAGTTTTGCTCGTACAATCGCTATACTTACATAAAGTACGATCGATATTCTATCCATCTGTCGCCACTTTTTTGTCATGTTTCGACATTGAGAGTGATAATTTATACACTGCTTTTACTAAATACAACCTAGCTGAGATTGCACCTTTCAGCACGCATTTATCAGCTCGACCGGGGGAGGACCATATTCTCACCAAATACCAGTGTTAAATAGCGATATAACACATCAGTTTTCATAAAATGAAAGTGACGAAAAGACTGACAATCTACCTGATGGTATTTAGTTAATTCATCCCATACACACCTGTTACTAACTTCGATTTAAGAAGGCTACAGTCGCATTATAATCTCCGAGGACTAAGATGTAATGCCTCACAGTTTTTAAATACACTCTATTATACCCTTCAGACCGGAACACAGCACTACACTCACCGCTGCTTGGTGTCAGAAATAAGTCAGAGAGTGGTATTGATTAATTTTGTCAGGTGGAAGAAAAATAATATCAGTGTTACGTGGTTTAAAATATCGACCTCGATACATTAAATCATAAAATTATTACGCATCGGTGTCGTTTTAAAAGACTGTAGATATCGATACAAATACTATAATACACAATATAATGGTTTTTTTTTTGCGGATGGAAAATCATCTAATGACGCCTTTCGCTCTGGGTGGAGCGTAAGGGAGTGTCAGACTTTTACTGACTAAAAACCATCCGTGTTCCTTCAGTGTCCTTACGTTCCGGAGCCGCGGTATCTCTTTCGAACAGCCCGCAGCCCCGGCAGGCGTCGGCCCTTGAGGGCCCCTTCACGCTGCTGACAGCTCTTTGAGGCGCGCGTGGAACAAAACGCGCCGTCGACACGGCCTGTCGTCGTTAGACGGACGGACGGCGAGCTACTCATTGCTCGCCGTCCACAGGCCCGCGCCTACGGTGGCCGGGGGCCACGACGTAGCCCCCGACGCCCGGGGCGTCTCCCGCGGCGGCCGGGGAGGAAAGCTGCTGCTCTCTCCTTCTCCCGCTCCGCCACCACCTTCGCTAGCATCACTGCTTCGCAGAAGGTGGGGTGGCGCACGGTTCATCCTCCGGACGGGCGTTCCTCGGCCTCCCATGGACCGGACGTCGTTCAAGCCACTCCTCAAAGAGGGGTCTTATCGCCGCTATAGTGGCGTGCCGAGCACGGGGTTGCGACAGTCGCTCTCTCCATGTCGCCATGAGATCGTGCCGGAAGTCTGTCCGCTGCGCGACAACTTGCAGCGGCAGCGGGGTTTCCCCCCGGCATAGTGCCTCCGCGCGCCATTCGTGCAGGCGCGGGAGGACTATTGCCTCCAGATCCCATGGCGGCAATCAGGCAAGGAGGCTCGCCGCCTCGCGGGAGATCGTGCGGTAGCCGCGAACCATTTTCACGGCAACCACCCTTTGGGGCGCGTTCAGGTGGTGGACGGCAAGCCGCGCCAAACCACGCGCCCACACCGGGGCCCCGTAAAGGGCCATGGACCGCACGATCCCCGTGTAGAGCCTCCGGCAGGAGGCGTTTGGCCCCCCCAGGTTCGGCAGGAGCCACCTGAAGGCAGCCCCGGTCCGTTCCAGTTTGGGAGCCAAACGTCGGAAGTGCTAAACGAAGTTCCATCGGCCGTCGAGGACGAGTCCTAGGTACTTCAGCGTCGACTCGACGCCGATGGATACCCCTCCTACCATCACTGAGGATCCCGGTGGTGGCCTATTCCGAGGACCATGGAAGTGCATGGCCTCGGACTTGTGCAGAGCCACCTCGAGACCCAGTTGCCGAATACTCTCAACGACTATCGCAACCCCGCGTGTCATAGTTTCCGCCGCCGCCTCGTACGACCCCCCCTTGTGCCAGTACCAGCGTGTCGTCAGCGTTGCAAACTACGCTGACGCCGGTAGGGAGGTCGGCGCGCAGCACCCAGTCGTAACCGATGTTCCACAGAGGTGGCCCCAGAACCGAACCCTGTGGGACACCGCACGGCATCTCTCGCCAGTTCCACTCACCGTTGCGACCGGGGTAGATGACGGCCCTGTCCGTCAGATAGTCCCCGACTATACGACGGAGATAGGTCGGCACCCCGTGATACCGGAGTGCCTCCCTAATGCAGCTCCAGGGCATGGAGTTTAAGGCGTTGGCGATGTCGAGAGACACCGCCAAGACAACCCCCCTCTGGCCACTGCATCCCCCGTCGTGAGGGCTCTCACGCGCATGATGGCGTCCACCGTAGAGCGCCTCTTGCGGAAACCAAACTGGTGGTCCGCACCCCGCAAGGTGCTCGGCGAGGCGGTTTGCAATGACTCTTTCAAAGAGCTTGCTCACCTCGTCGAGCAGCACCACGGGCCGGTATGCGGATGGAGAGTCCGCAGGGCGCCCCAGCTTCCGAATGAGGACCAGCTTCCCCGTCTTCCAACGAAACGGGAATTGGCCTCTCTCCAAGCATGCGCTTAAGAGCCCCTCCAGTCGGGGCCCGAGAGCCTCCGAGGCCAGGACCCAGGCTTTGCCAGGCAATTCATCGGGTCCTGGGGCGGTATTCCTGGCCTTGAGCCTACGTACCGCCACTCTCAGGTCTACCCCGGTCCCTTCCGGGATGTCGTCGTCGTCGTCCTGGTGGTCCGCTTCCGGTACCGCAGGTGGCGGGCAGGGAACAGAGCGCTCACCACGTCCTCCACGAGCTGAGGCCGGAGACTCTGCGTCAGCGGGGGGCCCAGGTGCGGAGTTTATCCCGCACCATCTTGTAAGGGCGCCCCCACGGATCTCTGTCGAGAGTCTCCAGCATCTCCTCACGGGCCCGATCCCAAGCCCGCAGGACAGCCTCCCGGAGGGCGGTCTTCGCCGCTCTGTATCCCTCGTACAGCTCCGCCTCAATGGCTGTCACATTCGGTGGACCAAGGCCGAGCCTGCAATGCCTGGCGTACACACGCCTCGCGCAGAGACGTCAGCTCACGCGACCACCAATACACCCGACGCCGGGCGCTTCCTGGCCGGACGCGGGGCATTGCCACGTCACATATCTCGGACATGGCCTCCTGGAACCACCATGCCTCACCACTGACGTCGGCAGGCCTGTCCGGTGATGACACCCAGGCCTGCACGATCGAGGCTTCCAGGAGGAGCTCCCGGTCCAGCTGCTTCATCGCCCAACGCGGACCACTCGGGACCTGTTGGACTGGCGTGCTCGAGGGCTGGGTGGAGACGTCAAACTGGATGTACCGGTGGTCGGAGTAGGTCTCCACCCCCTTCATGATACGCCAGTCAATGGCACGTGGCGACAGAGCGGGGCTAGCGAACGAGATGTCCACCACCGACTCGCCCCGCATCCGCACACACGTGGGGACAGAACCCCGACTTAGGACGACCAGGCCTGTCTCCAGAGCCCAGTCTTCCACCATCCTACCCCACACATCTGTACGACGAGAACCCCAAGCCAAGTTCTTGGCATTGAAGTCCCCGAGGACAAGTACGGGGAGGGGATAACTTCCGATGACGACTGCTCTCAGCTCTGCAAGAGAGTTGTGGAGCTCGGCGAGAGATCGGTTCGGGGAGAAGTACACTCCCACAACGACGAACTCCCCGAACCGTGCTGCTACGCACCCCTGACCCCTCCTGACACCTTCAAGGGTCGGGGTACCGGCGGCGGCCGAAGAGATGATGGCAACTGAGCCGTTAAGGTCCGCCACCCAGTCCTCCCTAGGCCAGACAAAATACGGCTCAGCGACCACAGCGATGTTAATCGACCACTGCGCCATGCTCTGGAGCAATAGATCCTGAGCGCAGGCGCAGCTTAATGGGGCCGTTATAGGCATTCCATTTCAGCTTCCTCCACGGGGGGCCCTCTGCGGGCGTCGGTGTCGCGGCGGCGGCGGCAGCCGTGGCCGCCGCGTACGAGACCGTTGCCGGCCTCGCCGCCGTCTTGTTTGCCCCTAGGGGGGGGCGCAGGACGATGCCCTCCAGCACAGAGAACCGGTGCTGGAAGGCAGCCAGCTCCTGCCGGACCAGGTTCAGAACCTGGTTCTCCACCGGCGGCTGTCTTGGACGCTGCGTCTGGGGCGCCGCGCGAGAGGCAGGCTCACGCAGACTGGCCAGGTCTGCGCGGAGCTTCTCGTTCTCCTCTGGCTCCATGGCGGACGTCAGGCGGGCCACGTCCGCCCGCAGCTTCGCCACCTCGTCCGCATTAGGCCCGGCCCCAACAAAGTTGGCCTCCGCAGCCGCCATGATGGAGGCGGAGGCCCCGGGAATGGCCTTGAACTTCGAGGAGGGCTTTTGCTTGTAAGCCACGACCTTGATCGCGCCCTCCTATACGAATCTGGCCTTACGCTCCACCTCGGAGCCGCCAGTCGCACTCGTCTCTTCGCCTGATAACCGAGCCGTATCGCCCGGGTGGCGCCCCTCCTCGGCAAGCTTTGCCACTCGTTTGGCCCTCTGATTGGTAGAGAGCCCCCTCCCCTTGCCTCTCAGCCCGCCCCGCCTGTATGGTGGGGATTTTCCGGGCCGAAACCTCCTCTTCACCGGATGACGGCCCCTGGTCGCCATCCCGCCTGGACCGCTTGCGGAAGAACTTACTGGTCTCCGCGGTCCCAGGCCCCACGCGTCGGGAGCTCTCTGAGCCTACCACGCTGCTCGATGCGGCGTCGGACTCTGTCCCCGCATCGTTCCTCCTCTCCTCTACGTTGCCGTTGCCGGCGGTTTTGGTTTTTTGTTGTTGATTTTTCATTTTGTACCCACGAGTATGGGGGAATTAAAGGTCCACCTTGGCAGAGACCCTGTACCAAGGTAAGCAGATTTAGAGGATTTATTACTCGCCAGGGGGTCTGCAGGTACCCTGGCGAGGAGCGCACTAGCGGCTGATTTGTTCATAGAACCCCGTCAACCTTCCATCCCCTCGCGGTGCGTCGCCGCTTGGGATTCGGAGTAACTTTTTACAGAGGTTTTCTTCCTCGCGGTCCGGGCGATTAAGCCAAGACCCTCGGTCTCACGCAGAGGAACGCACTGTTGGTCCGGGACGGACCCCACCCATGTCAGAATAATTAGCCGCGGCAGCAACATTCCCCAAGGAATAAGAATTTCTTCTCATTTCTCGAGGAAGATTACCGCCGCGCCCAGGGTGCACCGGCCCAGTAGCTGCTCTTCCCTCCAGACGTATCGAGAGGGACCCGCAACTACCAGGCACACGTGGAGGACTTCTGACTTCGCACCCCACACAATATAATGGCTGTCAACCTTATTTTGCACGAGAATCGGCATAGCCGGGAGTACATATACAAGCAATTACGTCAAATTATCACTACTGCAAACCCGATTCACTGTGTTGACAGACTGAGTAAATTTACACATTTTAGACTTTTGATTAATGTTCGAAATCATCATTAAAAATCGTTTAGATTTTTATACATTTTTATTTATAAACATTGCGCAATTTGGTATTTTCTAATTAATTTGCATGCGAACTTTAGAAATGATTGTTACTTAAAAACACATCTCGCGTTGACATTTATACGTGTGAATTGACTACACGGGCTAGTGGCTACACGGGCTCCGTCCACTTCCCCGTTCTATCATGTATGTATTATAGTTTTCTATGGGCACAACCATTCCATTTACAACGATCGTGGCCACTATGCCAAATCTCCTTACAACAGTAGAGGTTCATCAGATAACTGTCAACAGTTCAACAGTGTTCATTAGCGGACTTTCACGGATCGATGAAAAAAAAAGCCTTTATATTCTTAATAAGTTTTCTTTAATATAACGAAGTTTTTAATTTTTGAAACGCAATTATTGAACCAAAAGGGATTGTTGTTAACAAGTTGTTTAAAACTCACTTCATTTATTACCGTTACGATAATAATTTATTTAGAACTTCTGCTTTTTACACGAACCTCGAAAAATCTATGAGCGGAAAATTTAAATATAAAACGTAAGGAGAATTCTAGCGTATTCATGATATTCGATTTACCCGTTAAAGAAAAGCTGTTTTGAATTTTTATTGTTAGTAGGCTAAGACCACGCCTTTTTGGAGTTTAGCGGTTTCTTTAAATTGAATGAAAAAAATGAAAATAGGTAAACTAGGTAACATTTGTGAAAATCGTCGGGAAAACTCATGATTGCTTATTTGCGTAAACAAAAATTAAATGCAGTAAAGCTTATTTCCGGAGAATCAATGTTGTGTCTTTATATCATTTTGCAAAGCTAAAAAAACGTGATTAAATATACAAATAAATATATGTATCAACACGTAATAGGAATCTTTTTAATAATATTGACCGGCTAAAAAATTTTTGGCCACGTTAAAATGTTTTTAATATCAAATTGTTCATCATTTATACTAGGTTAATTCTAAAGTTAAATAAAAGAAAAAAAATGTGTTGGCGGCAAAAAATAAGTTGAACAACAGTTATTTTTTTTGATAAAAACCGCTTTTTAAACATCTTTTTGATTTAACTTGGGTTGATTATGATAATTTTACATTTTATTGCAATTTAAAGTAGACGACTGAAGAAGAGATATTATAAGCAGTGAGAATGCTGCGGGCTGGTGTTTTTTCAACGTGACGGCGCTGCGGCAATAGCCACCAGGCAAAATGTGATTTCGAGGTTTTGTGGTCACGCTATCGTGTTACGGAGAAGGTAGCTGAGAGATATCCATAACTAAGCCACATTACTACACTCAGACAAGACCTTTTTATGCAAGCTATACCTCAAAACCTGAAAATTGGATTATACAACCAGTGCGTGTTGCCAGTGATGATTTACGGATTTGAGACGTCACCCTTCACTGTTGGTCGTATGAGGACGCTAAAGATTGCTCAGCGAGGTATGGAGAGGGTTATTCCCGGGGTTTCTCTGCATCATAAACTAAGAAATGAGGATATCCGCGGTAGACCCAGAGTAATCGACGTAGCGCAACCAAAGGATTAGTAAGCTAAAGAGGCGATGGGTCTGCCATATAACTCGAAGAACCGACATCCGATGGGGAAAAAATTCTCGAGTGGCAGCCTCGTACCAGTAGGCATAATGCAGTGACGATCTGGTAAGACATGCAGAAAGTCGATGGATGCAGATGGTTCAGGACGGTGCTTTTTGGCGTACCACGGGGGAGGCCTATGTTCAGCAGTGGACTTGTGAAGGGCTGTAATGATGATGATGATGAATTTACGTCACACGGTTTGGGCAACATGTCGAAATAATAGACAAAATGGCCATAAAAAAGCTGTCCGTAAGCACCACCGCCTACTAGACCATCGCTCCTTCAGACGTGATATAAGTGTAAGGCATCACTACCAAATGCTCGATCAGCACGGTTTCTAGCCGATGAGCGTATCAAGAGTGTATGGCTCACCTCAAGGGGTCCTACATTGAGCAGCTTTCGGTCGCACCCTAGAGAGTCTTTTCCGCAGATAGAGTCCGCTGGTCCCTTAGGTCGACATATATGCTCCACCAACCATAACAACGACAGATATAGCCAAAAGGCAGTTGTAAGATAATAGTATTATTTCGCTCTCAGAAAGGGTACATTATGCATTTTTTGTTCATTTTGTTTCACCCACCAACAAGTTGCCTTTAAATCCAATCCAAAGTTGGGAAATTAACAGATACTATATAATGTTGTTATATAAAACATAATGGAGGTAAGAAATTCCGCAGCTCTGTAATGAAGGGTCCTGACTTGGGCAAAAGAAAAGAAAATAGCTTAATAGGTTGCATTTTTATTATTGTGTAATATTATTTATTATTTTAACCTTTTGTTCCCATTTCCAAAGAACGATCATATTCGTGCAAAACATTAAACTTATTGATTTTAATTTTAAAATCCCCGCACAACCTATTTAATTAAATTATGATTTCAATTAATACAATCAGGTTCACGCAGCTGGACGCAGACATCGCAAAGTGATTAAAAAATTAATATCCTGAATACTTCAATCAGGCAAACTTTAATGCGAATTTTTAAAGTACCTTGCTGTATTTTCGTTTTTTTGTCTATGTATTTTTTATTTAAAACGTTCTTAAAAAATTAACCTTTTTAAAAACGAGTAACCAAAACAATAAAATTAAATTGCATGAAGAATGCAGTACAAAATAAATTAATAGATTTAGAAGAAATAAAATATCATATTTGAATACTCAAAGAATAAAAAAATAATACTTTGTTAATTTTTCGCTTGACTCGTGTCAGTATTCGTCACAGTGGAAAAAAGCTCTCGTAAGACCTCTCCCTAAAGTATCCAATCTTACACTTCCTATTCACTTCCGTTCCATGTCAATTTTACCTTTCAATAATGTTTTGGAAGTCTGTGTTCATAAGCAAATCACTAAACTCATATAAAGACATAACCTGTTGTACTTTTTAGTGCGGGTTTCATTCTGGTTACACAACAAATGCTTTACTTAAAATAACTAAAGATTTTAAGTAAAGCATTTGTTGCGTTGTATGGAAAATAAGAAAGTTACAGTTGTGGTGCTTGTTAACTTTCCTAACACCTTCAATACAGTTGACCATGATATCTTTCTTGCTTTCTTCCATCCCATGCCATCTTAAGTTTGCACCGTCAGTCCTGGAGTGGTTCTCATCTTATTTTCGCGGACGTCAGTAGTCCGTCCACGTGGGGCAAATGACCTAACAGTGGGTTGACCTTGTTTGTGGCGTACAGTAGGAGGTATATTTTCCCCGTTTATCTTCTCTGTTTTTATTAACTCCATCACATCTACATTGATTGTTGATTGACGTACCACCTCTATGTAGGCCGACAAATTTACGTAAAGTCTGACATTGGTGACATACATAATGCGATATACAAATTAAATACCAATCTCAAGTCCGTCCACGATTGTTCCATGCGCTTCGAAGTTTCTGTCAATTCTATGAAATACCAAGCGATCGTTATAGGTAGCTCAAGGATGCTTGCAAGAATTAATTTCGCGAGGCTATCTTCCATCTATTATAATTATATTAATCTCTTGATACTTCTTTCTTGCTCAGTTAAAAATCTTGGTCAGAGTACTATCAGTATGGATCTCTGAGCTGGAGCCCCACACTTATGTTTTTGCAGACGTGTGCTACCCAGATTTAAACCAAAATCTTCTTAACAAGCTTCGTCTTCTCAACAATTGCATCAGATAATATATTTTATGATTAGTGTTTAGTATTTAATGACATAAAGCGTTAGTATGATCAATGTTATTATTTGGTTACCCATGTTGTAAGTTTATGTTATATATCTATTTATATTTAAATATTTATTTCTATATGGTATATATGTGTTTATATATATATATATATATTTATATATATATATATATATATATATATATATATATATGTGTGTGTGTGTGTGTGTGTGTGTATGTATGCAAATTTTATATGTTTGTTTTATGTGTGTAGATAGAAAAAAATTAATGTAATATATTATATATATGTATATACAATATTTCCTTTGGGTGAACGTTAAAGTCTCCAAGTAAATAAAATGTCTCAACGCCACGATTCTTTTCCTCTTCTTTAAAAGATTGTACTTAGCGAAGATATTCGCACGCCTCGCTTGTCTGCAGAGGTGTCCATTGCCGAAGTTCCCGAAGCGCCAAAATCACGACAATTGTTCTAAGTAATGGCAATTCGTGTCGTTGAAGCCACAGTTGTGTGTGTGTGTGTTTGTGTGTGTGTGTGTGTGTATGTGTGTGTGTGTGTGTGTGTGTGTGTGTGTGTGTGTGTGTGTGTGTGTGTGTGTGTGCATATTTTATATATTTGTTTATGTGTGTAGATTTTACATATATAATAATTAGATATATGGATTATATTCCTTCTTTTTTTTTTCTTAATAACTTTTACCGACGACCAAATTACGGTTACGGCGGCCAGCCTCAGCGGAGACTAGCCATCGGCGCAGGGCAGGATATAGTGCCTAAGTGTATGCACAAGCATAGGTGCACTCTCTATCCCTTTATTCTCGTGGTCTAATAGGACAGTAAACCGACACAACCGGAGAGATATCAGGCGCAGGACCAAAGATTTTACGTGCTTTCCGAGGCACGGGTGTGAGACACCGCCAACTTCCTGACTCTGGGCAGCTATGAAGAATTTCTTAATGGAAAAATTAAACAATTGAAATTTTTTGGCCCGACTCGGGATTCGAACTCGGGACCTCATGATTAGCAGTCGCACCACACACCACACACAACCACTAGACCAATGTGGTCGGCAGTAGGCAAAATAGGTAAGTTTTAATAAGTTGAATGTTGGAACATAAACTTCATACATTTATAGCCAAGTGAATTAAGTATCTTCATCACACTTATACATCACAGCATACTATTTAGTAAAGGGTTAAAAAGGAAAATAATTAAAATAAGATAGTGTCACAAGACTACAACAAACATTTCAGATCGAAAGCAGGTTAGATATTACAATAGTCAGTACATGGGTATTAGTTAAAAATATGTTTTAACTATTATTATAATATTACCATGTGTTTTAAAATTCTATACAACTCCCACGAACATGAAAGTGGAACTTCAAGTTGGTCCTACGGGAAACATTTCAACAGGAACAGCTACTTTCAAAACTTTTCAATAAGTGTCGCTATGTAAAAGTGCTGAAAGTTGCCTGGCCGTATTTCTGGTTTTATTCCTACCTGTGGTGCAGCCTTTTAACTGTACTTTTCTGTTATGTTTTTGATGACAATACGTTAGTATTGTGAAAAATGTATTAGCTGTATATTTTTATTTATTATATATATTTTTATTATCTCATCCTTAATTTATTGCTGGTTCCTTTGTCGCACAAAGGCCACGAATAACTTTACAACGAGGAAAAGTAGTTAAGTAGGTTAAGTAGTGCGACCATTTGATAACTATAGTCTTTATTTTATTTTATTGTGTTTAATTTTAATTTCTTTGTAACTGGTCTTCCACAACTTAGGTTTTGCAAATACTCTAAATGTTGAAATATAATAGATGTTAAAAGTAATAAAATATATATTTTTTTATGTTCAATGTAGAATAATCGCATAAATATATTATAATAAATAAAAAAAAAACTTTAAAAGGAACTTACCACCAATGCTGAAGAAGGCTTAAAGAAATGTGTCAAATTCCCGTAGATATTATTTTATATATAAATATTATTATAGTTAATTACTTATATATGGTTAGTGACCAGAACTAGTTGCTTTTTATTCATAACGAGGCATTTCGTACTAGTCTTCAGGGGGTAACAAAGATCTATATTTTGATTCTTAATTGAGGATAGCTGTCGATTTAGGACAGGTGGAATGGAATAAATCGTGTGCTTGTTTGTTTGCCTTCATTCAATAAAAAAATAGAGATTCTGACTATTTTATCTAAAAATTTAACTTGACGCACCGCTTCTGCTTTTACACATTCTAGAAAGCTAAGATCTTTTGTTGGATACCAGTATTTTAAAAATAAATTATAAATTTTAGACAGCCGTGCGTGTTAAAGTAATATTGAAAACAAATTTTTAAAATATTGCGCGATATAGGCCTATTTTTAGCCCTTTGTTCAGCACATACAAAACCTATTCTTTTGAATTACTTTTCCCTTTTCATGAGAGCGCTTAGGTATTCCGCCTTTTCGTAGTTCAGCCTATTTATATTATTTCTTCAACGTTCAAAATACGAGTACTCTGGAAAACTTTTATGTAAGGAGGTACTTGACCACAGAATAGAAAATTATTTATAGTCATATTTATTTGAAGTATTATATACTTCTTGATAAGCATAATGGAAAATGAGGACAGACTTCGGTTATAAAATAATATTTCTTATCAAGTTCATATTTTGTGACATTGATAGATCATTATATATCCAAGCCTTACAATGATGTATTACAATATGCAATGTAGAAAACCGATATTTTAATTTATATACAAAACATTTCCACACACAAGCGCGAAGTAGCTGACACTATCCCAGCTTAATAAATCAAATTTTGAAAGTTAAAGTTAGAATTTTCAAGTTAATAATTTTAATTAATTATTTATTGCTGTAGCATATTGTAAGTAACAGTACTTAAACGACTATATTTGCAAAAATCATTAGAATTTTTTGTCATTGCTGCACTTTGGTTACTGTATGTGGTTTAGGCTTATAAATAGGAAACATCACGAGATCAACATCTCTCTACGAACACAAACAAACGAAAGTGGTATAGACACATAATTAGAAACCAAAACGAATATAAAGAAAAGCTGGATAATTTCCGGTAGTCCTCAGAGGTAACAGCGTCGATGCATCTGTAGTCTCTTGTTATCAGTTGACTGCAGGTGCCCATGGACTTCATTTACCACTTTAGTTTAATAAGGTTGCGAAAATATTTAAGATTCACTTTTTATGACAAATTGAAGTTTTTCCTAACAAAGATTTTACAACTAGTTAACTATTTAGTTAATTAATTTAACTCTAATTGTATGTATTAATTGTAAATATTGTATAATTATTTCTTCTGTTGTATTCGTATTTAGTGTTAATATCCTTGCGTGAGGAGAATGGTGTTAGGACGTAAACGCCACAAGGACTTTGTTTCGCCACAAATGTGGGAAGAGCCCGGAAGTGAGTCTATCATGTCAGACCAGTTTGCACGCTAGTTTTCTTAAATTACCTAAAATAAATTTTGTTTCAAGCTTCACGTCGCACATATTATTAGCCATTTACACTATACATAATATCGAGGCATAAAACTACCAACATTTCGCATTTATTCATTGAAATCTGTACATTCGTGTTTTCATTTTCCCAATAAAACCCTTTTATATTCAGCGGTTTAACTTGTATAAAACCACAATTGGATTTGATACAGCAATACGACATTTAAATATTTTCATTAAACATTTTACGCAGGAACCACAATTAGAATTGGTCAAAATAAATCTATACTTTTAAAAAATCTATGTAAAATATTTAAAACACACTAAAGTCAAATCATAGATTATTGGATTTCATCTGTTTGTCCGTGCACGACTCCGACAATAACTTTTTAAATAAGGTAGTTAATAACTCTGGGTTTTGTATTCCTAAAGTTGGTTAAGTTTTCTTTCTTTAAAAGTTACTTTTTTATTGTTTTAATACCCCCATGTACCAAATCACATGGGTCAAAAGTCAAAACAAAGGTCAAAAGAGGCAGACAGAGATATCACTGATTTAGCTTGAACTTGTTTTTTTTTTGTTGAAATAGGCTTAATAATTTACGTATTGAATTCTTAACACAATTTTTTGAATTTGTAAATACACGTTACAAGTACTTCCTAATACTATAATATTTCATACATGATAGAGCCATGCTGCAGTTATATTAGTAGTATAGTTGTAGCACGAATGGGTCGTCTCCACCGGGGAAGGACCACGCTCTCACAGAATACCAGCGTGAAATAGAAGTTTAATGCTGCTGTGTTTCTTATGGTGAGTGTAGAGAACCGGAGACCCTTTTTACTGGAAACGAGGCATTTCGATTTGTAATCGAGGATAGATGTAGATGTGTATGGGCCGCAGCAACCTATTACCATCAGGTAATGGTTGACTGTGTGCTCGTTTGTCACCCTATCCTATAAAAAAATTACAACCTTTACTTTCTGCTATAGTATAAAGATGCTATATCATATTTTTATTGAAGTACTGTTGTAATATAGTATTTTGAATTTTTAGTAGACTTTGTTTAGCATGCTTCAAACAGATTATTCCTAGACTGTCTCTTTAATTTAAAACAAGTAAGGAGCAATGCTACTTACAACTATACTTTAAAAAACATGGTTCAAAGTGAAATGCAGATAAAAGTAATGCTTAGCTACGCAGACTGAATAAAAATGTGACTTTGCGAGTCTCACAAAGGACATATACAGAGAATGGTCTCGATTTAACTATGCAGATGTTCTCTGTAGTCTGCATCCATGTGTATCTACATAATCGCAAGCTGAATAAACACAAAGTTATTTGATATTGTTATCGGTGAATAAATAACTCTTTATTGTTTTGATATGCTCTAGAGGATTTAATCACAAAGGATACTAATATACAGAGTGTTAGTGTAAACACCGTTATCCTTGAAACCAGAGGTTTGGTTTCACTTATAGAACGTAATTTCAATGAATTAAAAAAAACGCTATTTTATTTCATAACATTTAAAAGTTTCTGTCCGTCTGTAAATTCATGGATACATTATGCGCCCGAGTGACGTAATCACTGTAAAGATCACTGCCCGCGCTAGCTACCTACATAACATTCCAATAAAAACACTATAGGTGCACATAACCAGTGATGTAACTTTTCCTTCATACTTTCATCCTGGCTTAGGACAGGCAAAAATTGAGGAATTAAGAAAAAAATGAAATTTTACTTGAAAAAATGTTGTTATTTTTCGTTGAATTTACGTTCTATAACTGGTTTCAAGGATAACGGTGTTTACATTAACAACCTGTATAATCAACTGAATAGATAAAACTTTTGTTCATTATTGTATACAATATGGTCTCCAGTTTTTGTTACTCGCCAAGGAAAAACAGGAGACTAACAAAGAAATAATGATGGTGCACTACGTACATTTTATTTTATGGTCTGATATAGAAAGAAAGAAGGAAAATGTGAGAGTAAGTTTATCAAGAAGTTGAAGTTTTCACATCAATTGGAATTAACGCAGCTCTTCCCCTATCATCTTTGTTGACCTGAATTTTACTATGGTGTTATGTTAAAATCTATCTGGAAAAGACAACGATCTTTCTACGGTCAAGCTGATCTATTCGTGCTGCAGCTAAATAACATAGTACGCTCCACCACTTCTAAATATTTTTTCATCATATTTGCATCTTCTGCAGAATGGAAAGGAATGCTTTAGATGAAAGTTTATCGACCAGCTCAGCAATATAATAAAGATAGACAAAATTGAGGGAATTCGCTCAACAGACGGGCACGTTGAAGAAAACGAGAGAGGTCAGGACCCATGCCAAATGGAGGTCCGTAGTCTCCTTCCTTCCTTCTTCTGTGTGAAGGGCGTGGGATTTTATGTATGTATTCCGGTCTTCTGCTTTATATAGCCGGAATAGTTCACAGCTAGACATGTCATACTTGTTGAGGTCGTATGTCACAATTGTTGCTCTTGGCCGGCGATTTGGCGATCGCTATTCTAGGCATGGCGTTTATATTACAACATTGACGCTGTTCCCTGTTGCCACAGACCCGTGGTATTCGGTAATCAGAGGCTGAGTTTTTTCGATATTTTCAACTAAAACAAACGAATAAACTTAAAAGTCCATCTATCTTCGTTCAAATATTTTTCGTACTTCATAGTTTTAGAACGGAAGTAATGAAAGTTGTGAATCTGTTTCACTTCTTTTAGGTTGCGCTTAAGAAGCGCAATACCCCCCTCGTGTAAAAATTGCACGCTTTCCAATTTTAAGTTACTGGATACTTTAAACTTTACCTGACTTTTAAAGTTTTATACCACACTGTTATTAAAAAAGTTGTTGATTTAAAACTGTAAAGCAATGAACCTATATACTTTTTCTTCACTTTTGTAGTTCAGTTTGGCGATCGGAGTTCCAGGTTTCTCGTACCTTTGACGTCATCTGGCCGATCTGGGTGGGTTATTAACTTTTATTTATTTACAATCTGGACCGGCCGGCCGGCCGAAAAATTAAATCTCGACGTGAATTCGCTAATACCATCATGTGCCAAACCACCGAGGTTGTAAGGGTTACCGAAGATACACAAACCAAACGCTCCACTATGTCCCATAGTGAGCTAGACCAATTCACCGACATATAAGCTGGCACAATATATCTAAATATATATATATATATATATATATATATATATATATATATATATATATATATATATATATATATATAGATCTCTTTACGGTAAATGTTGATCAGACGCGACTTCACGCGAGCACTTTTGTTGATCCGAAAACGCATGTTGATCCGGCGCCTTTTGTTGATCCAATATGTATCTCTGGTAACTAATGTGGCTCCGACCGGATCAACATCTGCACTCACGAGACTGTTTGCTAGCGTTGGCCGAAGTTGATCCGATATACAAATCCACCTTGCGATGGTTACGGAAAATGTTGATCCGATTTAAATGAGCCAATCAGAGCATAGCAAACGCCGCGACGTTGCCGTTTCGTATCTTTGGCGGTACAAGCTACAGATTAAATGCCTGTACAATACAATAATGCATTCAGGGTGCTGTTGGGTCTGCCTCATTATTGTAATGCGTCGGGTATGTTCACGGATGTGCGTGTGAATTGTTTCTA